>CM060900.1:34719874-35919874 GCA_030762935.1 Hymenopus coronatus | reverse complement strand
GCGCACATGGCTTCGAACTCGGGACACCAGTTTCAGGAACAGTCGCAGATCATTTTTATGACTCATAAAGACAACAGAGATGATTTTGATACGCAGAGGCAGACTGCAAAATTCAATGCCATTTTTCAGTCTCACTCTATCCAACATTCGACTGGTGTAAACAAACCATTACCCGTTGACCATAATAGTTGGCTATACTATGCATCCTGGGACTTAAAGTACTTACAACATTGTAAGTCGCCATTGGGGTTGTCGTCTAAAAATACTTTTGAGATCACCTTGTGCTTTACCGGGAATCATGCGAGTCAGTTGAGAAATTCAATGCTATGTCAACATATTGCCACGGTAGCTCAGTGGTAAAGCAACCGGATGGGAACGGGGAGATCGATGGTTCAAATCCCGGCTATGGCATTGACTTTTTCAGTCTGACTCTACCTATCCTACCCCTGTCCTACACAGGGCTTGTGTGAAAAAAAAAAAAAAAAACCCAATAAAGATGATGTTTAACATGCGGTATACAAATTACACACATAAAGCAATTCACTATCAAACACTAATATAATCGGAAACACAAAGTGGACTTTGGTCTCCTTACACTTTTGAAGGTTTTTGCTAAATATTTTTGAAAATAGTAACAGCAGATATAATTTAGCAATTTTAGGGGCTTAGTTACATATTAGTTTGGATATCCGAAACTGAAATTAATTATCTAAAACAGAGTTTTATGTGATTTAATTTACAATATTATATATAGCACATAACTGTAATAGTCTTATGATCTAACGACTTTTAAAACAATCCCAAGTTTTTCACACACCTTTACCAACAATGAGGAAGACGCTGAATACCACCAGATTTAGTGGCATCCATCTTGGGAACACAGCTTCTAGGATACTAAGCTTTCCATGTGTCTACTAACACCTATCAACGCACTCAGACGTCATCTGTTGGAGGCATCCTGTATTGTGTGCATGTTTTCAAATGTATATATTGTAATAACAGCAAATTTGTTTATTCGTTGGTTTTAAAGTGCTGCCCTCCTAGCCACGTCTTCAGTTCAGGGAAAAGGTGAAAGTCGCTGGGTGCCAGGTCAGGACTGTATGGTGGATGATCGAAAATGTTCCATTGAAATTGTTCAAGGAGCCGATGGGTTGTGCCAGCAGTGTGTGGACGAGCGTTGTCATGCATCAACACAATTCCTGAAGTCAGCATTCCTCTTTGCTTGTTTTGAATGGATCTCCGCAAACGTCGTAAAGTACGAAGATCTTCAAAACAACGTCAATGCGCATTTGAAATCATTGGTGGCAACCTTTTTGAAGCGGGTTTTGCAAAGCTTGTGCACAGGTACGACAAATGTGTCAATCTTTTCGGTGATTATGTTGAAAAATAACCATAAGCGTATAATACTTTTAGTAATAAAATAATAGTTTTCTATTAACTTATCTTATATTTAAGCCTATCGGAGGTTGAAAAAAAAGGCCCTCGAGTTGTCAGGAGTTCTGAAATGCACCTTGAATATTTTGAAGTTTAATAACAATGGAGCTTACTTAATATACCTTTACTTTAAAACCAACAAAGTATTTTGCTGCGTATTTAGTTTTTAAAATATATTTGAAAGTAAATAGCAATGGAGATTTGTTAGCTTATTTCATGTTAAAAAGAAACGATGTATTATGTTGAAGACAAGACAGTGCAAGAATTTTAGGTAGTAAGGTAAAACAAGTGCTATACATCTGAAGATTATAATTTTCTGAAATACAGTAGATGTCTGCAATAATTATTGTATGAAATATATGCTTAATATAAACAACATACTTCAGATGCCAATACAGATACTGACGACACAAGGGTGGGATAAAAAAGGTCACATGGCCTGTAGCAAAAGAGCGCGTTGCCATTCAACAATAGAATGCACAGCTAGTGAAGCACATTTTCTTGCTACTTTACATAGGAGATTTCTCGAAATTTTCCATTTTATCAAAAATGGCTATATCTTGAAATTTCTGGGCAGAACCTTTGATTCCCTGTTCATTCTGCACGACCTTTGCATATCTGGTAAGCCGAAAGAAACAAGACCGTACGTCTGTAATGCACATCAATTTGTTCATCAAATGGAAAGTCCTCATTCCTTTTTCTGTTTACTTCTGACCATAAAAAGATAATAGAATTTTAGTATTGGTTTAATTGTCTTCTTTTTTCACACAAGCCGTGTGTAGGACAGGAGTTGGATAGGTAATGTCAGACTGAAAATTTCAATGTCATAGCCGGGATTTAAACCACGGATCTCCCTGTCCCTAGCCGGTTACTCTTCCACTGATCTTCCATGGCAACCCGCCGGCATAGCATGACTCGCATGTTTCTCGGTAAACCACAAGGTGCTCTCAAATATTTTGAGATGACAACCCCAATTGCGACTTACAATGTTGCAACTACTTAAAGTCCCAGGATTCATAGTATATTGGTATTAAACCAATACCCTTAACCATAATAGTTGGCTACACTATGAATCCTGGGACTTAAGTACTTGTAACATTGTAAGTCGCCATTGGGATTGCCATCTCAAAATAATTTGAGAGAACCTCGTGGTTTACCGGGAAACATGCGAATCAGTTGTCAAATTCAATGCTATGCCGGCATGTTGCCATGGTAGCTCAGTGGAAGAGTAACCCGCTAGAGACCGGGAGATCTGTGGTTCAAATCCCGGCTATGGCATTGACATTTTCAGTCTGACTCTACCTATAGAATGTTAGGTGTCACTGCTTAGAGTCCAGCTTTTAAAAGATTCGACTATCACTTTAACGTAGTGTATTCATTAAAGTTCGAAGGCTTTCACGGCCGGTGTTAGAATCACTTATAGAAAACAAAACCGGGCTTGTAGGCCGTGGTCCACTGGGCTTCTCCCTTCGTTCCCCAGACGTTTCGCCTGCGTCTGCGGCAGGCATCATCAGTGGCGTGTACATCTCCGTGGTCTCTCAGTAGCGACTACTGATGATGCCTGCCGCAGACGCAGGCGAAACGTCTGGGGAACGAAGGGAGAAGCCCAGTGGACCACGGCCTACAAGCCCGGTAGTGTATTCCCTTATTTCTCTTGAACCTATAGCATAACAAGTAATATAACTATTATTTCTGTTAATGTTTATCTTAATCACCATGGAATATAACGGACAATGAGCTTTGTTGAGAATGGTTTGCTGCAGACTACATAGGGCAAGTCATTTGAATGAAACGCATTAGATTTTTTATTCTTGTGATTACATTCTCCTGCTATCGCCAAGCTCTATGTGTATTATAGGAAACACGTTGCAATTTAATCCACCTGTACCGCTTTAATAGAAATAGTTATAGCGATATAAACATTAGTGCTTTCGGTGTCGTACATTTTTCCAAGATTTTTAAAGAAAAATCCACATGGTAAGTGACCACAGGTTTCAGAAAAAGTATATAGATTTCTCCAAAAAGTCTACTTAAAAGAAATACCTATAAATGGGCAACTGACATTGTAATTTACATTTGTGTACATAATAGGTAGAAAACATACCTCTTGCATTCCATCCAAACTTTGTTACGGATATTTCATCTGGGTTACCTGTTTTGTAGCCCTCTGAGTAGAAAGGCGTTTTAAAAAGAACTCCGCGAGAAAAGCAATACAAAAAAAACCGAAAAAATCAGATGATTACCAAACTTGAAATTTAAGCTCAGTATCTTCCAAAGATGCGACATGAAGACGATTAGGAAATTCCTCAACTAACTACCCTATTATAAACAGCATATTTAGAATAATTTTATTTTCATAAAAACAGCTCTACTCGTATTTATTAAAACACCAAGATGATATGAAAACATTATCTCCTGAATAACCTCTCAAATTCTCTTCAATAATCTGGTACTTCATTTGGCGTTTGTCAAATTTGAACACTACATAAGCTTCATTTTTGTAGCCCTTATATGCATATTCACGTATTTATTTCCTATAACAGAGCGGTTTTTGTTGGTACAGACAAAACCTCGCCTTAACCTCTACAAACAGGACAACGTTTTTCCTGGACCGTAATTCTGGCTACTGGATTGGTAAGGTAGTTTACTTTTCTTCCCCCATGTAGTTGTCCTCCGTTTTCTAGGAGTAACATGATAGCCTCTAATTCCCAAGTCGCGGGTTCAAACCCGACGGAGGGAGATGGATATTTTCAGACCTAAACATCCTTAGCATTGACTTGCTTCTTTGGTCTCCTGGCGTAGATTTATAACATGTAGAAAAACCTCAAGCTTGAGAAGGAGAGAAATCTCCCGCCTCCTGTGTTATTAACCAAAGAAAACTTTTCTTTGAGGCCCTCAGACATTATGGTAGATAGGTTATTTAATTTATCAACTGAATTATCAAACAAAGCACGTTCAAGTGCGTGAACATGAGATCCACAGACAAGACAAAACCTTAGTATTGAAGCCTTTGGATGTCAACGTGTATAGCGTATAAGCCTCGATGTTGTCACTGCTCTGCTTCCAAAATTGCATGCGACCTACTGAATGAAAACAAGCGAGCCAAGAGCGCATAATAGTCGATACTACTACACACAATACACATGTTTTCCTTGCATTCAACAGGTCACAAGTTAGCCTTAAAAGGGTGGGTTACCGGGATAAGCTATTTTGGGACTTTCCCTTGTTCTGAGAAGACGAATGTCGAGTAATTTTAGGTTCCTTGTATCTCAAGATTACTTGAGCACCATTTCGACAATTTCATTCATCGTCTAATATGTCCAATCAGGTTAAAGGACGTTAAGCTATAAAAAAACAACAACAAAAGCTATATACAACGCTTCGTTGACATCGTGTCTGTCCCCAAGATGCTCTCCTTGGTTATCAGGACAGAAGAGTTTGGAATGTTCTGAAACGTGTTATCAGAGCCTTTCTAGCGACAGATCCATGACCAAACTCTTTAGTACCCAACCACTGTTCATCATTACAATTTGTCACGCATGCTTCGCCGTGCACACAAACTTTAGCAGTGATCAAACAATGGGCGGACGGTCGAACATGGAAAAGGCGCGAAGACGCGTGTCTAGCTTTCTGTCACGCCAGGCCAGCTGCCTCCAGGGCAATGATCTCGCACTTATGCCAGTGTTGCCAACACATCATCACCCAAAAGCCCGTCAAATCCATCATAATTATAAATTTGCGTGTTTTCTTTCAAAAATAAGAATTAAATGGAAACTTAAGATCACTAGCTTGGAGAACTTTCTTGGTTAGATCTGAAAAATGATCAAGGGATCTAATTGCACAGAGATTAACTGTAATGTAAGAGCAGCGTCAGCAGTTGCACGTTCGTACATGTGTTTGCTGGGTGAAAATGGCAATTTTGACTATGAATCCGCTGCTTTAGAATGTTTCTTACTTTTTCCGGGGAGTAGTAAATCTGTCAAGCGTACATTCACGTTGCATTGGCATTATTTGCACCACTAACTACCAGTCCTTCAATGTTTTTACTTGGCCATTCTTTTCTAAAATGTCGTACATAATGCTTAGAGTTCTGTTCAATCAGGCAAATATAAAAAGAAGAAACACTACTATAAAGTAGTTAACATACGAGGTGCCACAATGGATACCGAATTAGCACCGCGTTCATTATACTGCGTCAGAACTCTCACTGATTCATTAAATAAAGCATGTTCATTGTATGACATATGCAGTGTAATATATCCGTGACAGTTTTTCTAAAGAAAACTACTACAAAATTAATTAATAATTTCTAAAATATCCGCCAAAAGATACCTCAACCGTCAAAACTAAATTTTGTCCGTCATATAACTTGCAAATCCGTCAAGTTGGCAACCCTGATTTAGGTGTTCAGAGTTTGGTTTTTCAGCATCATTCACAATTTGTTGGCGAGTTTTATTCCTTACAAATAGCTCAAAAACTGTTGAAATGAGTCACATGAGCCTTTTGATTTATGTATTTGTGCATAAAGATACATTTCGAGGGAATAGGTAACTGAAATGCACAGTAAGCGAATATGCGTAATTTGACTGTAGTAGCATTCTCATGAAGTGTCATACCACTCACTGCATTGGCAGGTTCTTATACTATCAATGATGTTTTCATTCGCCACTGTGTGGTATAATCACGGGCGGTATGTAAAATTATTTAGAAGATTCTTTTAATCACAAATCCCAATTCCTAGAATACTATACAGCTCATGAAAACATTTGTTATGTGCTTAAACTCAACGCCAAGATCATCAGGAGTAAAATCCTCATCGTGAATTTCTGCTTAGCACAGGTAAATGACCATCAGAGCTTCCACATCACTGCACTAACGATTTTGGAAAGTTTAATTACATTTTTAGACAGCTGATGCTAAAAGTAGGTCTTTTGCCAGTTGATAAAAGTAGAAAATTCTATCACCCAGTGTTATAATCTTATAAAATGTAAACATAAATGTAGTTTTATTTATGGACGCTCTTTAACTGCTGTGGTTCTCAGCATCCCATTCTATACTGGGCGTGAAAGACCGCTTAATTTTGCTCAGAGGCCTCTCTATCAGGCTTGAGGTTCTTTTACGTGCCGTAAATCTACGACACGGGACCAACGGTTTTACTTCCCTTCCGAAGGAAGCCATGCTAAGAATGTTTACGCCCGAAAAAATCCATCGTCCTCCACCGGGTTTGAACCCGCGACCTTGGGTATATGAAGTCAGCATGGCAATCATTACACCACGGAGGGCGACTGCAGCTAAGCGATACCAGTGTTTGTTCTGCTTTGTGGATACCAAATTGTTCAGTCATTCAGGTAGGCTATGACTCTAAAAGCTCGTATCAATCAATAAAATAGCGGATGATTTCAATGTTATGAACATGGATCTGGTGAACCCGACGAAATAATGCAAGCAGCTGAGAGAGATAGAATACTTTCGCTGTATAGAATACTTTCGTTCTGTACGAGTAAGTCATTCCGATGTCAGCACTGATGCTAAGCAAGGCAACAAATGTATATCGCAGACCTTTTAAGTGTGAACTACGCGAAATATGTAAAAAGAATCTATTTATAATTTTGAAATGTCAGTACTTATTGAGAAGTGTCTAAAAGGTAGTGTGGCCTACGGCCTCGTTTCGCAATTTCTACTCACAACACACCATTTTTACTACTAGTAGGTGTCAAAGAGAACTCTTTAATCACAAACACTAATTCCTAGAAAACTATACATCTCCTGAAAGCATTTGTTATATCCTTATGCTAAACATCAAGGTCATCAGGAGTATAACACCATTATGAATTTCTGTTTAGAAAATATAAATGACCATCACGTCCTCGTGCACTAAAGATTTTGGAAAGCTTAAATGCATGTATCCTTGTTATAATGAATTGTAACAACTTAGTGAATGCTTAAATAAAACAAAATATTGCACAAGCCCCGGGAACCTAGTAAATGGAGGGGAAGTGTGAGGTCTTTCCGCTTCAGCTGGAGTCATTAGGACCGTCGGTCCGCAGTGGGTTCAGCAGTGACGAATGTGATAGGTAAATAGCCCCCAGTAGTTGGCGCCGTGGTTGACTGCATAAAACAGCTCACCTCCCAACTAAAGGCCTATGTTTGACCCCGAGCGCAGCCTGTGGGATTTTTTTGTGGACGAAACTACGACTGGACGGGTTTTCTCCGGGTCCTCCACTCATTCCACCATCACCTTTGTATCATCCATTTCTCTTGCATTTCATATTATCCACTTCCTCACGCTCATGCCTGGCTATGGACCTGCTCCAGGTTCCCCATTTTGTGGTTTCGTGCCGTTGGCTCCCCAACAGACTTCTGACACACTAGGTATCCATTCGCTTGTAAGTCCTAGGGGGTTTTCAGTCCTAAATGCGGAGAGTAAGCCGGCTAAACAAAAAAAAAACTGCTGTGTTACACTCACATATGTTTCACTAGCTGTTCTACGGACTTCTTACAACGGATTATTCTTTTTCTACGCCATCTTAATCGAGCTAAGCATTAGCAGAAATATATTTAGTGCTTAATTCTTTATAAGAAGAAGGAAACTAAAGGAATGCAGTATGTTAAAGTGATGGTCAAATGTTTTAAAACTTTGATATGTGATTGTCATTGAAATTCGCTTCTTTGCTTGGCTATAAGTAGAACAAAATAAAAACAGACACCTCCTGTCTAAGATAGGTATAAGTATTTCAAATATGTAACAAATAACAAGGAATATCTCTGAAATAGTTACCAACACAACAAGAATATAACTGATATAAACTCCGTGTTTTGATGACTTCTATATATCTTTGTAATAAGTTTTTGTCTATCTCTCTACAATTTTCCAGTTATACAAAATTGGGCAATATTCATCCAGAATGAAAAGGTCTTCAAAGACTATTCTCAGAAAAATCAAGATATACATTTCATTTGTGATGTAAATAGCTTAACATAAAGTACTTTAATAAAAATATTTATAAACATTTTTGAGAAAATCAAAATTTTCCAAAAATATTTCATATAAAGTGTAGTTTAGGGTGGAGGAATTTTCTTGAAACTCTTTGTGTCGCATTCTTGAAAGATACCCAACTTAAATACCAAGTTTGGTATGTAACGGTCTTTTAGTTTATGAACTATGCTGTCCAAAGACACACATGGACCTTTTTCTAAAACTGCATACACTATGTACAGATAGTAAACAAGTAGCCCGGTACCAAAATTTATATTGCAGTGCTTCTTCCTTTTTTTCGCAAATGAGACATTTGAAACTTTTCTCAGCCCTCTAGTAGAACGCTCACAAATTTATCAAAGTCAGGCTTGAAGGTAGACACACAAAGACGTAGTAACGCTAGTAGGCCATCTTCATTTAAATTGGAGCGTGTATGTCGT
Source organism: Hymenopus coronatus (assembly GCA_030762935.1). NCBI lineage: Eukaryota > Metazoa > Arthropoda > Insecta > Mantodea > Hymenopodidae > Hymenopus > Hymenopus coronatus. The sequence continues at coordinate 35,911,024 of CM060900.1, read as the reverse complement.
AGTATAGTTCAATTTTTACTTTCTCTACAATGTACTATGTACATAGTAGGTAGAGAAGGTACTGCATTCCATCCGAAACTGCGATGTCAAGATTTCACAAGAAATATATTTCCCGAGGTCCCCTGAATCCAAAAACAAGTACGCTAAATACCGAAGCTGGTCAACATCTTTCAAGGATGCGACACGAAGATTTTCAAGAAAATTCCACTCACTCCAAACTACGCTTTACATGGAAAGTGTTTCAAACATTTTTATTTTCAGAAACATAAACGATTTCAATTAAAATTAAAAATGTTCAAGATATTTCAATCACAAATAAAATATCTTGCATTTTTTGGAATAACCCCTGAAGCCCTTATCATTCTACATGATTTTTTGGTAACTAATAAACCACAACATACGGAAAAAACACATTGCAGTAAAATGCAGAGACCGTTAAACACGCAGTTTATATCAAATACATTTTCTGTGGAACTTTAATGTTTTTTCACAAAAGTCGTGTGTAGGACATGATTTGGATAGGTAGAGTCAGACTGAAAAATACAATGCCTGGGATTTGAGCCACGAATCTCCGTATATCTAGTCGGTTGCTCTAACCATTGAGCTTCACGGCAAAATACCGGTGCGATATTAAATTCCTCAACTGACTCATGTTTTCCGGTAAACCACAAAATAACCTCAATGTATTTGGAGATGATATACCCCAATGGCGACATATAATGTCGTTAAGCTCTTTAAGTCCCGGGTTAATTAGGGTATGTCGTCTCCAAATAATCTAAGATCACCTTGCACTTTACAGGAAAATATGCGGGCCAATTGGAGAATTCAAAACCCTAAGGCAGCTCTGTAGTTAGAGCAACCGGCTAGAGAGCGGGAAAGCCGTGGTTGAAATCCCAGCTATGACATTCTAATTCGGAATTGGGGTGCTTCGACCCAAAATAATTTGATATAATCTTCTGGTTTATTGGGAAAAAAGAGAGTCCGTTGTGGAACTGAATGTCGTGTTTGTTTGCTGCCATGGTAGCTCAGTGGCTAAAGCAGCCGAACAACGGTCGGGAGATCCGTAGTTCAGATCCCGGCTATTGCACTGCATTTTTCACTCTGAATCTACCTTTCCGAAATACAGGATATCAAAATCCAGATACTTTAAACGAAAACACATTGAAGTCTTTCCTTGGACACAGCAAATACTAAGAATGCGTAAGCAAGCCGGTCCCCATTGCCGTGCTCGCTGAAGTGCTTCGTGGCGCAGAAGGTCGTGGCCTTGGGCATGGGTCTTTATATGTTTGTAAAATGTGTATATGTGTGTGTATTGTAAGACAACAGCAAAACGGCAATCAAACAGAAAACTAAGTAAACATGTTAGGAAAATGCAAAAAGAGGAAAAAGTGTATACAGCGCCGGAGTCCCGACCTGACTCCGGAACTGTACAGGGTTACTATAAAAGAAATAAACAACTTCAACTGCCTGTAAAACAAAAACTATTAGAGATAGCAACCTAATTATTTTGCAGGTATGTTGAGAAACTCTCAAAGTTTCGTATGTTGCTATTGGTGACGCTGTAGTGTTTTGTTTGTTGTTGCAGAAGCTGAAATGGCGGAAAATCCAGTGGAAAAGGCATATTGCGTGTTGGAATTGCTAGAACGCAATCGGCCACTGTTGTCCAACGACATTTTAGAACACGTTACCACAAAAATGAAATGATGCTCACAAAAACCAGCATCGTCTTCATCATGTCGCAACATGTCACGCCGTATGACCTTATCTTCTTCACTCAGAAATTGCCACATCTGTAATCTGTAAGGCATCATGTGCAGTCTCGAATTTTCTATACCAGTTGTAGATTGACTGTCTAGTCGGTGGCTTTTTGTGGTAACGTACATAAATGAAGAACCCGTCGTTATTCATGTGTTTACCAAAATAAAAATGTCGAAAAATCTCCGTGGTCGAGTATTGAGGCAGCCGACTCCTCACCCGGAAGTTGCGGGTGCGATTTCTGGCTGGGGTGGGGAGTTTTTCTCTAATCGGCGTCCCCTTTCTCCCCACAGAGTCTGAAAGTATGCGTGTGGCAGTGAATTTGAGGATATAAATCATTAACCCAACGTTAATAATCTAAAGTTAACGTTTTCTTTCACAAGTTAAAGTGGCCCGCCTCGCTAGTGTGGACGCAGCGTATCTATCCTGAGAAGACAAAAGCCAAGTAACTTAAGTTCCATGGATCCCCAATGTGACGAAATAGGTTAAAGGACATTAAGCTTAAAAAAAAAAAAAATAAACCCCTCCTTCCGATGGGAAATAGGGGTTAAAGGACGTAAACAAAAATAAAGGTTGGGTAAAATGTGGGCAGTGTAGGCTATAATAAATTTTGTTCCAGGTATTATGATGTGCTTCCGCTTAGAAAACTGTTTACAAAGCAATAAAGCCTTGAGTAACAGCTGGATGCCTCAACAGGGGAGGGGGGAAGGGGTAAGAGAATAAAAACACAAGTGAATGTACACGAGGTCTGCTGTTCCAGAACTGCTAAAAGTCGGACCCCAAGGTCTGGTAATCCCTTTGTAACTTGACATTACCTACTCTCTGCGGGGGGGGGGGGGAAACAACAAATTTAATGAAACGCAAACTTGGTGAAATGTATGCATGAGCTGGAACATTCCGAATACACGAGTAAGAGCCAATAACGTCGCCAGCAGCTGCAAATCATATTTGTTGTACAGCTCATGAACCTCTTTAATCTTTCGGGCCACATTTGAAATTCTTTGCAATTCTATTATGTAACCACATGTGGATAAGTTCACCTAAGGCAAATCAGTTAGCGATAAATCTTGGAATTCCCACAGCTATGGTCGGGGTTCCCTTGAAGCAAATTTGCCAACAGGAGAGAGAAGTTCTAAAATGTGTGGCACAGTGCCATATATACCCCTAAGCCACAACATCAAAACGTATGCTGGTTCTTTCTAATTGCAATAATCACTGTCAGAGTCACATTTGCCTATAATCTTTTGGTATGTTTGCTACCGCCACCTGGCATGATTTTTGGCAACCAAGAGGATTTTTCATGGAAATCAAACCTTCTTACTCAACATCAAGATGGCACCTGAAGCATCCAGAATATTGATATCAATACAATAAACGTTTGATAATAGGAATATTTACAAAGATTATTAGCATGATTTGGAATTTTAGGGTAAATATATAACTACAAACCAAGCTACTATCAGTATCCAAAAGAGCAATCTCCACCTACCCAATTGTTTTCAGTAGATCCTAATTTCTGTTGCAGCTTTTTCTTCTAAATCGATCTGCTCGATTTTTGTCTTGCATATTCATCAAGCAATTTTAATGTAACTAGAGAAACTCAACATTGGTGTAATAGTTTATTAGATACTTTAGCTTAAGTTTTGGAGATTGTCCATTTTGGTTCACACCTTAGGGTTCTTGTGGAGTTTACTCCATTTGATACAAACATGCATGCAGATTGCTCTTTCTGCCAAGGAAAGAAGACATTGCTGTACCTGGGTACTTATTTTAGTAAAACTACAATAATTTACTTACATTACTATTTTGCTTTGAAATACATGGTCAGCAATGGTAATAATATGAGATAGGCTACATAGTACTCTCAGACAAGTGAAAAAAGATTATTATCAAAACTGCAAGGGGGGAAGGGAAGAAAAGAAAATGTCTATGACACTGTCCTCTATTGAGGTTTAGGTAGCTTGGAGTGACAAAATATTTTAAACATTGCAGTTTGGTTACCTATCTTTAAAATGTTAGCTTTAGAGCATTAACTAAAATAATGAAATGTGGAAACTAAATTTCTTAGGTCTATTGAGTAACTTCTAACAAAGTTTTTTTTTTTTCCATAACAGACTTTATCATAAAATTGTGGATAAATTTGTGTTCAAAAATTAACAAATAAACAACAAAGTGCATTAATCAAAAAAGAATTTCCGCTTATTACCGACAGAATACAACCATTATCTCAGTCTTTTTTTTTTTTTTTTTTTTTTTTAACAAGAATTGATTTCAGTTTCCTTGCTTCCTGGACCCGTTTTCAAAATGTGATGGGTATCACATTTTGAGGCAACACATTTATCACAGAGCACTTAGAAGAAAACTAATTGTCTTTAGAGTATAACATACGGTGATACTGTACACAGTTCAAAAACCTGAAAATATCTCTTATATAACTAACAATTTTACAATATAGCTACTTGAGCAGACCACACATCATTAGTTGCAGCACTGCAGCCATATTGCTGCCAGTCACGTAACCAGAAATGGAAACAGCCTATAGGTAGTTGTGGAAATCGCCCCTCTTGATTCCAACAGATGATGGAAATTGACCCGTTTGAAACAAACATTTGATTTTAATGCACCGGAAAGATGGAATTTTGTTCGTTTAGAAACAAACAGCCATTACTCTTCAGTAGGGAGCTAGTAACACAATCCGGTTGTACCAATATGTCAATATGTCAAAAAAGTGGATATTGCTGTTTTTCACGAATAGCCTCTTACAAAAACATTGCAGCACACCCAGCGGGAAAGTAAAAGTACACCTCCGCTGTGAATTACTAGGGGGTAGTAGGTTTAGAGGTATAGCTGGTGCTCGTGTCAGGGAGAGGAAGGCGGGTGACTTCAAGGTTTAAGCTGCAGGAGGGTGTACATTCTGGAGAGTCGGGAGGTATAAATAAATACACCAAGGATGCGATGAGACACAGTGCTTCTACTATAAGTTACATGTATGGATTTCGGTGGGATTACGCAAATTGTACAAAAAATTCACCTGTACATTGTGATGTTCTGAAGTTAACACTATTTATTAACACTACATCATTTCTGTCAACTTCGAACAGGAGTACGTCTTACAGTGTCAGTAGTTCAGATGTAAGGGCATACTGGGCCTAGCTATTGCAGCTTTTATAGTTAAGCCCATATTGTTGCATCATGGGGACACCACTGTGTCAGCATTACATCATTCTACCACCGATAACAATTGTTAAAACTGGTACGATATTACCTATTGCTAAATGAAATATGATTTATTCAAAATAAGCATATTAGGTACCTTACAATTTGCCAAGACTTGGATGATAACTTAAACACAATTCAGTTAGTTGGCCAAGATTGGTACTAATAGAGTTTCAAAACACAAAACATGCGTAGGCATTACGTTTAATAATTTCTAAGTTACTTAGTGTGATTTTAAAATATGAGTGCTCTTATAGGCATTAGAGATTACATTTAAGCATAGGTTCAAACATTACCTGTTTACAATATTCCTCAAATCTATTAGTTTTAGTATTTTGTTGGTCAAGTAACTCTGGTTTCAATTTGTTGCAACGAACAACAACAAGCATCTGCAATACAGCTGATCCTGGAATTTGAGCAGCTAGAGTCCAGTTTATCATTTCACAGAGAACCATAGGACAGTCAGAAAGGTACAAAATTCTATAGAAAATGCAATGGCTACTATGCTAGTGGCATTGACAGTTCACTTCGTATCGCACTAGCGATTACAGCTATTCAAGTCGCTTCAGTTGTGGTGTCGTGAAAGGCATGTTTATGAATTAGAGGAACAAAGGAAGATATAGAAAAATAATTAATGCAATAAAGGGCTAATACTAATATTTGTTGTTATATTCTTCCTCCTCTTCGTCCTAGTTTTTATCTTCCATTTCATAAGTAAATCTATAGAGTAAAGAATATACACATTGTTTTGAAGGAATGATATGAACATTAAATATGTTTTACTACAAATACTGGTTTAGGCATTCTGATACAAGGACAACACAATATTACAGATTTTTTTTTTTCTCTTTCTTGTTACTTTGATTTCCCTTTCACGTTTCAGGAAGACATGGCGATTGAGTGTTGAACGATGGGCAGTGCAAATCCTTACTTTTTGGAAAGCTATTCTCCGTCAGATTACAGTCTTCTGAGCCACCTCTAGTGTGTCGACTTTTAATTCCGCCAGAAGGAAGTCTCCTCTGCCGGTGTTACAGGCCATCCAACTTGAATCGTCACGAAGCTTTGTGCTCCTGCCTGTAGTCTATGGCTCTTGGTGGTACTTCCCTTTACCAGTTTCCTGGTTGTGGTAAGCTCAAAATAGTCGAGTAGTCATTCATTCAGATACTATAACTGCATTTAAATACCATCTCCCCCCAATGAATATTTGCGTCTACAGCTATGTATCTACAAGTATTCGCCTTCAATTCTGTAAACAATTTGATATTTAGTGGAGATCAAGGCGGCGCCGTGGCAGAGTGGTTGGACCGCTCGCCTCCCATCTAGGTGGCCGGGTTAGAACCCAAGCGCCCGAGAGGGCGCCTGGGCGGGTTTTCTCTGGGTCCAGTGGTTTCGCCCACCGCTCATTATCCCAATTGCCTCATCATCACCTTTCCTATCATCTATTTCGCCTTCATTTTATATCATACACTTCCTCACGCTCATGCCTCACACTACGAGCCGACCACTCGTTCCAGCTTCTTCATTCTGTAGCTTCGTTTCGGTTGCTCCAAGACAGGTTTCTGATTCGTAGGCACCCGATTTCAAGTCCTAGGTGGAATGTCAGGCCTACACACGGTGAGGGTGTAAATAATAGGTGCATCTTTTTTTGTCCGCCTACTAACAGCATTGTCATAAATGAAACACAAATTTCAAGATCTAATATGTTTTGAACGGCCCTGAGCTATGTCTCTGCTTTGTTAACATACAGCGTACTACCTATAGTCAAGCAGGCCACAAGTCAGAAGGCAAAGGAAGGTCAACTGTGTGATCTGTTACGCAAACAACCGAAGTCTGAGATGGGGAACAACAGCAATCCTAAAACATCGTGAAATTTTCATCATGAGCATAATTTATAAAATAGTGAGAGAACTAAATGCAAATTCTAGATTATCACATTGTGCTCAAAACCGTTTCGTTTCGTATTGGGCTTCCCCTCCCCATATTTGTAGGTCTGTCACCCCCTTACGACTTACAAGCCAATGCCTAGGAGCCAGAAGCGTGTCTTGGAGCCAACGGCACGAAACCACGGAATGGAGAACCTGTTATGAGGCATGAACGTTTAGTGAATTATATGAAATGTAAGCGAAATTGAGTGAAAATCTGATGGAGCAATTTGTGAAATAAGTGACGGGGTAAACCGGAGGTCCCGGGGAAAACCCGCCCAGACGCCGCTTCGTCCATCACGACTCCTACCTGCGGGCACTTGGGATCGAACCCGGACCGTGTAGATGGGAGACGAGCGGTTTAACTCCTCACCCACGGCGCCGCCCTGATACAAATATTTGCACTTACTCACCTCCCACTCAGTATAGTGGTGTTATAGAGAGAAAGTGTGTGTGTGTGTGTGTGTTATATTAGACATTTAATAATTGTTTTCCAATTGAAAACGGGTGTTTATAAAATATTTCCAAAACTTCAAAAGATTTCCGATAAGAATTTAGTATGTTTCATATCCATACCACAATTTTCAATTTACATTTCATCGAATATGAATATCAGGAAATTTGTGTGCTTTATTGCAAATGTGGAGACTTTTCAATGGGTATTATAACTAATCCTCTTGGATCCGGATGTTGACAGTCTCAGGTAGCAAAGATACTGATTTAAACATTCTCCACAGAATGAGATCTGCAGAGAGACAAATTCAGTCGATTATTCTGCCATCAAAACGCAAGGCATCTGAATTCCGTGGCAGCGATTATCTTGGAATATTTTCCATCCAGTCCTTATCTCTCTTGTTTTTTGATTGGTTAGAACTGTTTTTCTAACTGTAGATTATTCTGTAGTATATGCTAGGGGTGGCAAAAATGCTTTCACTCCGCGGGTCACTAATCAATACCTTTGTGCATCATTTGATAAAACAAATGACAAACCAGGCAGCGTGGTAGCGCTGCTTACGAGCCAAAAAGTTCCGCTTTCGCCACTCTTGATATACACCATAAGTATATGGTAGACAATCACCACACAGATTTCCATAATGCTATTCCCACTATTCCCATGCCAAACAACGCAGGCGCGTGAGCTAGGCTACTACAGATCGAAGATATTCAAACTAACACCTGTTACGATTTAGACCCGGCGGCTGTCCGTGCTATCGTTCAAAATTAATCTAGTAATTTTATTACAATCATCTAACATTATGTGATATCCAATAAGATTAAAGTATAACAAAGTCGATTTTGTGTCAACTTAAATATACGATATTTAATATATAGTAACTAATGATGCCAATGAGTCAATGCCTGCTTTGCTGTAAGATGTTTGAGAAACGAATGTTTAATACGGTTTGGGACAGCGGATTATAACAAACTATTTTAATTTGTGGTTAAGCAATACATATACTAAGAATTTAAAAGACAAAAGGTTGCCAGTTATTTATAAATTAGCGACAAGGGAATTTTTACGTGATATTTTCAAACAAAACTAAATGTTTTAGTTTTCCTGCAAATTATATATACATGTATTTTAAAATGTGTTGTTTTAAGGTGACCGTTGCTTACTTAAATCTAATGTGGATGTTCATGGTCACTCCACTGGATAAAAAATGCAATTCTCATTGATAATTTCAGAAAAAGAATGTTTTGCGAGGTTACCCATTTGATATTGTTAATAGAATACCTGTCTTGTCGACGCCGTGGTCAAGTAGTTAGACCGCTGGTGTCTCACCTACTCAGCCGGGATTCAATTCCGATAGAGGCGGTCAAATGTCGTTCCACTCTCGCTCGTAAGCCATGTCACTTCTAGAGAGTGTGGCAACGAGAATCTCGTGTATCGAGAACTGGTGCTCACGAGCAAGGCGACTCGAGTGCTGCGTAACTAAAGGCGAAGTAGGTTGACGAATTTTCTTTTATGTTTCAAGCTGTTTGGATACTAATGTGTATATATATACACACACATACACACACACCTGTCATTCATTTCACCTTCATTTCATATCGTCGGACTGATTATCCATCCCAGCTTACCTGAAATACAGAGCTGCTGCTCTTCAACACGCGTCTGACACAGGTGCTGACTTGCAAGTCCTATATATGAGTAGGGTAAGCAGAGAAAAAAAGAAAGAAAGATAACTTACCATTCTTGTAAGTAAGGCCGATTCAACTATAGTATTTGTACTATACATATTTTACTGAAGAATACTCAAATATGTGGTTTGTGTGTTCCAACTTTTGTGCGCTATCTAAAACGCTATACCTGATTATTAACTAGCCAATCTGTCTTTTGTATGACCTCTGAGAATTTTATTTGTGATTATTACGCCTGTATAGCAAATGATAGCTAAAGTTTTATTTAATTTAAGCCACCTTGAACCATTTGTAGCATAAATATCATAAGTAATACAACGAGCGTTCAAACTTTTATCCATAAATTCGTGAGGAACTTGTTGCGAGCGAATTTGTATAGAGAAAAATTGTAGCTCGAGTTGTATTTTGTTTCGTGAATAAAATAACAATGATTACCCTATATGGACACAAAGAATAATATTCCTAATATCCAATTTATCTTGACGTACATTTGCAATGAAATCACTTTTTTTCTCTTTTTTTTTTGGTATTGTTTAACGCCCGCTTCTACTCCTCTGACACCGCAGGCGATGACATTGATATTGCATGAAGATGTACCCCCGGTGGAATGAGATGGCTTGGGATCAAACCCAAGGTGAGAGGCGAATGGTTTGACCATCCGGCCACGGCGCGGCCCCACCGAAATCGCTGCAAATTGATGTCCATATCATAAATCATGGTCTCGTTGCTTACAGAATTCGTTGAACTTGTTTCACACTCTGAATTGTTTTGAGTATTCTGGGGCTTTGAGTTCTCAATTAGTATGTCTATTTCAGCGATAGACCTTTCACCAAAAGTTTTATAACTTTCGCCATTATGTACGGGAATATCACTGCACACTGATACTATTATTATGGGACGAACATCAGTTCAGAAATAAAACAATTGTATGGGGGTGCGATAAGTTTCGAAAAACAATTGCAAGTGGTGTGATAGTAAACGAATAAAATGCAGAGATAATGAGTTCCGATTGGTTGGAATTTTACGCGCCAATGTACTGGATTGGTCACTTCCTGTAATCACGTGTCATGAACGAAATAGTTAACATAAAATACAGTAAGGCCGTTGCAGTTTTCCTTTCAGTTTATCCACATAAATATACATGCCATTTTGTGGGTATACTTTAAGCAATTCTGTGATCATCGGTTCTATCATAAGGATACTTATTTTATTTGATGTGGATGAAATGTAGCAGTGGTTTTCTCTCTTTACTCTTGGTATATAAAAACTGAAAGCGATTTCCCTCCAGTAACGGAAAGTTAAAAAACCTCTATCCAAGGAGATCTTTGTGTACAGAAATGAACCTGTCAATTATGAACTTTACTAAAACAATTTTCTGTCCTCGTATAACGCTTTTACAAAACACAAAAAATAAACAGATAGCTAGTGTGTTGCTTAAACGCTTTTGTCTGCTCTGTTCAATTAAATATAACAAATAGTGGTTGAAAATGTACACTGGAGGGAAAAAATGCCTGGTCATTAAAGCATTTTGTGTTAAGTTGTTAAGGTTTTAGCACAGAAGCTCCTCCCACATACATGGCTCCACTTGGTTCTTAGAGACAGAAGAAGGCATACGTTTTTCGTCATATCGGATGTGCACCAAAGGTTAGATCCCAAGACAGTATTTGATTCTCTATGAAAATATTCTTAATTTAGTTTTATTTATTGTTCTTCCGTAAGCTGGACCAGCAAAATTAAAATAAAAATGTGTAAGTCCACAATGGCGTATTTATCTCTAGAGAAGTTCAGAATGACTTGCGTTTTACCGGTAAAATTCTATGGAAAATTTCATGATCTGCTAGCATCGATTTCGTAGCTTAGATGTAAGTGCAGCGGCCTGGGAAACCAAGTATTGGCGATTCGTATCTTGACTATAAAGGTGAGTAGTATATGCCCCTCGGTAGGCAGACGCCGCCAACACGTCACTGGCGCCAACCAAGGGATTCCCCCGTCCTTGAAGGAATTCCCCCTGTCGCCAAATGACTTGTCTGGCGGAGATCTACCTTGCCGAGGGGCTTTTTTTTTTATTTATATTTTTTTACATTTGTATTATATTATATAAGCTTTTTAATAACAATGATAAAAATGTTAACAATAAGAATTTTTTATTATATTGATATATTGATTTTTTTCTTACATCTATATTAAAAGGTTACTATACGATATAAGCTATTTTATAACAATGATAAAAAGGCTAATAATAAGAATATTTTATATGTTTATATGTTGAATAATAAAATTCAATATTAGGCCCCTCGGTAGGCAGACGCCGCCAACACGTCACTGGCGCCAACCAAGGGATTCCCCCGTCCTTGAAGGAATTCCCCCTGTCGCCAAATGACTTGTCTGGCGGAGATCTACCTTGCCGAGGGGCTTTTTTTTTATTTATATTTTTTTACATTTGTATTATATTATATAAGCTTTTTAATAACAATGATAAAAATGTTAACAATAAGAATTTTTTATTATATTGATATATTGATTTTTTTCTTACATCTATATTAAAAGGTTACTATATGATATAAGCTATTTTATAACAATGATAAAAAGGCTAATAATAAGAATATTTTATATGTTTATATGTTGAATAATAAAATTCAATATTAGATAAAAGGTTTTTTACATAATTAGCTTTTTTAATAAAAATAATAACTATGATAAAAATAGAAAAGTTTAATGACAATGAGAATGCTATAGATAATTAGTTTTTAATAACACTATAATGTATATAAAATAATAGCGAGTAAAAACAAATATATAAAATGATGTCTACAGAAGCATTTTTATTAAATTATTGTTTTTTGTTTAAAAATATAACTTTGATAAATGTTGTACATAAAGAGGAATATATTCCACACTCGTCTCTTCCTTCTTCTTCCTCTTCTTCTTCTATCTTGTTATAACTTTCGTAAATGAGTTTGGCGATGGAATTGTCTCTATCAATTTCTTCTTTTAAGTCACGAGTATTAACTTCAAAATGCAAATGAGAAAAGTTTTTGTCTATTTCTTGATTTAATTTTGGTATGAAAAGAGCACCCACTAAAACACTTTCGTAGTTATCTTCCTGCAGAACGTTGTATACACCATGTCGTGTCACTAACTGATCAAGGCAGCAACGGTTGTCGGATGATATTGTCACTCGTGCCTCTCCTGCCGTCGTAGCCAATCTGCAAAGTTTAAATCGAATATTAAATATATCTGTCTTTTTTGAATCATCGCATATATTTTCTGTGTTTATTGTAATTTCCACTGTTTTCACGCTGCCAAATCGTGTGATGTTAGTTGATAATGTTTCAAATATTTGTTCTTGATAGAATCCATAAGTATTAACTTTTTTGTTATAATCAAAAGTTAATCTAGCAAATATATTGTTTTCTAGATCAATAGGTTCTGAAATAATAGACATCTTACCGAGTGATAAAATATTAAGAAAGTGTAATTCTTTTATACGGTTTCTAAACTTGATTTTTTTGCGCATGTGCTACACGAAGTACATGAGCAATTAAGGTATCGCATTTTTATAAACAATATTAAGCAATTAGCAAAACATAGTAATATAAAAATTAATACATAAGTTAAAATTAAACCTTCATAGTTCATGATTGAATATATACTGCTTACCTTTGTATGAAGTGTAATCCTGTTTATTTTTGCGTTTTTTTTTTTTGCAGACATCTTTTTTCTTTAAGTTTTTTCTTTTTCTATTTGGTGGTGGTTTTTTTTTTTAGTAAATACGTAGTCGTCGTCTTCAGTATATGTTAGGTAATAATTTCTTGATTTATTTAAAAAACTTACTTTCTCTTGACTCATATCTTCAAAATTGTTATTTAAAAATAAGTCTCTACCATCTATTTTAACAATTACCCTTCTTCCATACTTCGTGTTCACAATTCTTGCTTCTTCTATGAGATATGGTTGTCCCCTGGTAAGCTCGTCTGCAGTTAGTGGTTTAGTGGACTTCCCACGTTTGTTAAGGTCGGTGAGAAACCTCATTTCTTCCAAGGCGTCCATAGCTGATAACTGATGGTAGCTAGAAGATACTGTGCTTTTTATACATCAGAATCACGTTTTATACACGTGACCAGATGTTTATGAAGAAAGAAGCAGATTTCATAATAGTTTCTAGGTGTGGCGCAAATCATGTATTCTGTGAAGCGTGAGTAAGACGTATTATTTATACCTTCTGACGATTCTGCTGCTGTGTCTTTTATATAGTTAATGTATGCCATTATAAGATTTTTTATTTCTTTGGATTCTTTAGTTTCATGATAAAATATATCGTTTACAATAGGGTAAAGTTTTGATAAATTCATCCATTCTTCTTCAATTAGTGATAGGGATATCTGTTTGTCTTCTTGATACTGTTTTAAAATTATATTTTGGGTGCCAAATACATATTTTATATCCAAATGTAATTCCTCTGTTAAATTACACTTCCATTTGAAATTTTCCTTTTTGGATCCAGTATCAATGCAATTAATACAATGAATCAAATTTTTCCAGTCGTTTAGGTTATATAGCAGTATACCACGATGTTCACCACATTTGGAAATAATTATGCGTAAATCGTAAGGATATTCCGGAGAAAATCCTACACATAAGATTTTCTTTTGTCCATGGTCTAAAAAATAAATGTTACTTCTTATACCAATAAGTGACGTGTCGTTGTTTTCGTTGTGATTTTTTGATACTGATTTGTTGTCTTCATTTTCAGCGGTTTTTTGTTTTTTAGCGTCTGTAGACCTATAAAAAATAAATGTGTTACATTCAGAACATTCATCTATATTTTAATGAGAATTACGTTTTTATACATGGTATTTTTATTCTATTGTAATGTCTACTTACATCTTTTTCAGCAAGCAATCCGATGTCGGGCTTTTAAGAGACGTAACCTTTTTCTGTCATCAGCGCTTTTTATACTGAATACATACATTCTAAAACAGATCGTTAATATATACATTATAAATGGTGGATTCGAAGGTGATTGGTTCGTGGTTCAAATCGGAGGGAAGATGTGATTTATTTGGTTTTGGATCACACGGATATACGTTACGTCTATCAACTACATGTGAATACCACATAGCAAGATTTATAACATTTCTTTGAGAACAATTTAGAACGGGTATTTTATGGCAAGCATGCATACATGGATTAGCATTAAATGTAGCAAACGATTCGTGATATACATCGATTTCATCAATGTTTATTATAGTACGTTCGGTAATAGCGCGAAGAAATTTAGCTTTTTCCTCTCCTTTTGTAAATACTACAGTAAATTTATCCACATGCTTTTTTAGAATTGATGGAAGTAAATCGTATTTTACGTCTCCGTCTTCCCATTTTAACCCGTGAACTTTAGCAGTAATTTTGTCATTGGTAGATTTTACCAATTCGTTCAACGTACGTCGTTCATAAGGAGGAAGAAACACCCACGTTTGAACCTCACGATTTGAACCACATATAGAAAGTTCTTTTACTATGTATTCACGTTCATTATCAATTAAAAAATTAAAATATATGAATCCTGCTCCTGACGACATGTTTCTATATTGACAAATAACAATAAAATGAATATCGAGATACATTTTACTTACCTTTTATTGGTTTACATATTTGATATGATCCTTTTTTTTTCTTGCAGGAAGCGGTAGAAAAGCATACAATTTTACTAATTAGGTAGTCATATTTATATTCTTTTATTTTAAATTTGGAAAAGAAATCCTTTCTTGATAAGTTACAACATCTATGAATAAGATAACCAATAACATAATGTCCACAAGTAGAGCTAAAGGAACTTTGTAATCGGCGTTTGTTATAAATCCAATTTCTTTTTCCGCATTGATATTGCAAAAAATTTAAAATGTTTGAATAAAGAGGAGCAAATCCAAAACTGTCAAAATATTCTCCTATACCCGATTTTGATATAAAAATTCCAACCCAATGCTGACCTGGCATATTGCTAGGATCTGTATTTATTACTAATGCAGTAGGAAATTGTAATATTTGATTTTTAGGTATTTGATCCCTTGCAAATACCCCTATAAAATACGGTTTAGTGTGAGGATTATTAGATAATAATTTATATATTTGTTGAGTATTCATTATGATACGTGTATAGATCTAGTAATGTCTATTTCCAATAGCTTTTGATATTCTGAACACACTATCATAGTAATTGGTTCTAATAAAGCTTTTTTAAATCCTACGTTTACGGTAACATTGCCGTGCTGTAGTCCGGAAATATATGATTCGTTCGCGCTCATGTCTGCTGTTAAATCAAAAGCTAATATTGTATATCCACTTTCATAGCATAATCTAGAAATAGAATGTTCTCGATCATCGCAATGAATACCTAAGCCATCTTGTAAAGTTTGGAAGCATTGTAAATACTGTTCATTTGTAAAATCTGGAGTTAACGGTTGTAAAGGATTAGGTTGTCCGTTTACAAACAATTGAAAGAAATTCATATCAAAGTGTTGAAAGTTGTATGGGTTTAGCGAAAAATCGCCACTATATGCCTGATTTGTAACAAAAGCTATTATGACTCTGCGAGGTACTTTTCCCACAAAAATATCGTTTACAGTTTTACTCTGAGTTCCTTTAGGAATATTAAAAGGTGTAAACCAATAAAAGGTAAGTAAAATGTATCTCGATATTCATTTTATTGTTATTTGTCAATATAGAAACATGTCGTCAGGAGCAGGATTCATATATTTTAATTTTTTAATTGATAATGAACGTGAATACATAGTAAAAGAACTTTCTATATGTGGTTCAAATCGTGAGGTTCAAACGTGGGTGTTTCTTCCTCCTTATGAACGACGTACGTTGAACGAATTGGTAAAATCTACCAATGACAAAATTACTGCTAAAGTTCACGGGTTAAAATGGGAAGACGGAGACGTAAAATACGATTTACTTCCATCAATTCTAAAAAAGCATGTGGATAAATTTACTGTAGTATTTACAAAAGGAGAGGAAAAAGCTAAATTTCTTCGCGCTATTACCGAACGTACTATAATAAACATTGATGAAATCGATGTATATCACGAATCGTTTGCTACATTTAATGCTAATCCATGTATGCATGCTTGCCATAAAATACCCGTTCTAAATTGTTCTCAAAGAAATGTTATAAATCTTGCTATGTGGTATTCACATGTAGTTGATAGACGTAACGTATATCCGTGTGATCCAAAACCAAATAAATCACATCTTCCCTCCGATTTGAACCACGAACCAATCACCTTCGAATCCACCATTTATAATGTATATATTAACGATCTGTTTTAGAATGTATGTATTCAGTATAAAAAGCGCTGAAGACAGAAAAAGGTTACGTCTCTTAAAAGCCCGACATCGGATTGCATGCTGAAAAAGATGTAAGTAGACATTACAATAGAATAAAAATACCATGTATAAAAACGTAATTCTCATTAAAATATAGATGAATGTTCTGAATGTAACACATTTATTTTTTATAGGTCTACAGACGCTAAAAAACAAAAAACCGCTGAAAATGAAGACAACAAATCAGTATCAAAAAATCACAACGAAAACAACGACACGTCACTTATTGGTATAAGAAGTAACATTTATTTTTTAGACCATGGACAAAAGAAAATCTTATGTGTAGGATTTTCTCCGGAATATCCTTACGATTTACGCATAATTATTTCCAAATGTGGTGAACATCGTGGTATACTGCTATATAACCTAAACGACTGGAAAAATTTGATTCATTGTATTAATTGCATTGATACTGGATCCAAAAAGGAAAATTTCAAATGGAAGTGTAATTTAACAGAGGAATTACATTTGGATATAAAATATGTATTTGGCACCCAAAATATAATTTTAAAACAGTATCAAGGAGATAAACAGATATCCCTATCACTAATTGAAGAAGAATGGATGAATTTATCAAAACTTTACCCTATTGTAAACGATATATTTTATCATGAAACTAAAGAATCCAAAGAAATAAAAAATCTTATAATGGCATACATTAACTATATAAAAGACACAGCAGCAGAATCGTCAGAAGGTATAAATAATACGTCTTACTCACGCTTCACAGAATACATGATTTGCGCCACACCTAGAAACTATTATGAAATCTGCTTCTTTCTTCATAAACATCTGGTCACGTGTATAAAACGTGATTCTGATGTATAAAAAGCACAGTATCTTCTAGCTACCATCAGTTATCAGCTATGGACGCCTTGGAAGAAATGAGGTTTCTCACCGACCTTAACAAACGTGGGAAGTCCACTAAACCACTAACTGCAGACGAGCTTACCAGGGGACAACCATATCTCATAGAAGAAGCAAGAATTGTGAACACGAAGTATGGAAGAAGGGTAATTGTTAAAATAGATGGTAGAGACTTATTTTTAAATAACAATTTTGAAGATATGAGTCAAGAGAAAGTAAGTTTTTTAAATAAATCAAGAAATTATTACCTAACATATACTGAAGACGACGACTACGTATTTACTAAAAAAAAAAACCACCACCAAATAGAAAAAGAAAAAACTTAAAGAAAAAAGATGTCTGCAAAAAAAAAAAAACGCAAAAATAAACAGGATTACACTTCATACAAAGGTAAGCAGTATATATTCAATCATGAACTATGAAGGTTTAATTTTAACTTATGTATTAATTTTTATATTACTATGTTTTGCTAATTGCTTAATATTGTTTATGAAAATGCGATACCTTAATTGCTCATGTACTTCGTGTAGCACATGCGCAAAAAAATCAAGTTTAGAAACCGTATAAAAGAATTACACTTTCTTAATATTTTATCACTCGGTAAGATGTCTATTATTTCAGAACCTATTGATCTAGAAAACAATATATTTGCTAGATTAACTTTTGATTATAACAAAAAAGTTAATACTTATGGATTCTATCAAGAACAAATATTTGAAACATTATCAACTAACATCACACGATTTGGCAGCGTGAAAACAGTGGAAATTACAATAAACACAGAAAATATATGCGATGATTCAAAAAAGACAGATATATTTAATATTCGATTTAAACTTTGCAGATTGGCTACGACGGCAGGAGAGGCACGAGTGACAATATCATCCGACAACCGTTGCTGCCTTGATCAGTTAGTGACACGACATGGTGTATACAACGTTCTGCAGGAAGATAACTACGAAAGTGTTTTAGTGGGTGCTCTTTTCATACCAAAATTAAATCAAGAAATAGACAAAAACTTTTCTCATTTGCATTTTGAAGTTAATACTCGTGACTTAAAAGAAGAAATTGATAGAGACAATTCCATCGCCAAACTCATTTACGAAAGTTATAACAAGATAGAAGAAGAAGAGGAAGAAGAAGGAAGAGACGAGTGTGGAATATATTCCTCTTTATGTACAACATTTATCAAAGTTATATTTTTAAACAAAAAACAATAATTTAATAAAAATGCTTCTGTAGACATCATTTTATATATTTGTTTTTACTCGCTATTATTTTATATACATTATAGTGTTATTAAAAACTAATTATCTATAGCATTCTCATTGTCATTAAACTTTTCTATTTTTATCATAGTTATTATTTTTATTAAAAAAGCTAATTATGCAAAAAACCTTTTATCTAATATTGAATTTTATTATTCAACATATAAACATATAAAATATTCTTATTATTAGCCTTTTTATCATTGTTATAAAATAGCTTATATCATATAGTAACCTTTTAATATAGATGTAAGAAAAAAATCAATATATCAATATAATAAAAAATTCTTATTGTTAACATTTTTATCATTGTTATTAAAAAGCTTATATAATATAATACAAATGTAAAAAAATATAAATAAAAAAAAAGCCCCTCGGCAAGGTAGATCTCCGCCAGACAAGTCATTTGGCGACAGGGGGAATTCCTTCAAGGACGGGGGAATCCCTTGGTTGGCGCCAGTGACGTGTTGGCGGCGTCTGCCTACCGAGGGGCATATACTACTAAGGCCAATTCTGCTGAGGTTTACCTAGATTTGCTTGACGTAGATAAGAGTAATGTTTTGTAATAAAAGTTTTTTTTAGTTTTTTTGCTTAACAGCTAGAGAAGGTTATGTGAATGAAACACGTCAGATTTTTTTTCACATATGCTAAGAATATCTTCCTTAAGGGGAACGAATACCTTCAGATAGGTTGGAACTTTAAAAAAAATGGTATTTTTGTGATTCTTTTGCACTGAATGTGCTCAAAGGTACCAACTCTGAACTATCACTGGAACTGCCATATAAAAGCGATTGTTAAAACTCGTGAAACCCTTTTCTGGCCTATTATTTAATTTGTCATTTTTCTTTGTTAGTACATTTTAGAATTTCAGGTACGCTAAGTGTGAAAACGGTACAACAAAGATGATAATTGCATATTAATTATATTTAATAGGTAGTAAGAAATATATAAAATATTGTGCCGAAAATAAAACTTCCATAACTTGAATAGCTTATTAGTTGGGTACCAAACTTTACATGTTTTAAACACTTTCTATTACGAATTTCTTTCTAGTGGTATATCATATTTTAGAGGCTATTCCTAATTATTTTTAGAAGCTGCAATACAGACATATACAAACTGAACGAGCAAAGAGGAATCAGCAATAACACATTCCACTCCGAGTGAAGCATTACGGCATGTCTCTATACGACGCAATGGACTGTTCTTAAAGCAAGGCCTTCCTCGTCTGCATCTAGTGTTTTGGTTTTTACTTTGGTGATAGATTTTACATTGGTTCAATAAATATCTGCTGCTAAAGATGGTGTACAGAGCCATTATGGATCAACGAAATGATCGTCGCGTAGTCTACTGCGATGCTGATTTATAGTGATTCACTTTAGAGAAGCTTTCCTTGAATGTTTTTGTGGTCACACAATCCCAATCAAAGTTTGGAGAATGAATCCTTGAGCAATGACTTAACTCCCAAGCTGTTTCTTTAGAATATTTTGTGTGCGTACAATTTGGTGGAGCCAGTAATTCCATTTCAGCTTGCGTGGTGCTTGTGAAAATGATACTTTTTCGAAGCTGACATTCCGCTTGTTAGCTTAAAAACAACACTTTCGCTACCGAGCATTGTACTTACATAAGATAGTATGTGCAACTCACCAACATTTCCTCACCTTGACCGGAATTGAAGAAAAACTCCTTCTGACGGCAGTAGCAAGCAGCAAGGGTAAACATTGGACATGCTGTTTTAATGGTTCAACGGACGGATGTTGACCGATTGTTTTCTTTTTTCGGTGTATAAATCATTAGCTTGCCTTCATTCTGAAGGGAAGCAAAGCCGGTGGTCCATGTAGAGTTGAGGCAAGTAAAGCAGCCTCAAATCTGATTAAGAGATCTCTGAGAAAAATTAAGCTGTCCTTCACATACAATGTAAATGGGACTTTGAGAACTACACCAATTAAAGAGTTCATAAACAAAGGTAAATTTATTTTTACATGCTTTAACGTTATGAATGTAATAATAACCGTAAAATATTCCTTAGAATATATGACAGAGTGAAAGGGTAATAAGGACTTCGGATATGAGAGCACAGTTCACCAATGCACTTTCTAAATTTTACTTACATTTATTTTAAACGCTATCCTATATAGTATAGTATTAAATGCTATCTTTATATATTATATTTTGTTAGCCATTCCACATATTGATGGCTTATACTGAAAACCAGATTACAAATAATTTAAAAGTTTAAGGCCGAAGCATTTCTGCCCCACTCCTGGTCGTGCATTGTAACGCAGTGTATGCAAATACGGCCAGAAGCCGCTTTGGGACATATTAAACGCGATTTTGTTCAAGGTAATAAAACGTACACACATACACACACAATAACAA
Source organism: Hymenopus coronatus (assembly GCA_030762935.1). Taxonomy (NCBI): domain Eukaryota; kingdom Metazoa; phylum Arthropoda; class Insecta; order Mantodea; family Hymenopodidae; genus Hymenopus; species Hymenopus coronatus. Next base: position 35,890,086 of record CM060900.1, on the reverse strand, counting down.
ACCCTACTATACGCATGTGTTGCTAGTCTGATTTTACCTTTGATGGACTATATCGCCATTTAAGTAACCTAAATGCTCGCAGTCTGTAAACGAGACTGTAGCCAGCATATCTGATTTTCCATTTCTCTATCTACTAATTTACGCATCATAACTAAGCGAGTTGTATGTATTTGAAGCACTCTGCCCCTATGAATTACTCAATGAGCTAACTCATCATATGCTTCCTTTGGGAAGAATAGAGCAGGCATTAAAGGAAAAATATCATTTGGGGTCTTGAATATCCCGCCAAAGCAATCAGTGTTTGTGGACATTCCAACATACTATTCCCAGTAGTTGAGTTCTGCAAATGTTTCCATGTAGACTGAGGTAGAGGACGTAATTGTCGTGAAGTAGATCTTGGCCCATTTAGGTTGCAGTGCCAGGAGTTTTCATATGTGATAGTAGCCCTGCAGCAGAACTGAAACACCTGTTTTCAAAGAACAGGTAAAATTACACCGAAACGACCCCAGATTCAATTCAGGTGATATCTACACGACATTTTAGTCATGAGGATGCTGGGAAAACCCAAAAGTGAATGCAGCCGAAACCGAGACTCAAATTCGAGTCCTTTAGCTTAAAGGGCAGTTCAAATAAACTAAACTAACTTTATCTGCTGCGATTCTCAGCTTCACCTTCCATCTTGAGCATTAAGACCCTCTTAATTATTCTCAGAGGTATTTTTATCACGGTTGAGGCTCCTTGGTTTTTTCTGTGCCCTCAATCTACGACGAGGGCCTAATTTTTTTTCCTTCCGAGGAAGCCATGCTAATGATTTTTAGGCCCGAAAAAAGCAACGCCTTCCGCCGGGATTGAACAAGCGATCTTGGGAACCAGAGGCTAGCATACCTCTCAACCATGGAGGAAGACTGGACAGCAGGTAAGCCACCCTGCACAGTACCGAGGAAATTAAGGTCCTACTGCTGATTGTGGTCAAACAGCTTATTGTACATTATGTATCTGTAACATCCTGTAGCAAATCTCGCATGATGTTCATGCTTCACGGTACTACTCTTGGCGACATCACAGTAATGTAAAACCTCTTTTATCATGGTTTAATTTCGCCTAATATGTGTAATTAGAGTGGATTTTGCAGTATCGTAGCCAGCATCAAGAATTAAAGGGCACAAAACACGTAAGGAAATGAATGAACTTACAGTCCTTGACATTTATGTCATTTAAGCGAGATTTTTCAAACTTTATCTTACCTCTATTACAAAGTCAGACGTTTGAAACTTCATTCATAGAGGCATTCCTTTCTCGCGCGTAATTTTGCGCCTCTCTGCGACGGCATGTACCGAAAGTTAAAATGAAGGCATTAATTTAGGTCCACTCCATTAACATAGTAATCACAAACTCCTTTTGTCCCCTTCCTGTTTCTCTATCTCTCTCTTTACGTCTCTCTGCTTTTTGTAGCCGTGCATTTTTTCAAGTTATTACATGACACTGCAAATGGTCTAATCATTCTTTGCTCTGCCTTTCCCTGGAGCCATCATAATGTAAGATATGTTTTAATTACTTTAATGGTTATGTGGACTGGTCGGCGTCTGCCGTAGTGAGAGAACGCATTAGATGAGATGGCTGTCTCCTAAAATCTCCCGCAAAGAAGACATAACAGGCAGACTCACTTGCGTGCACAAAACCTGGCCCGTAATGGAACGTCGCCTTTGGCAATGCTAATTCAGCTCCGCCCTCTAACAGACCACCACCTCTAGTCTTCGAAGATAATTTTAGCCACTGGATTAGTAGGTACGGCAGTGCATGACCGAGTGTTTAGACCGCTCGCCTCTCACCTAGACGGCCCTGGTTCGTTTCTAGGGCAACATATGTGGGATTTATGATCGATGAAGCGGCATATGGGATGGATTTTCTCCGGTTTCTGCTGTCTCCCTTCAGTCATTCCAAAAATTTCTCAATAATCATGTTTCCTGTCCTCCAGTTAGGATAGTCGTCTATTGTGGCTACTCTTTAATCCAGAGTTCGTCTGCTTCTCAACGGGCGTCCGACCCCAAAAGCTGCCGGTGCAAGTCCTGCATACGGAGAGATGAAATAGTTGAAGGAAGGAAAAAAAAAATGTAATAAAATACAGACATGTTTGTAGTGTTTCTCTCAATGCACTTAAACATTGTTGTTGATGCTACGCAACTGTTGCCTTAACGTCGGTTCATTTTAGTTGCCTAATACTTTTGCGAGGTCCTGTGTGTGCCTTTAAGGTTAAATTTGGTATTAAATCTGAAACCTATTTTTCCGTTTACTTTTCTTTCTCCAATTCAAAAGTACTCGCGTACACAAAAAGTGACCCATTAAGAATTTCGCTTTTTACGCTCTCAATATTGAATTTAGCTCAGATCTCTGCCAGAATATTGACTTTTTCTAGTCTTCGAAGATAGTTTTAGCCAATGGATTGGTAGGTACGGCGAGTGATTAGATCGCTCGCCTCTCAGCTAAGCAGCCCAGGTTTGATCCCAGGGCACCATTTGTGCGATTTATGGTTCATGAAACGGCTTATGGGCGGGTTTTCTCCGGATTCAACCTATAATCATTCCATAATTATCTTTCCTGTGATCCATTTCACCATCCTTTCTTATCCACTTCCTCGCTTTCATACCAGTTTTTGGGATGATCATCTATGTTAGCTACTCTCTGCTCCTCAACAGGTGTGCGACCCCAGGCGCTGGTGCAGCAACTTCTGCATACGAGGAGAGTAAAAAGTGCTTTACCTCCCCCGAAACTACCGAACTGCCAAAAGAAACTGCAGCTATAATAGTTGTGCATAATTTCAGTATTCAAATACCCTTGCATTTTGGTGCAAAAGTAAAATAAAATGCAGACAAGCGTGTTATATTTCTTCTAATGCACTTAAACTTTGTTTTTAATGCTCCACAACGGTTGCCTTAATGTAGATTTATTTTTAATTGCCTAGTCATTTTGGGTGGTCCCGTGCCTTTGAGGTTAACTTTGGAGTTAGACCTGAAACCCATTTATCCTTTCACTTTTCTTTCTTTAATTCTAAGTACACTCCCGTACACAAAAAGTGGCCCATCAAGAATATTGCTGTTTACGTTGCCAATCGCAAATTCAGCTCCGAACTCTACCAGACTGACCTCTAGTTTCGAAGATAATTTTAGCCACTGGATTGGTAGGTACGGCGATGCCATGGCCGAGTGATAATACCGATCGCGTCTCACCTAGGACGCCCGGGTTCGATTCCAGGGCACCACATGTGGGATTTGTAGTGGATGAAACGGTATAGTGGCAGGGCTTCACTCTCCATTCCACCAACTGCTCCATAATCATCTTTTCTCTCATCCATTTCACCATCACGTCATATCTACTTTCACGCTTTCATACCAGCTTTCGGGATTGATCACCTAATTTGGCTGTTCTCTGATTCAGAGTCCATCTGCTCCTCAATGGGCGTCCGACCCCAAACGCTGGCGGTGCAAGTCCCGCATACGAGGAGAGTAAATAGAGAAACGAAGGATTGTTTTGAGTGCTTAACCTACCCCAAAACGCGAACAGCCTAAAGTAGTATTACAGCTATAATATATTGCATAATTTTAGTAGGCAAATACTGTTGGTGCTAATTAGAAAAAATGTAATAGCTTGTTGTATTTCTTTTAATGCACTTAAACTTTTTTTTTTGATACTGCACAACAATTTCTTTACTATCGATACATTTTTAATCGTCCGATGGTTTTGCGTGGTCCTGAGCCTTTGAGGTTAAGTTTGGTATTAAACCTGAAACCTACTTTTACTTTCTCCACACGTACTATGTACATGGTGTATAATGAAGGTATTGCATTGCTCACAAAAATTCGATACCGAGGTTTCATTGCAAAAACAAGTTTTGGGACTTTCTAAATGGAAAAAAAACATTTATAGAAAAAGGTCCACGTGTGGGTCTGTGGAAAGCATAGCTTAACAACGAATAGACTGTCAATACCAAAGTTGGTATTTAAGTTTGGTATCCTCCAAGGATGCGACACGAAGATTTAAAAAAAAATCCCCCACCTGAAGCTACCCTTTACATGAAAAAAGTTAAGATTTTTTTTCCCTCAAAAAATGGCTCTAACAGTTTTCGTTAAAATACCACATATTAGTCATTTTCATCAAAAATAAAATTTATATCTTGAATTATCTGGAAATAGCTGCTGAACACCTGATCATTCTGGATGAAGTTAACTGAATTTTGCATAACTGGTAAACCGTAAGAGATAGACAAATGCTTACTACACAAAATATGTAGATCTCCTAAAACATACAATCTATATCATATATGTATTCGTGGAGTTGGCCGTTTTCGAGATAGGTATTCAATTTTATTAGTTTCTGTTTTAAAATACTTAAACATTTCTCATGCCGGAACTTGTCAACTTCAGGCCACACAAAGAAACGGATTTCAATCCCATAGCAACCACATTTTAAAACATTTAACTGTCGGTTCAGCCTAGTGCAGTGGTGCCCAACCTACAGTAGAGGGGAGGGCAGATTTACCTCCACCCATTTCATTGGCTTCGGCAGGCAGAAACCTCTCTATCCTTGACATCGCTTGCTCTCAGTGGCGGGGGCTTCAACAACGTCAATGTTATATGGGATGGTACAAATACCAAAATACCTTCTTGATGTTACTGATTGTATACCTGATAAAAATTGTTGTCATAGCTGGTATTATGGTATTTTTTAAAGTGTTCTTTAATATTACATCTGGAACTCTAAGATAAGTGATATTTATTACAAATAAGATATTTCACCGGACTATCTATCCTCTTTAACAATATATATTCCATTCTTTCTGGAATACGATATGTTTTGTTCGGTGGAAACCTGCCATCGTGTCTAGAGTCGAATCTAGTTAAACGCCACTGAATGCATGAAGGGGAAATGCTTCCTACCTGGCCGGGGTAACGCGACAAGGTGACGCAATTAGCTCATAAGAGCAGAGGCTGGACGCCCGCGCCGGCTGCACAGAGGGAAACACCCTGCCCAATTACTTTGACACAGACAAAAACGCTTGCATAAGACTACATCTTTTATATCACACGGGTAAATCCGCGAGAAAAGCGGATAGGTACCGTGGTGATTTGCCCCCGCCCGAGTACACTCGGGCGACTAGTTCCTGCTCCTGGCTCCTGGCTCCTGGCTCCTGGCTCCTAGGCTTAGTGAATTCTCTTATTTTCCTTCTACTTACAAGGAGCTGAATGATAGGAGCGTTTCTGCTAACATTTATCTCGATTAATGTGAAGTAGTTAGAAGAATAACCTTATTAAACATTTTACTGAGATGTAGAGCAAGTCATGTGACTGGAGCAAATCAGATTTTTTCTTTCTTTCTTCAATTCAAGGTATACTCACGTACACGAAAATTGGCACATAAGAGAATGAGGTTGTTAACATTATCAATAGCAAATTTAGCTCCGACCTCTGCCAGAGTGACTTCCAGCTTTCGTAGATAGTTCTACACGAAAATTGGCACATAAGAGAATGAGGTTGTTAACATTATCAATAGCAAATTTAGCTCCGACCTCTGCCAGAGTGACTTCCAGCTTTCGTAGATAGTTCTGGATACTAGACTGATGGGGTGCTTAACTAATCGCACCTTTTCTTGGGTGCTCGACTCCGTATTTTTTCCGCAGGTTTCGCGCAATTTCGGGTGCAGGGCAGAGAGACTTGTACGCTGTACACCTCCACCTCATCTTGCGGCTTCAATGCCCATATTTCATTCTGTTTGTAGGTGCTAGAGTTTTCGCTTGCGCACGTGCACTGTGTTTCGTTTAAAAGTGTATTAGTGCGCGGTAAATTAGATAGCTTATACACTATAATGGCAGAGAGCCTCGGAGAAAGAAACCTTCTCTAGTTTACATTGCAAGAAGACAAACAGGTGATATCTCTTATCCCAACCCCCCCCCCTCCCCGCCAGGCCCACGCTATCGTTGTTTACTAGCCGAATACTATTAAGAAAATCCTTCATTGAACTTTGGTGTATAAAGCAAATTTAATAAAAATACAGATGATATTTCATATTTTCTTTTAATACTCTGCCTTTAATTTTGATGTTAACACCACCGTGTTCTTAATGTTGTTCATTTTAAATCACCTAATAGATTTACACGGTTCTGTGCCTTTGAGGTAAAATTCGGTATTAAATCTGAAATCTTATTTTCTTTTTGTTTCTCAATTCGAATAGTTTATGCATTCCATTCATATTACTTTCTCCAGCTGTTATTCAAAGTATTATTCTTTTATCTACATCATTTAATCGAGATAAACATAGCCAAATTGATCTAATTACATGCTTTCTAGTGAGTAGAAGGGAAATCTTTTAGAAGTTGGTTGCTTTGAGAAAATAATTGTAGTTCAGTTTCCTTTATATACCAGCAGTAAAACAAAAGATGTGAAACGAAAGGTGACTTTACGTTTGAGAAAAACAAGTATTTTAAATCTGAAACCAATAAAGAGGAATGTATTGGAAATGGTGAACTCTCTGAAAAAAGTACCTATATATGGCAAAAATTGTGTGTTTTAACGAGATTTGCATTTTTTGTACTCTTAGTGTTTGTGTTAACTGGTAAATCTCAAAAGATAGACAGTCGACCAGAATGAAGAGGTCTTCAGAGGCTGTTCCCATAAAATTCAAGATATACATTTCGTTTGTCATGAAAATATATTAAACATATAGTATTTTAGTAAAATTGTGAGTCATTTTTTGAGAAAATTAAAAATTTTTAAAAATGCCCCAAGTGGGGGATATGGATATTCTCTTGAACCTTTTCGTGCCAAATTCCTGGAAGACACTGAACTTAAAACACCAAGTTTGGTGGTTAGTGGGCCTTTCGTTTTTTGGGTTATGCTGCCCACAGATGCGATGGTATCTGGGTATTGATTTTTAGGTTGGAGTACAATACCTTCTCCGTAGCCACCAAGTGCAATGTGCATATCTGCTAGAGAAAGTAAAAATACTAGCTGTATGTTGGTGTTGATAAAATCTCGCACAACCTTCTACGAACACTGCCGAACTGGCAAAGAGTAACATTAAACCTTGTATTTTCGTACTACAAATACAGATATCGCACCTTTAGCTGAATAGGATTTTGTCTTGGTACCTATTATTGTTTTTCAGTAGCATCTCGTGTACAGTTCTCATTGGATTTTATTTCTTTGAGCCGTACCTTATCTCTCCCCCCCCTCTCTCTCTCTCTCTCTCTCTCTCTCGCACACTAAGTTATACTTCCAGATCTAGGTAGTATACGGAAGAAATAATCTGGGCTAGATAAACTTCCCACCCCACAGTCGGTAATCGAACCCAGGACTACCGGGTAGCCACTGTTTACTTGTGTATTTTCGTAGCAATACTCTTTAATAGAGATGGTATGCGACCTTCGCCTACATCTTACCATTAAAAACGTCGTTCATTTGTTCTTATGTCTCTGTTTTTCAGATCAGACACACAAAGAAATGATAATGATTGGGATGGGTGAAAGTGGGTTACCTGAAAATGGAAAACTTGCTAAGAGACAAACACTATTACAACCTAAGGGAATGGGCCACTTACTGTGCACACGGGTATACTCGTGAGAAAAAAGAAAAACCTACGTGAGATTCCCTTATAGCGTTTTTAAAGTTAATAGAATCACCTTGTGGATTGTGTTGCACACTTACCGCCCTCATACGTTACGTATTAAAGAGAGAGCAAAAGAGGTGGAAAACAGATCATTTTACCTTGGTGACTGGAAAACGTTCGCTACATATGTCGATCTGCTATTGGTTGTATGTCAAAAGTCTGACACACAAAGCGTAACCAATGAACAGAGGTGGAGTTTGGGTCAGTAGCGAAGGAAGTGTTGTGGGGCCTTAATACAGATATGTTATGGAGTGGTTGCATGCAATTGCCTTGTAAACATTGCCCTATTTATTACATGTAATTTCAAATAAACAAAGAACAAAGATTATAGTGCAGCGGAATGATAGTTACTAAGAAGGCAAAATTGGTGGAACAAATAAACCTGAACTGGGTAAGTTTAATATTTAAAATAAAATTGGAAGTTCATGCCAAAAAAGAAAATGAGTTATAAACAAATGAACCACGAAAAATGAAGAATTACAGAAGTCCGGAATTTTTAAAAAGGGTTGACAGCCTTCGATACTCATTTCTTGCTAAACTGACAATCAAAGGTATAAAATTCCGAAGTAATTTCAAAAATGTACAATCGATATGTGTCACCTTAGTAGTATATGCCCCTCGGTAGGCAGACGCCGCCAACACGTCACTGGCGCCAACCAAGGGATTCCCCCGTCCTTGAAGGAATTCCCCCTGTCGCCAAATGACTTGTCTGGCGGAGATCTACCTTGCCGAGGGGCTTTTTTTTTTATTTATATTTTTTTACATTTGTATTATATTATATAAGCTTTTTAATAACAATGATAAAAATGTTAACAATAAGAATTTTTTATTATATTGATATATTGATTTTTTTCTTACATCTATATTAAAAGGTTACTATACGATATAAGCTATTTTATAACAATGATAAAAAGGCTAATAATAAGAATATTTTATATGTTTATATGTTGAATAATAAAATTCAATATTAGGCCCCTCGGTAGGCAGACGCCGCCAACACGTCACTGGCGCCAACCAAGGGATTCCCCCGTCCTTGAAGGAATTCCCCCTGTCGCCAAATGACTTGTCTGGCGGAGATCTACCTTGCCGAGGGGCTTTTTTTTTATTTATATTTTTTTACATTTGTATTATATTATATAAGCTTTTTAATAACAATGATAAAAATGTTAACAATAAGAATTTTTTATTATATTGATATATTGATTTTTTTCTTACATCTATATTAAAAGGTTACTATATGATATAAGCTATTTTATAACAATGATAAAAAGGCTAATAATAAGAATATTTTATATGTTTATATGTTGAATAATAAAATTCAATATTAGATAAAAGGTTTTTTACATAATTAGCTTTTTTAATAAAAATAATAACTATGATAAAAATAGAAAAGTTTAATGACAATGAGAATGCTATAGATAATTAGTTTTTAATAACACTATAATGTATATAAAATAATAGCGAGTAAAAACAAATATATAAAATGATGTCTACAGAAGCATTTTTATTAAATTATTGTTTTTTGTTTAAAAATATAACTTTGATAAATGTTGTACATAAAGAGGAATATATTCCACACTCGTCTCTTCCTTCTTCTTCCTCTTCTTCTTCTATCTTGTTATAACTTTCGTAAATGAGTTTGGCGATGGAATTGTCTCTATCAATTTCTTCTTTTAAGTCACGAGTATTAACTTCAAAATGCAAATGAGAAAAGTTTTTGTCTATTTCTTGATTTAATTTTGGTATGAAAAGAGCACCCACTAAAACACTTTCGTAGTTATCTTCCTGCAGAACGTTGTATACACCATGTCGTGTCACTAACTGATCAAGGCAGCAACGGTTGTCGGATGATATTGTCACTCGTGCCTCTCCTGCCGTCGTAGCCAATCTGCAAAGTTTAAATCGAATATTAAATATATCTGTCTTTTTTGAATCATCGCATATATTTTCTGTGTTTATTGTAATTTCCACTGTTTTCACGCTGCCAAATCGTGTGATGTTAGTTGATAATGTTTCAAATATTTGTTCTTGATAGAATCCATAAGTATTAACTTTTTTGTTATAATCAAAAGTTAATCTAGCAAATATATTGTTTTCTAGATCAATAGGTTCTGAAATAATAGACATCTTACCGAGTGATAAAATATTAAGAAAGTGTAATTCTTTTATACGGTTTCTAAACTTGATTTTTTTGCGCATGTGCTACACGAAGTACATGAGCAATTAAGGTATCGCATTTTTATAAACAATATTAAGCAATTAGCAAAACATAGTAATATAAAAATTAATACATAAGTTAAAATTAAACCTTCATAGTTCATGATTGAATATATACTGCTTACCTTTGTATGAAGTGTAATCCTGTTTATTTTTGCGTTTTTTTTTTTTGCAGACATCTTTTTTCTTTAAGTTTTTTCTTTTTCTATTTGGTGGTGGTTTTTTTTTTTAGTAAATACGTAGTCGTCGTCTTCAGTATATGTTAGGTAATAATTTCTTGATTTATTTAAAAAACTTACTTTCTCTTGACTCATATCTTCAAAATTGTTATTTAAAAATAAGTCTCTACCATCTATTTTAACAATTACCCTTCTTCCATACTTCGTGTTCACAATTCTTGCTTCTTCTATGAGATATGGTTGTCCCCTGGTAAGCTCGTCTGCAGTTAGTGGTTTAGTGGACTTCCCACGTTTGTTAAGGTCGGTGAGAAACCTCATTTCTTCCAAGGCGTCCATAGCTGATAACTGATGGTAGCTAGAAGATACTGTGCTTTTTATACATCAGAATCACGTTTTATACACGTGACCAGATGTTTATGAAGAAAGAAGCAGATTTCATAATAGTTTCTAGGTGTGGCGCAAATCATGTATTCTGTGAAGCGTGAGTAAGACGTATTATTTATACCTTCTGACGATTCTGCTGCTGTGTCTTTTATATAGTTAATGTATGCCATTATAAGATTTTTTATTTCTTTGGATTCTTTAGTTTCATGATAAAATATATCGTTTACAATAGGGTAAAGTTTTGATAAATTCATCCATTCTTCTTCAATTAGTGATAGGGATATCTGTTTGTCTTCTTGATACTGTTTTAAAATTATATTTTGGGTGCCAAATACATATTTTATATCCAAATGTAATTCCTCTGTTAAATTACACTTCCATTTGAAATTTTCCTTTTTGGATCCAGTATCAATGCAATTAATACAATGAATCAAATTTTTCCAGTCGTTTAGGTTATATAGCAGTATACCACGATGTTCACCACATTTGGAAATAATTATGCGTAAATCGTAAGGATATTCCGGAGAAAATCCTACACATAAGATTTTCTTTTGTCCATGGTCTAAAAAATAAATGTTACTTCTTATACCAATAAGTGACGTGTCGTTGTTTTCGTTGTGATTTTTTGATACTGATTTGTTGTCTTCATTTTCAGCGGTTTTTTGTTTTTTAGCGTCTGTAGACCTATAAAAAATAAATGTGTTACATTCAGAACATTCATCTATATTTTAATGAGAATTACGTTTTTATACATGGTATTTTTATTCTATTGTAATGTCTACTTACATCTTTTTCAGCAAGCAATCCGATGTCGGGCTTTTAAGAGACGTAACCTTTTTCTGTCATCAGCGCTTTTTATACTGAATACATACATTCTAAAACAGATCGTTAATATATACATTATAAATGGTGGATTCGAAGGTGATTGGTTCGTGGTTCAAATCGGAGGGAAGATGTGATTTATTTGGTTTTGGATCACACGGATATACGTTACGTCTATCAACTACATGTGAATACCACATAGCAAGATTTATAACATTTCTTTGAGAACAATTTAGAACGGGTATTTTATGGCAAGCATGCATACATGGATTAGCATTAAATGTAGCAAACGATTCGTGATATACATCGATTTCATCAATGTTTATTATAGTACGTTCGGTAATAGCGCGAAGAAATTTAGCTTTTTCCTCTCCTTTTGTAAATACTACAGTAAATTTATCCACATGCTTTTTTAGAATTGATGGAAGTAAATCGTATTTTACGTCTCCGTCTTCCCATTTTAACCCGTGAACTTTAGCAGTAATTTTGTCATTGGTAGATTTTACCAATTCGTTCAACGTACGTCGTTCATAAGGAGGAAGAAACACCCACGTTTGAACCTCACGATTTGAACCACATATAGAAAGTTCTTTTACTATGTATTCACGTTCATTATCAATTAAAAAATTAAAATATATGAATCCTGCTCCTGACGACATGTTTCTATATTGACAAATAACAATAAAATGAATATCGAGATACATTTTACTTACCTTTTATTGGTTTACATATTTGATATGATCCTTTTTTTTTCTTGCAGGAAGCGGTAGAAAAGCATACAATTTTACTAATTAGGTAGTCATATTTATATTCTTTTATTTTAAATTTGGAAAAGAAATCCTTTCTTGATAAGTTACAACATCTATGAATAAGATAACCAATAACATAATGTCCACAAGTAGAGCTAAAGGAACTTTGTAATCGGCGTTTGTTATAAATCCAATTTCTTTTTCCGCATTGATATTGCAAAAAATTTAAAATGTTTGAATAAAGAGGAGCAAATCCAAAACTGTCAAAATATTCTCCTATACCCGATTTTGATATAAAAATTCCAACCCAATGCTGACCTGGCATATTGCTAGGATCTGTATTTATTACTAATGCAGTAGGAAATTGTAATATTTGATTTTTAGGTATTTGATCCCTTGCAAATACCCCTATAAAATACGGTTTAGTGTGAGGATTATTAGATAATAATTTATATATTTGTTGAGTATTCATTATGATACGTGTATAGATCTAGTAATGTCTATTTCCAATAGCTTTTGATATTCTGAACACACTATCATAGTAATTGGTTCTAATAAAGCTTTTTTAAATCCTACGTTTACGGTAACATTGCCGTGCTGTAGTCCGGAAATATATGATTCGTTCGCGCTCATGTCTGCTGTTAAATCAAAAGCTAATATTGTATATCCACTTTCATAGCATAATCTAGAAATAGAATGTTCTCGATCATCGCAATGAATACCTAAGCCATCTTGTAAAGTTTGGAAGCATTGTAAATACTGTTCATTTGTAAAATCTGGAGTTAACGGTTGTAAAGGATTAGGTTGTCCGTTTACAAACAATTGAAAGAAATTCATATCAAAGTGTTGAAAGTTGTATGGGTTTAGCGAAAAATCGCCACTATATGCCTGATTTGTAACAAAAGCTATTATGACTCTGCGAGGTACTTTTCCCACAAAAATATCGTTTACAGTTTTACTCTGAGTTCCTTTAGGAATATTAAAAGGTGTAAACCAATAAAAGGTAAGTAAAATGTATCTCGATATTCATTTTATTGTTATTTGTCAATATAGAAACATGTCGTCAGGAGCAGGATTCATATATTTTAATTTTTTAATTGATAATGAACGTGAATACATAGTAAAAGAACTTTCTATATGTGGTTCAAATCGTGAGGTTCAAACGTGGGTGTTTCTTCCTCCTTATGAACGACGTACGTTGAACGAATTGGTAAAATCTACCAATGACAAAATTACTGCTAAAGTTCACGGGTTAAAATGGGAAGACGGAGACGTAAAATACGATTTACTTCCATCAATTCTAAAAAAGCATGTGGATAAATTTACTGTAGTATTTACAAAAGGAGAGGAAAAAGCTAAATTTCTTCGCGCTATTACCGAACGTACTATAATAAACATTGATGAAATCGATGTATATCACGAATCGTTTGCTACATTTAATGCTAATCCATGTATGCATGCTTGCCATAAAATACCCGTTCTAAATTGTTCTCAAAGAAATGTTATAAATCTTGCTATGTGGTATTCACATGTAGTTGATAGACGTAACGTATATCCGTGTGATCCAAAACCAAATAAATCACATCTTCCCTCCGATTTGAACCACGAACCAATCACCTTCGAATCCACCATTTATAATGTATATATTAACGATCTGTTTTAGAATGTATGTATTCAGTATAAAAAGCGCTGAAGACAGAAAAAGGTTACGTCTCTTAAAAGCCCGACATCGGATTGCATGCTGAAAAAGATGTAAGTAGACATTACAATAGAATAAAAATACCATGTATAAAAACGTAATTCTCATTAAAATATAGATGAATGTTCTGAATGTAACACATTTATTTTTTATAGGTCTACAGACGCTAAAAAACAAAAAACCGCTGAAAATGAAGACAACAAATCAGTATCAAAAAATCACAACGAAAACAACGACACGTCACTTATTGGTATAAGAAGTAACATTTATTTTTTAGACCATGGACAAAAGAAAATCTTATGTGTAGGATTTTCTCCGGAATATCCTTACGATTTACGCATAATTATTTCCAAATGTGGTGAACATCGTGGTATACTGCTATATAACCTAAACGACTGGAAAAATTTGATTCATTGTATTAATTGCATTGATACTGGATCCAAAAAGGAAAATTTCAAATGGAAGTGTAATTTAACAGAGGAATTACATTTGGATATAAAATATGTATTTGGCACCCAAAATATAATTTTAAAACAGTATCAAGGAGATAAACAGATATCCCTATCACTAATTGAAGAAGAATGGATGAATTTATCAAAACTTTACCCTATTGTAAACGATATATTTTATCATGAAACTAAAGAATCCAAAGAAATAAAAAATCTTATAATGGCATACATTAACTATATAAAAGACACAGCAGCAGAATCGTCAGAAGGTATAAATAATACGTCTTACTCACGCTTCACAGAATACATGATTTGCGCCACACCTAGAAACTATTATGAAATCTGCTTCTTTCTTCATAAACATCTGGTCACGTGTATAAAACGTGATTCTGATGTATAAAAAGCACAGTATCTTCTAGCTACCATCAGTTATCAGCTATGGACGCCTTGGAAGAAATGAGGTTTCTCACCGACCTTAACAAACGTGGGAAGTCCACTAAACCACTAACTGCAGACGAGCTTACCAGGGGACAACCATATCTCATAGAAGAAGCAAGAATTGTGAACACGAAGTATGGAAGAAGGGTAATTGTTAAAATAGATGGTAGAGACTTATTTTTAAATAACAATTTTGAAGATATGAGTCAAGAGAAAGTAAGTTTTTTAAATAAATCAAGAAATTATTACCTAACATATACTGAAGACGACGACTACGTATTTACTAAAAAAAAAAACCACCACCAAATAGAAAAAGAAAAAACTTAAAGAAAAAAGATGTCTGCAAAAAAAAAAAAACGCAAAAATAAACAGGATTACACTTCATACAAAGGTAAGCAGTATATATTCAATCATGAACTATGAAGGTTTAATTTTAACTTATGTATTAATTTTTATATTACTATGTTTTGCTAATTGCTTAATATTGTTTATGAAAATGCGATACCTTAATTGCTCATGTACTTCGTGTAGCACATGCGCAAAAAAATCAAGTTTAGAAACCGTATAAAAGAATTACACTTTCTTAATATTTTATCACTCGGTAAGATGTCTATTATTTCAGAACCTATTGATCTAGAAAACAATATATTTGCTAGATTAACTTTTGATTATAACAAAAAAGTTAATACTTATGGATTCTATCAAGAACAAATATTTGAAACATTATCAACTAACATCACACGATTTGGCAGCGTGAAAACAGTGGAAATTACAATAAACACAGAAAATATATGCGATGATTCAAAAAAGACAGATATATTTAATATTCGATTTAAACTTTGCAGATTGGCTACGACGGCAGGAGAGGCACGAGTGACAATATCATCCGACAACCGTTGCTGCCTTGATCAGTTAGTGACACGACATGGTGTATACAACGTTCTGCAGGAAGATAACTACGAAAGTGTTTTAGTGGGTGCTCTTTTCATACCAAAATTAAATCAAGAAATAGACAAAAACTTTTCTCATTTGCATTTTGAAGTTAATACTCGTGACTTAAAAGAAGAAATTGATAGAGACAATTCCATCGCCAAACTCATTTACGAAAGTTATAACAAGATAGAAGAAGAAGAGGAAGAAGAAGGAAGAGACGAGTGTGGAATATATTCCTCTTTATGTACAACATTTATCAAAGTTATATTTTTAAACAAAAAACAATAATTTAATAAAAATGCTTCTGTAGACATCATTTTATATATTTGTTTTTACTCGCTATTATTTTATATACATTATAGTGTTATTAAAAACTAATTATCTATAGCATTCTCATTGTCATTAAACTTTTCTATTTTTATCATAGTTATTATTTTTATTAAAAAAGCTAATTATGCAAAAAACCTTTTATCTAATATTGAATTTTATTATTCAACATATAAACATATAAAATATTCTTATTATTAGCCTTTTTATCATTGTTATAAAATAGCTTATATCATATAGTAACCTTTTAATATAGATGTAAGAAAAAAATCAATATATCAATATAATAAAAAATTCTTATTGTTAACATTTTTATCATTGTTATTAAAAAGCTTATATAATATAATACAAATGTAAAAAAATATAAATAAAAAAAAAGCCCCTCGGCAAGGTAGATCTCCGCCAGACAAGTCATTTGGCGACAGGGGGAATTCCTTCAAGGACGGGGGAATCCCTTGGTTGGCGCCAGTGACGTGTTGGCGGCGTCTGCCTACCGAGGGGCATATACTACTGGCCTTATTACTTGCTTCCTTGTAGGTAGAAGGGGAATAAGAGAATACATAAGGCTAAAGTGATAGTCAGATACTTTAAAAGTTGATCGCTATATGAAACATTTGAGCTTCGATTCGCCTTGCAAGGTCACGTTTTAAGATTAGTTTAAAATGGAAATCAATATCAACGAATATCTCCAAAACGGTCAAATCTACAAGAAAATCATATGTAATTAATCGTGTGTTTCTGTGGAGTAAGCTTTGTGCATATATTACTGTTTAAAGGTTATGCAAAATTCAGAAAAAATCAAAGAGAATTAAGAGTTTTTCAGTGGCTATTCACAGAAAATTCAAAATATACATTTCATTAACTATGCGAATATTTTAATACACCAACTTAATAAAAAATCGTTGCAGTCATTTTTGAGAAAATCGAAAATTTCGAAAAATGTAGTAGTATGTAGTTCTCAGGCACACACGGACCTTTTTCTAAAAATATATTTTTTGGACTCAAAACATACTTCCGGTGAAATTTTGGTATCGAAATTTTGGATGTAATACAATACCTGCTCTATCCAGTAGTAGCAAGTATTAAGTAATAATAGTATTTATTATTAAGTTTACAATAATGCCATATATGCGTCGCATAGTCGCATGGGTCGGGTGACTGAACATGCTGTCTAAAAGTACTTGAGTTATAAATATAATGTACATATCTCTTTTATATATTTTCAGAACACTGGAAATACGCACACACATACACACGCTCGCGTGCTACAACAACAGAACCACAGAACAATAAAAGAAAGAACGCCCTGATATCACACACACACACACACACACACACACACACACACTTGTGCACTCGCAATTACACACACTTGTTCACAAATAAAGATTACTCAAACACCAAATATGTCAATACAATATTTACACAAATATCTTATCTCTTGGTGCACGTACTTCCATTAAGTATGTGTCCATGCTTGACCAGTTTTTGCTGTTTGGAAACAAGTCCCAGCGTGCTGTCCTCCAACTGTTTGAAGCTAAAAATATTTCCGACAATTTTTCCAAACATCCTTCATCTGCGCGCAATCTGCCAAAATATGCGTCCTGTTTTCCTGATCCTCGCATAGTGAATAAATCCTCCTAACAACTTCATTAACTACCTTAATGAATTTTCCACCCTCCCAACTTGAGCCATACTATTCCCGTCCTTTGTTTCATATCCACTTCTAAAATATATGTCTCTTCACCTCACGCAAATTTTATTTATGGCTCCAATGACGATTTTTTCCTACATTTAGATTCTATTTCCTGCTTATTTATGTCACAAGTCTCCTTTTTACTTTATTCACGACTTTATATCTATTTGCGTTGCCCTTTTACCAAATATTGTTTAAGTTAATGTTTTATAATACATTTTGTACATTGTACATACGGGCTAGAAAAACTGATAAAGCAAGGAATTTTTAGCGACACAAAGAGGTGCATATGCAGTCCTTAAAACCAGAAATGGATCTGATGTGCAGCAATGAAAAACTTATGCAGACTTTCGTAGATTTGTGAAAAAAAGAGCTCTGAAATGGACACACGTTTACAACAGAGCGCTTACCCTTGCAGACATGTGGAAAAATCACTCTTGACGGATCCGACCCGCTACAGAGTAGAATGCGCATTCTGTCTCTAATGCCACTGCAAATTGGTCACTACATTACGTGAACGGTATTAACTTTGATATTGGCGTTGGTGTTTAACTCCCAAGAGAGTTCTCTCGAGCATTTTCAGCGAAATGCTTTGCGTTTAACGAAAGGAATGAAAGCACACGGTTTAAGCTGCAATGAATTAATAAAAGAAACTACAAATTGGTTGAAGTACTTATGGAACGTTTTACTTAAACATTTAATTAAACCAATAAAACAAGGTATTGATCTTACTTTTACATCTGTAAAACTGATGAGTGGCGATTTCTGTAAACAGCATAACTTTCAATATTCTGAGCATTTATTTCAATGCTGTTAAGTGTAACAGGGCTAGTAGAGATGCTGATTACTAATACGTAATATGTCGGTTTCTGAAGTATGTTTACTGCTAGTTGGAATTAAATGGTTGAATGTTTTTGACTTAGTAGTTAAATAAAATAAAAATTGCAAGCACACCTTTTTTTTTCTTCTAATTTTTGCTCTATTCTCTTAATATGTAATAGTTATAATTCTTTACCGTAAAGGTAATAATTTAACGACATTAATAACTGAAAGTTTGAAATTCCAAGCTAATAAAGCTAGCTTTCTGAAATGTATACAACCAATGTATGTAATGAAAATAAGTTACAGTGTATATTTCATTAATTTCGCTCTAATAGTCTGGAAGTTATGGTCAAATTTGTTTACATTTTGTCATATTACTAAAACAGTCACTTGCGGCAAAATAATTAAAATTTCGGTATAATATTTTAATCCTTGGCTACTTAATATCTACTTTTTGAAACTGCCCTTGGTTTCTCTGTACCCCCTTTAGTTTAGCTTACATTTTTAAAGTTATGAATGTGCTCTTTTTCTTTTTTTTTTTTTGCCATAAAATATAATTTCTGTGTTTGAAAATTGAAAACATGTGCTTAAATAAATGTGACAGTAGAACCTAGGGCAATTCTTATTCCCTGAACTTCTGTGAACATTTACAGCAAACTATATTTGTGTAACAGAAAAACCGTTCCGCAAGGAGCATTTTACAGGAAGGAAGCTGTTGAAAATATCAGTAGTGAGAAAACAAGGTTGGTTGGTTGGTTTGGTTGGCTGGACACCTAGCTTTCCTTTTCCTCTCCTCTGCTGCTGCCTTTTCAGTCATTTTCTTGTTGCATTACTGCTCAGCTTCTGCATAACTTCGTTTTTTACTTTGTATGGTGCGAATTATATCTCGTTGAACTGAAGCTTTTCTTGCCGAGTTCCAAGTTCACCCTAAAGCTTCTCTGTAGCTCCAGTGACTTAAACATTTAAAAATGGCGCCTGGTGGACAAACACTTTTTTTTTAATTCCGGAACGTTTAAATTATTTCATGAAATTAAAATAAAAAAAGTAGATATTATGTGAGTTTTCATGAGATTTCAGTCATACCATACCCCTAAAGAGGTAACCGAAGCAATAATCTGAAGAATAAAATTGCAACATATGTCCCGGTTTATTTATCAAGGCGCTGGGATGGAGTATTACGGATTTTACGAGTATTTTATTTATTACTTTCTCCACACATACATTTACATAGTGTATACTGAAGGTATTGTATTTCACCCAAAAATTCGATACCGAGATTTCAGCGGAAACATGTTTTGAGATCCCCTGAATTAAATAAAAAGCAGTTTTTGAAAAATGCCCGGCTGTATCTGGGTATCATTTCTCAAAAACGAGAAGTTCATTTAACGCTAAACTTGATACTTTGGTTCACTATCCACCAACGACGTGACACAAAGATTTCCAAAAAAGACCCCAATTCCAACTACCCTTTACATGGAAAAATGTTGGAACATTTCGGTTTTCTCAAAAATGGTTCTAAAAACTTTGAAAAAAATCTCTTATGATTAAGAAATTTATTACAAATAAAATGTATATCTTGAATTTTCTTGGAATAACATCTGAATACCTCTTTATTCTGGATGAATTTGTCTGAATTTTTCATAACTGGTAAACCGTAAAAGATAGACAAAATCTTACTACACAAAAATGTAGATCTCACACCATACGCCATATAATTTGTTTCGTGGTGTTGACCGTTTTCGAGATATTCCTTGATATTGGATTCAGTTTTAAAACAGTTAAACTTTTTCTCCTACCGGGAACTTGTCACGCAGAGAAACTGATAGCAATCACATTTTAAGACAGTTGACTGTCAGTTTAGCATTGCGTATTCCTTTGTTTTCCTCCTACTTATAAGTAATTGAGTAATAAGACCGTTTCTGCTTATTAATAATTTGTTACAGAGGTATAGAAAAAGTCATGTGAATGGAGCACATCAGATTAAATGTAACGTATATGCGGTAGTGTAAAATCTATGGCAGTTTATACCTTGAAACTCCACGAGACACGGCAAGGCGTAAGGAGTTTGTGCGCATGCACACCTGGTATGATACAAATATATGGGAGTCGTGCACACGTGAAGGAGAGCAGTAGGGGGCGGAGCTATTCTTGTGCACTTTGTATCATTCTACTAGACAGTTGTGGTGCGGCAGAAGTTAAGTCACTGTAGGAGAAGAACTACTCGGGATATTTAGCAATACCGTTGATTTGTTAGCGCTGTTATCGCGTATACATTCAAGTATTCACAACATTTTGTTGCGTTAGCCGCGAGTAAACAATGCTAAAAATATAATTTGTCCTGAGAAACTTTGTAACCTGCACGAGCACGGAAAATTATCCATATCGCCCATAGCCACAGTTAGGCAAAGTTTAATTTACACATTACTGTTTTTTTGACCTGACAACAAGATGCAGCACTTATAATACCCATTTTTTTTAACTCAATCTTATGTATATATACAGAGATGATACTGTAAATTTTCAAGGCTCACAGCAGCTACCTGTAAATAAATAAATATCTTTAATAATAATAAAAATAAAAATATTAACAACAATAATTAATCATGCCACTACAGCCGTCAGGAGTCTGGAGCTGCCAACCCGAATGCCGCCTTCTCGCCCACTTACATGCGGCAGAGTTGGGTGATCATCCAACCGATGGGGCCAACATCACGCAAGCCCAAGCCAGAATACGGACAATCTTGGCCAGGTTCGCTACCTATCGCAGTACCTCACTTTCATCGCATTGCTGATACCTCATGGTATGTATTGAACTCGGGTGCCCCCTACTTGTACAGAAAACTAATTTTAAACATTCACTAAAACGAAATAAATACTACATAAATAGCTCACACTGATGTTTACCTATGCCGAAGATACGAAAGAGAGCGAATGGGGAATACCGTAGTCTTCTTCCGAGGTTTGTATTGTTGCACAGTATCGCGTTCTTGTATCATTGTAGCACCAGCAAAAATTATGAATTACGCTAAACAAAAATTGTAAACTATGATGAGACTAATTATGGTGTAAAAATATTTATTTCCTCTCCATCCATAGAGTGATTTCTAGAAGAATGTCATGTATTTATTCCCTTTCAATTTGAATACCCATCGATGCTACATATTTCACATGCGGGTAGCCGAGTGATTGGACCACTTGCCCCTCACCTAGATTGCCCGGCTTCGCTCATAAGCGACCGCATGCGAGATTTGTAGTGGACAAAGCGGCGCAGGGATGGGTTTTCCATGGGTTCTCCGCTTTCCCCCGCTTTCCTCCGGTGCTCCAACTTCATTCTATGTATCATCGTGCCATTTGTGGTAAAAGCGGGTGTTAAAAACTATCAAAAGGAATGCGGGTGTCTACTGTAGTAACCACGTAAAGAGTCGCTGTTTGAGGAATGCTTTTCTCGCTATGGACGGATTCATCCCAAGGGACAGCATGTGGTATTTTTGGTAGACGAAATGACGTATAGGTCGCTTTTCTCCGGTTTCCTTAGCGGTTCATTCCACCAATTGCTATATAATCATATTACCTTTCATAACTTTCACTGCCATTTCATATCATCCACATCCTCAGTTTCATACCAGGCATTGAGCTGATCACCCATCCTGACCTCTCTATGATCCAGAGTCTCTGCTCCTCAACAGGCACTTAAAAGAGAAAGGCGATTTACTGAAAAGTCATAACCTCTGCTGAAATGTGGATATTACTACTACTGGCTTTTATTGAGCAAGGTGACGTGCGAATCCTATTCGGAAAGTCCCGCGTTTGATTTACAGCGACCGTCCAATCGCAACATGGGTTTTCGTGGTTGTCTGAGGTCGACAGGCAAAGGCAGGGATGGATTATCTTCTATCACGACTTTCCTGTCCGTCACTTGCTCTATCCATCACTCCATCTGTTATCTGTTTCAGGGTAGTGGGACCAGATGGCTGTGATCGGCGGATTGCGGCTGGGCGATGGATGTGTGCCATGTAGAGATTTCTTCCCTGGCGTCATTCGACGATACATTTCAATGCTCGTTTCCTCCAGGTGTCTCTGACCGGCGCCGGTGCATAGTTACCTCGGTGACTGGTGGCTTGTCTGTGAGCCTAGGCTGTGTTCGACATACCTAAAGAAACGTTAGGAACCCCGTCCATGCTTGAGGTTATTTTACCTTTTACGTACCATATGACCGGAGCATCGGAGTTACTTCCCTTGGAAAAGAAACCATGTTAAGGTTATTTACGCCTGAAAAAATCCATCGCCCTCCTAAGGGGTGAGCCCGCAACCTACAGCACCACAGTCGGGCATGTAATCTCCAGATTACAGAGGACAAACTGAGCGGCCATGGCACAATTTTACAACTGACTGGCGTTGTTTGTCTTATTCTACCGCTCCAGCTCCTGTCCTACACATTACCAGTGTTGAAGAAACACTTAATAATAATTTGCTCTACATAAAGATTCTTACATTTATATTTTTATTTCTGATAAGAAAATACATATTCTCATAGGTTTATTACCATATTAATTGAAATTTGTTAGCCTGGTCAATACCATTGTAATTTAATTGTAACGCTAGCAGTACGAGAACTAGTTTTAACAAAGCTTCCCCATTGCTAGCATTGACATATCAGCAATGACAGTTAGCACAAGTCCAAAAACGCGGCATTTCTCTTAGAAGTTGTCATACTCACTTGCAGGATTTGGGTAATTACGCTCCAAAACAAATATTCTGACCGAGTGCGGAACTTTTCCGAAAAATAAATACTTATACCACCACTATTAACAACAAGAATTCTTCCCAGGTATGCATAAAGGCAGGAGTCGATGGTCAGGTTATTGGACCGCTCTCTGTTCCCGACTTGGTAAACTGACACAAGACTCACTGGCAGGGAACAAGAGATTCATCACTACTATCAGAAGCCTGCATCCTACTGATATGACGTGTTTACTCCCTGTAGTGCATGGAGCAAGTCTGCTTGCCCTAGCACAAAATCAAGCAAGTTAGTCACATCTACACTAAGCATTCAACTTTACTCTTACGATAATGCTGCCTTTTTAAGGCTACACCGAAGAACTTTTTCAAGTTATAGCGGTAAAAAATGCTCTAGGATGAATGCAATACTGTTTTGGATATACTTTTAAAGTATTTAGCTCGTTAAATAACTGTCAAACTTTAAAGCCAATTTTGCTGAAGTTAAGTTTTTTTCGTTATTTTCTCCTCCCTCAAAAATACTACTACTGGCCTGAAAATTGTGCCCAACCTACTTGAGAATGTGTACAATAAAATTATATATCCATATTCTGACATTTGTCATAGTTCAGTTAAAACAATCATACTCTGGTATGCATTAATTAAAAAGAAAGACCTATCAAATATAGGAAAATTCCAGTTCAACATTTTGCTACAAAGGTATTAAGGAATTCAGATTTAAAGAATGATATTTTGGGCATGATATCTATCTGAGAATATATTTTTTTGAATTTTGCTAATAAAAGAGAGAACAAATGAATAGATCCCGAATTACGTCACATATTGTGTTGAAACTTGGAAAAGAAATCTTTTGTTGCTAGTAATACCTCTGCAAAAAATCTAAGCCCTAGCTCTAATACTTTCAGCACTTCGGAAACCCCTTAAACAATACTATTAAGATACTATGGTTGGATGGTTTTATGTCTGTGTGGTGTAATGGTTACCATGCTAACTTCATATACCCAAGGTTGCGGGTTCAAACCCGGCGGAGGACGATGGATTTTTTCGGGCGTAAAAATCCTTAGCATGGCTTCCTTCGCGAGGGAAGTAAAGCCTGATAGATAGGCCTCTGAGCTAAATTAATCGGTCTTTCACGCCCAACATAGAATGAGACACTGAGAACCACAGCAGTTAAAGACCGTCCATAAATAAAACACCATTTTATTTTATTTGGATGACTTTATAGCGGAAGAGCTCATTCCTTAAGATTTCTCATAAGGAAGACGTGATGGAATAAACGTTTATTTGACGACAAAACGCTCACGAAAGCTCCCCATGCAAATGCTCCGACAGGGAGGACACGTGGGAGAAAAACACAGGGATTCCACTTGACACTACTCTGCGCCACCCCAATCACCCCTTTTCTCGTCAAAACCACTTCTGTCCTGGACACAAAGAGTATGTGGCCTAATCCTTTCTCTTTAAAACATACTGTTTACTTTCTCTAAACGTACTAAACAGTAGAGAAGGTATTGTATTCCATCTAAAAAGTCGATGTCGAGATTTCACCAGAAATAAGTTGAGGTTTCTGAATCTACTAAAACACGGAAAGACAGTCAAATACCAAACTTGGTACTTAAATTTAGTATCGTCCAAATATGTGACACAGATTTTCAAGAAATACCCCCAAAGAAAACTACCGGTTACTCGGAAACTTCTTTAAAAATTTGGTTTTCAAATATGGTTCTAACGATTTTGATTAAAATACCGATGACTTCTGTTTGAGAAAAAGTAAGTATTTTAAAATTCAGGCAAATAAGGAATATCTTGAAAACAGTTAGATGCACAAAAAGAATGTGTCGGACATAATTTGCGGGTTTGGACGAGATCTACAATTTGGTTTATCTCTTACAGTTTACCAATTCGGCAAAATTCATTTAGAATAAAGAGGTCTTGACATGCTATTCCCAAACATCTTATTTGTATTGTGCCAGCTTCCTTAATTTTGCTCGGCAAGGTGTAATACAAATCGAATTTCAAGCATTGTTGATTAATTATTTTTCACACAAGCCGTGTGTAGAAGAGGAGTTGGATAGATGGAATCAGACTGAAAATGCCCCAACCGGGATTTGAACCACGGGTCTCCCAGTCTCTAGGCGGCTGCTCTACCACTGAGCTAACATGGCAACATGCAGGCACGGCATTAAATTTCTCAACTGACTCGCATGTTTCCCGGTAAACCACAAGGTGACCTCAAAATAATTTTGGGATTGCATAACCTAATGGAAAATTTCAATTGTTTAACACAGCGACTAGCTTATTATAATATTTGAATACCACTTTAACCTAATTAATTCCTCTATTTTTGTTCTCCATATAAAGAACTAAGTAATAAGGCTGTTTATGTTTATTTAATCTCGATTACCACTATATAGATAAAAGAATAAACTTTTATAACAATGGTTTGTAGAGAAAGTCAAGGTGAATGTAACAGATGTTTTCATAGTGTCTCGAAACGTGCATTTCTTGTTAGATATTGGTATCGATTTTTTGGGTGGAATAATACTTCCCTTACTAGACATACGCAGTGAAGTAAAATTTTTTTTTTTGGCTTCAAGGGACGTTAAAATGTGCAGTTAAAGTGAAATATTCACAAAGAACGATTTGAATATATGTATTACTTCTACATAATCTAGCTAAGTAAGCAGTGCATATAATAAAATCTGATCTGTTTCATTCACTTCCATTGACTTTCTCTATCCACTTTGCAAATGAACTTCTTACGAAAGTTTGTTCTTTTTGTTTACTGCATGCTAATCTAGACGAGCGTTAGCAGAGTGGGTCTTGGTATTTAGCTCCTTCTGAGCAGAATAGAAAAAAGGAGTACACAGGGTTAAAGCGATAATAAAGGGTTTTAAAATCACTGTTGCCAAGTAGTTGTCATTGAAATTCGCTTTTTTGCATGTTCAGGAGTAAAACAAATGCAACACGGTCGACTTCCAGTAGGGGAAAAATATACCTATTTTAAAATTGGAACCTATTACAGAGAATATCTCTAGAAAAAACAATACCTAAATGTTTTGTGTTGAACGTTTTTGTTCATCTCTTACGATATACCAGTTATTCAAAAATCATACAAAATGTAGAGGTCTTCTGAGGAGGCGATTCCCAGAAAAATCAAAATATACATTTCGTTTGCCATGAAAATACCTTAAACATAGGGTATTTTAATCCAAATCGTTAAGACCCATTTTTTAAAAAATATAACATTTTCGAAAATGTATTCATATAAAGGATAGTTGGGTTGGGGAATTTTCTTGAAAATTTTCGTGTCGCATCCTTGGAAGAGGCTTAGCTTAAATACCAAGTGGTGTATTTGCGGACGTTTTGTTTTTGAGTGAAGCTGCCAACATACTCGTACGCATACCTTTTTCTAAAAATCCTTGTTTTGCATTCAGGGGCTCTTAAAATTTATTTCTGATGAATTGTCGGTTTGAATTTCTGGATTGAATATAACATAGTCTATCTCCTATATACATTGTACATACATCTAGAGAAAGTAAAAATAATTAAACTTCGTTTGAAAGATGTACCTACCGTTTCCTCTAGCTATTGCGCACATCAACATAAATCTTTACCCTGACAAGTAAAAAGCATTTTGTACCGTTTGAAATCAATTTAAAAACAGAAGATAAAAGCGACCATTTTGCGCTGCAGGGGCTTTTTGCATTTCCATCTGTGTTTATGCTTGCTATCTTTACAAGCCTCAAACATTCCGGTGTCCTTTATAGTGTTTGCATTTAGAGTAAACGAGAGAGGGAAATAATGTATCGCATCAGTTTGTCATATAGTGTATCATAACCTTCTGTGATAAACCTAATTAAAAAGCTTATCATTGCTACCAAGTGAGCTTCTCTTGTGATTTTGCTGAGCAAAAAAATAAGACTGTATTCATTATCTCTATGCAGGAGCTCCTTCATACTTGCCTTTGGGCCTCGGTGTCAGCAGCATTATGCGTAGGAAAGCTCTTTGAAATGGTTCAGCCGTCATTTGCCAGACTCCCTTTGTTCCTTCTGGTTCATATGCCATTGACTGTCTCGTGTCTGTTAATTTGCTGCCTGTGGTACTTTCAATTACAAGCCTATTTCAAATAGCAGCTAAGTCACCACCTTAAAAAAGGGATGGGAAATGAAAACTCTTTTTTCGGATATCTGTTAAGAGATGTAGCCTTGAGGGTTTCATCCTGGAAACATTCATAACCCTTCATTCATAGTTTGTTCCATGCGTGTCCCATAGGAACGTCTGCACCTCAAAGTACTCTTTTTAAGCTAAAGGTAGAAAGAGATGGATGTTCCTGAGGCCTCGTTTTCATCACGTCCCTTAGACGAAAATGAAATGGCTTTTTTAATTTAGTCCAAGTAAATAATAGAAGACATATGACATAATTGTGTGACACGATTTTATTTCTGCTCATTTACTTACTTTTTTTTTCTACACAAACCATGTGAAAACTTCAATGCTATAGCCGGAATTTGAACAACGGATCTCCCGGTCTCTAGCCGGTTGCTCTACCACTGAGCTGCCATGTTTCATGGTAAACCACAAGGCGATTTCAAATTATTTAGAGGTAACATACTCAAATGCTATGACAGTAAATTTTTCAATCGAACTCTACCCATCCAACTTCTGTCCTACACACGGTTTCTGTGAAAAAAAAAAAAAAAATTAACATTGACTGTAATAAACTATGAAGCACAGGGTTTAAAGTACTAACGACATTGTATGCCCCATTAGGGTATGTTTTCTATGCAATACATGTAATGAATGACTTGGACGTCATTTTAAAGCGTTGAGCTGATTAACTATTTTTCTCAAGTTCAGTTCTTTTACTATTTTCCTATATTTATAATTCATCTTCTGCAAAACAAAGGCTACTATAGGTCTGAACATTTTCCCCAGTGTACTTCAGAATGTCTGTAACAAAATTATATAATCGAATTTGCATGTTGATCATAGTTAAATTTTAAAAATGACATCTGGTTTTTCTCAATATTTCTACATTGCGGTATCAAATATATTTAGTGTAGTTTTGCAGGCCGCGTCGTGGCCGAGCGGTTTGACCACTCGCCTCTCACCTAGGTGTCCCGGGTTCATTCCCAAGCGACCGAATGTGGAATTTGTGGTGGACAAAACTGCGCAGGAGTGGATTTTCTCCGGGTTCTCCGAATTCCCACGCCATCACATTCAATCTTCATTTCATGCATCATCTATGCCATAGTAGTCAAATCGGGCGTTAAACACTATCAAAAATTAATGGATTTACGGCTCATAGAAAACAAAATTCCGAATATGAGAAATTTAAACCACAGTTCGTTTTACTGAAGTATGAACTGAGCTGGTTCTGGTGCTTTTGCAAGCGTCATACCACTTGGTGCACTCAAACACAACAAAAATACGCTTGGCGCTGTGATTTTGCTGCAAATGTGAACGTTTGACAGGGAGTCGTCTCTTACGATGATTTTCATTGATACCATTCTGGTACACTACGAAAAGGCAAAGCCCATTAGGAAATCCACACCTTCATCCCTCAGCCCCGCTAGACGCTCCTTCAGAACAGGTTGACTTGTACAAGCGGTGTTAATTTTCTGCACCACGTGCGCGAATCACCTTGGCATTGGAACTTCAGTATGAGAGGCAGAGATGTGATTAATCTAATTTTGCATCACCCGGTGAGAGGGATGGGCTATTGTCCAACCGAAAAGTTTAGGGACCACCAGTTTGCAACTTAGAACTTCATTTGTCGCAAATTACGCTTCGTATCTTTCCTTCCCTTGGAGAACTTAGCCTGTACAATATGCTTTCAAGAGCATAACAAACAGGTGAAACACATGAGCGGATTCAGCGTAAAGACCCCGTCTTACGATAAGTATTTTAATGTCTGTGAGTGTACAGCTGAATGATAGATATTTAGTATTCTTTGCGTGTTACTATACCATAGCCAAGCGAAATAAAGAACCGAAGCTGTTTCAAATACTACTGAGCGAATGCCTCCGCACTAAGGGAAGTGCTTTTTAGCCATTGTAGTAAAAAAAATTTTTTAATTATTTTGGTACAAGAAATGCCCCATACTTAAAATACACATTTGCAATGTTTGATTCACCTTGGCCGAATGTAACATATTTGGTGCCATTTTAAAATAATGTGGTGTCTAAAAAATAGTTTTCTCAGGTGCACTGTTTTGTTATTCTTAAAAACAAAATACAGCTAGAGGTCCGAATTTTTTCACAAAACACTGTAAAATATGAATAATAAAATATCTGGTTGTACCATTGGTATTCATAATAGATTAGTTTTAAAAAAGTAATTAGAATAATCATGCCCTGTTTCTGCGTGCTTTGCCAATATGTTTTTTGTAAACTGTACACCATAGGGACATTTCGAACACACAATATCTTACAGATGTATTCAAGAATGTGATTTAAAAAAGGTTAATTTTGCTCAATATCTGTAGGAAAATAAAGATTCTGAATTTTAGCTAGTTAAATTTAATAAATTTGTATATCTAGATTATAGAGACATTTAATCGATACTCGGCAAGATTACTACTTTTTGAGTAATATATGCTAAAAAATTACAACTCTGGATTTAATACCTTAGAAAATCATTTCTATGCCCTTAATGTGTGAAGGCTCACTTTGGAGGTTCTTCCACCTTTGCCACTTTGAATTTGGATTTTTCGTGGTTTCTCTGGTTTCTCCCGATTGGTAGGAGAATGGTGCCGATGTTTCTTACGCAACACGATTTCATTTCTTTATTTCCTGTAATTCCATTTCGTGCTAATCTGTTCAGGCGTGTTTCTAGGTCCCATGGCGTATAGTGATGCTAGATAGATGGCGCGGATACTTGCTCAATAGCATTCTGCGTGAATGCCTATGAGTAGCCTGGTTGCTAAGGTTCTCTATGGGTGACTCCAGTAATGAATCTTATCTTTGAGCCAGGAAGTAGACTAATAAAAACATTTAGCTATAGCTATAATACATTTTAGTATAGATAGGTAGATAGATAGGTAGATAGATAGGAAGATGTATTGTCTGTTGCCATACACTGTACAGATAGACTCGTTATAAATGTAAATCAATTAAACAATTCACTTAAACTGTAAAAAGATCTGTCATGTGAAAACGAACGTAGTGATCTTTTAAATTTACATACATAATCTATTTTAATGTCATGCGGGGGAGCATTGACAATTTTACTTATGAGGCACTTTAGTGATTTTGAGTATTTAGTTGTTTTATATTTTCGTATATTCTTTGTAATTCTCCATTTGTCTTATGGCTTTCTGTAGGGTATCGGTCCAAACGTTGCCAAAATATATCTTTGGTTTTGCTTTTGGAAATATCAGTTTTTATAGATTTAGTTAATTTGTATACTTCCTGCTCCACCGCGAGTTTCTAATTTACATGGGGCATATGCTTTTAAATTCATTTCTCATCTGATTCCATTTGGCTTGCTTGTAATTATATAGCAATTCGCATCTTTTATTTTCTTGGCTAAATTTATTCCCTATATAGTAGCTAAAGTAAATCAATCTGATCACTAAGTAAAATAGTGTCCTACTTTTCAATCGATCAGTTTGATTTCTGTTTTATTACTACAAATAGTAGTATCAACATTTGCTGTCCCTCCTGCTGTGTTTTTATAGGTAGCTGGGTTGTTGGGTTCGTTTTTATGATTAAATTTAGTTACACAACGAACTCTTCTAATTTCTCTGCTTTTTCATACTTACACCAGCCCAATCTAGCATTTGCTTCCCAAGAATGCAAAATTTCTAAGCAAAATAAGTTGTGGTACTTTTAATCGTGTCTATGAAGGGATCAATGGGAAGACTGAATTGAAATTAGTGATTGATTTGCCAAAACAAACATACCATTTGAATGAGTAATTTCTAGGCTGTGTGTGTATGTGTGTGTGAACTGTATATTAACAACTTGTAAATTTGGATTAAAATTAAAATCCAGCCAGTGGATTTTCCCGTGCTGATTGTTCTTGCCTTAAATTGTGCACACACCATTTTGCCATTTATCGATTCAAGTTCCTCAATGAAAAGGATATCCAAGTTCAATTCTTCTGAAATTTAAGTTTCTTTTTAACATCACTAGTTGCTTATTTGCGCGTTTATTTTTCCCATTTTAATAGTATTATTATCTACGCAGTCTTCTATTTTCTTCCTATAAAGAACATACCCCGTATCTGTAAAAGAGCGACTTTTTCTGCCCGACATAAATTCTGGTTCAATTAATTCTCTGGATAACTTATGTAGCAGTAGTAGTATTGTTATTTTTATTACTATTATTATTAACATTTCTCTGAATGGTGGCTTTGGTTTTAAATTTAATTTTTCTCTTCTCTCATGTTCACCATTATCGCTTAACTGATAAAGAAATATAACTTAAAAGGGTCATTTAATAATATAATTTTGTCGTTTTTTAGTATTGGGTTTCCATATAGCTTGTTTATATGTTAATGGCATATTTTGATTTTGATTTTTTTTATTTTTTTAGTTTGGGCTGCTAATTGATGTATTAACTATTGCTACTTCAGAGTAAAATAGCACCAACAAGCCAAGTTTATACACAACACTGTGGCTAGATTTCATTAGCATCAAAAATAATTCCACCATAATATAAGATAAACAGTCATACACCTTGTTTATATCCAATTCATAGTTACGTCGTTTAAATGCCATTTCTAATAGATTAACTAAATCCTGTGTATCTGTTATATTATTTTATGATTTTAATTCAATTCTATCGCAAATTACGAGTCCCAAGGCTGTAAGCAAAGTTCATTGATTTTTCAATCTGTTTGGTTGTAAAGAGAGATCGCATTCGTCTCCTGTTCCGAGTTTGTATCCGTCGCGTTGATTCCGTCTTCGTGTTTCACACCGTCCTCTTCTACCAGTTCAATCTTCCCCACCCCTTCGTCTGCTTTTGTTATGTTGCTTTGTGGTTTCAAAGTTATTTTTAACCGTTTTATTCTTCATAATTTATTAAAATGCCACTAGAATGAGGTTTTTGGTTTATATTTATCATTGTTTCCTCCTCCTCTTCATCTGTGCTTGTTCTCTCCATAGTAATTGAGTCAATTCAAGTTTATTTTTATTTCCATTTCCCCGATTCATGATTTATACTAAGGATTCTTAATTTAATTGGCAATTTCGGTTTAAATGTCGGGTCTTCCTCTTCTTTTCTTGTCTTAATAATGTATTCCGTCAGAGATGGAGAATTTTGTATGTTAATTGTTTCATCTTCTTCAGTCTAAACAGCAACATCTATCCTTAACTTTTGCTTATCTAGTCTAAGTTTATGTGAAATTACTCTTGCTATATTACGTCTTATTCTGCAGGGAGTATTCCTCTTTTGTTTCTTCCTTTTATACCCTCCACGAAATTATTCGCCAGCGTCTGCCCTAGAAACAACCCCCTCCCCCATGATTTTATAAGAGGGAGAATCTTGCATCCACCTCTAATGTTTATTCATTGTATTACACGGTGTACAAACGGGTTGCTGTTTTTTTATGCAAGTTTTTATTTCGTGGTCTTCACCACACTGGCCAAAAATTAATTTATCTCCATTACAAAATTTGGTAAGATGCCCATAATCTCAGCATTGCAAGCATCTAGCCACCGACACAAAATCTTTCGCCGTCACTGCTTGAAATCCAATCTACAGTTTGGTGTTTTGAATTATAATTTTTTCTTATTTTAGGAGAAATGTCCGTCACGGGGTGTACAGCATCACGGTTTTTGGGACAAGTTTTAAATCGTAATTTACACCCAGCATCAAATTCTTGCTTTGTAATCAACCCCGCAAGATTCTGTTCATATAGCTAATTCTTCCAGTTCCCACCAGTATATCTTATAACCAGCATTTGTTTTTTTTTGTTTTTTTTTTTTTTTTGGAAACTCTATTCAGGTTTTTATCCCTTAAGCTCTGACTTAATAGTTTTCTATAATTTTTCTGCTGATTCTGTCTCCATAATTATATTCTAGCGCATAGTTTTCAAACGTAGTATTTTTATCCTCTTTTGTGCTGGTTTCAATTTTTGGGTAACATTCCTTTGCAGTCCTTTAATATCTGCATTTGCTCTAAGCTGGCATGTCTCTTCATTTCTACAATGTTCTATAGTTTTACCTGTTGCTGTAGGCATTGCACCTACTTGAGCAGTTGCCCTCATTGGTGATTCTTTTCTTTCTTTTCATACAAATCTTTTCAACACATTCGCTTCGGCAATGCCTTTCTCCTTCAATGTTTACTTGTTGATACATTTTTGAATGGAAAATAATAAATTAAGCGCTTTATCTTTCGACAAAGTCTCACAGCTGATTATATCATTTACTTCCAAAATGACATCTCCAAACAAACCACTTGTCTTCCATGTTTTCATTATTTTGTCACAATGTCCGCCATGGATCATTTCCTGCCTCTTTCAGAATTTATTTCTTCTGGTGTTCTGTATATTATCCACAATCTCTTGTCTTTTCAGTGATTTTTGGTAGTGTTTAACGCCCGCTTTAACTACTTATGGCACCGCAGGCGGTGATACCGATGATACATGAATGAAGATGGAGCACATTGCTTTCTTAATGAAACTTACAAAATTATGTCACAGAAGTCAAGTAATAATGAACATCTGAAATTATTGTCCATTCATTGTTCCTTCCTTGTACGTCAAGAGTTGGAAACTTGAGAGTCAGACTGAAAAATTCAATACCATAGCCGGGATTTGCACCACGGATCTCCTGGTTCCCTCCAGTTACTCTATCCATTGAAGTACCATGCAACATGCCTATATGATATTAAATTTCCCTACTGCTTCTAGATATTCCCGGTGAACCCAAGGCGATTTCAAAATATTTTCAGATGATATAGCCCAATGGCGACTTACAAGTTAGGCACTTAAAGTCATTAGGTCAATCATTTTACTGAAGACATTGTAAGTGGCCAATGGGGTATGTCATCTGAAAATAATTTGAGGGGATCTTGTGATTTACAGTAAGAATCTCGAGTCTGTGATTAGATCAAATAAACGGCAACCAGGAGATTCATAGTTCAAATTCCCGCTTGTGATGGAATTTTCCTGTCGACTACCTTTCAAACGTCAGTTAAAATTATGTTTGCGGTTGTTTGGTACAGAAGCTACTACCATGTATTTAAAATGTAACACAGAAAGCTGCAAAAAACGAGGCAAGTTTCGGATGCGTTAGTAAATATACTTTCATTAGCAAGCAGTATTTAAATAACATGTGTACTGTGTTTTGTATTTAGTTCATCGAATTTTCTAGAAATAATAATTATAAGGAAGCTGGTTTTTTACGTATTATATCAAGTTTCGGTAGAAAACATTGCTCTAGTCTGCAACAGTGAAAGTGTAATTCCACAAAAGGTTTCAGTTCAGTTATATTCACATCGAGTACTGGAGTTTATGTAACTTCCGATTCCGCCAGTGTAACTGTTCTTCCCTTGCCCGCAGCCGAACGCTACGTCTTCAGGGCATTCACTTACGCACGAGAGGACACTCAGTTGAAGCTGCCCGTCATGAACGTCTGCACCTCAGAGCACATGTCCAAGATCATCGTGCCACCAGGTTGCTCTAACATGCAGGTATTTGGATAATACGGATGCCAAAAGAGTTGCCCAAGCAGAAATGAAAAGAGAACTCCATTCCAACAGAAAGAACACTTCGTGAAAGAGTAAATGCTTGAAGGCAAATACTAGCCATTATGTACCGTAGCTCAGTCGGTAGATCACCTTTCTGCTGCGCGAGGAGTTCACATTCGATTCCCGTCTGGGAATGTTCTACTAATCAACGTTTCACAATATGCCCAGAATGTAATGTTTGAGCGTGTGTGCGCGTGTGTACGAGTGAGTTTTATCATGTTTACTCAACAATTTTCCGATTAAAAGATTGCTAATTATCCCGAATGACCGTTTAGTTCCTTTCCTCTTCCTTTTATTTGTAAATTTGATTGTAACCTGCTATTCACTGATGGAATCTCATGAGACGACAAAATGGAATTTATGATTTGAGGAAAAATGCTTTGGTTCATTGCACTTAGCTTACTCCATTTTAATCTACCTTTTCTGATAGCAAATAAATAAATAAATAAATAAATAAAATCAGTGCGAAAATGTAAAAACATTGAAACATTACTTCACAATACCTGCACCCGATATTTACATTAGCATAATATCGTGCGTCAGGAAACTCCCTCCACAGTGGACGTCTTGTTCAGTGCGGAGAGTGTTTTCTGGTGCACTATATTTTATCAAAGTAACTAGCAGCTACCAGGTTTCGAGCCCGAGCCTTCATTAATGCAAATAAAAATACCTATTACAATAAATTCCCTCACTTATGACATTAAAAGCAGTAAATAAGTCATAAAAGAAAATAGAAACCAGACAGAACACCTTCCTGATGTAACAAGAAAACACAAATCAAGCATAAATGTACTCCAAGTTAATACGTCATCATTCCCCTTTTTATAAGGTGTTATCGCAAAACTGCTGAAATTCAGAGAAAGCGCGAAGAAATTCATGAAGGCAGCAGATAACATCGTAATGAAGCGTTTCTTTACTTATTCTACCGTATCGAAAACAGCTTTCGACCGTTGAAAATATGATACACGGTGATGCAATTGATTCAATTGCAATGAAATTGACAGTATATATGCACATGGTCCCGTCGTAGGTCTAATTTTCCAACCATCGTATTTTGTATTAAGTTCGCTCGGGATGCTCTGGAAGGTTGCTAAATGGAATCCTAGAAGGTCCCGCTGACCAGTACTTCCGTGTCAGATTTCTTCGTTAATGTCCGTCAAGTAACGTTCTGGTAAGCATAAGTTTTGTCTTGGCCCCTAAATCGAGTTCTAAATGGGCCCTTGACTAGCACTCACCTAATTATTTCAAAACGTATCGCGGTAAAAGCCCAATAAACTTGATCACTCGATATATGTGGGACGGGTTGCTTGGGCCATTTGGTATTTATTTCTGCGTTCAATGGTCAAGCACAGAACCCATAAACAGGAATTGCAGAAGTTTGATGACAAACATGTGCCGTAATGCACCTTACCGTTGATCTTCCATGCCACTTTATGGGCATTCCAGCATTTTCGTTCATGTCAAGGACTTGAAACCACTACCCTCACTTTAAGGCTCCTACACTGTAACAATATCGTAAAACATTCCCTGTATCTAGCAGAGTAATGAAAGCCCTTCCTTTCGAGGTGCTATAAACTGTTGAACGTCTCCCCAACCAAACTTCCTCCTGGGGTGGGAAAATCTTCAGGGGCTTGTTTTTCAGCCCAACCATAAAAGAAAACATGAAGGTACTTCCAAAAAGTGTGGGTTTTAGTACACCGTTAATATGTATTGCTTTTCAGTAAGACTACTGTTTTTGTAGACTTGACTACATTTGAAGTACTTTTTGCAAGAAACTTTTAATTATTTCAATTATATTTTAAAAATACAGGATGAACAGGGAATTTCAAAATATTGCAGGTCTAAAAGGGATTACTCCTGCCTGTCGGGTGCTTACACTTGAAACTTTTTCTTTCACGTTATGGAAATATAGAATTATGAAACGCTTACACACGTTTTAAGGATACATTAGTTTGCCGATATAAAACTCATACATTTTATTATAATCCACAGGACATTTAATAAAACACTAAGTTATCAAGAAAAATAAGATAAAATCATTCCAATTTATCTTCAGAATTTTCAGTAATTTTATACCTTCAAACAGAACACGACACAGTTTGAAAAAGTCGATATTTGAAAAATCACTTTGAATTTGTTTTTAATATACACTTATTGGGTAAACATACACACATGCCATAGAACATTCGCGTACTGTTGTTGAGAATCTGCAAAATATGCTAGACATTTGACAGCTTCAAAGTATAGTATTCAATATGTTATTTCAGAATTATTTTGTTTGGAATTTTGAGGCGTATCATGTCGAGGTAGAAAAAAACTAGTAGAAATGTAACTTTGAAATTTAACATATAGTCGATTTAATTGAATGAAATGAGTTATTTTCCAATTATAGGTAGTATTTTGTGCTACGTACTTTACTCTGATTGAATTATAAAATGCTCATTATCCTATAAGCACACAGAACACTTACAGAAAAATGTGCCTATAGCTAAATTACAAACATTTAAGGGAAGAGTCAATAAGCTCAAAATCTCCATGCTGAAAAGGTTCCGAGTTGAGTTTTCAAAACTATGCGTTGTAATAGATTGTAGACGTTGCCCACAAAATACTACCATATATTTAACTTCCCGACGAAGTTACCTTTTAATTTCTCTACACATACTATATACATACTGCATTGAGAAGATATTGTAATCTATTATAAAATTCGATATCAACATTTCACCGGAAATATATGCCGAGTAAAAAAAATTAGAAAAAGGTGCGTGTATGTTTTGGCAACATTGTTCAAAAACGAAAATGCCAAATTTTGTATTCAAGGTTATCATCTTACAAGGATGCGACACGAATATTTTTGAAGAAAATTCCCTACCCCAAATTAACGTTTACAAGAACAATTTCTTTGAAAATGTTTTTCTAAATAATGTATCTAATGATTTCGATTAAAATACCGTAAACTAAAGATATTTACATGACAAAATGTATACGTTGAATTTTGAGAGAATAACCTCTGAAGACCTTATCATTCAGGATGAATTTTGCGCAATTAGTAAACCCTAATACTTGCTACACAAAAATGAAGATATCATTAAAAACACACAGTATGTCACATATATCCTGTTTACAGAGCTAACCGCTTCCGAGATATTCCTCATTATCGGTTTCAGTTTAAGCTACTTAAACTGCTCTATAACGGGAGGTCATCTTTAATTTCTTCTCTATTGTTTTATTCCTAGCCATGCCGGTTTCTTAATACAGGATTGGGCTACTGCTTTAGCGGGGTGTATTAACCCTTCTTTATAAAAGGAAGTAGTACAATAATTTTACTAGTGTTTATCTCGATTACGAGATAGATAAAAGAATAACCCTCTGTAACGAGAGTTTGTAGAGGAAATCATGTGAATGGAACACATCAGACTTTCTCTAGGTAATATTTTGTTAGAGCTGATACAATTTTCTCAAAAACCATTCAAATTATGTAGCAGTTTATAGATGCTATAAACGAAGATTTATTTTACAATGAACCCTACTTTCATGTGATTATCAGAGTCATATAAATTTCGGTGATTGGATTTTTTGAAATGGAGTGGTTTACCGACGCTTAATATTCTCTGACGAAGCACGTTGCCTGTAATAATGTGTTTGGAACAAAACACAATTTTCTTGAACTAAAAGAGGTCATCAGACTAGAAATTCACTAAATTCTGGATATTGCGCTCCAGAGAGTGAATGCAAATTGCCAGAAATCCGCAGACAGAGAAGGAAAGCATTTCTAACGCTTCTTATGACAATATACGAGTAAGCACTGTAATCACAATTATGTTAATGTTAAGCGGCTACGGGTCTTTTGGCGGTAGGCGCGCGAGCCGCCTGCGTGAGAAATGCACCGTGCATGTAAAGGTAAACGCTGAAACTGCGATACCAAAGAATTTTCTTTTATATACAGCTATATGATACTAGATGCTCCAGATTAAATTCTACACAAAAGTAGATATATATGTTTCAACATGCAGAAACAGAAAAAAACAATACTCTTCTAGGTCAAACATATATGAAAATCGCTGAAATTAAAAAAAGAATACAGATTTTACTGTTATCAAACAATGATGAAAACCAAGTAGATTCCATAGCTGTACGACATTTAAAGGATGCTATAGGGATATTAAATATCTGTCTGTAAGCCTACTTTCATATAAAGTTGCAATATAAAATATCGTGCGTTCCATTCACTTAACACACACCACTTTTCTGTAAACAAAGTATTATTACAGACTATTCTTTCAACTAGATTATGCTAATTGAGATAAACATTAGCAGAAATGGAATTATTACTTGCTTCCTTGCAAGTAGAAAGGAAATGAGGGAATACCCTAAGCTAAAGCGATAGTCAATTCTTTTAAAAGCTGGTACGGATATGATAGAATTGAAATTCGGGCTCTTTGCATTGCCAAGAATTATGAAACGAATTGAAGACTTCCCGTTTAAGTATTTTAAAAATGAAACCAAGAAATATTTAAGAAATGGTCAACTCTACAAAAGATGTTACAAATTGTGTATTTTAACGAGATCTATAAGTTTTAGTTTGACATTTTTCTTTGTCTGTTACGGTTTACCAATTAAACAAACTCATCCAGAATGAAGAGGTCGTAAAGGCTTTTTCTCAGAAAATTGAAGATATGCATTTCATTTGTCATGAATGTGACATTTTAATCAAAATCGTTGGCGTTATTTTTGAGAAAATCTAAATTTTCTCAAAGTATTCCATGTGAAGGTTAGGCTGGGGTGATGGATTTTCCGATAGTCTTCGTGTCACATAGTTGGAAGGTTCTAAACTGAAACACCAATTTTAGTATTTGACGGACACGGATACAAACACACCTACTTAAAAAAAATGTATTTTTGTCCAGGGGTTTCTAAACATATTCCCGGGGAAATCTCCGTATCGAATTTTTGTGTGGAATACAATAATATTTTTGCCTAGTATGTACTCTGTGAAAAGGGGGTCGAGAAATTAAAATGGCAAATTTTGCTTATCTGAAGATGCACAACCAGTAAAGAAAGACTTGGGGAGTTATATTAATGCTAAATTAATTTCAGAAAAGCAGAAAAGGGTAATAGTCTGTACCTACACTAAAAAAAAATTTAAACAGCATTAAGTCAGCAACAATTTTACAGTTACAATTTTCAAAGCCTTTTCTCGGTACATTCTCGTTTTCACATTCCTTAACATGGATCTATTTTCGGTATAGGTAAGAGTAATTGAAACAAGCACATAACAATTGTGGAATGAATCTTTGTTAACATACTTCTGATATAAACAATAAGTGGATAGGTAGAATTAGACTGAAAAATTCAATGCCATAGCCGGGATTTGAACCACGGATTTACCGTTCTCTAGACGGTTGCTCTTACCACTAAACTACCATGGTATCATTCCGGCATAGCATTGAATTTCTCAACTGACTCACATTGATTTAAATGTTTTTTCACACAAGCCGTGTGTAGGACAGGGGTTGGATAGGTGGAGTCAGACTGAAAAATTCAATGCCATAGTTGAACCACGGATCTCCCGGTCTCTAGCCGATTGCTCCACCTCTGAGCTACCTTGGTAACATGCCGGCTTAGCACTAAGTAAAAGAATATTGTTCATATTTTGAAAATTAAACCAAAAATTTAATTCTCATATTTATTGTGCATTTTTTCCAAAAACTAATTGGATAATTAAAGTGTCATCCCTAAAATGAATTTATACATTTAAGTTGTTTAATATGGAATGTTTTTTTCAAAAACATCATTGCATAATATGGACGGAGCTTTCAGAACAATTAAAAATAACGAAGCTGTTAAGAAA
Organism: Hymenopus coronatus; assembly: GCA_030762935.1. Taxonomy (NCBI): domain Eukaryota; kingdom Metazoa; phylum Arthropoda; class Insecta; order Mantodea; family Hymenopodidae; genus Hymenopus; species Hymenopus coronatus. The sequence continues at coordinate 35,849,425 of CM060900.1, read as the reverse complement.
TATGCATAACATTTGGTATAAATTTGTAACGCACCCTCATTGCGGTATCAAAGTTCAAATTTATCGACCTGAAATTGTGCCTATTTAATTTTCATGGATGGTTATCCTAAAAGTAGTATATTATATAAAATGAGTTTTAATGCTACCTTAAGAGAAAGGTACATATGCTTCTCGGTTCATTTCCGATATGTCTATTTGTGGATATTTTAAAGGAATTTTAAAAAAAAATGTATTCTTAATGCTAGTTACTCTTAATTAGCGAAATTCAGTAATACTAACAACAAATAATGGATTTGTTAAAAATAGGTATACTTTTCTAAAAAATGTTTTAATGCATTCTTTGATATAAGCACGTTGCTGGGGAATGTTAAAATATTTTTAAATACTGAAAAACATCAAAACAGTTTGATGAGGAAAAATTTGGCAAGGAGATTTCTGAATTAGTCACGAGTCTTTGTGCTGACTTTTTAATATACTACTGTATATGTGTATAAAATAAACATTTACGAATATAAGATGCGCCTCTCTCCCATCAGAGGACTACGCACGTTTCCCCCAAGGAACAGTATGGCACCGGCTGGAGGGCGCAGGATATGCAGGATAAACTTGGGTGTTAGGATGGTTAATAAATCTTAGTGAAACTTGAGGCAGTACTTCTCGAGATTTACGAGAATAAAGTCTTCCAGAGACGTTCATAAGCTGCTTGCTATTTGCTTCATATGAATCTCCCTCTTTGATGGATTTATCTTTCACGCTGGTATTCGCGCTTGAAGATCTGAAGCGCTGGCGTCATTCGAAATTCTTCTTCAAACTGCAGTACTTATATTTAACAGCCTACTTTCAGCATTTGCTAGGCATCAAAAAGGTCAATTTTCTGTAGTATTTAACGACCTGGTTAGTTTTTGGAATGTGCCATATGTTCGGTTAATACAGTTACATGCAAATAACCCAAGTGTATTGTAATAATGCAAGTAACACTATAAAGTTTCTTCAGATTGGATTAGTTTAATAATTTACACAGGTTTAATACAAGAAACATGTCTAATCAGTAGCCAAGACTGATTAGATAGCAGAACACAAAACCTTAGGGTGAGAAGTTGCCATTGTATACGACAAGGTTACTTTCTTTGTTAATACTGCAACATAAAGGCCTTTGTAAGAGCAAGATTCTAGCGCATTAGAGACATAAGTAACAAGGTATTTTTTGGAGAAAGATTTCTCCCCTAAAAGTTAGCAGCTCGGGACTTTTCCATTATAAAGAGCGGTCACGCGAGTCTAATACAAAGAACTTCCAAAATTAATCACGCGATAACGTTATTTTCGCGCTTCTTTTCAACCAATCAGGAATGAGCTTCAAGATTGGAGATTTTAGATACATAAGCGATACGCTTACAAGAAATTAGACTTCTTGTGCTGCTTCTTTATGGGTTAGGTATTACACGCGTGATGCTGTACGCGGTACGCAATAAGCTATTATTTGTACGTACAGGAATGTGTTAGTGCCTAAGTATGTGATATTACGCGAAAAATTGTAGTTGTTGCACGAGTTGATTTGTCGCGTAATAGAGAAGTAGGCAGTAATTACCAATGCCGTCGAAAACAAGAACTTAGTAAGCAGAAGAAAATAGCGCTAGTTATTAATAGTTCTACGTCTTGAAAAATTCCTATGTCGGGTGTCGCTCGAAGAATTGGTGCCTCAACAAGTAACAAAGGTGAAAAGAAGCATTAATTCAGTGGAATCTAAAGTAAAGTACTTCTATTTGCGAGTCTACCTCGTGTTATACACCCCAGTCATTCTTTCTCCTCCCCAGTGAGAGTAGAACTTGTGTTCTACGTGGATGAGCAGAGCCGGCGCATGAAAGAACTTTAAGGAGGTATGTACACGCCCGTTTATAAAGTATTTCACTAGTGCTAATCCAGACCTACTCCAAGATAGACAAAAGAACAGCGATATATTAGCGCACAACGTGACAGCGACAAAATGGTGCCTAATGTTTAATCAAAGAAGAGCGACGAAGTTAGGAGTGCGAATTCATCATTCGTTATGGAACAGTTTAAAGGAAATTTGATTAAATAATTCAAGAGATACGATCTTTTACTTTTGACACTTTAAAATGGAGTTTTGTATGCAAGATTTCCCAACCGATGAGCACCCCAAAGCGACAGATATTTGGCGGTAGAAGTGCGCAACATCTGGTACCAGATTACAGTAATTACAGCAATAGCGATAACGTGACAAAGAGTATAAATGTAAGGATGTAGATGAAGTTTTGTTCCGATATCTTCCGTTATTACTTAGTTGTATTACATAGCTACTTACTTTCTGGATGCCCCTCGTAATTGCTGAAGTTTTCATCTGATTATTTAATTTGGCCTAAACGATTCCACAGGATAAGCCTATAAGTGACATTTCAAACCCTCAGGTATACATTTCTAAATCCATGGGTTTACCTTAAAACGCCTTATATCATAAAGGTCTATTATAACCGATTCCATTGCTGTCTATTTTTGTGTTCTGATAAGTTAACCGGAAACTTATACTTGAGTAAACTTTTCTCATAATCTGTGCATATGAAAACACACATTTTGTTAGTAGATGAATAGATTTACAAATTTTATAACTCGTATGCGTTCCGGCTACGTTTGTATTAAAACCAAATAATATTTTATTTGCCATATGTAGGGTGTTCTAAATCAGATAGTAATAATATTATTAGTTGATAGTATTAATTTCACATTTAATTATGGAGTTCAAGAATTAAATAGCTTTGACGTGTAACAGAAATTCTAATGGGAAACTCTTACCAGTCAAACACGTTTCCTCCATATCCCGGGAAAGGAAACTTAGAACAACGGGGCTCAGCATGAAAATACAGAATATACCATAAAGGAACAACTGTTTCAGGCCTCTAAAAATGTTACTGTATCTTACACTGCGGGAGAGGGTTCAAATCCCTATTAAATCAATCAATCTGCTAGACAGCATTTAATATTTATACTGTTATACAGCTAATATTGTGAAGCTTTAGTACTTCAAATTATTTCAATAATCTCTCATTTATCATCTAATCGAACCGTTTGTTTAAATAGTACCGAAATTGAAATACAAACAAATTACATACTAACAAGTACACACACGTATGCATTAATATACAAAATTAAGGTTTCAAAATGCAATTTTTGCTGTGGCTCGTAATGATTTCGTTTAACTTTATTGCAAAGTAGGAATCAGAACTTAACTTAGTAAACTAGTTTTCGGTCTATGGTATCCAGAAGACGTAACATAATTACCTTTAGACACAATTTTGCCTCGCATAACAGCACAAGACACAGCGAAAGGCAGAGAGAACAGGAAAAGTAAAGTTGCTTCAACAGACGAGAGGAGGTAAGAATAGTCAGATGTTAGCTTTGCCATTATAATAAACGTTTATTGCATCTCTTCAACAGAAACGTATTTTACTCCAAATTGAAGAAAAGTGCATCACATTTCCAAGTATTCAACATTATATGATAAATTTAACGCAAAAAAATAAAAGCACGGCCAACTTTACTTTCTCTACGCGTACTACGCTTATTGTAGATAGAGAAGGTACTGTATTCCAACCAAAAATGCTATGTAGAAAGTTCATCATAACTATGTTTCGAGGTCATCTAAATAATAAAATCAATTTAAACAAAATCCCTGTGTGTGGTATATGTGAGCAGCATGGTCTAAAAACGAGAAGGCGGTTGAATACCAAATGTAATACTTAAGTTTAGTATCTTCCGAGAATGCAAAACGATAATATTCAAGAAAATCACCCCAACACAAACAACCGTTTAAATAGAATTTGTTGTAATATCTTGTTTTTCGGAAAAATAACTACTAATTTTAATTAAAATACCGCATATTTAAGTTAAATGTCAAATAAAATGTATACGTAAACGTTTCTGGGAAGCCTCTGAAGATGAATTTTGTACAATTGGTAAAACGTAAGAGATATAAAAAAAAAGTCACATAATATTTTGTAATATATTACGCAGAGACGGTCATGTGCACATTTGATTTTTTCCCCATTCAGGAAAGATTTCTTTTGCAGCGTTGCTGTGTTCTTAGACCGTTTCTTTAATGGTGTTTAACGCCCGCCTTTACTACAAATGGCACCGCAGGCGATGACACTGATGATAAATGGAATGGAGATGGAGCACCGGTGGAATACGATGGCGGGGGAAACCAGGAGAAAAGCCGTCCTTGCGGTCGCTTGGAATTGAACCCGGGCCGTCTAGGCAAGTGGGAAGTGGTCTAAACACACGGCTTTAAATTGCTTTGAATAGCCGTATTATCGAGGGGGTAAAGGTTATGGATTACCAAAAACTAGTGACCGAGTTCCGAAACCGGCAGTTCCCTGAATTCCTAGTAGGACCATAAGCTTCCACGTGATACAACACTATAGAAATCTTTTCTCCTCACTACTACCGAAGTTGTTATTCCAGGGTAATGCGTATAAGCAGTGGAGTTTGATAACGCGCCCTATGTAAGCGAACCTGTTCTGAGGGCGGGCAGAGTGGTCATGAAGGGTGAAGAGAGATTAACCAAGCCCATTTGTTTGTTTGCATTCGAGTGATGAGCTGTGCGAAATCGACAACAATAAAAGTTTTGTTACAACCCAAGAACCCGTAAAACGATCATATTTACGACTAAATTACAGAGCAAGACGTATTTTTAAAGAAGAGACTGGCTGGCACCATAGTTCAGTCGATAGAACACGTTCCTGCTGTGCGAAGGGTTCAGGGATAAACTCCCCACTGGGATATGAGGATTTTTCTCTATGTAATATTACTCCCCATCTTTCCTGGGGTCTATAAGTATGAATGAATTTGTGCGAGATCTAAGGTAAAAATTAAATCAATGAAGAACTGCACTCAAATTTACACCATTGTTGAAAGGCTACAAAGGTAAAAGTCAGCGGCATGATCATTGTAGTTATAAATTAAAATTAAAAGGGAAAGGCTAAAGCAATTACAAAGTTATTCTACCTGAAGAGGAAGGGGTGGTGAATTATATTCATGTGTCGTGAAACTAAGCAAAAGCTACGACCCTTGCAGCTTTCATCAGCGGCTTCGAGACGAAGGTTGAAGTTGCTGCCATCGTCGACGGCAATAACCGAAACAACATTAAAAAAACGATGGTGTAGCTTGAAAGTACACGGTTTAAGTTTCAATGTACCCTTTGGCAGTTTAGCTATATATTGAGCGAGGTGAAGCATATCGCAAATATATTGGCTAACCTGTAGAAGACCAGGGGTCACTCTGGCAGAGGATGGAGCTAAATTTACCATTGGCAACAAACAATGACAGTCAATTATGGGCTTACAAGGGTAAGCCATAGAAAGGAGTCACGCCGTGGTCGAGTGCTTGGACCACTTGCCTTTCGATTTCAAGCGAATGCATGTGGGATTTGTGGTGGACAAACCGCAGTAGTGGAGGATTTTCTCAGAGTTATTCGGTTTCGCCCGCCATCGCATTCCACCGGTGCTGTATCTTCGTTCCACATATCATCAGTGCCATCGGCTGTGGTGCCATAGTAGTAAAAGCGGGCGTTAAGCATTATAATAAAAAAATAAGTCAAAGAAAAAGGGTGCTCCAAATTTCAACGAGACACATTCTGATATCAGCGAAATTGTAAACGAGCCTCAAGTGATGCAATTCTGCAACTCCACTAAAGGATTCGTGGATACGCTTTACCAGATGTATCAACTATTGCACCGTTGAAAGTGGTTATTGTGTATTTAATGAAATCGCGAACGTTTTGTGGCAGTGGGTATATACTCTATGGAGACGCGAGGCAAGTCAGTTCCTATTAACTTCTTATCCTTATTGTACAAGAGTTCTTCAGTTGCTCTTTATGTTACGTCTCCATGACGTGTTTTTATAAGAAATATGATCCGTAAAATCTTAAGCTTCACTTGTAAGAGAAAGCATAGATAGTTCAGTTTCCGCTAGGATCTGTCTATTAATACAAAATCTATATTAATTGTAAATATTTCGTTTGGTAATAGTTTAACTAAACACACAAACTAAAATTTACTTGTGTTATCTCTGGAAAAAGTTTCTTTGACTTATCACCCCCTGCCTAAGGAACACTTGCTCAATCTATGAACCTAACTAGCCGAAGTAAACGTAGATAATATAGTTACACCGATGACGATATAAAAGGAAGGGGGGAGAATAGAAATAACATAGAGCTGCAGCGATCTGCCACAGTTTGCGGGCTCATTCTTGCGCTATCATGCACGCAACATGGGAAATGGAAGGAATAATTTCACGACTGCAATTTACTATTCCGCTGCTTTGTCTGAACAACTAATGGATCCTTGGCTTTAGTGTTGACCATTGATGAAAAAACTTCCTAGACCATAGCGAAAATCCATTAAGGGCATCGTGAGAAGAGAAATTCTTCAGAAGATTAAACAACTAACAGGAAACGTACAGTCTGCAGCATCTACCAATGGAACAAAAGAATGATCATGAAACACTGTTGCTGATATACTCAGCCACTTACAGTGTTCACCAAACTTAAAGGTACTTACGTCATCAGCGAACAATTTGCTAGACCCCTCTAACAGCGCTCCCGGTTCTGATGCTCACATCTTACGTGTCTGAACTGAGAATATTAACTTTATTACATTCAGATAAGTATTAGCAAATGATAGGTGACAGCGTTATAATTAGAATGTTGTTTTCCCATCATGGATGTAAAAAATAAAACATGTCTACGATACTTAGAACGTGAGTTGTGCACCTTTTAACTTATTATCGTCACTCAACATCCATTATAACGTAGATAGACTGGAAAAAAGCTCCAAATCCTTCCACACAATGCTTATCTGAAATACAAACATACAGTGTCGTGTGCTAACAAATTGGTTTTCACAGTAGTGGTTTGTTATTTTATTATTAATGAGAACAGGCATGTTATATCGTGTTTCAAACTCGAGCTGAAATATTATTAATATTATAACTAAAATTATATCTCTATTTGTGATATAAATGTGTGAACATATCCATCTAAAGCTGGGACAAACGTGAAGTGCTTTATTCTCACAGCCGGGTCATTCTTAGTTGCCGATGGAACTACTAAGTTCACATTAGTGGATGAAGAAAAACTTATGCACGGGACAAAACGCAGTGCAATTCAAGACAACTGGATTGCAAGAGTCAGGCAAGCAAAATGGATTCAAAAATTGCCAGGAACGGCACAATGGAATCCATTACCATTAAATTAAGCAAATTAAGTGTTTTCGAAGAAGACGAAGTCACTAGTGAACTGCTTGGTGTTCCATTGATGTAACGTCTATTATGAGCTAACACCATTAAGGCAAGATTTTAAAGTTAAGGGATGTATAATTTGTTAACCAAGGAAGCCATAACTGTCGTGTGAAAGGTGGTCTCACGTATAGTCACCACCGGTATACAAGCACTACGTTTGGCAACAGCGTCCATATGCCTTTAAGTTTTGCGACGATTATAGGCACTGATTTGTTGTACAGAGATTTTGAGGGAGGCGGGTAGTATAATGGAATAAAGTCGCATATGAATAAAATATATAAAGCAATTACTGAAACAAAAGACATTTTATCAGAGTATAGCACCGAAGTTTCAATTCCCTGTAAATTAAATATGTGGATCATTTAAGGTTTAAAGAAGAATTATGCGAGGTGCATTGAGAAACTTAACGGCAAATGAGTTTTATCTCAGCAACAGAGTGACCAAGGTCGTTAGGACATGGACTCATAATCGTGAGGTCTGCGGTTGAAATTCTTGCACAGCAGTTCTGAGGTTTTTATATCATCTTTAATCCTCGCTACAGGACAATACCGAGGATACATCCTCAAGACATACCTGTGACGCTCGTTGCCAACTTTTCTTTCTTAACTATGTAATTTATCAGTGGCCACCGTCTATGGTGCTGCATGCAGTAAGAACGGGTATGCGCTCGTTCCTAAATATAAATTCATCTGCCACCGAATTAAGACAAAGTTCATGGCTTATTCAAGAAAACAATAGATAATAGCAACAGTGTTTAGGCTGTTGCAAGGAAATTTAATCCACGGCCACACAAATGACAAAAGTAGCTTTAAAAGGCTTCTATTGCTTAAATATGAGCATAGTGTCGCATTACTTCGAAAACTGATATATATTAAAGCTGCAAAATAATGTTCTAAAATATGGATGTGTACCTCAATTCTGCTCCGATGCTTACTGAAAATGAAACTTAATTTGCGTCATGATTGCTTTTGCTTAGCAAGCAGTTCGAACACGGCACTTAATATCGGTAATCTTTTGATCTATTTAAACAATGTTCTCTACTGTTTTAATGAGATATATTGAAATTTTAGGTTATCTCAGGCACCTTGAATAAAATTGTTCAAAGGGAGGTTTGTGTTAGAGGCCCAAAAATGTGCCTTAGACCCTAAAAGTAAAAGCGGAATGCAAGACAAAGACTGTTGCAGATATATTGCGCATTAACACCCAGCAGGAGAAAGGGATGTTTAAAGAACCACAGGAGCTAGCAGGCAGACTACAAAGTCACGCGGAAGTCCCTAACGTTTTGGCTGATAGCTCATCTCGGCGCCAGGAGCGCCAAAAAGTCGCTAAAAGCACGAGTTCCGGGTGTCGGAAATCAAGCGCTCCCGCCCTGGCGGCGAGGACAGAACTATAGCGCCGAGATTGCACTTACATTGCGCATGCATTCGCGCTCCACTTGCGGCACAACCTGAAGATGAAAGGGAAATTATATTCAGGAAGTCGTGGATAAAAAGCACCCAAGTCCCAAGCATTCTTAAAGAAGGGCAACACGGGAAATACCTAGTCAGAGTGGACGGTCGACGGGGATTAAACTCGCAACCTAAGAATTCGAGTCGCACACGTTACCGCAAAATCACTTCGGTTGACCCCCCCCCCCCGGCTAAGATTCCAAGTCATTCTGCCCTGAACGCAGGCACCCAGGACTGATTATCAATGTGTTAAGTCTTCAGCAGAAAATTAAAATACAATCTAGGTAATAAACAGGACAAATATCTTTAATGAATTTCCAAACATTTGTTCAGAAAATGTTCGAAGTTAAATTTCCTCAATTTAACGGTAGGTTCGAATAGTACATATTTTAAAATATCCTACAATGCGCCTTATTGGCTATAAACAAAAAAATTCTCCTATAACCATAATGACTACAAACATCGTAAAATTTACGCCTTATATAGACAGGTTTACTCCGGTTTTCCCCGCCATTCATCAAACCAATTGTACCCATGATAACTTTCATGCCATCCATTTCACCGTCATTTCATATCATCCAATTCCTCACTTTCATACCGAACATCGGGCTGACCTCCCATCCTAGGTTCTCGCTGATCCAGTGCATCTGCTCCTCAACAGGCGTCTGACCAGAGGCGCTGGGTTGAAAGTCCAGGGTGTCTCCCATATTGTGAATGTAAACAGGGAAAACTCGAAAGAAAAGGAAAATTTGTGACGCGTAAATGATGGATCTCTAATAACACTTTCTAGGGTTAACATATTTACACAAAACAATTTTGGTCCTATACGCCTAACTTATAAGGAATATAGCTTTCAACAAAGCACATGTTAATTAACCCATGCATTTGTCATTTTAAAATTTTAAACGTTAAATTTAGAGTTTTATTTTTCAAATAATGCATATAATACATTTTATGGAGCAGGAAATTTTTCCTAGGAATCTGATTTGTTCCCTCCACATAACTTTCTCAGGTTGTTAAATAAACTGTTCTTCCAAAAGATTATTCCTTTATGTACGTAATGCTTAAATAGAATTAGGTTTATTACTTGTTTTTTTTTTGTAAGTATAAGGGAAATAAGGGAATACGCGGGATAAAGCTACAGTCAAATTCTTCAAAATCTGGTCGCTATGTGAAACAATTGAGGTTCAGTTCGCTTTGTATGGTCCAGTTTGAGAAAATTTAATTAGTTAAAAATTCAAACAAATAATGAATATTTCGAAAACGGTAACTACAACAAAAGCACGCGTATAAGTTGTGTGTTTTAGCGAGATCTATATTTTTTGTGTAGCAAGTTTTTATCTGTTACAGTTTGACCGTTGTGCAAAATTCTGCAAAACTTAACCATTATAAAGAGCTCTTTACAGGCTATTGCCAGAAAATTCAAAGTATACTTTTTATTTGCGATGTGAATGTCTTTAATATATGGCATTTTAATAAAAATAGTTATTGCAATTTGAGAAAATTAATTCTTTTGAAAAATGTTCCACGTAGTGGGTAGTTGGGGTGGGGGATTTTCTTCAAAATCTTCGTGTCGCATCCTTGGAATATGCCAAACTTAAATGACAAGTTTGGTATATAGGCGACTACGTTTTGAGCTCTGCTGTCCACAGGCACACACACGAACATTGTCCTAAGAATGTTTTTTTCTGACTCAGGGCAACTGAAAACATATTTCTGGTAAAATCTGGTATCTAATTTTTCGATGGAATACAATACCTTTTTTATCCACCATTTACAACTACACACAGGCTAGTAAAGTAATTATATAATACTTGTTTTTCTAAAAATCAGGTATTCCCTTGTCAGCCTGGTCCCAAAACCATGACTCATATCAAGGAAAAGCATTTCCGATCTTGTAATTCGTATATTGAAAACGAAGTAAACTGAAGAAAACTTGCATAAGAATACTGTTTTAAAGCCGCGATAGTAAATAAAGGCAGCTAATGAGAAAATTATGTATAACATTTCACGCTCTGTTTACTCACACTTGGGAACATGCAATTAAGTTGCCTATGGGAATATAAATAGCCAGTAGCGCAAAACGGCAAAATTTCCTCATCCTATAATGCCAGAGGATTTGCTCACATTTTGGTAGGGGAGTGTAGATTTGTTTTAATAAGTGTTAATCACGAGTTTTAAATTCTGTAGGAAGCCTTATTCATTGACGATGCCTGTGAAGGTATGGGTAAATTCAAAACCACTCGTTGCATTACTTATGATCATATAATGGCCATGGTTCATTAATATAATTGAGAGCAGATGAAATTTGATTTCATGAGCTGGGATAATAAACTTCAGCAGTCTTTTGATGCGCGAAGATTTAAGCAAATTATCAGGCCCTTGTGATTAAATTATCTGCCTTCCTTGCCTCAGACAGGAACACAGCTTGTGAAGGTCTCTCATAGTGATTTTGTTGCCAATTATGGTTTCTAAGGCAAGTAGGGAAGCGAGGCAAAACAAATAAAAGCTAATCTACTGAAACTACACTACCACTGGAAACTTAGAAGTAACTAATTTAATTTGCTATTTCAGAAACTACATGCCCTACAATTCTGGTGTAGCGAGTTGAATTAATTGCACTTAAAATGCAATACATGTTCCGTTATGGATTATGGAACTGATTATTAAAAGTGTCTCCTATCCTTATTATTCAATTATAATTTCCAGAAGCCCTCAAAACTTGATGCAAATTGTTAACATTAAATTGGGTCACCTACAGTCATGTTTATTAATTTTTGGAAAGATATTTTTGGTTTTACGTGAACATTGAATGAATGAATGAATAAGTTTATTTATTAACATAGCAATATCATACATAGAATTTCAACAGTCGCACGGGTCCACAGACCGTACGTGCTTTTGTAATACACATTACAAGCAATATTAAAAAAACAACCACCACAAAGAATTAAAAGAGTAAACACGAAAATAAAAAGACAAAGGAAATACACAGTCAAAAGCAATATTAAACAACAATAAAATTAAGAGTGAATCCGAAAATAAAGATACAAAGATATTCAAATATAGCAATTTAAATTTACAGCACAGAGTACACCTTCATAAATGCACCCCCTTATAATAGATTATTACACTTAAAAGACATATATACACATAATATATACAACCCTAGCACAACAGTGTCCTAAGTATGACATAATATATATGTATGTAGAACATTGTAGTCACTTTTGTTTAGTTGATCTAATTCCCCACCCCCTTCTCTCTTGGCAGCCTCCTCAGATCTCAGGTGTCTTGCCTTATGTATAAATTTACCTAGCCCGTCCATATTTTCCGTGCCTGCCAGTAGCGTCCAACATGCTTCTATCGCTACATTCGCAGTGGTAAAAAATCGCGGCAAATATTTTTCCCGCCATTCCTCCGTGCCCCTACATCTTGCCAAGATGTGAGTCCACGACTCTTCCTCCTCGCAAATGGGACAGATTCTCGTACCATTCTCGTCAGAAATTTTCGTGCTCCTCCATGCTCCTAGTCTAATCCACGCGAGCCCCTCTCTAATGAGTTTGGTACCTGTTTTGATGTATTGCTCCATACCCCACTCCGATTTCAGCCCAGACTGTACTTCTAATGACACCTTCTCTGTGCATTGCGCAATCATTTGCTGTCTGTCAATATCACAGAGACGTTTCTTAATTTTTCTCCAAATACTTCGCCTGTTTTCCTGCCCCGCCATCCAAATGTCTCCCATCCCAATGGTTTCCAACCCTTTCTTTAATTTTGATGCCCACGTCAAATTACCTTCCATTCGCAACTGTTCACGGTAGCAGACTGCCCTAATTAGAGATTTGTTTCCGTGAACGATTCTCATCCAATATTTAACTGCTCTGATTTTGCACTCTATCGTTTCACTATGTGCCCCGAATTCCCTCATTATTCCGCAGTTTGCCGTACCCCTCCCCACACCCAGAATTCCTTTCAAAAATTGGGTCCTCACTTGATCCAGATTCCCTGTTTGTTCCCACCCCCATGTTTCTCCTCCGTATGTCATCGTGGATCTAACTGTCGCTCTGTATACAGTTTCCATTAAGGTTATGGAGATATTCGGAATTCTGCAGCGTATCCGGAGAGCTTCCGCCGCTTTCACCCTTGCCTTGTGTTTCGCAATGTCAATGTGTTTTGTCCATTTTCCGTTCATTGTAAATGTGAGTCCTAAGTACACAAAAGATTTAACATTGTCCAGTATCTGTCCTGCATATGTCCAAGTCTCCTCCCTGCTATAAACACAACCGTTTTTGAAAGTCATTGCCTTAGTCTTATTCACATTAACTGTAAGTAGCCATTCGTCGCAATAATTCTTAAGTTTGTCCCATCCTCGTTGCAATCCGTTTACTGTCGTAGAGCACAATACTAAATCGGCTGCGTATAAAAGTGTTGGGATCTGCAAATCCGCTACTACTGGCGCTTGAATATTCTCTGCTATCACTGTATCAGTAATATCATCCACAAAGAGATTAAATAGCAAGGGAGATAAAATAAAACCCTGCCTCACTCCCCTATAACTTCAGCAGCTCTCGGACACACTGTTTCTGTCATACTTCACACAGAATTCCACATTTTGATACATTGCCTGCAATGCTCTAACCATTTTACTTGATAACCCCTTTCTGCCTAGTTTGTACCATAATGCATTTCGATTGATAGAGTCAAATGCCTTCTTAAAGTCCACAAAAGCACAATGAAGCTTTCCCCGCTTAACTAACAGTTGCTTCGTCCTTAAAGTGTCTAATATAAAAGCGGCATCTATGGTACTGTGTCCTTCTCTGAAACCCATTTGAAATTTTGAAAGTTTGCCAAATTTAGATTCCCAGGCCTTTATTCGGTTATATAACAGTCTACAATAAATTGTCTCCATAATTGGCAAAAGAGTAACCCCCCTATAGTTATCCGGATTTCCAATAGTTCCCTTCCCTTTATAAATGGGATGAATAATGCCCTTTCCCCAACAGGTAGGGTAATTCCCCTCAATAAACAATGTGCTACATATCTGGAGCATACTTCTACCAAACTCATTAACATTGGCTGCGGCTTTAAAAACTTCCGGGGGCAGCCCATCCAACCCTGGAGCTTTGCCTTCCTTCAGACTCCTCAGCGCCTGTGCTACTTCTCGTGCTGATATTTCTTCGTCCAGTATTGGGATCTCAAGATTTCCCAAAATTTGCACTTCCTTTATAAAAATTCCTTCCCTTTCACCTTTCCCAAATATTCCCATAAAATGCATTGCCCATTTTCTGGGAGAAATTTCGTTGGGCGCCTGACGGTTGCCTCTTAAATGTTTTACTACTTGCCACATCTCAGCGTTATCCCCCCGTGTTAACATATTACTAATTTTCTGAGTAATTTTGTCTTGCCACATAGTTCTCTTGAACATTAATCACACATGCTGGCAATGTTGCGCCGATAAACGACTGGTTGCTAGAAGTTGGAGTGGCACTCTCCCTTTTAAAACCAGAAGTAGGTCAGAGCACAAGCCGGTTTCACTTTTTCTTTTGCTTGTTTGACTTGAAGATTGTGTGTTAAAGAAAACTGCCCAGGTCTGGTCTGCGGTTTTGTGTACGTCCTAGAGGCGTTCTCATACCGACCTACCTGGACATAGCAATATTGGCAATGTTTCGAACCACATCACGTCTAAAAACTGTGTTTGGAAAATGCGTAATTCTAAACTCTGTATATCATATAGTTAATAGAGAATCTAGGTCAGAAATTGATTACTTTATCTATATTACAAGTAACACACTACTATATTCATACATTCTTGTGGAATAATCCGTCTAATTTGAAATAGCAACTATTTTTTCTTGCAAACTGCAGTTTACAGAACAAAAAAATATACCATACATTTTGTTTATAATACTTTTTAGAACATATTAGATAGAATATATGTTTCCCTCCACTCAGTGTACCCAAAATTGACCCGTAAATGATCCATAGTAACAGGATTATCAAATCACTTTAGCCTCTACATCATTCGTAATTTTAATATTATACAGATTATTTACCTCAAGAATTAATGTGTCTTAATTGTTCATGTATGCTTCATGAAGTTATTATGGCAATAATTACGGTATCACTTATAAAATTTAGTGTAGCTGTCATCAATTGCTTCTCAGTAAACAGGTCATTTCTACCAGTTCTCTCATTCACAGAAGTAGCTTAACTAAGCTTGTATGCATTATATGAGACCAATGACCCTACACTACCTAAGCCAGCAGGTTACATATTGAGGTGCGAACTTATGGAAGCAAGACAAATTGTCTATACTACAGACGTTCATTTCCCGGCGGAGTTGCGACCATTCAAAAACACATAGTAATGTATGTTATTTGTGAGAAAAGTGCTACACATAGAAAAAATAATTGAACATGAAAGCAGAATTGCATCAAGGCGTCATTAATAAAAATATCTGTATCTACACCCATAAGAGTCTGTCTGTTTATATATACATAAAGTTAAAAGTATGTTTTAACTTAGAAGACTACAGACAATTTAAAATATTTTTTTTGGCAATTTTTGCCATTTAGTCTGAAGTCTCTAGATGCTGCTGGTTGTAAACTTCAAGCTAACCGCTTAATAGAAGTTTTGAGTAACAAACTAACAAATACTTGTTTCGTTCAATTTACTCAAAAATTCTGAAAAGAAACGTTAAATCACTCCTGCTCTAGATTGATTGTCTGTACTTTTGCGATCTTAATCTGATTTTACCCCTTGCACAATAATTCAGAATCTGACACTTTGAAACATAAGGCTAACGCAATAAATGTGGATGAAAAAGCAAGTTATATGATTCTTTGCGAGCACAAATGTCGTTTATTTATCTTTTTTTTATTTGTACCTCTAATTGAAAGTGACGTGACATTAATCTGTTGAGTGATCTGCAGGGTTGCAGGCAGAGAGAGAGAGAGAGACAGCGGGTGGGGCTGTTTAGGTGGGGTTTCCTCTATGAAGAACGACCTACATAGGCAGGAGCAGTTAAAAATTAAATAGATCCCGACATCTGATGTACGACGTGTCACAATCGGGTATCGGTAAACAAATCGACGTCCTCAGTTAAAATGATCAGAAGTCTGTTTCTGTCCAAATATAGTTCACCATTTGGGTGCATTTCAGCTTTCGCCGTTTCTGTTTTTACAGAAAAACAGGATTGTGCAAATTTTTCTGCGTCTGCTACAGCAGAGAATCTATTAATCGAGATTTATCCGTCCTTCCATATGAATTAATTTGCATACCACTGTTTGTTGGGGTGGTAAGGGAGTTACTGGTTCGTTACCTGGGCGCAGGTTTTGGCTATTAGGAATGATGTGGATTTGTGGATGCCCTAGCTCAGGATTTTGTTAGCATGGAAAATCTGTTCAGGTGTGGTAAGACACAAGTGATTTATTCATTTAGTTCGGTCTTTTTCCGCCATCGAACACACACGCATTCCTCTTAAATTTTTTACTGTGAAACTATGCTTTACCCGACCGCGACTATTATTACTTTTTACCTTTGATGCAGTGATTTATTCCATACTCTGGTGTGCATTAAAATAGCTATTTCCCTCACAGCTAAAGGTAGCCTGTTCGGATCCACCACGGATCACATCTGTGCTCTGGGGATGTTCTACGTCAAGTGCCAAAAAGTGTCACCTGACCAGCGAGTGCATTGTTTTCTCTTTTCCTGTTATGTCCCCCTCGGGCAGTGTAACCTCACCCCCTCGGTTCAATGCTCTACACCTAACGGTGCTTTAATACCAGCTCGTGACAACTCGGCTACTTAGACGTGTTTGAATTTTTTTTCCCAGCACATTTTAAATATCTACATTTTTCCCCTCTTGGTATAATTTACATTAATAGCGATAATTTATATTTCCTTTTTAAATCACTCTTAGCCCCTTGACAAGCCATATACTGTCTCATTGTGCAGAGTAAAAATGTTGTATAAAGGAATCTGAATAAACCTTTCAACGTAGCTTATATAATATTTTAAATAAAAAAAAAACTAGAAGTAGTTTAATACAGAATTTCACAGCCACAACTTTCCGACATTCACTGTACGTGGTTTATGGTTTAGTGAAGCGGAACAGACTTTCGGCGTAGAAACTCAGTTGCCAATTAAGCTTCTGGAAAACTCAAAAATAAAATTAAAATAGGAATAATAATTAATATAATATTATTTGTACCATTAATCCCTTGAATTTAAAATTACAAAGAGATTCCATCAAGAATGCAACCTGTCACCACGTTATAAAATTATTTACATTTGGAAAATGGAAAGAAGATATGCAAGAGTATGGGAGTTCTAGTAATTGATTGTAAAAGTGACCGATTAGAACCCGAAATGTGTTTATCCCTTATATTATTGAATAAACAGATTACAACGGAAAAAAGTAAAACTTTTCTAACTATGTTAAGAGCATTGGCAGCGTGGTTAAGAAGAATGAACAATTAAATACCAACTAATGGGATTAATGATAACCGAGTTGGACCTAATGACGCGGTGACCAGGAATATCTAGACGGTAATGCACTAAAAATCAAGTTATCAGGAAAAAAAAAACGTAATGTTCCACTATTGGTTTGGTGGAAGGAAACCACTTCCAGGGTATGCACCTATAAAAATGTTTGAAGAACGATTATCACAACAGTTCATGGAACAGAAACTATCAGAAAAGGAGAGAAAAAAATGCGACTTAGGCCTCGGGGATAAAAGGAATTAGGCAGGAAAGAGAAGCAAAATATTAAAAGTGTTTCATAGACAAACAGTAATGGAGAAAAGAATTACGTTTGATGGGTAGTTTAGGTTGCTCAACTGCCCCGTATTTGGCTAGTTCTTCGTGTGTTGAAACAGTTGCAGAACACAACGGGGCTATTTTAAGTGTAAAGCGGCCAGTGGGGAATTAGAAATACGAGATATTTCATTGTACCCCTATCAACGAGTGTGACCCGCGATAAGCAAAAGGTATAAAATGAAAGTCGCTCAGTCAGTTCCCCAATTAGCGGTTTTAACTTGAAATAGCTGAAACGCATAACGCACGAACGAATGTCTGCAAATGACAAATATGGAGCAGTTAGGCCAACTGGTATTGGGTTCCTGAAAATGTAATAAATTACCAATATATTAATATTATTATTATTGATTATATTATTATTATTGAGTATAATATAGTAAAACGATAAAAAGCATCATCCATATATAGATCTTCCAACACATATTACATAGATCGAATTTAATACCGAGTGGTACATAAAATTCTTTAGAAAGCATGCTTTGATTTACCTTTTCTTTTATGTGGAGGAAAGCAATTATGAAACCTGTGTAAATTGATGTAACATAATCGGAGGTATCTCTTAACAAATAGAAGGTTCTAGTTCTAATAAGACTGTAAAACATTTCTTCTATCATAAATATTGCATTATGTCCAGTGTATACAATTAACTGTAAACATATAGCTTTGTAAATATCAAAATACGATTTACAATGGTTTACAATGAGCATTTTAAGTTAGTAGCTATTTTTTTTATAGATAGATTGAAATCTTATTCACAGAGCAGCACAATACTACAGTTTCAAAAAAAAAAAGTTAATTGGCGATCTGGTAATAGTATTTTCCGTAATAAATAATACAAGTTTTTGACTTCTAAACTTCTCCTTCTCCTATCATTACTATTATTTCTATCATTACTATTATTTCTATTATTATTATTATTATTATTATTATTAGAATAAGAATTGTTAAAAGAGGAGCTGGGAAAGGATGAACAGTATACCCACTCTCCCCATGATATAAATTCAGGTATTTACATTGGCTATTGAACAAACACATTCCTCGTGTTACAATCGCTGTGGGTGGAGTAAAGAGACATATATGTTAAATTGGGTATGAAACAAAGGTCGAGAACAGCGTGGCTCAGGTTGGAGGATAGAAAACACGTAAGGTAGTGGATAAAGCTGATAGGTGAATTTGCCCACTATCCGGGTATCCTGAAGACTGAACGCATATTTTGGCAGATTGCGTGCAGATGGAGGATTTTAGGAAAAGATTACTGCCTGAAGCTTCAAACAGAGGAAAGACAGCATTCTGGGACTTGATTCTAAGCAGGCGCATACTTAATGAAAGTTCGTGCTCTAAGAGATAAAATATTTGTGTATATATTGTATAGACTTAGTTGGTGTTCGAGTAATCTAAATGTATGAATACGTGGTGTAGTTGTGAGCGCAACTGTGTGTGTGTGTGTGTGTGTGTGTGTGTGATATTAGAGTGTCCTTTCTTTTATTTTTCTATGGTTCTGTTGGCTTAGCGCACGAGCATGTGCATGTGAGTATTTCTAATATTAAGATATATAAAATAGATATGTAGCTAATATTCTAAATTCAAGTATTTTTAGACAGCATATACGGTAACCCGTGACAGTGTGACGCAAATATTGTATTATTGTAAACTTAATAATGAAATACTACTACTACCACCACCACCACCTCTACCACAATACGAACAGCTATAAGCTGTTATACATAACAGAAGTAACAACTAACAGATATTTGGGAAAAAGAGTCAGACTAAAAAAATTAAGTGTTAATGCACGGATCTCCTGGTATCCGTCTAATAGCTCTAACCACTAAGTCACCATAACAACATGCCGACACATTAAATCCCCTGTATGACTCCGGTAAATCACAAGGGGATATCAAATTATTGGTAGCGGCTTACCCCAATGTCAACTTCCATTATCGTAAATAGTTAAAAAGTGTTAGGCTTCATAGTTTAACCAGCGATTGACAAAGCATCGAACTTTTAGGTCTGAGTACCTCCTCTCCTATACATGGACAGTGTGAAGTAAAAATTAAGTCACAATGATATTTTACCATACCCTATTGGGAGCTCATTTGGTTCCCTAATTGAATGAAGTTTGGATAGCGTTAATATATTCTTTTTGGTACGAAATTCAAAGCAATAAAAAAGGTACACATTTTACTTTCTCTACAGTACCATGTATAGTGTATAGAGAAGGTATTACATTCGAACCAAAAATTCGATACCGAGATTTCACCGGAAATACCTGTTTTGGGTCCCCCCGAATATAACAACTTTTTTACAAAACGGTGTGTGTATGTGTGTATGTGTGTGTGTGTGTGTATGGACAGCATAGCTAAAAAACGAAAAGACCATTGAATACCAAACTTGGTATTTAAGTTTGGTTTCTTCCAAGGATGCGACACAAAGGTTTTCAAGAAAATCCCCCTATCCCCAACTACGCTTTACATGGAACTTTTTTAAAAAAAATTATTTTCTCAAAAATGCCTCTAACGATTTTGATTAAAATATCGTATATTAAAGATATTTACCTGGCAAATAGTATCTATATTTTGAATTTTCTGGGAATAGCATCTAAAGAGTACTTTATTCTGGATGAATTTTACGGAGTTTTGTATAACTGCTAAACCGAATGGGATACATAAAAACTTACACAAAAAATGTAGAGTACGTTAAATCACAATTTGTTATATATTTTTTTGTGCAGTTGATCGCTTTTTGAGATATTTCTTGTTTCTGGTTTCAGCTTAAAAAGAAAACGTATACGTTTCTCATACTGGAATTTGTCAACTCCTGTTCGTACAAACAAAGGAACTTCAGTCACATAGCAACCAGCTTTTGACTACTACTTTAACCTATGGTACTTCATTATTTCACTTTTACTTACAAGGAAATAGGTAATAAGACTATTTCTGCTTATTTTTTCTCGATAAGCATTATGTAAATAAAAGTATTAGCCTTTTAACAATAATTTGTTGCAGAAATGTAGAGAAACTCATGTGAATGGAACCCCCATCATAGTTTTAAAAAAATGTTATGCAACATGTTTTACTAAGCACGTTCTCTATGCATTTTACCATATGCATTGCATTTTTATGGAAGTCATGAATACTATACAGGGTTACTACAAAAGAAATAGACAACTTCAACTGCCTGTAAAACAAAAACTATTAGAGATAGCAACCTAATTATTTTGGAGGTATGTTGAGAAACTGTCAAAGTTTTGTTTGTTAGTATTGGTAACGCTGTAGTGTTTTGTTTGTTGTTGCAGAAGCTGAAATGGCGGAAAATCCTGTGGAAAAGGCATATTGCGTGTTGGAATTTGCTAGAACGCAATCAGCAACTGTTGTCCAACGACATTTTAGAACACGTTACCACAAAACGCCACCGACTAGACAGTCAATCTACGACTGGTATAAAAATTCGAGACAGCGGGATGTTTGTGCAAAGGGAAGAGCTCGGGAAGACCAAGAGTTTCGGAAGAAAACGTTGAACGTGTTCGTTCAGCCTACATAAAAAGCCCACAGAAATGGACATCTAGGGCAAGCATGCAATTACAAATTCCACAGCAAACTGTATGGGAAATCTTGCGGAAGCGACTGCACATGATGCCTTACAGATTACTGATGTTGCAGTTTCTGAGTGAAGAAGATAAGGTCATACGGCGTGACTTTTGCATCGACATGTTGCGACATGAAGACGATGCTGGTTTTTGTGAGCGCATCATTTCATTTTTGTGGTAACGTGTTCTAAAATGTCGTTGGACAACAGTTGCTGATTGCGTTCTAGCAAATTCCAACACGCAATATGCCTTTTCCAGAGGATTTTCCGCCATTTCAGCTTCTGCAACAACAAACAAAACACTACAGCGTTACCAATAGTAACAAACGAAACTTTGACAGTTTCTCAACATACCTCCAAAATAATTAGGTTGCTATCTCTAATAGTTTTTGTTTTACAGGCAGTTGAAGTTGTCCATTTCTTTTGTAGTAACCCTGTATAATAAACTATGTAAAATGTTCAAAGCTCTATAATAGTTCCACCACAAATTTCCCCTGAAAATAGTTTAAACTTATTCTTATAATCCTATGGGAATTCCCAAGTAGACCGTTAGCTACTTAAAGACACAAGGAAGTGATAGATGTGATTTTCCAGGGCATTCTTACAAGCATTAGCATCAAATCAAGGAGTGTGTGTATATCTAATTCAATGTCTCAGATATTTATCAATTTATATAAATCTTATTATTTAAACTCAGAAATATCTCTCCTGTGATAAATTGAGTAAGATATTTTTAATCTGTCTAAATATATACATACAGGATGATTCAAAGAGTCTGTTACAAAGTTTAGGGATAAAATGTTCATAAAACATGTCCCAAAACCCCTCGTTTTCAATATATTCAGGTTCAAAGTGCTATTAATAAAAATATTTTAAAGTGACACTTCATTCTATTTTTATCGTTATCAGTTTATTAGGAGTTACTCTACGCAAACACTAATTATAAAAAATGATGCAAAATGTCCTCTTGCGTTTAGACCATGGAATATCAAATACTCCCAGTCGGTGTCGTATGATTTGGCAGGTTTGCATGACACGTAGATTAAGAGTTTTTTCATCTGCTGCATAAAACAATGGTTTAAGGTGACCCAAAAGCTAAAACGGCAAAGGATTGAGGACGAGGGAACATGCAGGCCATAGAAGTGGTCCTGCTCTACCTATCTATTTGTAGCGCTAGATACCATTCAGTGGATCTCAAACAATGAGACTATATTGTGCTAGAGCATCATGCATAAACCATATATTTCCTCTAATTTGCTGAGGCACATTTTCTAACAAGTCTGGGGGATTGTTCTGAATGAAAACCCTGTCGACAGGTCCTGCAAGGCGTGCTGGGGAAATGCATTACATATCAGATAAATGACAAATGTTAACAAGCAGGGATGGCAACACAAGCCCAACTCTTCAGGGTAAAAAGTATCAAAGCCTTCTATGAAGGAGTACATAAATAAATGAAGTTATTAGTTTGAACCCGGAAAGTCGTTGAAGGTGACTCAAATACATTGATAACACGAAAATGAAGAGTTTTATAGAGTATATCTTAATATGAAACCATTTTCATGTTTCAATGTTGAGAATTCACCCCCCAACATTGTAAAACCATTTTTGAATCAGCCTGTATAATAGGTAGAGGAGTTATCGTATTCCATCTAAATGATGTCGAGATTTCACCAGAAATGAATGTTTTGGGGCCTCCATGATCCCAAAATACATCTTTAGAAAAGGGTACTAGTGTGCGTGTGTGTGTGGACAGCTCAGCTCAAACAACGAAAAGACCCTTAAATACAAATTTGGTATTTAACCTAATACTCTCCAAAGAATTTTCAAGTAATTCCCCACCACAAACTCCACCTTACATGGAATTTTTTTTATATGTTTTCTCAAAATTCGATTTAAGACTTTTTATAAAATACCATACATTATAGGACATTTATATGGCAAAAGCTATAACTTGAATTTTCTGGAAATATTCTCTACCTCTCTGTTTAATTGCTAAATTTATAGCATTTGATAAAGAATGGAAAACTGAAAATAAATTAATTTCATTTTTAGAGCTCCTTATATATTAGCTATATTTATATTCTTCTTTACTCTGGACGAGTTTTGCATAAATGGTAAAGTGGCAGGGATAGACAAAACTTAACACAAAAAGTGCACGTCTCGTTAAAAAAACAATGTATGGCGAAGAGATGCATTTATTTGTTTGTTTGTTTGTTTTTTAATTATATATTGTAGAGAACTGTTTGAGAGATATTCCTTGTTATTGGTTGCAAGTGTAAACTATTTCAACTATTCTCTAACAGAAGTCTTGTTTTACTCCTGGCCGTGCCAAGCGAATCGAATTTTAATTGTTTAACTTAGCACCGGCTTTTTCGTAGATTTGATTATCGCTCTAATCTAGTGTAGTGGCTTATTTCCCTTCTAACAACTACAACTTAGAACTAATACAATAATTTCTACTAATGTTTATCTCGATTACTATGATGTAGATAAACGCATAATTCTTTGTTACAATAAATAGTTTGTAGAAAAAGAGTCATGGAATGGAACACGACTGATTCTTTTACAAATATGATTCTTAATACCTTTAAAACAAATTATCGGGTGGAAATGTTCATGTATAGGATAATTTTTCGTTCAACAAAATATTTATGGCGCAAAATGTGAAAAAATCAGAAAAATAAACGCAGGATTATGACAATTTTGTTTTAAAAATAAATTACGAGTGATATAAAAATTTTATTATCCATATATCATTTATGTCGCACTATAACGCTATGTTGGGATATTTTCTGAATATTCATATTATGAGCATTTTAATACGATTCACCTATATATGATATAAAAGTTGCAAAGCTGTATTACAGTTACTTTACAAAAACAATTACATTTATAATCTTATGGAAAATCCCTGGCGACTGAAACTACCTAATATCATGGAAGTGGTGAAGATTTTCTAATGTATTAGAGCTGCAGATTTAAATTTCTGTACATGCATTACTAGCAATTAAATATGTGCAAATTCAATGTTTCAGCTTATTATCCAATTGCATTCTTTATATATTACATTTTATCAATTTTATTAGCCGCAGTCGAAAACATCTCCGGCAATCATTCAAATAGAGGTTTTTCTTTCTTCTTAGCAGGTATTTTTCTTAGTGCCTTTTAAAACAAATGCTCTAGTGTAAATAATCGTATATGGAATAGTTTTTCTTCAAAATTTGTTTTATAACTAAATGGGGGAAAGTTATTAAAAGAAGCACAGGATTATTATGATTTGTAATAAAATGCAGGTGGTATCAAAATTCCAAACAGACATTTTATTATACATATTTTAATAGTTCATTTTGGAAAAACTTCAGATTTCCAAATGTATTCTTTTGAGACGCTAAATAATACAACACGAACTTGAAAAAATTATACAAAATTTATCTGGACAGAGTGAAATTAAAATTAAAGTCAGAACTTAAGTTAACGCCGCATTAGGATTATAAAACGTCACTCACACACACACATATATAACTTTAAAATACGGTACAGTTGCGAGCAAAAAGGTGCCGCTAGAGTGTGTGCTCTCTGTAAGGTTGGCAAACTATAGTTAAATAACTCCTCCCACATTCATGGCTCCACCTAGCTAAACTACTCGATTGGTGTATCCTCTTCTTGTACACTGGAGGCTAGGGTTACAGACAGTTTTTGATTACTTGAGAAAACAATCACTTCAGATGTATTAACTGTTCTTCCATATGTAACATTGTAATGCTTGTAGTCCAATTTCCTGTTATTTTTATTACCATGCGGCGCTTTAAACAGTATCTCGTGACGATTTAAATGGGTGACTTAGGGTGCGTGTGGTGCTTTAACCTTTTCGCTATATGAGAAATTGCTAAGAATCTGAAATTTGGTTTTGACCAATAACATTTGGCCTTAAATAGGCTATTTTAGGAGGAAAATACAATAACAAAGTGAGTATAGTAATATATTTACAAAACAGATCTCACACCGGGTGCTTCTACCTGCCCCGTCGTCATCCAGGCATACCGTACCACCAATTATTTAACCTGGGACCTCCCCATCCTAAACCACAGGTGAGATAGAGCACGCGGCGGGCCTCATCACACTCCACCAACAGCATATTTCCGGCCGTGAGATAGAGACTGCTTTGCGGCAGAGTGCAACTTGACTCGGACCAAATTACTTGCAGTTTTTCTTTGCTTTATGTATTACGGAATTTTTGTAAACAGTCCGTGAGAGTTGACAGATATTCATGGTTTTAACACTTGCTGCAGGAGAATATACAATTCTAAGACTTACAAAGAAGCAGTGCTAAATTTTATGTTAAACTTTAAACCCCATTTTCTCGTGTTTTTATTTTTCAGCGTTTTCAAAACTTCAAATTGTTCGACACGATGAAGTTCGAAACAGAATCTTGAAAATGTTTATGCTTGTTTCAAAACAGTACAAAGAGAATTGATGAGATGATTTCTTTCTAATATCACCAGTGCTTGTGTAATGAAATAATAAACTTCAAATTTCCACAGTAAAAATAAAAAAGTAATAAAATTACAATTAAATACTTTTTTCTCATAAACCAATAGTCAGATAAAAATTTCATCTCGTTAGTTTACTAATACTGTATTTATTAATATAACTGCAAAGTACTATATTTTTGTAACTGAAATAGCATCGAATAATTTAATTAAATGATAATAAAATACTAAACATATATCACAGGAACTATTTTGAACAAAAGTCAGAAAATTAGCATGAATACTAGTTTTCAAATCAATCGAAGCAAAATTGTAGATTTTATGTTTTTCACAAACGGGTATTCTTAATATAAAGATATGTAAGCCGACATTGAGGCGCGTTGCTCAAGAGGCGAGAGTGTCTCGTGCTTTACGGAATAAAATCCAATCACAAGAACATTTTCATACAAACTCCCATCTCATAGCTCAGAAGGTAGAGCAGTGGCTCGGGAAGATAAAAGATTGGTGGCTCAGGTTCCAACTCTGGCACTGTATTACTTTCTGTAGCCCCGTATGTACAATGCACATAAGAATAGAGAAGTATTCTATTCCACCCAAAAATTCCATGTCGAGATTTCACCGGAAACTTATGTTTTAGGACCCCCTGAATAAAAGAAAAAAGCATTTACAGAAACAGGTCGGCGCGAGCGCGAGCGCGTGTGCGTGTGTGGGGACATTATAGCTCAAAAACGAAAAGACAGTTAACACCAAACTTGAATACTAAGTTTGGTATATTCCAAGGATGTGACTCGAAGATGTTCAACAAAATTTTCTCATCCCTAACTGCCCTTTACATGGTAACATTTTCGAAAATTTTGTTTTTCTTAAAAATGGCTCTAACGATTTTGATTAAAATACCACATATTAAAGTCATCTGTATCATAAATAAAATGTATATCTTGAGTTTTTGAAAACCTGTGTATTCCGGATGAATTTTGCTTAATTTGGTATAACTAGTTAACCGTAAGAGATAGACAAAAACCTACTTTATAAAAAAATGTATATCTCGTCAAAACACACAATTTATCTCCTTACGTTTTTGTTGTGGAGGTAACCGTTTCCAAGGTATTCCTTGTTATTGGCTTCAATTGTGAAATACGTATATTTTCTCAGACGGAAGTGTCCGTTTTTCTTTTGTTCTACTCCTAGCCAAGTAAAGAAGCGACTTGCAATGAAAATCGCACAACACACTTGACTATCACTTTAGCCTTGTGCATTCCCTTAGTTCTATTCTACTTATAAGGAACTGAGTATTAAACTAAACTAATGTTTATCTCGTTTATCATGGTGTTGAAATAAGCATTATATTTTGTAAGAAGTTTGTTTGCAGGTTAGCTAGAGAAAGTCATGCGAGTATAACACATCAGATTTGTTTTATTATTTCAATTCTACCTTTCTATAGTTATTCCGGAATTAAGTTTCAACTATAAGAGTTTTGCAATAAAAGAATATAAAGATCGTTGCCAGCCTCTCAAGTAATGCGAAATTGGTATTTTAATTGTTTTAATTGACATGGTTCCGTTCTGAATAAATAGTTCCTTTCAAATAACTTAACTTTCTTTGTATTACCCAGCAACCCGCTCATGGTACTTCTCTCCCCAAGGTTTGTTGTCCATGTCCTTTCAAATGACGTATATAATAAAGAGGACAAGAGAATTTAATCCAAACCACCCTATATATTGTTTCCCTTAGGCTGTCAACCTTTCCTGAGCCAGAAACTACCTTTTTTCATTGATTAGGCAGGAACTTGGTTTCAGTGGTAGGATTGACATAAAACCAATAGAGAACGGAAATATCCAGCAAGTGACCTCCAGTCACTAAGGTAAAATGCTTCCCGTTTCTCACCCACTTCTCCGCTTATTTTTTTATGCAATAAAGGCCGTGTAGGTGTGCAGCATCTGATAGGATGTTTCTTTTTTTAACGTTGGCAGAATCACCTGTGCTTTTCATTCATATAACTTTGTCCAACTGCATGTAAACAAACGCCTCGCAACATATTATTCTTCTATCTACTTCATACTATCCAGATACACTTTTGCAGAAAGGGTCATATTATTTTGTAGTTTATAAGTAGAAGAGCACTAAAGCAATAGTAAAGTGCAAGAATTTTCAAATTTAAACCAATAACAAGGAATATACCTAAAAGTTTAGCTCCACAACAAAAGTCATATATACCACAAATCGTCTGTTTTTGTATCTATATTTTTTGTATGCTAAGCTTTGTGCATCTCTTACGGTTTACCGATTTTGCGAAAGTAATCCAAAATGAAAAGGACTGCAGTGCTTGTTTCCAACACATTCCAGGTACATTATGTTTCATGTAAATATTTTAAATATGCTGTACTTTAATAAAAAGCGTTAGATATTTGTTAGAAAATCAAAGTTTATAAAACATGTTACATACAAAGTATAATTTGGGGTGGGGTTTTTCACTTGAAAATCCGCGTTGCATCCTTGGAAGATACATTTAAATACCAAGTTTGGTTGGAATTTAAAGGACCTTTTGTTTATAATATGTTCCCAAGGACCTCATAACACTAATTTAAGATGAAATCTCAGTCTAGAATTTTGGGAGAATACAATACTTCTCTACGTACTAGGTACGTACACAGTAGCTGGTAGAAGTAAATCAAATATATATATATATATATATATATATATATATATATATATATATATATATAAAATCGCATTAATAACTTCTATTGTCGTCTTAAAAACGACAAACAATTCCTTACCTATAAATCATTTTTAATTTTTATGCCACTATAATTAAAACACCAAATTAGAGCTTTAAAATATGAGATAAACAGTATTTATAATTTATTTTGAGCATTTTTTGTATGCTATTTTTTAATTGCACCAAAAATCGTAAAGCTCGCCTTTTTCACAAAGTGGAATATAAAAACTTCTGTGGCTCTGTAATATAAAGGCGTAATAACCCACAAGGTGAAAATTCAAATATTGTAGCATTGCAGAGAACTATTACGACTTATAAAGCCGAACAAGCCCTAAATATTTTTTCGCCTCAGAAAATGTTGCCTTCCCTCAACGTCATTAAAAGTAACCCTCGTGTTTTACACACTGGACAAACACGTGTTTTCAGCTAAGCCCCTGTCATCTGTAGCCGGTCTTTATGCGCATCACATTTCACTCCGAACTTCATGGCAGTACAAAGCTAGAATGAAACACGAGGTCCTTCAGGTCGCCATAAGTCAGAAATGTTCAGCGTACATGAAAGCAGGCACGCAATTTATGTATACCCGGACATGCCCCAAACTGGCCTCTAGCAGAATCATGTTCCATAATCTGTTTGCGCTTCCTGAAGGGCACTTTGTCCTGCCACTTCTCAGCGCCTCTATTGTCCAAACAAGCAACTTCTTTTTCATGAAATATTCATTATCAAGGTGAAACGCTTATTTCTATTAATTTGGTTTACTCGGTGCCACATTTCCATAACTTGTAGCCCATATTTTGTCGTTAGTGTAACCACACGACTGCTGCAAAAAATGAAATGCCAAGCAATTGTATTTTCTTCTAAAGTAGCTGTCTAATTTTCGGTATACAATCCTTTGTGGGAGCACCACAGTTGCCAAGTGGTTAGATCGGTCACCTCTGACCAAGGCTGCCCTTGTTCGATCCCAGGGGACAATTTGCGATGGATAAAGTAGCACTGTGCGGTTCTTTTTTTCTGGCTCCCGTGCCATTTGTTCCACTACCTGATCCAAAATCACTTTTCCTTTCATCCATTGTACCCTCATTTAAAACACTTCTCTTTCACATACCAGTCATAGGATTAGAGCTCGGTTTTGGGTTCCGAAGCGCACACCTAAGCACACGAAGAGAAGTATAAACAGAAGGTAAAGGGGTAGGTTTTGTAGCGTAATTATGTACACGTTGAGGTATAACCTGTTCCAAAATTAACTCCCTACATATACTGAGATATGCATTCTAATTTATAAAGCAACACAATGAAACAATTATTTCATAATATGGTTAGTACATAAAAAAGCTTTGTTCTTTTACACATAAAAGTATAAAGCTTGATACAAAAACCAGTATAATAACGTGCAGAGATTTGAAAAGACCATGAACATAAATCATCTAAACTCGCTCAGAATTCGTTACAGTAAATTGCAAAATGTATCTTTACTCTATGGAAAGAAAAAGCTCTCCTCCGATCGATCAAAATATGTTGGGATCACCTAAAAGTTTCGTCAGCGTCCAACGCCTACTCTTTCATATCTTCAACAATTTTTAATCTGCGCTCTCCGCCAAAGTTCACTGGTTTATATACTAGCAGGAGTTGAATGAGGCCAGGCAGTAAGTAATGATAGATAGTGAAAGAGGTTTCAAAACAGGCTGTAGAAATCATTTCATAGTTATAATCTGTATGCACCGAACCAAAATCCGGAAATTTTGTGATCTGCAACCGAGCTTTAGTGATGATCACTCATCCCGGCAACGCGTTCTGGGGCAGAGTCCGGCTGCTCCTCTGTAAGTATCTGACCCCGAGCGATGGATTGTAAGAAAAGGTAAGATTTTTGGTATCTGTCAAAATTAGTGAAATTTGAAATAAAAACACATTTCACAGACGAGAGATTTTTACTTTCTCCAGCACACATGTACAACGTATATAGTAGGTAGAAAATCTATTGTATTCTACTCAAAATTCGATATTGAGATTTAAACCAGAGATTCGTGTTTTAAGGACCCCTGATTCCTAAAAATGTTAATGTTTGTCTGTGGATAGCACTGTCATTTTGTCCACAGCCTTCTAAAAGCGTACAAATAATACTTTCAGAAAACTGACTGTCCAAACAGCAAGAAATACAGAAAGGCAAACTCTTCTAAAGAAGTAAAAAGGGGGCGTGGCACAGTAACATCCAATGCTATTTAAATTATTCTGTAATACTTAGAGGAATGATAGACATAAAATTTCAGTATGATAATCCTAATATCCTAAACTATTTTAGCAAAAATAAAAAAATGCGATTTTTGGAAAATTTTACCTACATCTACCCTGATATACTGCATGTTTAACAAAATAGTTAGCTAATTTTGAGAAAATAAAAAGTTTCGCAAACATTTCTATAGTGGTGACCTTTTTTTTCTTAAATTCTTGATGTCACATTCTTGGGAGATATTAAACTTGTATATGAAGTTTGGCATTGACGTAGGCACTTTTCGTTTTAAAGATACTCATATGATAAATGAAATTTACATCTTGATTTTCCTACGAGTAGCCTCTGAAGTAGTCTTCATAGTGAACGACTTTTGTATAACTTATAAATCGTGAGGTATAAACACACAGCAATGTAGATCTTGTCAAAACACACCATTTATGTCCTACACATTATTTTTTTTTTTTTTTTTTTTTGGAGCTAATCATTTCCGCAAAATTCATTCTTATTGGTTTCAGTTTTAAACTACATAGATTTCTCTAACAGTAAGTCGTCCGTGTTTCCTTTGCTTTAATCCTGGCGAAAGAAAGAGAAGCTAATTTCAACGACCCATCCCATAACGACAGTTATTGGTTTAACATAGTGTAATGAGACGTTAATTATGTTATCATTAATACTGAATGTAAATCTGTAGCTAGATGTTTATTTGTTGCATATGTATATTTGTAAGATAGAGAGCAACCCAAAGCGGGGTTCGATCCCAAGCGACTTCATGCGAGATTTGTGGTGGACGAAGCGGCGCAGGGGCGGGTTCTCTCCGGATTCTCCGGTTTTCCCCGCCATCGCATTCCACCGGTGCTCCATCTTCATTCCACGTATCACCAGTGTCATCGCCTGCGGTGTTACTGCAGTAAAAGCGGGCGTTAAGCACTATAAAAAAAGAGCAACGCAAAGTTTGCTGGTCTACTAAAACGCACATTTCTGGTGCAAACACCAGACCAAGCAACCAAGGGTTCAGTTTATGGCTCAGCCATTTTATTGGGTTGTATGTGAAAGAGTTACTGCAAGGCCAGGGATGTTCCCTAACCTTAGTAAACAGGATGTTTTCCAGAAATGTCCACGTCAAGTGTGTGAAGGCAATGCAGCAGCGTATCGCTATGACGACAATTTAGCCGCAAAATTACAGCCAATAGCGGAACAGAACATTGACTCCCTGCTCATGCCAGTTTTAGATGCACCAGACGGTGGGATTGGGATTTAAGTACTCTGCGATTTAGCATTTGTGTATCAAGTCCACGCTGATTTGAGCTCAGAAACCGTGCCATTTAAGTGATATTTATATTTTGTGAATTTCTGCTTGCAAAACCAGTGTTAACATTTTGGCTATTAAAATCATGTTAAAAAGTTTTGACTACAGAACCAATTTCAGGTTTTTTTCCCTACAAAAACCTGAATTTGCATTGGTTAGTAAATACTTTTCGGAAACTCCATTTTTACCCCTCACTTTGATCCAGTTACTTTACCTACACCTAACCAAACCGAGCGTAACCTAACCTCGAAACCAGAGGAACCTGTGGGTCACAGCGACTCGCTACAGCCTAACAGCCCCCGCTCGCCTCATATTCGTTTTTCAAAATACCCCTAGAAATACATCAACTTTACTTTAGCTTACCTTAATACTTCGTTGATACAACATATAGGTTCATATTTGCTTCAACTTGAACAAAAACCACACAAATATCAGTTCAGATGTCCTTGTTTAATAAATAACTCAACAATTTACTGTTAGAAAAATTCTATACACCGAAAATAACTCAATTTACATTCACTTTCACATATGAAGTGTTTAAGTTGGTTTGCTCGCTCTGAATTTCAATTACCAAGTATATGTATTCGTTTGCTTGTACGCGGGCTTTGCGTTTGCTATACCATCTACATGGATTTAAATTAAAAGTTAGATTGGCTATTTGAGCAACTGAAGACATTTGATGCATTCCAATTATGGTGTCCTGAAAATCTTGAAGGTGGTCTAGTTCATCTTCTCGCAAATCTCTTCTGGAATGTACTATTTCTTTTCCAGTTCAAACCTGTCAACCAACTCAAAATGGCGAATGACGTATCATGTGATCAAGTTATCGAATATAGATGTCCACAACATCGTCCCATACAATTTGGCAGAACAATTAACCAATTAGATTATACCTTCTGAACCACTGGCAGCCATGGGTTTAATTAGACACGAAAATGTGTCCTAGAAATTATTAAACACTTTAAACACTAATTGCTCAAGAACCAAACCCTTCCGAGATATACCCCTAATAGATATCATAATATTGGTCAATCCGGGAAGTCTGCGGTCGCTGAACATGCACTTTGGGCAGAAGCGGAACACTCAATTCAATATCATGAAACAACCGTTCTCTCAGCTATGCCTTACTATCATGCTAGATTACAACGTCAAGCAATAGCAATTTATAAACATCCCAATAACCTTAATAGGAAAGTAGAGACTCAAAAACTAAGCAAAAACTGGCATCCGCTACTTGAGAACATCAAACAGGCACAAACCCAACGAGATCATCCGAACCAATCAGGAATCAAAAAGCACCACCCCCGCACATCAGCTTCAGCCGGACCACTCGCGTGAGAGCAGCCGGAGTTTAAGTACAGCCGCTATTTGAACTAACGAGTCAGTTGCGACCAAACCTTCACCAAGAAGGCTTAGACCACACCAATGAAGAAGTTCACTACGGTCGTGAACGAAACGTCTGGACCTGAAAACTCCAGCAGCCCACGGCTTCTCCGCCCAGAAAATTCTTCTAGTTATGATATTAATAGTTCAATGGCTCAAAATTAAGCGTAAGTACATCCTACATTTGGAAAAATTCATTTATACGTTCTGAAGTTGTTAAACTTTTACCGAAATCTTAAAAGGTCTTTAAACATATAAATAGAAATGTATGACTTTGGAATTCATTCATATCACCCCTGATTAGTCAAATTTGCTCTATACAACTACAGCAGTCGAGGCAAGAACTAGCGACTCGCAGGCATCGGCAGTGCGGAAGGCTGCATCTTCATAAAAGGTTCGTTGAAGACAGCTGCGTGTCACAAATATGATCACCACTATCATGACCAACTTAGAGGCAATTAGAAGCCATCACTTCAGTGTTCCCTTAGTTTCCTAATACTTACAAGGAACTAAGTTATAAGACCATTCTGTTAATGTTCATCTTGATGATCATGAAGTACACAGAAGAAGCTTTTGTAAGACGAGGTTGTTACTTCAATGTGAATGGAACGCAGCAGATTTTGTGACTAGCAATTATGAGGAATCAATTTGTTTTCGTGTGATTCTGCCATTTTACTTCGATTTTTAAAAAGAACTTTGGAACTAATGTCTATTTGTTTGCAGGAGAATTGGTCTTAATAAATTTAACATATGTGCATTGCATCATAAATTGTTCACTATGCACTATAGAGTGCATATTTTGCTTCTAAAGGTGTAGATTAGGCTATCGCAGCATAAACTTGCTG
Source organism: Hymenopus coronatus (assembly GCA_030762935.1). Taxonomy (NCBI): domain Eukaryota; kingdom Metazoa; phylum Arthropoda; class Insecta; order Mantodea; family Hymenopodidae; genus Hymenopus; species Hymenopus coronatus. Next base: position 35,815,291 of record CM060900.1, on the reverse strand, counting down.
AACCATATAATAAAGAGCGTTTGCTTATACTCTACCTTATTTATAATCACAATTAAGCCAACGCAAAAATGTCATAGCTGTAGACAGTCAATCGGCGAGGAAAGTGCATCAATATTTCTATAACTGTTTAATTTTTATTAAAAAAAAGTTTATGTTTTCTACTAAATTGATCTAAGGAGTGAACAAGTGTAAAATAAACAGTATATTTTAAGCGTATTCTTTTCGGTTAGAGCTTATAAAAGGGAGAAGGAAGTTGCTAGATGCAGGAATCAGTCTTTCCCCTCTTTTCCTCTTTATGACAGAAACGAATATGAATATCATATATTGTATTCCACCCAAAAATTCAATGCAGAAATTTAATCGGAAATGTGCTTTGGGTTTCTCTTAGTCCAAAAAACTTAAGAAACAGCTCCGCGAGTGTGTGTGTGTGTGTGTGTGTGTGTGCAGCCAGCTCAAAACGAAAAGACCGTTAAGTACGAAACTTAATATTTAAGTTTAGTACTTTCCAAGGATGCAGCACTAGGACTCTCAACAAACCCCCCCTCTCCCAAGTTAGCTACGCTTTATGCTCCGACAATTTTGATTAATATACCGTAACCTAATGATATATCATAAATGTTTATCTTGAATTTTCTGTGAATGTCTTCTGAAGACTCTTCACTGAAATTTACTGAATTTAGCATAACTGGTAAACCGTAAGAAATAGACAAAAAATGTACATCTCGTAAAAGCACACAATTTATGTCATAATATAATTTTGCTATAGAGTTGATCGTTTCGGAGATATTCCTCATAACTGGTTTCAGTTTTAGACTACTTAACTTTACTCAAACGGGGTCACGTATTGTTTCATCCAGCACTACAAAGTGAACCGAAGTTCATTTCTCCACGTAGCGACAAGTAGTTAAAAGGTCTGATAAACGATTTGGTCTATTATATTACATTATAGCCCTTCTGTTTAAAAGGAAGCAAAGAAGAGAATTTCTGCGATCTATCTCCATCAGCATGATGTAGAAAAGAATAATGTTTTGTAAGAATAGTTTGCACGATAGATAGAGAAGGAACAGATTTTTCCCCTATTGAGGTGGATTAAGGCGGATTTTTCGGTTTTGGTCTGACGGGGAAATGAAAATTGTTTTGGCAACGCTTCTTTTAAGTCTTCAACGCGAGAAGGGTAAACTAAAAAAGAAAATTCCAAGGAACTGATGTAGTTTATTTAGCCGCCATGTTCATAAAAACGAAAATAAGATTTTGGTTTCCAAAAACCAGCTGTTTATTTTTATTTATTTATTTCCTTTTCTTTGTAGTGTTTGCTTAAGTATGTGCATTTGTCAGTAGTTTAAAGCACTGAAGTTTTCTAAGAGAGAAGAGATTGTCTGCTTCTCATTTGTGTGTTTTAATTCTTAGATAAATATTAAGTTGTAAAAGTTTGTCAATGGAACGTGTAAGAAACGCGCGATTTTAAATCGCGATTATTCCCGATATGCTCACATTGAATCTACTGTTTACAGCCCTATCGTGTAGTATTCAGTCATGAGCTCTTGGCCACGCTGTGGCCGAGTAGTAAAACCACTGGTCTCTCACCAAGGCAGACCGGGTTGGTTCCCAGGTGACCGCATGTGGGATTTGTGGTGGACAAAGAGGCGCAGGTACCTGTTCTCTCCGGGCTCACCGGTTTCCCCCGCTGTTGAATTCCACCGGTGCCCCATCTTCATTCCACGTATCATCGTCATCCTCTGTGGTAAACGCGGGCGTTAAGCACTATAAAAATGAGCTCAAAGTGCAAAAGGACAATGGTCACATTGATACTACAGATCGAACAGGATATTTTTACAGTAAAAGCAGATCGAAGATAAAAATACCAATACAGATGACTTCACGGAACAGCAATCGAGTTAAATTGGAATCGGAGAAATCTAAGCTTTCGGCCATCTTCCCTGACGAAGACCACAGAGTCAAGATGGTCGAAAGCTTGGATTTATCAAATTCCAATTTAACTATCCCGTGGTCATCTGTAATAATCAACACCAAGAAAGCTTCAAATCTTTAAAAGTACTGGTGTTCTTCCTTAGATCCAAGTTTAACAAAAAGTGTATTTACAACACAGAATTATCCATCAATAATGTTAAATTCCCTGCACATAATTGTGTTTAAAAATATTAACCGAAGTAACTTACAAAAATAGTCAATTTTTACCTCTTCAGATGTTCTCGGAAGTACGCATCAGTTTGCCGGTTATATTTTTTTTGAAGTCTTGCGGGCAGATATTTGTAGCATCGGTGTGGGTAAAATTCATTATCAGCGCATCGCATACTAACAGCCGCAGATCGTTGAGCAGATGAACTACAACCAGCCGTTAAAACTTGATATTTTTTCCAGGGAATAGAGAGAGACCTTATGGGTGAGAAAACCGAGACAGGGTAATCTTGTTTTTGATGCATTTTCACTATAAAATTGCAAGTATATCTTACACACCAATACGAAAATGGCCCCTTGAAAGAATTATTACAACATATTTTAGAAATGGGCAAGTAACATGGGACGGGAATAGCGTGGCTTACGTTGGACGGGTAGAAAGCTTGTAGGGATATTCACGATGCCGGTAGGAGGCTTTGCCCATTATGCAGAGAACATGAAGACTTGACTAAAATTTTTGCAGGTTTCGTACAGACGGAGGATGTGGCGAGCAGTTTCTATTTGAGGAATTTTTAGTTTAGACGGAGAACAATTTGCCGGTTTCCGATTCTGAATAGGCAAACCAACAGGCAAGCTTGTGCACACACTTAATCGAAATACAGTCCGGTCCTTCTAGACTAACCTTTAGCGAAAATACAGTGATAAACAGGTGAGGAAATTGTTTATGTTACAATAACAAACAGCTCTGCTTCCTTGTGTTCATGTTTCAAGAATACACAGCGTACAGTTGACTGCAAAGTGTTTTTTGTTACGGAGTTATGCCATTGCCAGCGTTTTATCGAGAGATGCTATGACAGTAATTCAGAAGATCAAGGAGAAAAAAAAGTCGGGAATAAAAGAAATACAAGAAAATTAGGTGTAAAGTGTAGTGTAAGCAATAACCGAGATTGAGGGTGAATATATGTGACTGAAATTACTGGAAGTGTGTTATCTGCTTTGTAGTGGAGAAATATGAGAATAACGTACACACCAGACTGCCGCTCCTGCTTCTCTGTACCAATGCCCCAGTAAAGGTGAGCAAGTGACTCGCATCTAACCTCATTTAATGCCATTCGTCAACAACTGGCACGCAACCTATGCGTGTGCTAAGAGATAAGGGGTTTGGATTAAGCATTATATAGACATATTTACTACATGTGTATGAACACGTGGGTGTGAGAGAGTGCGTGATGTTTATTGTATGTTTTGTTGTAACGCGCGCTCGCGCGTGTTTTTGTTTTCCATGTTGTGTGAATAAAACAGGGATAGTTTTATTTGAAAATGTAGAGTATTTTCCTAGGGAGTACGATCTTTTGATCCATGCTCTGGTGTGGGTCTTAATGTAGTCCTTTGCACTTAATAAATGCCTCTCCAGGAATGTGTTACATTTTTGCCATAAAGCGCTCGTCTCGGCAACATTGCAATATGCCCCATAGTGATCTGTTTGTGATATAAAAACATGGCTTAATTTTAAAGAGGTGCGCTCTACTCTTAAGAAAGTGTATCCAGGGAAGAACAGAAATGTGCTTTACATACTTGTATCTTTGGTCCCCCCTGTAGATTTCCCTGTTTATTATTGTAGTCGTCACTCCAAGAATATGCCAATTTGACAAAACATTTTGAAAAACATACCTTTTTTCATATATAATTTTATTCAGGAAAATAAAATCCAAATTAATTTACAAATATAGCTAAAATCACGAAACAGATTAACAAGAAAAAATTATCAAACAGTAAATATTGGAAATAAACAGAAAAAGTATTAACACCAAGTAACTTTAGAGGCGATTACAAACTTATTTTTTAAAAGCCATATAAATGTTTCGAAATGTTTAAAGAGTCTTATAACAATGTCAACGGCTTTATTCTTTTGAAAGGAAGTTGGAAATGTTTAAGTCTCTAAAACCAGTGTACATATACTCCAACCATCAAGTGACAGTTTCGTCAAATGTGTAAAAGTGGTTAATATATTAGGTTTAATTTTAGACGATAAGCTAAATTTGAACACCTATATTGATAAATTAGAGATAAAGTTAATTTCTGGACTATTCATTTTGAGATATATAACCAACTTTTTTTCCATTGACACTAGTAAGCTAATATGCTTCACATTAATATATTCAAGTGTGTCCTATGACATCGGGTTATGCAAAAATAACTCCTAATCAAAGTTTAATAAAATTGTTATCCTGCAGGAATGTAAGTTAAGATACCTGGCTAAAATAACTTCATGTTGGTCTTATTTTAAAAGAAAATTAAATATACTCGCTCTTCGTTTATTTGCGAAAAAATCTATATACATAAACACTATTTCCGATATCCATAACTATGAGACAACAGAAAAGAATATTTATCTAGTCAAAGAACGAAAATTAAACATTTTGAATGTAAACTTAGGATCAACAATGTTTTACAATTCCAAATCTTCTCGGGCTTCTAGCCAGGTAAAAACTATTTTTACCTGACTAGAAGCCCGAGAAGATTTTGAATTAATACGTCGCCAGGAAAGCTTAAGTTCTTATTTTAATGTTTTACAAGCTTACACTCAACAGGTATTAATAATATTAATTGTATAGTTATACTTAGTCTACATGGCAGCCCTCAATTGAGGAAAGTAATAAAATAAAATTAATCTAAGTTCAAGTTAAAATTGACAAAGCATTTGTTCAACACAGCGTTCTATAGTGGTGATGAATATCTTTAAGATACGTTTAAGGATTTTATGTGCAATATTTGAGTGCGAGGGTATTAGTGTGCATGTGTTGAGAGAGTGAAATATGACAATGTTTAACAAGCATAGGCCCTTTTTCGTATTTATGTTGTACCATATAACTGAGTTGAAACCGAACACCCCAATTTCTTGCAGTTTGTTTGTTGTTGTTTTTTTTCTTGTGTTAATCTTCAGTAGGTGTATATAGGTGTTTGATTTCTACCGCTTTTCGTCAATATTCTGTTGACATCTCGAAGTTAAATGTATTACCATCGTTCATTAGCCGGTGTTTCTCCTGAAGTATTATGCCTTCCGAATGGGTCGGATCTTTTTTCGCCTAATGCAATGCAGCGATTGTTTGGCACTCCTGTGTGATGGTAAGCCTACATCTTCAGAGTAAATACTTGAAATTGTAGTATCTCATTGTTTTCTTTGCACGCTTTATTGTGGTTACAAAATGTTTTAGCACTTCATTTGAAGCTTCATCCAGATTATTAATATGACTTTCTTCGCCTAAAACTGGGTTGTCTTTGGTTGGTAGTCTTCCTTTGTATTTGTCTCTATGAAATTTATACAACGCCAATAAGTTACTTCTTTGTTGGTGTAGTCCACTGTATTGTAACATGTGGATATTACAACACATATGTAAGGTTTGTATATGCGAACATTATGCAACAAGGAGGTGTACGACACGAAATTCTACGAGGAAACATTCAGTAATTCTGTGCAAGAATGTTGAGAAATGTCTCTTGTGCCCTGAAGAGTAATATCACAAGTCAAGGGGACATAGATTTTAAAACAGTACAGGTGGTGATCCTGATGTGTCTTTATAAGGAGATATTGTATAACGTCTAGAATATTCCAAAAATATGTGTACTTACGTAACTTGTCACTGAAGGTATCGAACTCTAGGTGGTGCCCTCCATTAATTGTATAAGTACTTCCCAGAACGACATATTCGGAGAACATATATATATATTTTTTTTCTTAATTTGACTTAGTATCTACAACAGCATCTCCAGCACTCTTTGAGTACGGCATAGTTCGACTCCTGCCTAACTACTATCCTTACAGAGCTTCAAGTGTTCCGGCTCTCAATCCACATAGCTGAGGATAAGTTGTAAAGAACTAACGACTTTTCTTTGGCGGTCTCGCTGAACTCCATACCTCCACAGCAATTAAAATCCGGTACGCTACTTGATTCTCATATATTTACTGTAATAATGAACTCTACTTGGCGCGTGCCACTCTCCTGCCGACCCTTATTGTGTTCGCGTCAAAACTCTTAAGAAAGGCATTAGGCCAGGACCGTAATTCCTTTCAGAACAGTGTAACTTTCTAAATTATTCCTACTTAGCCTCCGTATAAATGTCAACAAACTCCATTTCTGTACAAGTGTCATTCCGTATCGCAACCTTATAGCACATAAGGTGTACGTCTTAAGAGGCGAATGGGTTTCAAATCTAACTTGTCGAGTTTTAAAGGTAGGAATTTAAATTTGTACATATTAGCTGCTGACCCTTAGAAGTCTGAACACTATTTTTAATTATTAATGTTTTGTGTTTGAGGAAGATGTGTTCGAAATTTTAATGCAACGAGGCCAAAAATGTTACTGAATGCTCTAGACAATATGATTAATAAAACCAGGTATCAAATTTTTAACACCTATTCCCTGTGGAGAAGAAAAAACTAATGTGTTGATGACAATATGGTTTTTGATTTTTGGTCTCCTGTCATACTCAGTTTTTAATTAATGTGGTTCATCCGAAACGTCCGATACTTAGTTTTTATTTGGATAGGATCTTTAATATCCATGAAAAATTTTAAAAGGAGACAGTGTTTAATTGCGGCAAAGTAGTAAACAAAATGAAATGGGACCAAATTAAGTTTGTTTACATGTGAAGGAATTTTAAATAATGCAGGCTTTTAAAAAGTATGTATTTTATTATGTTATAGACGTTGTAGGGCCTGAAAACTTCGGAAATAGTTCAAACAAAGTTATAGTATTAATTTTTGCAAAAAAAAAAAAAAAATAATGGTATTGTCGCACATTTGCCCACAAAAAAGTTATAAAACATCTTTTGGGTGTAAACATGATTATTACTTATGAATGCACACTAAGTTACACACCAAGTTTCTGACAACAGGCATCGTCTTGCAGCATTATAGTGGCTCGAGTTCAGTTTCGAGCAAATCGTGCGTCTGCTACGGTAATCAACACTCGCGTGCATAAAATGGGACTCATTCCCTTTAATTGTAGTAGTGTTTTTCTCTCCGTAAGGTGCCCACCTTCATGTCTTTCCAGCCAGCGTCCTCTGTGTGACTGACCTGAAACAGAAAGAGACAATCAGTCGTGAACTGTGGGCTTTGATCTCTATGAAGCACTTTCGCTACGACTGGTATAAAAGAACCGTTGAAACAATGACAACACTATTTGGTATTCTAGAGGAAGGGTTGGAGGATTATTTGATGCATTGTTAAATTGGAAAACAGCTACGCACTTTGAGAACTTTTATCAGCGATATGTGGTCGAAAGTTAAAAGTTATCGTGATCACGCAGGAATAACCAAACGCACGCTAAGAAAACTGTTGCTGAGCATGAAAATACAAAGTTTAAGTTCTGATGCTACACGTTGATAGTTTGGCCATATTTTAGAGGAGGAAAGATTCCCCGCCAATACAATGGTTAGAGCTATGCTCAGGAGAAAGAGGCGGTCACATTTATAGAGGGTGCGGATGATATTTTATCAGTACCAACATAAACAGATCCGTTACATTAAGGGCCACATTCACAACTACAATAACAATCGTATATATAATATCGAAGTACATTGCTTTGCAAAATAATACCCTCGTGTAACCTTGCGATTCCGATTCGTATGGACATCGATTTCTCAAAGATGCATGCGTGCTCTTATACACGATACTAGCCGAAATATCCAGTCTTGCTCCTCTTTTTGGACGGTTATCCTTTCCATATTTGGTCTTAGGTTACTTCGTGCATTTCTTTGGACGTATTTAGACATTATTAGACAAATAATTAGTTAAGAGTTGGGAAACTACAAGGAATAAAAAGGAAAAGAAAAATACACAAAAGCAGGGCAGAACAATTACAAATATCAGATTTAAAAGACTTTAGTTTTGTCAGTCTGGAGCGTATCGTCGGTATTTACAGACAAAAGCTCAGTTGAAACAGATAACAGCAATCTGAATAACGAGAATATATCCTTTGTTCTCAGTCACAACTAACTAAACATAAAGCTACTAATAAAGCACAATAAAAACATCAACTTATAAAAGGTGTTGCTATTGCGGCCATCTGCGCGCACTTTATCGTTTTTGGGTCATTAGTTTTGTTTTTCTGCAATAAAACATAAAATTCCGGTAGAGAAGGAAACCCGCTGGTTACAAAAATTGAGAAACTGAACATTATAATAAGTGCATGTCCGAGCGTCCGAATAGGCTCACAGAATATGCGGATGTTAATAGTGACTATTTATTTACTCAAAGTTAGTAATGTTTGAGCGCCATAAAAATTTCGCTGAATCCGTTTGTGTTATTTTATATCAATATACAATAATGATGTGAAAATAAAAGTAGTATTTTGCTGGTTTAAAGTTTTTGCTGTTGCTATAGTTTAATACAATGTAGGTATTTCAAAACTTAGTTAATCCTTCAACCATGCAGTTACATTACTTTTGCTTTTTAAGGCATAATAGTTGTAATATTTTGACTGTTTTATTACTGCATGATCAAGTTCAGAAACTATAATAACGAATAATATGTAAACGTACTTTTACTTTATTTTGCAAGGTCATGAACGCCCAAGTAGGTAATTAGTTTTCTTACATTGGCAATATTTCAGCTATTACAATCGGCACAGAAATATATACAAGGTCTAGCAAGCTTTTATAGCCATTACATGAAATGAAATAATCTCATGAAACGGGATGTAATTTCGAATTTTGCTAATAAATTTTGCTTTGTGTCAAAGGTTATCTATTTCAAATTATATTGAAATCAGTGCAATTCTGTTGAAACCTAGGAAAGCACATGCATTTTCTGTTAGGAGGTATTTTAGCTAGTGGGATGGGGTGTCCTTCCAAAAAGGCAGGGGTTTAAACGTGAAAGGAGGTAGCGTTTTCTTAATCTGAAGCAAGCGAGGCTTAAAGGCGCGTGACAGAGTGGAGGAAGGAAGCACTGTTGCCCACAATATTTGTATGTTCACTGTATACTGCCCGATTCCTGTACATTTTAAAGACTCGTCATCCGATTACGAGTGAAGTATTGCAACACTATTGCTCACGGAACGAGTTCAGCATACGTGTACACCTCCCACAGGTTAAATGGTTACTTGAGGAATAAGCCACCCCAACCCACTAACTATAACAGCGCTGAACAGACAGCACGCATATGCCTTTTCATATATTGGAATTTAATGTGTACGTAGTATATACTTTCAAGCTGTGCACATAAATTACGTAATAATGGCATTCATTTATATAGTTTTAGGGTATACGTTATTACATTTTATTTATAAGACTTTTGTTTAATATTAATAGCTTTGTCACGTAAGTTATTTCAGTATTCCATGTATTATGGCTAGCTTCGATCACATTAACCTTAATGTTTTCCTTCTTTGAGATTGATACTTATCAGCAGACGCATAATGTGTAACACGGTACACCAACAGATGGACTTGGGATAAGCATGATATAGGGAGTAACATCCATTAAAGCTAGGATACTAGAACAAGCATCAACATTACTTAGCTCTAGGCAACCGGCTTTACTTACACTCACGTTAGTGCTTGCCACAAGGAAAACTCAGCAGCAGGTCGGTTTATTAATTCAGTAGCGTTTCTGTAACTACACGGGAGTAACTTTACCATACACATTGATTTGAACCATTGTAATCATATTCTTTACGAGTTATTCTTATTATTAAAATATTATTACAACTATTATTACTAAATACAAGTAACAATGTTAAATATTGATAGATATCATTAAATTATGGATTGATGGAAGAATTACACAGTCAATGAATAATAGAGTATTTAAAACAACATTACAACTTGCATGGATCCCCAAATAGAAACCAATACTACGAGGAGAGTTGTAGTTGAAGCACAAAATACATTTTATCAAATATGTGGTATATTTCCTAAATACGTTTCATTAGTCTACTTTGACTAACTATTAAACAATAAAGGCACTGCTAGAATTGTGTTTAAGTCAATGCATCTGTGAAATTTGAAAAATCTACAATAAGCAAGATATGGTATTGAAATTTATACCAGTTATTATGCACAACAATAGTAATATTTTTACCATGAATATAAATTACAGCTTACAGAGTTATTGAAAGAATAATTTTTTGCTGTCTAAATGCATTGTCCTAAAAAAAGGCCACAGGATGCTGTTTTTAAGAATATTCAAATACAAACACCCAGTTTTACAGAAAACGAGTTTACAAATAGAGCTGTCTTCTTATATTTTTTAACATTAGCCCAAATGAGTGAAGAAAATTTATTATTTTTCGTAATTTCCAAAGCTCATAATTTTTCAAAATTTGATAACTTATTCATAAAAACTGGAGCATTATTTTGAAAATGTAATATGACTATTATTTTATGCCCTTTCGAGAGGCAGTATAAAAGGTTTGAAACATATTAGTGAAACATTGCATCGTGTAGAACATTTTGAGTATAGAAAAGTGTTGGAAAAAAAAAAAAACTTGCGAGAAAATGGGGTTTAGAGTTGAGAGTGCCTGTAAATAAGAAAGTGCCTACCCATTTATAGCGTCAGTTAATTGGTAGTTAAAGTGCGCCAAATGGGAAAAAGCATATTTTTTCTTAAAGTTTAGAATTTATATTATTCTATTTTCAAACAAAATAATTGTTTAATTTTACACAATTTTTGCTCAAATTTCACAGATATGAAAATAAACCTTAAGGAAAATAGGTGTACATTATTCCATGTTTTGGGGATAAGTATGGGTGTAAAGAAAATACCCTTAGAAAATATGCTTCTTTTTAAAGAATAAGCTGAAAGGACCATTCGCTGTCTTATGTTACTACGACCAATTTTTACTCCCACCTGTTGCATTTCGTACCTTTATGCTCTTTTGGGTTTTAATGTTTTATCAATATATCTACTATTGTTTGTGTGTTTATTTTAGGTTTCGATCTCTAACCCTGTTTCTTAGTATAGGTTTCGCTCATTAATGAAAATAGCTGTTCGGGTACTTGAATCCAAACCATATTAAAAGATGTGCATATCAGGTTCCTTGAGGTAAGCGTTTTCTTGTTCAAAATAAACATTAAACCTGACAACATGAGAAGGCTACGCTACACCAATAAGCTTCAGCACGATAAAGTGTACTGTAATTATGTCCATAAACATTGTACATTTTAGTTATTACGCTAAAGCTAACATGGCAAGATGATCAACTCCGAGGCTTAAAGCGAATCGAAATACCCTATCTTGCCAAAGTAAAAGTTTGACCCATTATCTCAACAAGTATTGAAGATAACTAAATTTCAAAGGTATATTCATCAGTACTTTTCTGTTGATTGATGAAAAATAAAACCCTTCTGTTGATTATAAAGCAAAATGAGTTTTTTTAATAAATCTCCTGCAATTTTATTGATTATGATATTTAAATTTTAAAAAATATAATATTTTTTCGTTAAAATAGAGCCTATTTAGGTGCAAATCTGTGGTAAAATGTTCAGTCCTTAGTATTAATTAGTTTTCGAGATAATTGGGTATTTGTATAGATAATTTTACTTCCTCAGAAGTTGCTTTGAAACAGCATTTAAAAAAAATGTAACCCAACTTCGAACACAACTTTGCAGTATATTGAAACTCCCTCATGAAAGAAATATGAGCGTGATGCCAATGCTGCGAATACCTGAAGTAAACCTTTCCGAGCAAGAAAAAAAAAATGTTTCCTTCCAAGAAGGGTTGAACGTAGTTGATGTTGATCTACGCTTTCCTGTAGATCATCAAGTTAAATTAAAACTGCCCGACAGCGCAAAGTGAAACGCCACAGCACTGACAACAAGAAGGGTATGAATGATGTCGACTATTTCCCCTTCGTTCCTCTTACAGTTGCTCCCAACACTTGTGTGTACTGAGCAAACAAGCTCCAACCCATGTGCTCAGTAGTTTTTGATTGATGTACTAGACAACATTTGGAACAGAGAATGTACTCTACATCTAGGCTAGGAAATGAAAGTGTGCACGACATGGCATTTTCCATGTGACTCGAATTTTTCCGGTAAAAAGGCGTTCTCAACTTTTAAAAATAACATCGATTGTCAACTTGCACATTTTCTTCGTTCTGATTTCACCTTCTCAGCCTACGGAAACACAATTGCTGAAACCTAATTACTTGTCATCTATGAATCTAAAACTGCATTAGATCCTAAACTGATGCATATCCGCCGTCACGAAAAAGCTATATGTTAAATAACTTTCTCGCTAGAACCAAGAGGAGCCAAAAGTATGGGAGGAGCTGTTTTACTAAATTCTTAAACTTAACACACTGCTCATTGCATCTAAGTTTTCTGTCCCCCCTCAAGTGTACACTATTTATGGGAAAATTACATGTTCTACGAAGCGGTGGAAATAATTATTAACATTTTAAAGCTTTATATTGATGTGAATTAGTATTAAGTAAGACTCAACGATTCTTACACGGAAGTATTCAACAAGGAATATCGCATCCCCCCATTGTTATGACATTTAATTTGTCTCTTTTAGGGATCTAAAACTGCACTAAAAACTTTAAAAAAGTATCATTTCAGTCACGTAAAATGAATTGGAGAAAATATTTTGCCTAGATATAGTATATGAAGTTACAAGAAATCCCACTTCAGTAAAGTATTAAAGAAACAAAAAAATCCTTACAAAGTACGTGAATTTATTTTAATGAACTTCCAATGTATTTCATTCAAATGACTAAGCAACAAATAATTCATAAAAAAATCTATTTTACTATCTACTTCGGGCTAATCAATATAACATCAACAACACTGGTTTTATTGATTCCTAGTAGAAGATACTCGCATGCAATTGACAACCACACCAAAGAAACGTTCTTACAACATGGGAGAACTATATAGAGAACGATCCAAAAAAACAGATCACAAGACTCTAGATGGAATCTGGAGAACTAGTGGATGAAAAAGTATCAAGCATCTTTAACAATGAATTGGAAAAGGCTGTAACAGCAATGAAGAGAGCAAAAGCTATAGAAGATGACATAACAGTGGATGTGTCTAAAGAATTAGGAGAAATGGGTTGAGGAACCTGACCGAACTTATCCACAGAATTTACTATACGGGAAGGTTACAATGATAGCACTGAAGAAGAAACCGCAGGTCAAGACTTGTAGCGATTCAGAGTTATCGGCGTGATATATCACTTAGGAAGATTTGTTCCACGGATACCAGCCGATACCAGAAATTAGAATGTAATATGTAAGAGGAGAACATAAAATTTGGACACAGGAAAGGAATGAGGAAGGAAAAATGAAATTGGAATGCTCCGGATTACATCAGCGATGTCTAGCCAACAACGAAGAAGTGTCTGCCTGCTTTATTGATTGGCAAGAGACTTTCAAAAGGGTGAATTTGGAAAAGCTAATTGACATAAACAAATAGGCATTGACTGGTAGGACAGAAGACCCATCGCAACTTGTATCTGCCTCAAGAACTGAACGTATGTCTAGATCACAGGAGTACCAACAGTATAGAAATAGGAAGAAGTGTAGAAATAGAAACGATTTTACATATCGCCCATCTTTTTCAAATTGTATGGAGATTAGCTAAAAAAATAGATTTGGAGACTTTGTGACAGGAAGAAGTACAGTTAATACCATCAGGTGAGCAAAACATTAGGAGCTTCTGGCAAAGAAACAAAAAATACTGCAAGGAATGATCGACAGAGTGGAAATAGCTCTTACAGTATGATAAAGAATTACAGAAATTGTATGATGTAGGGAAATTGGTATATTAGTGACAAAAATAGGGAACGAATGATTCAATGGGCAGGAGTACGAGAATTTAAAAATGGGAAAGTTAAAATAATTGTGTTCCAATATATACGGAAGAATAGACACGGCTTAAAAGTGTCAAATAAAATGCTGGAAAGCAATGACTACATTTAGAGAGGTATATATATTTTTTTATTTTATTTTATTTTAAAAATGATTGGAACGTTAGGAAACCGTTTCTGAAATACTTTATTAACCATATAGTGAAGGGAAGAATAAAATTTCGCTGGAAATTTAAAGAACATTTCAGAGAAAATAATTCAAAATCAAGATTCAGACATTCAAAAATAAGATCAGGATAAAGTCGCTCAGAATGAGGATAGGAATATGATGTATCGTGCTCAAAGGTCTTAAATGTTCATTATTTCATGGGTTAAAACAATTCTTTGTCCAACATCGTTTATCTTTTTTTCATGAACTTACAAATGATCTTACCCAGAACTGGACATCCCACAAAGAAGTTTCCGGGGTTGGTCAGAACCATGTCTCAAAAGTGTGCAGCAGTTGTACATGTCCGTGGGTGCCATACGAGATACTGAAAGACTTTCTTTAGTCTAATTCAGTGAATGGAACGTCTATTCTTGTTTTGTACACTGCCTAATTTATGCTTTGGGTATCCAAGTTTATCACGAGAGGTAAACATAATCTTATTGTTAAACAAACGCTATTTATTTAAGAAAACATTGTGTTATTGCAATAACCACCATTACAAAAATACACTGAAAGACTAATTTTGGGCGCTGTATCTACTGCGTAAATATGATATTACAATACACAGGAAACGTTATATAGAACGGCACTATAAGAATGATACCGAAAACTTAAAGCTGCTTATCTTCAAGCAATGAAACATGCATAAACTGAATTTAATGAGGTTTTGTGTAATATGACGATTTATGTAAATATTCCGTTAAATGAAACTGGTAACCCGTATTTTAGAGGTTTTCTGGAAAATATACGATACATATTTGAAACGAGCCTGAAATTTGTAGAACGGTGTTTACCTGTGTGCCGCTTAAAGGTATGGCAAAGACCTGGGAAAAGTATCAATGATGAAATCTTGACTTCAATTTTGCATTTGCTATGAACCATGCATAAACTGAATTTAATGAGGTTTTGTGTAATATGACGATTTATGTAAATATTCCGTTAAATGAAACTGATAACCCGTATTTTAGAGGTTTTCTGGAAAATATACGATACATATATGAAACGAGCCTGAAATTTGTAGAACGGTGTTTACCTGTGTGCCGCTTAAAGGTATGGCAAAGACCTGGGAAAAGTATCAATGATGAAATATGAACCATTAAAAAAGGAAATATGTTTTAAATCATAAATTCCCAAGAATGAGAGGGCTTAAAGGAGAAACAAAAATGATTTCAAAAAAGAACAGTCACACCCATTTGCACCTCTAACATTTTGCCACACAGAATGAAACTTTTCGATGCTAAAAACCTGATTGCCACAGTTGAACTCCTCTTTGATAATTTATGGTTGTGTGCTGTGGTCGAGTGCACTGCATCCTTTATCTATGCAGTGACAGTTGACATTTGATTTAGTTTCTAAATCGTAAACCGTTTTGTTTTGAATCTGAAGCAAACGGGTGGATGATCTTTAATGAACAAATAGGAGAGATACCTATGCGAACATTATTGCAACCTCGAATGAGACATTTATCTAATGAAGTCTCGATTAGTTACATGAACTAAGTCAATAGAGAACTTCAGGAATACTACAAGTCGGAGTATTGAATGCATGTTTACATTATGTGCACGAAACACAGTCCATTGTTATAAAACTTGACCGCCAGAACGGTGTTGCGCTTTGGAGCCGATGCTGGTATATTTCCCCACTCCCCAAAATCTGCACTGACGACAGGCCTGCTGTCCTGTCATTAGCACCAGTGATCAATTTTAACTTGTGCGGATGGGAAGAAGTTTATTGTTAGAACCATTTATATTTTTAAATTCTATTTAAAATGTGAGTAGGCTTGTCGCGTTCGTAAAACATTCACTTTGAAGTTTCCTGTAAAATTACTTCCCTCTACAATTTCAAGATCTTATGAACAAAATTTTAGACTACCGATACAAATTTTCCTTTTAACACGCAATCAATTGCCAGGATTATATCAGCGCCGACGGTGAGCCAGAATTTCTTCCCGCAGGAGATATTTTAATAACATTTAATATACTGGCATGAAGCTGTCCGTTTTAAACACCATTGGTCAGGGCAAATTTCGAACCAGCAAGCTTAACCAAATGGGCCACGCAAATCATTGACTGGTTCATGACAAATCAAGAAACACACACAAATACGCACAATAGTATCAGAAGAATAATTAGACGAAATCGGTTAAATTCTTGAACGTCCGCTACAAAATTCACTCTTACACTGGAGGAACTTGCTGAAATCATACGGAAGTTAAATCGTGCAAACAAGCATATTTACATGGTACAAAGCCTATTTAGTTGCAGAAACACATTTCCAGCATTTACTGTATTTAAATGTGTTTATGTTCTTATTACAAGTTTATATGGATAAGAGACTTAAGAAGTGAAGGCAGAATGATGGCACAACCGGCCGTACCATGTTGTACTACTCAGACATGAAACCCCATGCGAGCGGTCAGGTGTTATACCCAGACGCTATAATAGTTGAATGAAATACTGACACTTTTCTCTTTCATATCTTTCCAGGTTTTGTTGTAATTGAATGCCCTCTAACCAGATAGGTCATATCAGATTATAAATTCATTTTTTAAAATGATATGGAAATGTGCCCGGGTTCATGAGCTTTACCGTATAGTTTTCTTCAAAACATAGTTGCCTTCAAACAGGACCGTTCACGCCTGCCACTGGGCAATAACATTAGCAAACTAAAGACGAGTCTGTACTAGGGGTGAGAGGCAACATAGTAAAGTCTATTTCCTGGAGATTCGGAGATTCTCTTGCAAGTCAAGATTCGCGCCTGAGTTAAGGGACCAGTAAGTGAAAAACTAGGCTACTGCGAGAGTGCTTTCGAACCGCAAACCTCCAAACTTTATGGTCAGAAAAATACTGTACTTTCGCTTCTCCGCGTAAGGTTAAACTTCGGGGGACAAAATCTATCCAGGTAACTCATTTAACTAAGATATGAACTCTTGACTCTTTTGAATGTGAGAGAGACACGCCGCCTCCACATCTACTTTCCTTGTTTTCAACTTTTAGTACCCTGTTGTTCATTAAACTCTTCCGTCAGATGAAATTACCTAATTAAAATAAAACAAATGAACTTTAAGGTTTGGTAGAGCATTCATCATCTTTCCATGAAAAGACAAAACTTAGGAGAGTTTGAGAACCTGAGGGACGCAGAAAGTTTAAATCGGTCGGGTACTTTAGATAAATAAGAAATCTTCATTTTGTTGCTTTGGAATAGAAGCATTTGCTTGCGGGGCGAAGTAATCTGATTGTAACTAAGCGGCAAGTGAAAACTAAAGTTCCCAAGTGGTTTATAAGCGAGTAATCAAACCATCTTAAGCTAAATAGGAACATGATATTTCTGGAGAAAAAAAAAAAAAAAAAAAAAAAGGTTTTCTTCAGAAAGCAACCTATACATCTGCTATGGCAGGTATCTGATGTTGCGACATTGGAAGTGAAATTTCAAATGTCTGTATTTCCTTATAGATTTTTTCAAAAAGTTTACGGTGATTTCACTACTGTTATCTTAGCATGAACACTAAATAAAAGTAATGCTGTATAAATACCTTCAAATATATACATTTAATTATATTTTGGAAATATAGAGTATAATCCAAATGTTCGACGCACCCCAACATTTTGAGAAAATTTGTTGGTTTTTTTTTTTAATTGGAGCTTTTTAACACGCGCAAAGTCTGCAGGTGGGGATTTTTCAATAAACAATTATTCAGGAATTATAATTTTTAGAAGAAGGTTAGATATTTGAATACTTATGTTTCTTGAGAAATTGCTATTGTTGTTAGTATATATTTATCGCCTTTAATATTACAATAGATACCTCCGCAAATTCTGGGAAATTTTAATTGTATTTATTGAAAAAGTAGACGCGTGGAACGTTTTAAAACTGTGAAAGTATTGCTTTAGCATGGTGTACCGTTTCGTTTCGTAATCGGATTCTTCTTCCCGTACTTGTAGAACTGACGCCCCCTGGGACTAGCAAGCCTGACGAAGAATTAACGGCACGAAACCACAGAATGGAGAACCTGTACGAGGGGTCGGCCTGTAGCCAGGCATGAACATGAAGTGGATGACATGAAATGCAAGCGAAATTGATGATTGGAAAGATAACGATGGAGCAATTGCTGGAATGAGTGGCGGGGGAAGCCGCCGGACCCGGAGATTCGTCCACCACGAATCTCATGCTGGCGCTTAGTATCGAACCTGGATGGCCTAGATGGGAGGTCTACTCACCCACGGTGCCGTCTATGGTGTATTTTAAACGGCCATAGAACCCGAAGCATAGGGATGACAATTAAAGGTTATTTCTTTATGGATGCTCAAAGGTTACAAAAACTATTTGGTACACAAAAGCGATTTTCGATAGTTGAAATTTTACTCATGGTGTCTCTTAAATCAAATGCCGACATATTCTAAGCTTTGGACAAGAAAACATGTTTATAGGGATGCTTAACTAAATATAACATGGAGATGGCTATTTTAAATCTTAAAGCATTATTAGCAAATTTAAAACTTATAAAAACGTATTATATAATTACTGCTAATATATTCAGCTAAGTATAGAGATGTAGCAAGTGTTCAAGAGTAATTCGTGCTATTTTTATAATTCAAATAATACACTTATTTATTTGTAAAATATCTATATTAAAAGGAAGCACATTGGATTAATAGCAGCTCTTGTTATGTTTATTTAATAAGAACATTCCAATGCTTTGTAAAGTCTGTAATGTTGACGACTTTTGAATTTGCTTTTCCTTGATCAATTTCTCAATATTAGATACACTGCATTTAAGCAAAGCTAGTACATTAGCAAAACGTGAATATTTAATAGCTATATGTAAGAATTTTTATTGTAGAAAAACTTGTTCAAAATTATATAGCAATTATAATCAATTAGAGTGGTGAAACTTTGTGAATCTTATTTTGTTATGTATACTCAGGTGTATAAAATATGATCAATAATAGAACGCACCTGTTTATACTAATAATAACTCACGCCACCCTCAAAAAAGCTTAAAGCATTAGCAGAGTAATAAACCTTCCCTAAATGTTGGCCGGAACTGCCAAAGGACAACATTACAACTTAAACATTTTTATTTTCATACTACACTGCCCTTTTCTTAGTATCCATTTGGTCATTACCGTGAAATGAGGACAACCATCTTAACCTCCTCCTAGTTGTAACTGATGAAAGCTCTCATATATAGAAGTATCGTAGTTGATCTGTTTAAAACCGCATGAAAATCCTTCAATTGTCTACCATTCGTAACAAAACTCTTGTATAGAGCCGGTGTGTGACTCGCCTTTAAATTGCAAAACATCGTCGTTCATTGGTTAGTTCTCATTTCTAGGTATTTTCGGCCAGTTACATCTACTACTGGCTGGGAAGAGTCGAAGATTTGGTTACCTAAAAGTGCAAACTTTACGGAGAAAAAAAAAACACTATTGCAATCTAAGGGAATGGGCCAATTTTATGCACGTGAGTATAGTATTCCCTATGCCAAAGTTTTCCAACTTGGATGCACGCCAAAGGAGCAGTCAGTGACTTGACTCACAGGGGTCGGCCTGCAAGCAGGTGGGATTTAAAGGCATGTTATCGTCACGGCTAAAACAACTTTTGGAATAACTGGCAGGATGCACAAACCTTGTGCTATGCCGGCCTCTGTAGCCGTGTTCAACCGCAAATGGGTAGCGAGTTCTAATCCCGCTACGGACATGCATGTTTAGTGTTTTTATTTCATGTATTACCTGAAATCACTATCCTCCCGATGACCAAGGAGCCGGTCACCGTGGCCGCGGTCGCTAAAGTACCTAGCCTTGTTACTTTGTGGCGCAAGGGATCGGGGGTTCGAATCCCGTATCGGGAGTGTGTAGTTTGTAAATGTGTATATGCAAATGTGTATATGCAACTTAAATAGGAGGAAAATACTAACGCAGGGAAAATGGAGACAAACAACAAAAAGTACATTACATCTGAAGACAAATATATGTATAAGAACAAGAAGCACTTGTTCTACGAGCTTTGCCCACTCACGTAAAGGCTCATGCTTCCCTCCAGTTGGGCTTCCTGGAGTGTTACGCACGATTAATCTGACTCAGGTGAGACGAATCGAGTTGGAACAGCCTACGCTAAGCAGTCATGATCATGTGTGTGAATATATATTTTATTTGTATTTATTTGCAGTGCCCGGTTTAACATTCGGCTCGTGACCCTGATGATATACTACCTTAATTACGTTCCTCAACTCGACACACCTCACACCTCGAAGATAAGCAACGCTTATGTGGAAAGTGGTATCGCAGTGGTTATTCTACAATATTAGTTATGATGAAATGACTCAAAATCTTCTCTTGCAAATAGGATATTTTTCAGTGACAAAATAGTAGTAGATGAAATTATATTGCGTCTGGATTAAGTTGAGAATGGGAATTAGAAAAAAAATAGAGCACTTTTACCAGTAGGTAACTCTTGACTGCCTAATTCCAAGCCGTACCACTTACATGTAACTTCCGACTGAATCACTGCGACGATACAATGGCTTTGCTGCAATCATTTCTAACGCATCGCTTTACACACTGTCGCCCTTCGTGGTGTAATGGATACAATGCTAACTTCATATACCCGAGGTCGCGGGTTCAAACCACCCGGCGGAGGACATGGATTTTATTGGGCGTAAAAATCCTTAGTATGGCTTCCTTCGGAAGGGAAGTAAAGCCGTTGGTCCCGTGTCGTAGATTTACGGCACGTAAAAGAACCTCAAACCTGATTGAGAGGCCTCTGAGCAAAATTAAGCGGTCTTTAACGCCCAATTTAGAATGGGACGCTGAGAACTACAGAAGTTAGAGAGCGTCCATAAATAACACGCTATTTTTTTTTTTTTTTTGGGCTTTACACACTGCTGGTAGATGGCGGTAGTATAGATGTGCGTCCATTATAGCTTCTTGGACTTTGAAGTGCGGGACACGGACAACTTTCTGTTTGAGAAAAGTATTGTTTCAAAACTGAACCCCAAAACGACCGATATCTTGGAAGTCGTTAGCTCAACAACAAACATGTGAAGATCATAAGTTGTGTGTTTTTACACTTTTGTGTATTAAGTTTTGATCTATCTCTTAAGCTTTATCAGATATAAAGGTCATTCAGAATGAAAGAATTTCAAAGGCTATTTCCAAAAAATTCAAGACCTTGATTTCATGTAATATCTTTAATATAGTGTATTTTTAATCAAGATCCTTAAAACTATTTCTTAGAAAATCAAAATTTTCAAAATATTTTCGACGTAAAAGGAATTTTGGGGTGCTTACGTGTCATGTCGTTGAGAGTTACTGAACTTAAATATCAAGTTTGGTATTTAACTCAAAAATGAAAATTCTGTTAAGCTATCCCCACGCATACATACACTGACATCTTTCAAAGAATACTTTTCTTTTTTATTCAGAGCGTGAAAAACATTTGAAGTAAAATTTTGGTACGGTTTTGGGCGAAATAAAATACTTTCCTATCTACTACCTACATTGTACATATGTGCTAGAGAACGCAGCTAGCAGTCGAGCTGTTCGGTTGTACAATATTTAAGTAAGGGTTTGTTCGGTCGGTGGATTTGCGATTTGTTTGATATCCCACTAATAAACATTCAATTTCTGTATTCAAGCATTTATATGGTTTTCGCTAACAATGAAAAACGTGTGCAGGCGCTCCACGTTGCTCGCAAGTACAGTACACAGGCACTCAATTGTGCCGTATACATGTCAATGAATTTGCGCTACGTGTTTTAAATACTCATTAGCGGTAAACGAAAGTAAACAAGAGCGGCTCTGTAACGTCACACATGTCAACTAATTCGCTTGCAGCTGATTCACTAGTGATGAGCGAAAACAGACGCGAGAGGTGTATATGTCAACGCGTCGATGTTTACTTGTTTTTCGACAATACTCAATGGTGACGAGTAAAATCAAAAGCGTGTCGAATAGTTGGAGCCTTTTGTTGTGTTTGTATGTGATTTTCGCCATTTTTGCGAGTTTGTAACGCTGTTGTCTGATACAAAAGAATTGCAGTCAATTGCTCCCAGTATTCAGAAGTATTCAGAGAGTGAATAGATACAGTAAATCATGACACAAACATTTTGTGATTGTAATATATCCAGCATGGAGTTTTACTTTCCCTACTAGTACAATATATGTATCTACTTACTTAGTAGGCAGAGAATGTATTTTATTCCACACAAAAATTCCATACCTAAAATTCACTGGAACCACATTGAGGATCACTGAATCCAAAAACGCATTTTTGGAATAAGGTTGCGTGTGTGTGTGTGCGGGCGCGCGTGACCAGCGTAAATACAACACGAAGAGTGTGTTAAACAGTATATTTGGTAATTAAATTCAATATCTTACAAGGGTGCGACACGAAGATTTTCAGTAAATTACCTCACCCCATATTACCCTTTAGAAAAAAAAATCGGAAATTTTAATTTTCTCAAAAATGGTTACGATTTTTATTAAAATACCTTATATCCAAGATATGTGCAGCACAAATAAAATGTATAACTTAAATTTTCCAGGTACAGCCCCTGAGGACCATTACATTTTGGCGGACTTTTGCAGAAATACTAAACCGTAAGAGATATCGAAAAACTCGCTAAACAAAACATTATCTAGTTAAAATACACCGTTTAGAAAACATTCCTTTGTTTGGAATTAACCGTTCCAAAGATATTCCTTTTTTGTTGGTTGATTTTATGCAATCTAACTTTTCTCAAACGTGTTGTAAACCTTTCGTTTCATCTTCCTTTTCTTCGCGGCCATGCAAAGAGAAACGAATTTCAAATATATCCCCGAGCAACCTGGTTTTAAAAGATCTGGTTATCGCTTTAGCTTAGTGTATTCTCGTATTTCGTATCCACTTACAAGGAAGGAAACAAGCATTAAGACAGTTTCTTGATGTTTATTTTGATTAGTATGACGTAGATAAAGAAATAATTGTTTGTAACAATAGTTTGCTTTTAAAAAGGTTAGCGAAACTACATGAATGGAACACATTAGATATAATGCTGACAAATATGCAAGGGATGGTTTAGCTGATGGAGAGGTAAACTGCAAATTTGTTTCACTCATGAAACTGAATGGATTTAACTGAGTCTGTATCCGAGCGAGATGACGTCGTTGTAAAGTGTGCGACTGGCATTAGGGAGGTGTGAGAATCGATCCCCAGTATCTTCTCACTAACACATGGGTTTGTCGTGGTTTCCACGGCTCTGTTGGCGAATGCCGGGGTGGTTTCTCATTTACCACTATTTCCTTTCCATCAGAGTTCTTCTCATTCTTTTAGTGTGCTTCCAGGTTCGCAGCACATGGCGGTGCCGAAAAATGCCGGCGCAACAGAAAGATCATTTTTTCAGGACACTTGAGGTCTTCCAGGTCCACGGGTCACTCGATCGTGCTTTTTGTCGGCTCCAGCAGTGGGACCTCATCGGGATTGGAAATGTTGCACACATTTGCGCATCTCTGTGGCCTGGTTTCCGGCGACCTATAGTTCCTTTACTTCATTCCTTTCTCCTGGGGGATATTAGCCATACATCTGTGTAGGTCGCAGGGCGTGAGCTGTCCCTCCGCAGCACCTTCTGCTGCTTTGATGTGGGCGCTGTGGAGTCCTGGAACTTTTGTTGCTTCTGACGTGGGCCGAGTATTCAAGTCTTTCCCTTGAGGCAGTTGTCCGGTTGGGTTGGTTTCGACTGTGCAGTAGCTTTTCCGTGTTCCAAGGGTAACAAGCTAGCCTCTGGTATCCAAGGTCGGGGTCCAAATCGTGTGGAGGACGATGTATTATTCGGAAGTAAAAATCTTCAGTAAGGCTTCCTTGGGTAGGGAATCAAAGCCATCGGTTCATATGGCAGGTTTAGGCGCGTAAAAAATCGCAACCCTAATAAAGAGGCTTCTGTAAAATTAAGCCATGTTTCTTAAACAATATACAATCGTAAATTGAGAACTGCAGCAGTTAAAGAGCGTCCATGAATAAAAACTGTTTAATTTCAGCGATTCCCAATAACCGTGACAGATCGGGTAAGTTTGGGCGGTGATGTCTAGGCGGGGTTGTGAGACAGCCGAGTATCCTCAGACACTAATCTGAAGAGCCAGTAGACGGCATAGGGCTGGCTGTCGGCCCGGCTGACGCTTTTGGTAGTCTTCCCTTCAGTGCCGAGCGCGAAAGTCCCGACGTTCTGCATGCAGGGGATTCATTATAGAAAAGTTATTTTTTCGGGCGTAAAAATCCTTCCTTCGGAAGGAGACGTAAAGCCGGTGGTCTCGTGTCGTAGATTTACGCACGTGAAAGAACCTCAAGCTAGATAGAGACGTTTCCGAGCAAAACTAAGGGGTCTTTCACCCCCAATTTGGAATGTGAAGCTGAGAATCGCAGCAGTTAAAAGAGCGTCCATAAATAAAACTGTCATTTCCATTTTTTCCGGCGAGGTATACGCCTATGATCAAACACTATTTCATAGTGGCGCCCTATAAACTGTAGTTGCTTTACTGTTAAAATGTTATGGATAGCATAGACCAGAAGAAATAACGTACAATATATCTGGTTTAATGCTTCTCTATTTAATTAATCAAAAATACAAATTAATAATAGCCTTTAATTCTACACAACCAAATAATGTCATACATTATCGTTTACTATAATAAGAAAACAGTATTTTGTTAGTGGAGATCAGCACAATTTTGATTAGAGGAAAGTTGCACAAATAAAAATAAAACTAACTATGCACTGATATTACAAAGAGCACCTCAATTGACACTAGTATAAACCGTAGGGAAATAAACATCAAAAGCAGAAAAACTATTAGCATGCATTGTATTAAAATGACGCTGAAGATAAAGTGGCACCACCACTACATTCCATGAAGAAGTAGGTAGTTTCCCATTCAGGATTGAAGTAATTTGATGGTCTGGGTGCTCTTCATTTTGATGAATGTCCTTCCATTACAGAACAGCGGCGATGTTGACAAACCGACCACTCCCACCGCGCAGCATGCACTGAGGCAGCACAGCGCTTGCACCGCGACAAGCTGGTGGGTGGCGACTGTTATAGTGCTATCTGATTCATATCTATTTTAGCTGGTCTTCCGAAAGAAACTTTGCTTTAATTAACCAGTCAATACGTTTGCACCTCAGCAAGCTCTCACCACATTCTCGGGGTAAGCACTCTTAGTAATTAAAACGTAATCGTTTATTCAGAACTTTCTTTTTGTGTGAAAAAGCATGTATCACCATGTTTGCATAGGCACGTTATCTTTGAGGTTCATTGTGAACACTTTCAATTAGAGAGAAAAATTAATGCTCGTCTCAGGTAGAAAAATGCTGACCATGAATACTTTCTTTATTAATGAAACGTTTTGTTTTACTTTTAATTTTTGCGTATTTAATAGAGGTCTTTCGGTGGAGCAACATCCATGGCGAAAAATACAGGATTTTCTGTTTAAAAAACAAATCGCTCACATGTGCGTCAGAACCACTGTAGGCTGTCATTCCCATTCTCCTTTCTGTCTATTTACATGTACTCGTGGACTACTCATTTACAAAGTTGGGATGGCAATTATCTTTGAAGGTTTTAGTTACATGCTATTTTCAATACAATTCAGCTTGTTGCCTTCGTAAAGGATTCATTTTTTAAGTCCCATGTACAATTGCCTCCATTTCAATCACGATCTTGTGGACAAGTTTTAGTCTGCTGATTCACTGAAAAATAAAAAAGGGAAATGAGGACTTGCAGTGAGAAGGAAATTTGTGGATAATTTGGAACATGTGATATGAGGAGGCGAGTAATTTTTCTAACAAGGTACATTCGCGGGTTGTCTCACTGATATTGAAATAAAATTAATAGCGATGGAAACGTGTGTGTAATAAATACTTACGGCCCCAAATCTAGCTCCTTAAAGCGGTAATTATAATATTGACGAGCCATATAGATAGCGGCGCGATAGTAAATAGAATAGGAAACGCAGGTATAACATAATGAATATTCTATTTCATTTACCGGCAGTTTACTATGTATTAAGCCTGTTTGTGGCTCTTGATGTAGAAATGCCTTAAACAAATGTAAACGACAATATGAGCATTGTTATCTGGAATAAGATGATGCAAGTTACTCAACGACCAAATGCACAATTACATAATTTATCTAACGCGCAAATTGACGTTTACATCTGTGATGAATAGATTTCTACAGCAAGAACCACAAACATTTTAATGGGTATTATGCTATATCTGTGCTTCCTAATCTAGTCATTACACTACAATCTATAAGGCTCACCAAAATGTCTCTGTGGACAGCTAAAAATGGTGCAGCAAGCATTGATTAGATCTGACGTTTCCACCTTATTTTATTGCAATATCGGCGAGTCTCTCCTCGAATGTAGATTGCAAGTCCGAAGGTTCTTCAATGTAAGCAAACAACGGACAACTATGAGGCCTTTTTCTTCTCGCATAGCAGCCAACATGTACATCATTTGTCAAATCGCTGCCAACCTCCGCAGATAATCCCCATATATCTGAACAACATGGAAGCGATTAAAGCCAATCATATTTTAAACGTTTATAAGCAAACTTTCTCTCCGTTCCATTGTTTTACAAATATGTGGATATAATCAAGCAGAAATTATGGTAGTGAGAGAAGTGAAAGTTGTATAAGAGAGATCTGTCAGTTTATCTCAATGATACAGAGGCCTGTCTTTAACTATTATTTGACGAGGGTTTGTT
The DNA here is from genome assembly GCA_030762935.1 of Hymenopus coronatus. Lineage (NCBI taxonomy): Eukaryota > Metazoa > Arthropoda > Insecta > Mantodea > Hymenopodidae > Hymenopus > Hymenopus coronatus. The sequence goes on along the minus strand of CM060900.1, from coordinate 35,788,393 downwards.
CAGAACAAGAATGTTATGTTGTGAATGTAATGCCGTCCTGCACCCCATTAAGAGATTGAGCTGTACCTAACACGAGTTTTGCTGCAAGTACGAGAATGTTACTCTTGTGGTCTTTGGTATGAATAACTATCTAGTATTCAAATATATTCATTATTCTTTTTAACACACACATAAGAAGTCACTATGTGTGCAAAGGTTTGAATGGGCAAAACTATTGCCAGGGCAAATTCTTTTCCTCATCCACTGCTTTGCTTACAAGCAGTCATACGAGGTAATGGAGCGTTCGGTTGGAGACGAATGTGTGAGCTCGCAGACGGTATGTTCAATAGTTGCCGTGAAATCAGCATGGTCTTCAACTGTACCAAATAAGCTGTTAGAGCGGAAAAATTGGCGGCCCCGGTCATGTCTCCAATTTCGGCGAACGTAAAATATGTCGACGGATATTAACTCGGGGTCCCATCGTAAGAGGCAACAGGATCCTTGGGGTGATACATGTTCAAATGAGGTGCGGATGGCCATGTCATAATGACGCATAACTCCGTCGGTAGACCACCCATTCTGCTGAACCTTCCCCGGTTCAATTCGCGGCTGAGTGGTGGGAATTTTTGCTAGCAAAAATATTTCCTATCCTTCCCAGACTCCGAAATATAAATATGTGTGTGAAATAATGATAAAAGATGAATAGAAACCCCACGACAACAAACAGTACATTAGTGGTTAACACCATTGTCAGTAGGCAACATGTTCCACAGAGAAATGCCGCCAATAGTACTATGCAGTTAAAGGCGGGATTAAAATGAAATAATAATTGTGGAGTAGCGATTAAGTTTAACCTAGGCTTGGTCAACGAGTGAGTTAGTGCCATCGAAATTTGGCGACAAAGAGTTGGTGTAATTTATTGACCAAAAAGACTTGTCAGATTCGCATTAAATGATGCAAGATGGATAATTTAGCTGCCCTGCGTTCTTTTGTAAAGTAAATACAGAATTTCAAACCTTGAGTTATCTCAACAGCTATTCAGCGTGAAATAGTAAAAAAAGTAATTATAAATACACGTTAGTTAAAATAACCTAAAGCAGCACATGGATAAAAAATCTCTCTACATCTCCATAACACATTATGGTTAATACGCTTATTCTTCTGCTTCATGGAAATCGAAATAAACATTAGCAGAAACGGTCTTATAACTTGGTTCCTTAAAAGAACAAGGGAAATAAGGTAATGCACTAGGCTAAGCCGATAGTCAAATGTCTTAAAATGTGGCTGCTATAGTATTGATAGTTCTTTGCGTGGCCAGTAGTTGACAAGTTCCCATATGAGAAAAACTTTAAATAATTTAACTAAAACCAATAATAATAGGGATTATCACGAAAACAGTAAATCTACCAAAAATATAGTTAAAGTGTGTTTTAAGAAAAATCTACACTTTTTGTGCAGTAAGTTTTTGTTTATCGTCTTTTACAGTTTACCAGTTATGCAAAATTTAGAAAAATCCACTCAGATTCAAGAGATCTTAAGAGACTATTCCCAGAATATTAGATATGCATTTCCTTTGGCATGTAAATATCTTAAATGTGAGGGTTGGGGCAAAAGTCGTGGCAACTATTTATTTTCTTGAAGATACCAGTCCGGTTGGAAAATGTGACATATACAGGAAGGACAAGTGTTAACTACATGTGTGGATAATGAATATCACTGGATATCGTAACACACTAATTTATTGCGGTAGTATACAGGGCAATATCGCCTTCACAGGGCAACAGAACGAGAACACAGTCCACATTCAGGTGTCATGACAAACCTGCGCTTAAGACCCTCAAAGTAGTCCCTTGCTACTCTCACCACACACTACCAATGAAATGGGAGGCGCTTAATGCCATGTGCCGCAGCATTTGCCACACTTTGTGTGAATCAGGTCATCAATTCGCCCACAGCATTAGCAAATGTATCACGTAATGGTTTCTTAATCTTTTGAATGAGATCAGTCACAGGGCGAAATGTAGAGAGTACGGTAGGTGATCCAATTCTTTCTATCCTCAACGTCGCAGTAGCTACCCCACACAGCTTTATGTGATTTTGCATTGTCGTGCAGAATTATTGCACTGTCCACAAGATCTGGACGTTTCTCCCGAACACCTCGTCGTACCAGGAAGTCCCTGTAGTACTGTGCGGTCATTGTTCTGCAATGTGGAACAAAGTGGCAAACGATGACACCCCTGACATCACATGCGACGATCATCAATTTGAATGGGGAAGGATTCTGACGAAACTTCTGCCTCCTTGGTGATCCAGCATGTCGCCACTCCGCGGACTGACGTTTCAGCTCTGGTTCGTATGCCATGACCCACAATTCATCGATGGTGATTATTCGTGACAAGAATTCATCGACGTCCTGTTGCCAGCGTGCAAGGTGGTCTGAGCATATTGCATAGCGCACCCACTTTTGAATTTCCACCAGTGCATGCCGTACACACCGCGATGCGATTTTGCGTACTTGGCAGCTCAGAACGCAATATCCTGTGGACGGTGCGCTTCTCGATACCACTTTCCCACTCTAACTCCAGTAGCGTCCATCGTCTTCCTTCATCCAGGAAGCTGCTCGATGACGGCACATACCACGCCGGTTCGCACACTGACAGGTCGTCCCGAACGTAGCTCATCACTGGTTGACACACGTCCTTGCTGAAACTTTCCTATCCACCGTGCTACAGTACGGTATGGTAGGGCATTATTCCCATGGGCTTCCACTAATTCACTGTGACATTTCATCGCATTTCTCCCTCGGAGAACGGCTCAGCGCACTCCTCGACACGGGTTACCTCCATCTCGCACGAATCACCAAATGACTGATTTTACAGCCCTCGCTGCGCTACTACCAGCTATCACAGAGTCATCTGTTCTGCATAACCACTATGCCTGCAGAACTTCCACACGACACATACGTTTGTGATCTGTCCATATATATCCAAGAAAAAAACTAGTTGGCATGACTTTTGCAACAACCCTTGTATGAGATTTTAATCAAAATCGTTGAGGCCATTTCAGAGCTAGGGGAGGAGCATTTTGCCTGAAATCTTCCTGTCACATACTTGGAAGATGTTGAACTTAAATATCAAACTTGGCAATTAATGGACTTTCCGATTTTGATCTATGCTGACCTGAGACAGACACATATTCTATTTTTATTTTTTATGTTTTTTTTTTTTTTTTTTTTTTTTTTTTTTTTTTTTTTGTATTCAGGAGTCCCAAAGCATGTACATCTAGTGAAATATCGGTATAGAACTTTTGTGTGCAATACAATACTTTCTCTATACACTATGTACATGGTAAGTGTAGGGTAAGTAAACATATTCCAAGAACGTTAGACAGATAAAATCGCGCGTCACATATTGGAAACAAGAGGCTAAATACCAAACTGACGAAAATGTTTAATTAACGCCACAAAAATTACTCGGAGATAGAGGAACTTTAAGAAAACATGTTCACTGAAATACAAAATATGAGAGTGTCTGAATTAAATAGTGTCTTGCAGTTGTGTTTACACAGTGTATTGCTTGTTTGGCTGCCGAAGATGGCATTACCAGCATTTACTATGAGGTAACAGTTGATTTTGTTATTTTAATTTCTATGTATGCTCTATTCACATAGTGAAGGTATTCTATTCCAACCAAAAATTCCACAGAAAATATACTTTGCTGTTCCCATGAATACAAAGAAAATTTCTTTTCAGAACAAAGCGTGTATGTGACCGTGGGCAATATAGCTAAAAAACGAAAATACGGTTAAATTACAAACTTGGTATTTAAACTTAGCATCTTCTAAGGATGCGATACGGACTTTCATGCAAATCCCTCCACCCCAAGCTAAAGTTTACACGGAAAATTGTTTAAACATTTTCGCTCTTTAGAATTTTGATTTAAAGATATTTATATGTAAAATGAAATGCTTAGTTTGTGTGTTCGAGTAAAAGCGTCTAAGAATCATTCTGAATGAATTTTACATAACTGGTAAACCTTAAGAGATAAACACAAATGTATATCTCGTTAAAATATAATTTATGCGATTGGTTTCGTCATAAAGTTAAACGTCCCCGGATATCGCATCTTATTGATTTCAGTTAAACCTATCTCCAACGGGAAGTCATCGTTTATTTCACTTATTATTTTACTCTTGGCAATTCAAAGAGAAATGAGCTTCAATTTCTGCTAATATCTATTTCGGGTAACATGATGTAAATAAAAAATACGTTGTAAGAATAGTTTGTTTACAAAAGAGGTAGAAAAAGTCACGTGAGTGGAACGCACAACATTTGTCCTACAGCATTACAGGAATACATATTCAAGAAGCGCAGACACAGTGCGGGTAAAGGCGGCTGTAGCATGCCGTGCTGCCCAGACGCAAAACTCCATGTAAGCGGTCAGGTTTTATACCGAAGACTCTGCAACAGCTAGAAGAAGATTATATTTCTAGTCTCTATCTTTAAGAAGGGTCAAAACCTCTGACAACGTATATTTCATAATAGACGTCTCATAGAAAATTGAAGGGTGTTCACATACAAGGGGAGGAGGATGAGTTATATGGAATATTTTCGAGTAAAGTTTAAAGAATCTCGGTTCTGTGACACAAGAGGAGATACCCCCCTGCAGTGTATTTATCAAAGCACAAACCTGTATGGTGTACTGGTACATATTTGGGCATTGTAACCAAATGCGAGCGAGATAAAAGGGAGCAACAGCAAATGTGCGGTACACTTCTCCATCAAATCCTGCCGCATATATTAGAGTAGAGGTTATGTTCTAAAGCGAACAAGCTTTTGAGGCCCCCGCGTCAGTTTACCTAACTACGTTACAACACGCACAGGCCATGTACCATAACTAAATGAGAATATTATATTGCAATGTCAACATTTCATACCCCAATACATAAAGACCATCAAACCAAACAAGAAATGGTAACATTCTCCCTTGTGTCTTTGCAGGGCAACCATCTCTTAATAACCTTCATGAAATATCCATGGTTAAGTATTGACTTAATGCGAGACTAAATCAAGAAAGCTAACAAAATAGTCATTTATGATACAAGTGGAAAATGGTGTTTTATATTGTAAGAAGCGAATACGAATTTACTAATAATGTAAACATTTTAACACGTGTCAAACTATCTTTAGACAGTTCTCAATAATTACAGACATATTATAAATATATTGCCTTACGTATTTCACTGAGTTCATGCTTAATGGTCTGAGATATTCAGTTGTTGCCTTCCTCAGCACCAGTGCTGATAACATGATTAGTGGTACAGAACGAAACATTATATACAACGGAGACAGTGTGCCAACTGTAATTTTGCTCTCTCCGCTGCTTGCATAATTTCGTCTGGTTCAGCAGATTCCATGATCATGACTTTGAAATCATCCGGTATGTTATGGATCGATACGAGCCTTCAGAGTCATAGCCTACTTGAATGAGGCCGTGGATACATAAACCAAAGTTGGAATGTTATAATTTTTTAGCATTGAGTGACAATTTTTCTACTTTTAACACTACTAACATCTGGTAAAAGACCTACTTTTAGCATCAGCTTTGAAAAAAAAACTTTGTGTACGTGCACTTATTTACTGTCGATTGTTACTTTCTCTGCACGTAATATGCACATGGTGTAGAGAAGGTATTGTATTCTACCCAAAAGTTCGATACCGATTTTTCACCAGAAACATATTTTGAGACACCCTGTGTCCATTAAAAGAATTTTTAGACAAAGGTCTTTTGGTGTATGTGTGTCTGTAGATAGCATAGCTAAAAAATTAATAGATCGTTAAATTCCAAAGTTGTTATTTACGCTTATTATCTTTCAAGGACGCGACACGAAGATTTTAAAAATAAACTTTCTCCAGTCCAAACTGCCCTTTACATGGGAAATTTTTTGAAACGTTTGTTTTTCTCAAAAAAAGGAATTACTAATTTTGATTAAAATACCGTATATTATAGATATTTACATGACAAATAAAATGTGTATCTTGAATTTTCTGGGAATAGCTTCTGAAGACTTGGGACAATTTTTCTGAATTTTGAATAATTAGTAAACCGGAAGAGATGGAAAAAAATCACATAAATAATGTAGATCTCGTTAAAAGACATTGTTTATGTCATATGCAGCTTTTTTGTAGATTTCACCGTTCCCAACATAGTCCTTTTTTTTATTAAATATTCATCTGCATGCCCAGTTACACCGATAACATTACATGCATTGTGACATTAGTACATGCTTTCAGCACACAGCTTTTTACATTTGTTTGTCTTAATATGGTGATAATTATTACAATAAATAGTTATAATATATAATAATATTTACTTAAATATTGTTTTAGAAATAAATTCATTGCACTCAAATGTCATTAAAATAACTTTATATTACTACATTTGTCTGTTTAATTTATTTTTAAAGTTACTCTGTGCTCAGAATTAGTACATATTAATTATACAATTTAGTTTCACATCTATTTGGTTTAGATATCCATGGATTTAATATATTTATAAAAACTTTGTAAATACCGGAACATTAGTTGTTGATTACTGACAGGCCAGGCATCTGCCTTCTGAATAACTTCTATGATTAATATTGCTCTCAGATGTTCTATGTTTATGCAGTCGAATATTAGATGGTTAACTGCCTGTTGGGCTCTGTTGCATTCGCACGTTGGGTCGTCTATTACATGAAATATATATGTAAATAGGATTTAGTTTTCCCGTGGCCTGACAAAATGGCTGTAGTTTCTGGAATTGTTGGGAGATTTATTTTCAACCTTTCTTTAATTAGTGGGAAAAAGGATTTAGTTACTGCTCTCTTTTGTGGTACTATTCCATCTAGTCTGCCATTTCTCGATACCTGCCCTTTTAATTTCCGATTTGATGGTGGATTTGGGAATTTTATTACATATTTCTTCTCTAGTACAGGCTTCTTTAGCTAATGTATCGGCAAATTCATTACCTTCGATGCCAACATGGGCCTTCACCCAACTGAAGTGAATCGTCCAGTAACGTCGTTGTAGCACCTTACCAGCATTATGAATGTTATTTATTAATGAATTGTGTTTCTTGTTTATTTTTTAATAAAGATAGTGTGATTCTACAGTCAGTGTACACGGCTGCAATTCTTTCTTCTTTCGATAGTTCTTCCATTGTTTGAAGCTCCTCTAGGGTGTGTCTGTACTTAACTTTGATTTTTTGGGGGAATTTGAACTATAAATAACAAAATTGTGAAATGTACAGTATACTGTACAAATGGACTCGAGTGTTGTAATTACTCTGGAATGGATGACACATAGGAAGAGGTTGTCAAAGTGTTTGGCAAAGTTTTATTCATTCAATTTCAAATATATTTAATAAACTTACTTAAGTTTTATTAAAATTAATTATTAAATACAATGTTTATCATACTTAGTAGTAAGCAAAACACAACAAAGAAAAACAAATTCTTGAATACAATCATCATTTTGGAAATAACAAACAGTAATTAATTACATGTGAAAAGCAAGAAAACAATTTCTTTCTCTTAATACAGAGATGAACACCACACTTCCTGCAGTATATATGAGATCTCTGCTGGCAGTTCATGTTCTTGCATCTAGTTGGTACCTTCTTTCCATCGTGTTCTGGTAAATTACATATATTATCAGTCTGAATCTCCCTGAAGGGTCTCCTTTCTGTATTTAATCGTTTTTTTATTGGTGGTGTTCCAAGGCTTGAACTTGGTCTTCCTATTTTAGTTTCCTGAGGAACTTTACCAGCTTTTACTAAACCTTCTGCTACTCTGAGATGAAACTTCAGTGAATCTATTATTTGGTTTTTTGGTATTCCTGCATTTTCAGCATATTTTCTGTATTCTAGCCAACTGTTTACTACAGCTAGATCCACTGCATGAAAAATAATTCGTAATGTCCATTTTCTTGATCGAATGAAGATTCTGTAAAAGCTAACAAGCCGATCCAATAAATCCACCCCTCCCATTCCATGGTTGTACCTCTTAACAATTTCTGGCCTCGGTATGTCAATATATTTGGAATTCTTTTTGTCCCATCTTTTCACCATATCCTCTTCAGCTTTTCCTATGTAATTAGAAGCTAGTACAGCTCCATTGTTATCTATCCATTTTACCACAACATCCCCATCTGCACTACTTACTTCTTCGCTATAACCCCTCTTCGGTTTGTTTCCATCTTTCTCTGAAATCAGAGGTGGATTACTGAATCTGTTTATTCCAATGGTTCCTGCATCATATATGTTTCTGGCTTTCAGTAGTTGTAGCAACTTATATGAGGAGAAGTAATAGTCATAATACAACTCATGGCCAGGTTGAGAGATTCTCTTACACAGCTCCAGAACAACTGCAGGACCTTATCCGTACAGCTTTCTTGAGGAAGGACATATTTCTGTAGTGGTCCCTTGATAAAGTAAAAAGTCATATGCCAAACCTCAAATACCACACAGCAAAAACACTTTGATGCCCCATGGGCAAGGCTTGCCTTTAACATATTGTTTTACATTTAGTTGTCCTCGAAATGGTATAGTTTGCTCATCTACACAAATTTCTTTATCTACTTCATGCTCCAACATCCTGTTTCTTATGGCATTATACGAGGCTTTGTCTAAACAGCTCAGTACCTACTGCAGCATCCCAATGCATTCTAAGTCGAGGTAATTTCAATGCTCCTGCAGCAATATGAAGTCCAAATATAGTTTTTATTTCATCTGGATTGGTTAATCTGAATGTTCTGCCTTTCTGTAGAGCATACACATTTGTTTTTCCTGACATATCGTCATACAAATCTTGGGTTATGTAACGCATACAGTATTCATATGGAGCAAGCATATTAGTAACAGCAGGGGTCTCTGTATTTGGAGTTGGAAATGGAGCATCGAATGGTAGGTACTATTGGTCGATGTCGCCATTTGACATTGGAACGCTCAGTCAGAGGCCAAAATTCTTCGTTTTCATAATTTGCCTCACAGTTTGTTTGGCTGTCGACAGTTACTTCCATTAGTTCATTTTTAGATGGTTGTAACTTATCTGCACCTGAAACAATATTCCATGTTGACTGTATTAAAATTTAACTAAAAACTAATTGATCTGTAATATTATAAATAAGCGCTTTTATATCCCATTGTTCAGTCAACTTACCAATTCGTTGAACATTGTTTCTTTGAACATGTGTATCCTCATCACTTTCATCCTCACTAGACCAAAACCCTTCAAAGTCAGATATATCCTCATCAAAAATTTTCAATAGCTCTTCTGTATTCCTTGGGTCAATACGCTCTGGAAAAGGAGAAATAATTACTAATGGAGAAATAATAACTGAATAATTGTATTCTCATCCATTTAATCCAGCATTATCATAAAAGTATAGTGGAATTCATAATAAGATATCTATAAACAGATATTACCCATCATTACAAAACAACAGGCTTAATTTTCACTATCTAACCTAACCTAAAAAGGCAGTATGAATGCAAAACAAAAAATATAATTATTATATCCACTCATTCAGCATTATTTCCGAAAGTTTAAAAAAGGATTTCACCTGTTTGTTAATCCTTCCCTATAAAACCAGTTTACAACACTTGAAACCCAATGTACAGCATACTGCACATGCATCTTTGCTAAATGTTATTTACTAAAATATAATTGGTAAACCGTTTCTACATACCCAAAATCATACCTTATTATTTTATGTTAATACCAAAATCAATAACTTTCTCATATTTCACTTTAATTCTTTGTGGTGAAAGAAATAAGAATTACTTACCCTCCTTTGATTTCCAACTGCCTGCCATCTTGATTTCTTGTTTACTTATTGAAGCAACTAGCACATAGTTGGCACTAATTTGTATCACAGAAGGTAGAAGAAAGTCCAAAGAGATTATAACATAATGTTTTTCTTAAAATCAATACACCAGATTAACAAAATCTAATTAGACATGTTATGTACAGTATACTGTACAAATGGACTGAAAGGGTTAATCTATATAGTTCTGCTTTGCCATATACCGTAATATCAATAGGTTGAATGCCTGCTCTAATGCAAGAAGAATCAAATTATCTTGTTCTATATGCCTTAGTCATACCAGATAGTCCTTGTTATTCATTTCAATTTTAAAATACTTATACTTTTATCAGACAGAAAGTGTCCGTTTTTGAGTTGTTCCCCTGGTCAAGCAAAGAAGCGAATTGCAATTTATAATAATTACCTATCGCTTTAGCGTAGTGCATTACTTTACTTCCCTTTTACTTAAAAGGAGCCAAGTAATAAATATGTTCTGTTAATGCAGCTTGATTAGCATGGTATAGAAAGAAGAGTAATGTTTTTTAAGAATTTTTGTACAACAGCTAGAGAAAGTCATGTTCTTTTTCAATGCAGGTGCAATAAAATGTGAGGCCATTAGTATAAAAAAGAGTATAAAGTATTTGTTTCATACAGAAAACACTCCATTATCTACTGGAATCAAGAAGGGCTATAGGCAGTTAGCATTCTGGTCAAGTTACTGTCATAATATGGCTGCAGTGCTGGAAATAATAATGTGGGTTCCGCTGAAGTGAGCTATATTATAAAATTGTGGATTATGTTAAGAGATATTTTCAGGATTTTAACTGTGTACAGCATCACCATATGTTATATTATAAAGACAAGCGCCAGTTTTCTTCTAGATGGATGCGGTGTCTCAAAATGTGACACCCGTCACTGCCACAAAAGCTAGGAAACGGGCCCGGGAGGCAAGGAAATGGAAGTCGGTTAAAAGGGAGATAATTGTTGAATTCTATTAATAATTAATTTCATGTTAAGCGGAAATGCTTTTTTGATTAATGTACTTTGTTGTTTATTTATTAATTTTTGAACACAAATTTATCCACACTTTCATGATAAAGTCTTATAAGAACTACCTTGTGTTAAAAGTTTTTCAATAGGTCTCAGCAATTTAATTTCCACATCCAATTGTCCTAGTTAATGCTCTAGAGCTAACATTTTGAAGAGAGAGAACCAAAATGCAATGTTTAAAATACTTTTGTCACTCAAAGTTACCTAAATCTCAATGGGGAACAGTTACATGGATGTTCTCTTTTCCTCCTTTTTCTCTTCCTTGCAGATAATAATCGGTTTCAATTTTCTAAGAGTACTAAGTAGCCCACCTTACATTAGCATTATGACCATGAATTTCAGTGCAAAATAGTAATATAATTCAATTATTTTAAGTTTACTAACATGCCCAGGTACATCACTCCCTTCTTTCCTCAACAGAAAGAGCAATCATCATGCATGTTGATAGCAAATGGAGCAAAATCCACAAAAAGAGTAAGGTGTGAATCAAAATGTACCATCTCCAAAATTTATGCAAAATATCTAATAAATTATTAATCCCATGTTGATTTCCTCTGTTTACTTACAGTAAAATCACTAGATGAATATGCAAGACAAAAATCAAGCAGATCGAGTTGGAAGAAAAAGCTGTATCACAAATTGGGTTGTACTGAAGAATTTAGGCAGATGGAGATTTCTCTTTCTCTAATATACTGGTGCCATTCTTACTACAAATTCTGCACCAAATAAAAATAAAGGTAACTCCTATACTCGAACTACAGAAATACAGTCCATGCCATTTTTAGAGTGGGTTTCCTAGAATGTGTTTCGTAATAGACTTGCCAACCCCGTATTTGTAGGACTGAACCTGTTACGAGTAGTCGGCCCTTAGCCAGGCCTGAACATGAAGTTGATATGAAGTGTAGGCGAAATTAACGATTGGAAAGGTGATAATGGAGCAATTGGTGTGGAATGAGTGGTGGTGGAAACCGAAAGACCCGAAGAATACCCCGCCCAGACGCCTCTTCGTCCACCGCTAATCTGGGATCGAACACGGGCCACCTAGATGGGAGGCGAGTGGTCTAACCACCCACCCACGGCGCCGCTCTTACAATTTTTACCACCTCTAAATATGGTATATTTCATACGTCAAGTAATAAGATGTGATTTTTGTGAATACATGCGGGTTTATCCATGCATACTTGGATCGAACACGGGTCACCTAGATGGGAGGCGAGTGGTCTAACCACCCACCCACGGCGCCGCTCCTAGAATCTGTACCTCTATATATGGTGTATTTCATACATCGAGTAATAAAATGTTATTTTTGTGAATACATGCGGGTTTATCCATGCATACTTGGAAATTATTTTCCTATTAACAACATTTTCTTATACAAATGATCTGTTTTCTCAGTAACCAAATGAAATTTTGGTAGGATAAAACAGCATTTCATTGAAATTATCTAGTTTGATGATAAGCTGTATAAAAGTAGATGGACATAAATCCTGTAAAAACAATTTGATAGGTTCAATTCCGTATATCCCGGATTCCTTCATTTTTCCCCATAGCCAGAGTTCCTTCAAGTTGTGAGTCTGACTCCTGTCTCACACACGGCTTGTGTGAAACAACAAACACTAATTGATCATAATAGTTGGCTGAACTATGAAGCCCAAAACATATTATAAGTCACAATTGAAGTATGTCATCTAAAGAAATTGAGATAATCTTGTGGTTTACCGGGAAACATGCGAGTCAGTTGAGGAATTTAATCCTCTACTGGCATGTTGCCACAGTAACTCGGTGGTTAGCCTAACCATTTATGCAAGTCATTCACAATGAGGAGAACCTCGGAGACTATTCCCAGAAAATTCAATGAACATTATCTTTGCAATATATCTAATATTTTTCGTAATCGGGTTAGTCTCCCCGCATTTAGGACTGACACTCCCCTAAGCCTTACAAGTGGATGCCTAGGGGTCAGTAGCCAGTCGAGGAGACAACACATGTAAACAGAATGGAGAACAACACGTGATACTAAATGAAAGCGAAATGGGTGATAGGAGAAGCGATGATGGAACAATGGTGGAATGAGTGGTGGGGGAAATCAGAGGACCGGAAAAAAGACACGCCCAGATGCAGTTTCGTTCACCACAAATCCCACATGTGGGTGCTAGGGATCCAACTGGACCGCCTGGGTGGGAGGCGAGCGGCCTAACCACTCTGCCACGGCGCCACCACAGTATCTTTAATGTACGGTATTTTAATCAATATTGTTAGCCATTTTTGAAAAAAATAGAAAATTTCGAAGAATCTTTCATGTAAAGTATAGTTTGGGGTGGGGATCTTTCATAGATATTTTTGTGTCGTATTCTTGGAAGACACTAAAATAGCAAGCTCGGAATTAAAACGACTTTTCGTTTTTGAACAATGATTCTTTCTAAATTCTATCTCATTTTTCTCTATTCAGGAGCCCTCAAAATATTTATTTTCGGTGAAATCTCGGTACCCAATATTTAATGGAATGCAATACATTCTTTACCGACTACGTACATTGTACATACGTGCTAGTGAAAGTAGAAAGGTTTCGGGTATAAAGCGATATGGTCGTTTTAAAGCGATCGGCAGTTTAATGTTTGTACAGAGAAAATTAGAGGTTTATGATAGACAAAGCAACACCAGAGTGAGCGACTAGAGAAAGTTGGTTGCTCTACATACCAAGCAATAATTGATAGTATTCCCTGATAAGTCTTTTTTTCAGATTCACAGTACTTTAATGTTAGATATTCATTATTTTGCAGGTAGCCTCAATATGTAACTACTCATATATCCAAGCAGAAGCTGATACACTCATGTCCGCTAGCCTCCCCATCCCACACCCCCTACCTCTACGCCCATATGCGTCCATTATGTACCTAATTATCATATAAACAGAGAGAAAAACACATCACCATGATTTTGCTTATGCTAATTTTATCCACCACGCATAAAGCGTTTCGAAAGGTTTTTCGAATATTATTAGAATGATCACAGTTTGTAGCAATCGTATTCGCATTTCCATTGTTTTTATTTTCGTGGTAATGAGTAATTTAAGCCTAGGGTACTGCTACTCACGTTGCTACCTAATACCGACAGATTCTTGCATTATGGTTTTTAATAAACCAGAAATAATATTTATGTATTTACACATAAAGCTAGAAGGTGATTTGTTCTGATAATTTTATATTTTAGGTAGAGAAGCTATGTTTACTGTACGTTGAATTGTCAAGAATACGTAAACTACTCCGTTTGTATGTGAAATGCTACAATAAAGAAGTTAGTCAACATATTGTCACGTGTGTCATTGTTTTACTAATATTTTATTAATTAGGAATCAATTAATCTGAATTAATTTGGATTTCATTCTCGCATATTCCTGGAAAAATGCAAGCTACATTATCATCTGATTAAGTAACAGGATAGAAGTGACCACCCTCTTCCGATGGCACTCCTAGTCGACTTCCGTTGGGTTACGTGCACATTCGTACTTTGACGTCACACCGGATATTCTAGAACATTTAAACATTCTATGTTGATTGGCCAAGATTACCCACTATCAGGGCGTTAGTTCTAAACTTATTTAACGCACTGCAGACCCGACAACCAGGTCTTGACCGTAGCGGAACCTCTGCGTTTGTGCGTCTTGGGGGTCGCTCAGTGTTAACCGCCCAACCACTTCATTTCTCACTTCGCCTAGAACACCAAGACATTTCTTAAGGTAAGACTTTGTATATCAGTAACCCCAGTAACCGGAATGATATTGGCCACGATGAATGGAATAGATTGTAAACCAAACATGCGCGAACAACAAATGATTTAATCTTGAGTCCCGTTGCTATCATTGTTCTACCATCTGCCTCCTTTTCATCACCTCTATTCCCCCACGTTGCAGATCCTTGTCGCGACAATATACCATTTTAACGTTAATTACCAAACTTCGATGTCTTGAATTTTTAAGAAATATCTACATGATCCTAGCTGAAGGCACGTGCGCCAATTAAGGACATACCAAAGTTTTATTCAATATTAATTCACAACTACCAAGCCATTTTTATTCAATATTAATTCACAACTACCAAGCCATTTTTTTTAAAAAAAAATGATTATATGTTTATATTGGGAAAAAGGAAAATGTGAGTTTATTGGAAACTCAAGTAATATGGTAAATTTTGTTGGTTTTCTAAATTGGGACAAATTAGCTTTATTAAAACCAGGGGTCCTAAATACGCTTCAAATTATTTTACTTGAGGTACAACACAGAGGTGGTCGTGTGAATAATCAAGTAATATTCCAATAAAACTGTTTTATTAAACAAAGCCAACACATGTAAACTCAGTAAAGACAAATTAACTTATTCAGATTCAAAAAGTAAAAAATATATACATTTTAAGCCCTGTTACATTCTGGGCACTGGTAATTTACTCTTGTCTTGATTCTATACCAATACAAAGTTCATATAGTATATCTGACAGTTTTTGCGCATTATTACATCTACCATTTTGTCCTCTTTGTAAATATACCTCTAGCCATTAAGGTCTGTTTGTGCTCTCTTGAATTTTTACCAATAAAAACCACAAATTTATAGCACCATAAAACTGTTTATTCAGTATGAAAGTATATTCAGTACTATTTAATAGTACATATATTACAATATATTTTATAAAGAATACATGTCGCCATTAATGATAATATGGCGGTTGTTAGTATACGCTAAATCAGATCCATACGTCTAACTTGCTTACTTCTGTTTTCACACATACTGAGATGGAAATAACGGTTGATATGTTCCATGTGTCAACCGTGCACTCCAATCGAGGAGAGCCTGACACCTACAACACTAGTTTGTCAGAAACCATTTAGTTGGCCTTTTTGGCGTTTATGACCCTATTTGGTTCATATACCATATACAGAATGTTTAAAAAATACGGGGCATAATTTCAGGTATGTATTTTCCACATGTAGACACTCAAATTAGTTCATTATAACATGTTTCCGGAAATGCTTCATTTCCGAGTTATGACCTTCACAACATTGAAATTCACTGGAACGTTTTTCTTTCCGCATTTTGTTGTTGTCATTACAGAAGATGTTCAAAATGTCCACCTCCTGCTTGAATACAGACCTCACATCGATGTCTCATTGACCTGCGAACACGATCCCAAACTCCAGGAGTATTGCGTATTTCCTCACAACTTGCCACAATTCGATTCCGAAGGGATTCCAAATCCGGCACCGGAGACGAATAAACCAATGATTTTAAATGGCCCCACAAGTAGAAATCGAGAGGGTTCAGATCAGGTGAGCGTGGAGGCCAAGCAATTGGCCCACCTCTACCTATCCATCGATCAGGAAACCTTCGATCCAAGTACCGGCGAGCCGTAAGACTGAAGTGTGCAGGAGTGCCATCATGCAAGAAGTGAATGTGTTGAGGATTGTTCAGTGGAGTGTCTTCGAAAACGTCAGGTATGGTGTTTTCCAGGAAGTTTGTGTACGCCTGCCCCGTAAGCCTGTTTACAAGTACATGGGGTCCAACTAATCGATCACCAATGATACCGGCCCACATGCTGAGGTATAAGCGCACCTGTTGATGAGATACAACAGTTGCACGTGGGTTTTCATGCAACCATACATGCTGATTGTGGAAATTTGTTATGCCATCTCTTGTGAACTGTGCTTCATCTGTAAATAATACGACGGCAGAAAAGTTCGGATTTACACCACACTGCTGCAAGAACCACTGACAGAACCTAACTCGTGGAGGGTAATCTGCTGGTGACAGGGCCTGTACACGTTGCAAATGATAAGGATACAATTGATACTAGTTCAACAGTCTCCAGACAGTCGTATGAGGAACATTTACTTGCAAAGCTAACCGTCGTGTGCTGATAGAAGGAGTCCTGTCCACAGCCTCCAGAATCTTCTCCTGCACTTCTGGAGTTGTAGATCTTGGTCGTCCCCTTCCCAAACCAGGAGAGGTTAATGTTCCATACTCGCACAGACGGGAATGGAGACGTACAAATGTCTTCCGATCTGGACATTGTCGCTGTGGGTACCTCTCCTGGTACAAACGACGAGCCAGCGCAGCATTGCCGTCCGTCTTACCGTACATGAAGTGTATCTCTGCCAGCTCTTGATTTGAATACATGTCGCACAGTCTTAACGCCTAAAGAACACTGAATGTAACCTTCCTCAGAATGAACTATCAGAGCGCCCTCCTAATGTCTCCTTTGACGACAAAGACCTGCGGAAAGGAAAACGTTCCAGTGAATTCCAATGTTGTGAAGGCCATAACTCGGAAATGAAGCATTTCCGGACACGTGTTATAGTGAACTATTTTGATTGTCTTCATGTGGGAAATACATACCTGAAATTATGCCGCGTATTTTTGAAACACCCTGTATAAACCAGTTATCACGAAGAACCATACGGTTTCCTTGATATAGCCGGTGTTGAAATAAACACTTTGACTACTAAACTTCAATTTTTTTAATTTTTACTTTGCACATAGAAAAACTAATTTCTAGGCGAGTGTATAATTGCAATATAAACAAACAGAGAGAGGGAGGGATGAGGGAGGGAGAAAGGAAACAGAATAAATGTCTACGCAATTAATGTTATAACACAACAGGTAAGAGTTTGCAAAAAAAAAAAAAAATCCACTTTTGCTGGTTTAAATTGATAGTATCTTTTACATTTCTTTATTTTTCTTTCAAGAGAAATAAGTTCTGTGGTTACTTACCATAGTTTTAAGTTTAGGGTATTTTAAAAAAAATTATTGTGGATTATATTTTATTGATTTAGCCTAAACCTTAATTGTCAAGTCTTTCAGTAGATTGTTTAGGATTTACTATGCTTTTCAAGTTTGAACAAATAGATCGTTTAAACCTACTAAGCAACCAGTAAGAGCACAAGACTCTTAGGATTATCTGCTCTACTGAGCTTCCAGCTGCAACTCTTTGCACCAGTAGAAGTGGTTTGCCCTTAAGGAACTGTTGGCTATTTATTTTATTTCATTTTTATTTTGTAATCGTTAGCTATAAAGAACCATATCGAAATAAGCATATTCAAATAATCTGACTTATGAAATACTATATTTTTCTTATATATTAATTTTTCTTGTTCTACAGTGTCTTATTTTTGACTCGTGGCCGGGTGCTCGACTCGAGGTAGCTGCGTGTTCACAGTGCTTCCAAGCGGTCCAGGCTCCAGCTTTACTCCGCCAAATGCATGTGTTTCACAACTCTCGGCTTGGAAAGCCACTAAAATTTTAAAATTAAAAACTTAAAAGAACTGCAAACACCTGATAGTGTGGGTAAAGTACATTTTTGAATTTAGGTGTCGGGTAAAGTTAATGATGTCTTTAAGTACCCAAGTAGTTTTTTTTATTATTTTATTTATTTATTTTTTTTACAGACGAAGCATAATTTTATTTAAATTGTACACGAAATGCCAATGCATGACCACAAAATTAGTTTCTGTTGTGCTATGAATGTGTGCCGAAATATAGGGCCTATATTCTTTGAGGATACAGTTAATGGACAGAGGTACAGGGATAAAATAATGAAATACTCCTAGAAAATTTATGACATTGAATGTATATAGGCATATTTGTCGAAATTTAAAACATTTTTGAAGACGAGGTCATCAGCAAAGAACTGTGGCCAACAGACCTTACGGTAAGCGACTTTATGGTGAAATTTAAAAATAAGGTGTATCTGAACAACCCACATAGGTATGAAGAGCTGAAATATATCAGAAGAGAAATTATTTCAATTTCAGAAAAAGAATAATGCCACATTCACAATAAGATATATGCGCAAGACTTTACACCCATGTTATTCAATGTAAGCCTTTACATACACATGTACGCGCTACACAATGCAATGAAACGCAAGAGTTTGCAAACTCCAAACTTTATTCTTGTGCTGTGTACACAGAGAAAGAATTCTGTATTCCTCCTCCTATGCATTGTCTACTGTTCAACATCAAAGATCGGAATGCGATAGTTTACAGGGCTTACTGTACATATATGGTCTTCTATTTGGCTGTGGAGCACCACCTCTCATTTCTCTCAAGAGTCAATAGCAGTCTCCTTGCGAAATCTTTTATTTAATGGATTTCCCCACCATCTGCGTCTAGATTTTCTTTTTGGCTCTCATGAATCGTAGGGTACAAAGAGATAATTCGCAGTTTATTAAATGTGCAGCTTTATCTCTCATGCAGTCTCCATGCTGGCATCATTTTCAATATTTTTGGATAAACAATGTGACGCCATTGCCGCGAACGTCAGCTATTAGCATGTTATTTTTAGAACTTATTTATTTCTGAAAGATTAAGTGAATTTTGTTAAATGGTATTGGTTATGTGTGTAGCACTTGGAAGATATCCGATGTACAAATCTAGAAAGCTGTGTGAACTTCTTGCATTAGCTTACGACTGCGCTGTGAAAGCCTTCTCTCACGCCTGCGCTTATGCTGCGTTACGTCTGCGTATGGCAGCACAAGGGCATCATTTCCATCACCTTCTGTGATAAAGGCATGTGGTAATTGTATGCATGTGAATCTATGCGCTTGCATTGTCCGCACGCTGTTCGCTTAAGGTCAGGTTCTGTGAATATTCAACTCGGTCGGAAGCAGCGGGCCAGAAAGCAGGCGACCAGGAGTCGGAAATACGGCGCTGTATATTTTTCACATCTATGAAGTTTGCAAGATAAAAGTATACAAGATATCTTACTGAAACATTGTAGGAGCACATACCATGAGCTCACAAAACATATAAAATGGAAGGTGCGTATATAAGTGTGTATAATATAAGCTTATAGAAAGCAATGTAAAATAGTTGTGAACATTTGAGGGTACAAATATGCATACTTGCAAGTTGTAACTTAGGTAGTTAAGGCAAGGCGAGCTAGCTTAATTCCAGGTAACAGTTCACCAACCATCACCTGCTAATGAGCACAGGGTTTAGGCTAAAAATGTAAGACAGTGAAAAAACAGCCATATAAAGAAGTGAGACAGGAATAGTGACTTATCTTCCAAGTAGCACAGGGAATTGGAGAAACAGACAAAGCAAGCATAAAGTTAAAATGAGAAAGAACCATTGGATTTTTAAAAAACACCTCATGTGCACGCCATGACGTCAAAACTTGGCACAATTTATTCTCATAGCTTGGGAGATGATGCCAACTAAGAACCAATAAGAGATTCCGTTACATTGTATGGCGCAAAAGTTGGCGTCACCCAGGATCAGTATATAAGTCAAGGCAGATATCTATGTGGTTACTCTCTTACTGTTACTCTCTGGAGCTTGTGTTAACGTCACATTGTGCTGCGCGCACCTCGACGTGCTTAAATGTTGGGGGAGTGATGTGCAGGTGATTAGATTAGAATCATGATTAATAATTCAATGGCATTTATATATAACTCATTTTGTAAAGAAACAAGCTAGCCCCCTGGTAAATCTGTGATACAATAAATTCATGTCGTAATATAAAATGAAGTGTTTTTAATATTAGCCGCACCCACAAACCCCTCAGATAATTTTAATTACAAGATTAGGATTGGTATTTTCATCAACAAAGTGCTAGGAGACACAGCATACAGCAGTTATTTTACACAAAAGTGAAACTTCTACTGCGTATACAAATTCTAGCTTGCAAAGTGATTTAAATAATTTTTACTGTCTAAATTCATTGTTCTAGCAAAAAATTCAGCTTCTAAAGCATTATAAATAATCTCATAGGAAGTCCAGTTTTACAGCAAATGAGTTTGAATTACAACAGTAAAACAATTTTTATATTACCCTTAATTAGCATTCTTCAAAACTATTTTTTTAAAGTTCCATAATTTCTCAAAAGTGCATTATTTCGGAAATGTACACCATTTATTTTTAATGTGGTGTTGAGAGGCACTATCAAAATTTTGAAAAAATTACTGAAACATTGCATCATATAGAATGTTATGAGTATGGAAAAGTTAGGGAAAAAGTATAAAATAAAGTTAAAATTTTAGAATGCCTATTTATAAGCATGTGTAATCTCTTTAAACGTTGAATTCATATTTTATTATGAAAAGTTAATGTTTTAATTTTTTTATAGATGTCAACTTTTACAGACCTATCTCCTAATTAGAGCAGTAACACTGCAATGCTTTGGGTATTGAGGGAAAAAGTCAATGCACTAAATTCAAGTGTGTTTTAATGAGGGCAACAAGCGTCTAAAATATTATGAAGTGTTTTACATATAACATTAATAGATAACACATTTCATATTGCTAACACACATAAACACAGATGGAAGAAAACATGCGGGTGTGTATTTAGGCAGATTCATGTGTTTAACCCATAATTGCATGGTGTTGCATACATGAAACAAGCATGATTCATGAAAACTTTTACATGTTTTAGTGGACTTTTTTCTAATTTCGTATTATACCAAGGTTCAACAATAAAATTAAGCTATTTCTAGCTCTTATGTTGTAAAATTATTCACATTTTTGCAATAAAACTGAGGTGCTTTCTTAAACAATATAAAAGCAAACTCCATGCAACTGCAGTCAAATGTAGCCCCTTTAGCAACCAAGCACGCTAGCACACCGGTTATTTTATGTGGGCCCTTCCCAACCTTTTATCACAGGCACAGTTGGCTGCAGTCGCTGGGACGCCAACTCGAGACGTTGGGCTTTGAATAAATGGCCAGTTAAGTTCCTATCGCACTAAAAATCACGGTTATTCAAGTCGCTTCAGTTTTGGTGCCAGTGATCGGGATAAAAACACCGATTTGCGAATTAGAGGAAGAAAGACATATATAGCAAAATACTTCATGCAATTAAGGGTTAAACTTTTACACAGGTCCCAAACAGTTTCATAGGCACCGCCATATGCAAAACACAGTTTTGGAGATGCCAAACCCTGCTGAAGCGGCAGGCGGGAACCTAAGATGGTGCATCGCGCACACTGCCTAAAATTTCAAAGTAATTATTGATATATTGTGACCTCACCAGAGTTTCGGTTCTACGAAGCTTAAGTCTGGATTAAATTGGGAATGAAGGCTGCTCTATTTTATTGAAGTTAATTTTCCACGTATACGTGGCAAAGTTTCGTTTGTAGTTTAAAGGGATCATAAACAGTTAATTACTTTCTCTACACATGATATACATAGCGCACAGATATCGCTTACTTTTGCTCGGAGGCCCTTTTATCAGGCTTGAGGTTCTTTTACGCTCCGTAAGTCTACAACATGGGATCAACGGCGTTACTTTCATATCGAACGAAGCCATGCTAAGGATATTTACTCCAAAAAATAATCACTCGGCAAGGGAGATTGATACCTCGCCAAAGAATTTGTATCTGTAAATGTCTTCCAATTTTACAACATATGGCTTGAAAAATAAGCTGCGAAACATACGCCGCTAATATTTAGCACCATATTGTAGAGATAATTTAACGTTAGTAATGTTGTATATGTAGGCAAGGAACTGGTAAAGACAACGCAGACAAGCACCATCGAAAGTTTGCAGATACTTTTAAAAGTAAATCCATTTTGCAGCGAGACGAAATAATAATAAATTAAACATTTGCACATTTAACATCAAGTTCTTGTTAGCTTGGGCAAATTGTTGAGTTTGCAATTAGGATAGCCACAAAACAAATGATAAGATACCGGTGAATAGAGTAAAATATGTTAAACATTCAAGAGCAACCTAGAAATTCCCGGTCATTAAGTAGCCTTTTGAGTAGGTAACTGACTGACTGAAAGGTGGGACAGATTACCTGATAACAGCCAACGAGAACACCTGTTTGTTTTCATGATGCGTGCTCACCAAGTGCATGCTGAGGTGGATTTGAGCATCATATACTGGCATCTCGTGCGGCTGGTCAGTGTCCAAGTGATGTCACTTTCAATGCTACATAAAAGCACACCTAGAGGGTTTCTAAGCTGCGAACACAAACTTCTGATTACTTTAAGTATAAGCTATAACATTCATATTTTTGTCATTTCGAAACACCCTGTTTTCAAAATTCAGCAATTATTTTTACAGAATTACTATACGCTTCCATGATAATTAACTCCATAACAGCATGGTTTAAATGCATACTATACTTGCGTCATTCTCAGTTTACAGCACTACGTTCAAAACAGGTGCTAGCATTATCCATATCACATTCTTGTTAACAATTTTGACATTTTGTAACAAGCATCCAAATATTGCCATCCATGTTATAATATAGGGTCATTAAATTAAAAAAACTAATAATAAAGCATATGAGTAATCTCTTCTGAATTACAGTGTCCTTGGGCTAATCCTCAAAATAAATGCTGAAAATGCCTGACAGCTTTGCGAGATACCACAGAGTCAAATGTTGAAAATGTCCCACTTATGCCCAGGCAGGACCATACTTGTCACATCATATTCTTTGACGTTTTCCGAAGTGTAAATTCTCCTTAATGATTGTGGTTTTTCCTAATTGCTCCAGAACGTCCAACAAAACAGTTATTTTATGATTGTATAGCCCAATTAGAAGAAATCCGAAGATGTAAAGTTGTATGATCCGGGAGTCCACCAAATATTTTTGGTAAGATTTACCCAAGTACCCTCTCAAGTCTCATAGAAATGTTTTTCCACACATACTGTATGTAGACAAGCGTTTGAAAGCTTTTCGATCTGCTTCCGATTTCTCTTTACAAACTCAGCTACTATGGCAAGATGTTGGTGGGACATAGAAATATCTTAAGTAACACGTTTTCCCCTACAAGGATATCTCAAATTACTTAAGTCCCGGGAACTTTAGTTAACCAATTCTGACTTAATCTTTACAAGCTTATAGAATTGTTAGACTATACCTTTTAACCGCATTATCCTCCTGCAAATTAGTTATCTTACAGTTATTCCCTGAATGTGTTGGAAGAGGGGCCCTTAAACCACCGAGATATTATATGGGATCAGCAAATCTGAAAGCTGACATCGTTCACCAGATCCAAACCATGTCTTTATGCAATGGAGCTTCGGGGAGATTTTTGGATATCTCTGTAGCCAAATATCCGCCGTTTAGCGTGTTAATATAGCATGACAGAGGAAACCGCGGTTCATCTGTATACAGGTTATGTAGAGAATAAGAAGGGGTTGAAACAGTTGAAAGTAATGCATTTGCTTTTCTGATTCTGATTCATTTAATTTATGCACTATAACCATTCCGCATTCGTAAACTGGCTGTTTTCGCACTTCAGACGTGTACTACATGACTAAGACTGCCGTCTGGCTTAAACGCTGCTGCGATTTCTTTGGCCACATTAAAATTTTCTGGAACACGAGGCTGGAATATGCACTTGCGCGCACACACGCACATACATGTTTTAATGTCTGCATACTTGTGTCACAGTTTAAGAATGGGAATAAGGAAATTCAAAATCTTCATAAGGGATAAAAAATTTACAGAAATTAAGAAATTCAAATAACATGTGCCTAAGCGGGGCAGAATCCATAGGCCATTTCACGAACAGAACAGAAATGTTCCCAGCCATTAGAATGTCCTTAGCACACGTGTTGAAACGCTAAAGATAGTCAAGTTTCAAAGCCGCAGACCGGCGCTGGAGCATACGTGTTTAATCGGGTAGCAGTCATTGGAACGTGAAAACAAACCCCAGAAATGAATGTCGGGCCTTCAAACTTTCTAATCGGGGAAATAGTATTCTGCAGAACAGTTCCAATGAAAATTCACTAAGCGCAACACAGCGAATAACCGCTGCGATAAATCACATGGTCTCGGACCCCATCCAAACTGCCTAGAAAACAGGTGTAGAACAGACAAGACTCCTGGTCCTTCGAGTTCAGCCTTGGGCAATGATGTTTGTTTGAAAATGTACATTTGTAAGTAAAAAGAAAACTGTAGACAAATAAGACAACAAAGGAAATGAGGAGAAAATGGAATAAAGAGGAAAAAGAAGAATTTCGTAGTAGAAAAACCTCCGCTCCAATCACTTTTCTAACGGCGCTAGGACAAAAATTCACTGTATCCCCGCCCTATTTACGAAGAGAAGAGAAGGTTGTGGGATGGTGAAAATTAAATAATATACAGCCTCTTGTCGCTTTCTGTGTTTACCCAAGCTTCAGGTATCCAATAATTAGCTTTATATGCCAATAAAGAACACTAGAGTCGATAATCTTAACTTAGCGTATAAACGTCGGCTTGTCTTGTGCATGCGGGAAGGCAAGGAAGTATGCTGAGTAATAATTTGTCATCTGTTTTGTCAAAATAAATGGAAAGCAGACGAAGTTGTGCCCGATTCTCCATTGTTCACACTACTTCCGAGGTAAGAGAAATTTCCCCCATCACTCATCGTTTCGCTACCTGGAGGGTAACCAACACATACATGGCCATAGACCGACACCCGAGCACCTGGAAAATTGCCACACAACCCCCCCGCCCCCGCACCTGCGAAGCATCATTATCAATCGCAAACCAGAAATGAAGACGATCTTCATTCGTTTCAGGTATTCTTCTTTCTAATGTGGTAGATTCGAATCCCAGTTATGTCCATCCTTATCAGGGAAAGAAGTGTTGACCTTGTTGGAATATTGATATGGAATGACTTTTTGAAAGTCCGTTGCGTTTCAAAAACATTATGTTTTTAGATTAAAAACACACTAGCAAATTGAGAAGTGCCAGTTTTTTAGGATCCAAAGCTACAGACTGTAAAATATTTCCAAACAGATAATAATAGACAAGGTAACGATGGAAGCTAGGCATACTGAAATCAATACCAATATCGATTTTCCCAGAAGAGAGATCACAAATCCAATTGCAATCGTAACACTTGGAAAAGTGTTCAAGCGCCGTGGCGGATTGCTTATACCGCTCGCCTCTCATCTGGGCGGCTTGGGTTCAATTCTAAACAACAAATGTGGCATTTGTGGTGAACAAATTTTCGTTTTGGCTGGTTTCAACCGGTTTCCTTGCTTTTCATTAAAAAATTTACATGAACACCTTTAACATCATCAATTTCGCCTAAATGATATATCATCTAATTCCTGATGTTCATAATAAGCATAGGGTTGATCCTCCATCCCTGGATTTTCTGATCCATAACCCATCTACTGCGTCGGACCCCAGACAGTAGCTTTTAGGTCCCGGGGGCGCAAGTCCTCCATATAGGGAGCATAAACCGAAAGATAAGAAGGGTGTTCAGGTTTGTATAAAATTCACTGCGTAGCATCTGTTATAAAGAAACGCATTTTTCCCTTTACCCTCACGTTTCGTATAGATCTAAAAGTTGTTGTACCAGTATTGAAGAGTGTACGCGATCTAATACAATAGCCCTCATGAATTGAAGCCTATATGAGGTGCGTTTTGAAATTCAGAAGTGCGTTGTTTACTCATTTCCAGTGAACGGTGTAACAGAGCACGGCAAAGAGTAGCAAGCGCATATGAAGCCATTTGTACAACTGGCGGAGTGTGTGAGAACGTGCCAGGATTTCTAATGAAGCGGGCAGCGCCATCCGTGATGATAAAGGGACCACTTACAGCATCTGTTGTAAACTGTTTGCATGCATAGTGTATGAAAATTAAAGTAGCTAGTGATATAAAAACAGGCGTCGAGAACGAGCGTTTGCGATAAAACTTTAAATTATTTTAGTGTATTCTGTGTAACTTAAGGCAAGCAAATTAAAGGCTAGCTTACGTTACTTCAACAGAACCCGCAGCTCCGTCCGCATTTTTTGCACTGGCTAAAGAGAATTTTTCCTCTATTAACATCCCTTCCACGCTGCTTCCTTACGCTGTTGTCATACCCTCCCTCAGCCACCCTATTTAACGTTCCTCCTCTTCGTACCTCTTCTGCTTTGCCTCTCTCTCTATCACTCTTTGTCAACTACTTACGTTGCTAATCCCTTCCTCTTTGTGCAAAGTATGTCGCCTAAGAAGCTAAACTACCTTATCCAATGCGTAAATACACAAAAGTTGGTAAAATACATATTACACAAGGTTTGATAGCCACTTCAGGCGATGTTTTAATCCGCATGGAAAAACCATAGTTTATTGAACATTGAAGTGACTAAGCTCAGTTGAAATTAAGATATCCCATCAATACTGTCATGTCTAACCATTAAGCCTCACGTTAAAGTTTGCTAATAGCGAAAACGCTCCAGTTCAAATGAAGATATTCCATCAATTCTGCGTCTTTCCGAGTACACCATTAAGCCTCACATTGAAGTTTACTAAGAGTGATAACGCCCCTGTTGAAATGAAGATATCGCATCAATATTATATCTTTGGGTAATACATTTTCTGGCCAAAGTTGTTGCACAAATAATTATAGCTTAACGTTATTTGCACCTAAGTGCAAAGTTAATGTCCTTAAAATACTTAGTGGTTTATGAGCTATATAGTGTTTGGTTTACGCTAAAAAGACAAACCTTTTATCTGCACCTGTATTTTGACAAACTCCCAAAGATGCTCACTGAAGTGTAAATAAAATTTCCTTGTCCGGAGCGGGAACTTTTTTGGGGAAGTAGCGTGATATTTTATCAAAGAAATCAAGTATTTTTTCATCACCTAGACTATAACTTAAGTCTTCATTTAAATCGTGAGCTCCAGTAACGAGATCAAAAAGAAAAAAAAACCTCATGCTGTGGCAGCTTTATCTGCCTATTTCACTAATTTATTTTCTACGAATTTCTTTTAACATACTGTTGGAAGGAATGTTTTTTTTTAAAGAAATTCTTCGTCATTTGTCCGTACATCTTTTATGCCAGCCATAAATACAAATTCGTGCATTAGAATATTTGTAATGCATTTTTAGTAAATATCGTGTTGAACAGCTTCCAGAATCATTAAAATATCATTTAAATATTTCTCTTGATATGGCTGTTGAGCCGGTTTCTTTGTTATTCCATATTTAGACAAACTGTTATACTCATCGGTGTACTTTATCCATTGTTTAACTTATAGACGCGTGATCTAAATAATTAACTTTTTGTACCACAACATTTAAGGGCTTTTTAGCTTATATATAATTTTAGAACCCTGTCTTAAAGTTCCTAAGACTCTTCTATAGCTTGATGGTTTTGTTTCATTACTATCGTGCTTCATAAGCTTGCTTGGTAATTTTGTCTTGAGGAGAAAGCGAACATCACATTAACTGTTTCTTTAGTTATCTCAAACTTATCTCCTACTGACCCAAAACTTTTCCGTTTGTTATTGAGGAAAACCAGCTTCAGTCAAGTGAACCTGTCTTGGTTGTTAGTTTCGTTCAATATATCTGGCTTCACAGATAACCGTAAAAATAATACGCTTCTCTGTGTGACCGCTGGAATATTTGAAGTACAGATGAATGCTATCGGGACTCTTGAGTGTACAAGATACGAGAAATGGTCCCTATGAAATAAAGTACTGCACAGCAGAGCGGCAACTACCAATACCCAAGTGTTGAAGAGGTTGCCTACCACGCAGGTGCTACAAGTTGTACAGTGTAGGCCGCTTTCACCAACTCCACTTTTGGTGATGCTCCAGTGAAATTTGGAAAATGAATTGTATGTCATATCTTATTGTCATTTATAGCAGCTATTATACACAAAATACGATATTTCTGCCAGTATCAAAATTCCACCTTACATGGTTACTTAAATAGTTTTTATTCTTTAAAAATGTTTTTCTAATAACAATTATTTATCTAAGTTATCCAGCTTTTAAAATATCCACATACAAAAAAGTTAAAGAAAATTACTTTAGAAATATTTCTGTAATATTTATATTAGCCCTAATTAAAGGAGAAAATTTATTACTTTTCGTACACTCCATAACTATTCATTTTTCAAAACTGAATGGTTTATCAAAATTGGGGCTTGTGTAGAACAGCCTATGTAACCATTTTCTTTAACATTCTTTTGAGAGATAACATGTACATTTTGAAACACTATAATTAAAAATTGTGCCGTGTGCAACTAGGCATGGAACAATGTTGGGGAAAAAGCTTTGCGAGAAAATCAGGGTTAAATTTGGAGAAAATAAGCTTTAAATTTTCCTGTTATGAAACAGATGGACTCTTGTTCAGAGACAGTAGCCAGAGTGTATAATCAGCCTGATGTTTGGTATGAGAGTGGAAGATAATAACGTGATACTCTCCAAGATACTGCTTTGTCCACATTCGGTACCTCATACCCGGAGCAACTTGGTGAGAGTCAAACGGTCTAACTACTAGGCTATGGCTCCCTGGACTTTAAATTACTAACGATATAAAAATAGGAGCATGAGTTTGTGTTTTGTACATATTTTTATAGTTAAGAGAAAACATAGAATATCCATAAAATTGATAGTTACATTTACGATACTTTTAATATTTTCTGCAAAAACACAAGTTTTTTCCTTCCGAATATCCCCCCCCCAAGAAGTTATGAAGTGTCTTTGGGAGCCATTAGAATATGCGAAAAAGAAACGAACTTGGAACGAATCGCACATTTCCAGCAACTAACGCCGGACTAAAACAAATATATCACTTAATGAATTATGATAAAGTTGTGCTTAGCTTGCTTAGCAAGATTTTACATTTAACGGGACGCAGAATTTTTTTTTTTTTTTTTTTTTTGCCATTTTTGTAAAAAAAAAATGTGGATTTTTAGATTTTGGTGGCAACAGTGTACCATCATTTAAAATACATGTATGTTTGATTCTTCTAGGGTGGACGTAACACGCTTTGAACGCAATTTTAAAGCTATAGATTGGCTAAGCAACTTATGTCCAACTTTAAAACTATTTTTTCTCAGGTTCAGTTTCTTTTTATTTTGTTTTGTTTTGTCTTTGCTATATTCTTCTCACATGGAGATGGAGCTAAAGATCTGAAAAATTTCTCAAAGTAGTGCAGAATATGCCTAATAAACTTCCTGGCGGGATGAATCTTACCGTTTCAAAATTAGTATAATCATGAATTTTTTTTAGCAGTTTGTTTTAAAAATATATTTTCCATTCATATAACTTTCTCTTCCTGTTATGAGAAACTATTATTACAAACCAATACTCTTATCAGCATAATGCTAATCAGGATAAACATTAATAGGTATGGTGCAAGGGAAATAAAGGAATACACAAGGCTAAAGCGACATTCAAATCTGTTAAAATCAGTTGCTGTGCAATTGTCATTCAAATTGGGTTCTTTTCATGACCAGCAGTAGAACAAATAGATTAAATGAGAGAGAGCTTTCCGTTCGAGAAAGGTTTTAAGCATTTTAAAATGAAAACAAACAATACGGAATATCTCTGAAGTTGCTAGTTCTATAACAAATGTATATCACATAAATTAAATGCATTAACGAGATCTTCAATTTTTGCAGCAAGTTTTGGACTGTCTCTTACGTTATACAAATACAGTTTGTAGATTACTAGTTATACAATCATCGTACCGCATCCAAAGCTTAAATGGTATGGTATTTAATGGACTTACCGTTTGAGTTAGCCACACACACACACACACACACACACACACACACTTTTTAATTTCTTTTTATTTAGGACATCTCAAAGAATATATTTGTAGTGAAAGCCCGGAATCAAAACATTGGCATGAATACAGTACCTTCTCTACTTATTATGTACATTGTGCTTATGTGCTAGAGAAAGTAAAAGCTATTTTTACAAAACATATTCCTTTGCCTACATCGTGGTAATTCAGATAAATATTGGCAGAATAGGTTGTATTACTTCCTTCCAGGTAGATGGGAAGTAAGTTATTACACTAGGCTAAGGGTATAGTCAGATATTTTATAAAGAGGGTCGCTAAGTGAAACAATTTATATTCGGTTCGCCAGGAGCTAAAAAAAAAAGAGATGAAACAAATGATTATCTGTTGGACAAAATCAACTTAAAATTGAAACCAATAACAAGGTATACGTCGGAAACTTGAACTCTTCAATAAAATATACGACAAATTAGTTTAACGATATTTTTGTGAAGTACTCTTTTTAAACCCTTGCGGTTTAAGAGCTACTTCATCCAGAATAAAGAGGTATTCAGAGTCTATTCCAGAAAATTCAAGACTAACCTTTTGTGTTACACATGTCTTAATATTTGATATTTTAATCAAAATCAAAACAGCCATTTTCGAGAAAAACAAAATGTCAAAAATAATTTCATGTAAAGAGTGATTTGGGGTGGGATATTCTTATACTCTGTGTCGCATTCTTGGAAGATACCCAAAATACTAAGTCAGGCGTTTAACGAATTCTTAGTTTTCATGTATGCTGTCCACAAATAAACATAGAGCTTTTTTTAAAATGCGTTTTTTTGGGGTTTCAGGGGCCCTCTGAACATATATTCTAACCAAAATGTTATACCGATATTTTACCATCTTCTCTACCAACTATGTATAGTAGGCTTTTGACCTCTGCAGCTGCTCCGACGTGAGTTTAACGAACCCGGAACACCCGTGGTACTTCTGACGACTAGAAGTATGGCGGACCAAACATCTGAGCCGCTCCCGGAGGGAAGCTGCTCGGATTAGGTTGGACTCGGCAGAACAGTGGTTTCCTAAACACAAGTATTGGGTACGTCTGAACAGTGACGCTTGGTCAGGATTGCCAGACGTCTCAAAGTCTTCCGGCAATGACCTGAAACTATAGACAGAAGCCGGTAGATATCGCCCCCACCGAGGTCTTCGGTAGTCATCGCCTAATGAGGTAAGTGACGTGCGTAAATGGCGTATTTACTTCCGTCCTTACTTACAAGAAGACTGTGTATAAAATAGGTATATGCCTAATGGAAAACCCGACGGAAATTTCCCTGGGCCGTGCTTCAGTAGCAGAGTCGTTACGTCACTGCTGCGTTACTCAAGTACGTTTGTATTAAACAAAGTAAAAATAATTTAGTAAAGGATAATTTTAATTAAATTTGTAAGTAAGTTGTTAAGAAATTTAACTTTAAAAATGATGTATGTAACTCAATATGTGTAGTAGAACACAGATTTTAGTTGAAGCCAATTAAATCAAATACATTGTTACGAATATTTTTTGTTGTCAGCAATACCTGTACAAAAATTACAGCACTAGCTTTAATACTTTAGAAGATCACTTTCATCACTTCGGTGTCCCCTTAATAGTGCTGAAAAAATGAAAATCAGGGTTAATTATCTTCTGAGAAATAAGATTGACGTTGCATTAGTTTTTGTTTTTTTTCACAGTTGGCTTACCCTCCGCTTATTTAGGACTGACATTCCCCCTAGGACTTACAAGCGGGTGCTTAGGGTTCAGAAACCTGTCGGGGAACTAACGGCACGTAGCCACAGAACGTAGAACCTGGAACGAGTGGGCAAGCATGAGCGTGAGGCAGTTGATGATACAAAATGAAAGCGAAATGGATGATGGAAAAAGTGCTGATGGAGCAATTGTTGGAATGAGTGGCGGGGGAAACCGGAGCACTCTGAGAAAACCCGCCCAGGGTCCACCACAAATCGCACATGTGGGCGCTTGGTGGGAGGCGAGCGGTCTAACTACTGTACCACGACGTCGCCTGCTTAGTAATACTAATGAAAGTATAGCTGTTCAGTAAAGTCGCTTTCACTGCTACTTCCCCGAGTGCAAATAACGGCTACGGTTTTCAGAGGCCCCCCTTGTTTCGCACTTATCTTGGAAAAGCCGGCATGCTCTGTTGTGTGTACCCCTACTATTTACAGTAATGGGGTCATTTCGATGCAAATCGCTCTTTTTTATTTCCGATTTCTTGAACGTCCATTACAGACATTATCCACCATTCCTCAGCTTCACTGCTCAGGCTAAGGTTTAATGGCGTGTAAATTGTCATCAGCTTCTATACTTGGATTGCTTTAATATCGCAAAGAACTTGCTTATGCATAATGCATAAAATTTGATTAATCTAGACTGCCAAGACTTCTGCAATACTGAAAGGATTTCAGGGCACACTTTTGCTAGAGCTCATTTCGATGTAAATAACCCAGTGGAAGGCGCTGGTTTATTAGCAATAGCTTCCAACTCGTATTCTCACTTATACAGGCACATGATTCAGAAAAGCTGGCTATAACTATCCTTTACACGTCTTATTTTTCGTTCTGTTGTTATTAAACCGGTTTTCCCTCCGAATGTGCATGATAAAAACAAAACGCAACGACAATGAGTGAAACGAAATTAAACAGCCGGTACATATCTGCGAGAGCAATAAAGAAAAGGAGCGCCTCGTTTATTATAGTAACAAAATAAAAAAGAAATATTATTCCAGAGGGTCACCATTTACTCTGGCGGTCTTTAAAGACAGTTCTGTTTGCGGATGTGCCCTTTATCACCATGCTGGTGTCTAAAGCGCTAGCTATAAACGTCGTCTTATTAGCAAAGATAAAGCCGAGCGAGGGTGTATTTATTTGCACAAAAATGAGCGTACAAGTAAAACTAGATAGATAAGAAATATATAACATAACCCTCCAGGGGGCAATAGAAATGAAAATATTTTCTAATGACGTCACAAAGCTATAAACTTTTAATTAGCTATTTGGCTTAGCTTCTTCATGATGAAAAAATCAGCTTTTTTTTTTTTTTTTTTGAAAAATACGAAAAATCATTTCGATATTTATTGGAAGTTGTTCTTGCCTGCACTATCTTTCCCATGATGATTCTTCTTTCATAAAAGTTAAGGAGCACTGGCAGTGAAATTTCAACCACAATCCGTAAAAACATCAAAAATATTTTTTATATAAAATGTTTGTTGCGACCCTCGGACATCCATGGAAAGTATTAAATATCCCCCCTTTCTTCGGATTTTACAGTCATTAAAGACAGTACATATTTCCATACTGAACCTCAATGAAATATATTAAGGTTTCTTGTACACCTATAGAGAAGTAAATATATGAGATATTTCGTAAATACTCCCGCTTCTTGAAATATAAACAATTTGGAAATTATTAAACTAAGCTGCCATTTTACTATGGTTTCTGAGTTAGAAGTTTTTTATAAGCGGTAACATTTTTGTTATGGTAGCTTGTATAGTTTTCAAGAAACTATAATATATTTTTCATTGAAGTTTGGCATGGAAATTCCTACTCTGTCTCTGCGAAGTACTCTTAAATATCTTGCAACCACTATTTGCTAATATATCACTATTTTATGTAACAGCGCGTTTCTCAAAGATAGATTTTCACTCCTTCGAGGGGTCCCAGTTTTTGTTTAATTTTCACTAAAATTTCAAGGGTATATGCCGAAGTATCTACGTAACATTCTACAGGATAAAACACATGTTAGTACCAATAATAACCTTAAAAATACATTTCTGCTACGACAATGTTAGTTTTAAAGATTGTATATTCTTATAGGCTTACAAAACTTGTAGCAATTCGTTTTTCATATATTTAAACTCTTTTTCATGGTTTTTTCCTTCAAAGCTCTAATTGCAAAAATGCCAACCAATTTGGTGAAGTTGATAAAAGTGTAGCAGACTTTGATTAAGAGACATCTACATAATAAAATATAAAAATAACCTGATGTGTCCCAGTCACATATCTTTCTCTAGCTCTTCCACATACAAAGTACTATTACAAAAGATCATTTCTTATCAACAGCATGCTAATCGAGATAAATCTTAATAAAATTATCTTATTACTTGGTTTCCAATAAGTATAAGGGAAATAAAGAAACGCCAGGTTAAACCGATAGTGAAATCATCTAAAAGCTGGTCCTATATGGCAATTAAAATTCAGTTCGCTTCGCATTACCTGCAGTAAATCAGATGAAACGAAATGTGACTTCCCGTTTTAGAGAAGCTACTTAATTTAAAATTCAAAGCAAAATCATAAAATATTTCAAACGTCCAACTACATAAAACCTTACATGGCAAAATATGTGCTATAACGATACCTACATTTTTGTATAGTAAGCTTTTGCCCGACTCTTACGGTTTATCTGTTATGCAAAACTCATTCTGTAGCAGCTATTCTCATAGAATTAAACATGCAAATGTTATATTTCATGTAAATATCTTTAATATATGGCATTTTATTTCTAACTCTTAGAGCCGTTTTTGAGAAAAACAAAATTTTCAAAAAATTGTCAATATAAGGGATAGTTTGAGGTGGGGGACTTTTCTCGAAACCCTTTGTGTTGCATCTTTGGAAAATTCCAAACAAATACCGAATCTCGTACTTGCTTTTGAGCTATTCTGCGCGCGCACCCCCTTGCGGACCTTTTTCTAAAAATGCCTTTTTTGGACTCGGTGGAACTCAAAATATATATTTCTGGTGAAATTTTGACATGGAACTTTTGGGTGGAATACAGTGCCTTCTCTAACTACTATTTACATCGTATGTGCATACATACTAGAGAAAGTAATAATTTAAAAAATACAAACAAAATATGGAACTTTGAAAATTCACTCCCAATGTTAAACTTTCACTAATAGTAGTATCATTCTATGAAGTGGTCCATTTGTCTTATTACTATTTTCTGTCGAGTTTTGACAGGTCATTGGTTAGAGAAGCGGATTTCAGCATGTTTCACATGCATACTGTACGACTGCACATAATAGATGTTCCAATAATGCCTATATTTTAGATTAAGCTCCTGATATGCGGGCTCAGGTTAATGAGGTCTCGGTTTCGATTCCCGTTTGAACCTGATCTTTTTGTTTTTCGTCATTTTCTCTGTACGGTAGGCGAAAGCAGTGGTCAGTTTTCTATGAGATAAGGGGAGAACATCGAAGGGGCGCTCTGGTGAGCATCTTCAATCTGAAAACGCTAGGAGTCCCGGTTAACATTGCTAGTAGGTACCATTATATCTGTGCATCCTGTGTATTCCCTTACCTCATCACCCCCTGCATCCGGAGGTTTAGATGTATGAAACGGACGGAGAGGACTCTGCACCGAACCTTTGTGGTTATTGTCCTTGGAGACATGAGAGGGTGACCCTAAATTTTCATAAATTAGTGATTAGAACTTGTATGGCCAAGTATGCATATAGATGAAGTTTCTAAATTCCACATTTATAAACATATATTTACATTGCAAATGATATATCAAATCATTAGAATGCATACAGATTTTTAGAACAATATCTTTAGTTTTCAGGGTATTAACTGTTTACCTAACATTAATAGTAAAAAAAATTGACCCATATCCGGAGAAATTTTTTTTTAACATGAATAAAACTACCTATTTTCAGTCTTAAATTTCTGCTTTTAGAATTTTTATAAAGTTGTTATTTTTTGTTTTAGGACAAATTATAAACTGAGCAAAAACAACTTTTTCTTTCATAATTTTAATATGACATGGTATTAAAATTAAGCTTCTATTATTAATATATAAAAGTCAATTTGAGTGTATGTCAAGCTTGGCACAGATAATCTTCGAAACAAAGCAAAAATTAATGTCTAGCATAGAATTCGAAATTTCATCCCAATTCACAGGATTAATTATTTCATTTTATGTAATCCCTACAAAAGCTCGCAAGGCCAGCTATATCTTTTTCATTGCCATAATAGCTCGATCGGTGAAAATAAATGAAAAATAATTCCCTCCTTAGGATTTCAAGGCCGCACAAAGTAATAGCGAGTTGCATATTATTCGATAATCTATCATCTAACATTGATCATAGCGTAATAAAACAGTCAGGTAATTGCAAACAGCTATTATGCTTGCACTGAAGCATAGGAGATATACTCGAGTGACTGAAAAATAATTTAAAAAAAATCAAACAGATTAAATTATACTTTAATAACAGCAACATCAAAGAAATCCAATATTTATACAACCAAATTTTGCAACTTTAGAGCAGATAAAGCAGCAAAAGCCACAAAACAACCACCAGTTTATTCCCCATCCCTATTTCTCATGAAGATGCTATACAGTATGTTAAGAAGAAGCTGATACAAAAATGGATAACAACTGGATTGAAAATAAAAGCAATAGTAAACTGCACGAAGTAAAAAGTAACACATCATTTATGAAAATATCCGAAACGCTCAGCCGGCAGCAACAGACGATACTCACCAGACTAAGAATTGGACATACTAAGCTAGCTCATGACAATGTATTCACCAAATAGCAACCTCCATCCTGTGAGCATTGCAGCTAGAGACTATCAGTCAAACACATCAAAATGGAATGTGCGCACTATTCTAAGTACAGATCCAGCCACCAAATTCCTCCAGATCTTCAGGCAGCACTCGACAAACCAACGAAGTTATCATTGTTCAAATACATAAAAGCTTCTAAACTTGCCACTGCACTGTAAAATATTGTATACTTTTAATACACTGTTGTATGAAACACTAAATACTATATAAGTATTATTGTTAGAATGCCAATTACTAATGTTACAAGCTAGATACAGTTATCAATTTAATATGTAAATATTGTATGCAAAGTTGTTATTGTTACATGATGTCGCTATAAGACCTATGTATTTAGGCGACATTAAATAAAATTATAAAAAATAAAAAAAACAGTAAACTAGACAAAATACTTATCTTGATATGATTATTTGTTGTGTATTTATATAAAATAAATCAATAGAAATCAGTATAATTGCTTAGATTACAAAATTTCTATGGCATTTAAGCATTACTAACAGAGTAATAAATAACTCGATGTTGACATCCACACATTCTGTGAACATACTGCAATGTTTGGACACCAAACTATCATAATTTTTAGCTTCTCAATTTTTTTAACTAATGGGTTTCTCTCTGAGTGGGAAGTTTGTGATTTTTAGAAGCAGAAAAGCAAACCAGATGACGAAAAATAAGTGGATATGGATATCAAAGTACCTCATCTACTACTTCTCTTTTAGGCATGTTTTATTGTTTTACTTATACTTTCTTGCGTTTTCTTAGTAGTTCTATGTATGCTAGTAATTTAGAATAAACAAGGATATACTGGCATTAGATAAACTGGTATTACTTACTTCTTCCCAACTGAGGTTTTCCGCTGTAAATATGGAAGAGTCAACCCAAAAACTGTCAACTCGTTCAGAACTCCATTCACAAGAAATCATTGTAATATTTGTGGTTGTTCAGGCGTGCTTTTGCATATTGTATTCTCAGTTACTTTTCTTTACGGTATTTCAAGTTTGAATTAACTGTTTGTTCAGTGTGTTTGAACGTATCAAATATATAAAAGATAGAAAGCTTAAAGTTCTAGAGGGTGCAAAGCGTTGTACACAGGCATCTTTTCAGACCTAGTACATTAAGATTAGTAAAACTTCAAATACTGATTTTTAATTTAAGTCTGTGCATAATTAAGAACAAAGAGTACATCTACCCAGCCTGGGTAGTGTGTCTGCTTCACAACAGGTCGAGAGTTCGAACCTCGCTTAGGGGGTTTTCCCTTATCCTGAGTAGGCAAAAGTCGAGTAATTTTATGCTTCATGGACCCGGAGATCATTTGAGCAGTATTTCCCCTATTCCAATTATCTTGCAATATAATCAATCAGGTTAAAGTACTTTTACCTAAAGAAAAAAAAGCCAGTAAAACCAATAAAAAAAATTATATTTCAAAATTAAAATTTAGGATTTTATAATTTACTCAGCTTTATCAGTATGTAATATTAAATGATTGTTAATGCATTAATTACACATATACCATTATGTTTCTTCAAGTAGGCATTGATTTCCTCGGAGGAACCTAGTGACGTCAGTAATTACAGACGGAGGTATATGGAGTCTGCGGAATACATTCATCACAAATTCTGTGGCGGATCCTAGAGCATTCCGTGTATATAACAGGACTATAAGAAACCAATTTGGCTCTTTTGAAGATTTCGCTCAATTTTCACCCGTGTCTACCCTTAACTTAAATAGTCGGGCAAAGTGGAATTTACTTCACTTTTGTAAACATTACTAAAGTTCAAATAACTAAATAATTCGAATATTTAGAACAATAAAACCAAGACGAATGTCGCCTCGGCTTGCTTTCTCCAGGTCCCGGGTTCGGTCACAGATGAATGCCTACTCTGAACCATTTAATGTTTTGTGGTTTCTCGGGATCACCCGTCGAATGCTGGGGTGATCTCTCACCTATGATTTCCCCTCCATCGTTTCCCCTTCATTCTGTTTCCCTCCAATATTTCATTTGTGCTTACAGGAACGTGGGGGGGGGAAGATAACGCGGATACATGCTCAATGGAAATACTACTCAAGGATATCAGGTGGCTGCCAGGTCGATGGGTCACTTGCGAAGCGGCATTGGGCCGATTTATCGAGCTTATCGGAAGGTGGCCGCTTATGTTTCCTTCATCTCATCCCATTCTCCTGGGAGGGGGGGGGCATTCGCCATAACAATTTCTGCATAGGTCACTATGTGCGAGGTGTCCCCTCCCTCTACTCTCACTATTTACCCTTTAGAACAAATATGTACTGGAAGTTCTCTTTCTTCTTCAAACCTACACATTGCACACAACTATGTCTACAATATTTTAGACATTGCCTATGGCTAGGCGTATAACATAATCACCAAAAAATAGACTTACCTCCAAATATCCTGCCTTCGATTTTATGATACCATTTTGGTTATGGGAAACACGGACTTGAAGGTTAGACTTAATTTGTGAATTCTAGGCATACTTATTTAGCCGTTTTCATTAGCCTTATACCATTTTGCTAGATGATGGAATCTTAGTATTCCTCATACGAATTGACAGACATTTTCTGTTTATTTTTGTTACAACAGAAATGTCTGTCTTCCATTTCGTGCATACACTTTATTGAACCTCTAAAGCTTCATATTGCAGCCTTTAACACCCATAAATTTAATCTTGTGCTTTAGCGAAACAGTTGTTAGCTGTCAGTGAACACCAAATGCACTTTAAATTGAGTCATAAAAATAGTATTATTGCTTCATATTTTCTTTTGCTTTCTAAGTTTCAAATTTCTACAAACTCATACCGCAAGAAGGATGTTCAACAATTTGGTAACAACTGGCATAAAACATTATGCTACTTTTGCATAGGCACTACAACATATATGCATGGACCCACCACGGAACTATTTGAATGAGGGAATGGCGGTACTCAGAGAGCACACCAAGCAGGTTCAGTCACTGCTGAGAGGGACATTTAAGAGGAAGTCAGTAAGGAAGATCTATGATGCAGATGAACATTGTTGATACATATTACATGCAATTTCAGTCATTGTTGTTTCAGTACTAAAATCTTGTTTTTGGAAATGTAACATATTATACTGCCATGTTAAATTTTCAGTGACTTAAGTCGTATTCATATACTTTTTATGAAATTTGCACAGAATTTCATAAAGAATATCATCATCCATAGTTCAAAATTCGAAGATTAGCTCTACAATGGCGTAAAGTCCTCTCAGCTGTCCTTGTGCACTCTTAAGGTGCTGTATCTAAACTTTACAAAAAGTTATGATAAATTAGAAATATTTTTCGTAAATTAATATGAATTCTAAAGTTTAAAAAATAAATATCGTTGTTACCACTTGTAGGAATTTAATTAGCATTTAACTGAAGCTATAAATGGGCAGGCGCATGCTGCTTAATAGATTCGCCCAACTCCAAAACTTTTTTCCTCGCAACATTTTTCAAACACTTTTGCATGCTCAAAATGCTCCACTCGATGCAATTTTTTATTAATTTCAAAATTGTTGTGCCGACTCTCGAAATACACTAATGAAACTACTGTTCTACTTTTTTCGAAACAATGCTCCAGTTTTGAAAAATACATTATTAAATTTTGAAAGCATCAAGATTTTTTGAGGGTAGCAAAAGTAAATTTTGTTCAAGAATTCTAGGTTAATCTAAAAATATTATATAATATATTTATAAGGTTGTGTACTTGTTCTAATCAAACTTTAAAGTTTTACAGTACATATTTTGAAAAATACAAAGTGGTTCGTATTCATTACAACGCTGAATTCAGAAAAGCAAAAATATCTAAAGTTTCATACAAGCTAGAATTTTTATACATAGTAAAAATGTCGCTATTATTGTATAATCTGGAAACAATTTAAAAAGTATATCTTAAATACTGTACATTTTTCAATTTGACAGATGTATTTACTTCAGAAATATGTGTTTTACGTTTCAAAATGTGTCTTTTGGCAACACCCAAAACCTCAAAACTTTGATACTGTACCACGAATTTTGATGTTCAACTTGAACACGATTTTGGCTGACCCTGTCTGCAAAACTTTTCCGAGATTAGTGGGGTACTTGGGCTAATTACTGCTGCTTAATTTGGCAAGAGCTCGATGGTATCTATAACCTAGTACTCATTAAAATTGTCAGTTTTGTTCTCGCTCTTGCTCATAGTAGGATTTGTCGCGCAACTATGCTATTAGCGAGACAGCCAAGTTAAAATGTGTAGCGCGAAGTTGAAGAAGCGGGCGGAGCAATGTGAGCCCATGCATGTGTTAACGCAATCTCCCACTTCAGTAGTAATCGTGACGTTACCCCATCCGCAGTATAAATTTTAAGAGGAACGGTGATCTCCTTCCCTCTTCTCCCCACTTACTCATTCCATTCCAGCCTGCACCCCTGACTTTCCTTGGTTCGAGATCAGAATTTACAATGAACTGTAGATTGGTGCGACTAGCATGGTAAACAACCCCAGCGCTTTCTAGCCATTCCGCATACTCTCACCCCTACAATCCCCCCCCCCCTAGTGGTTGCCTCCTAATTGCTGATTGGATCAAAAATGATTTGCAAAAAAGGGGTAACTAAGATTGAAAATTGTTGTTACAGCCATTGTTTTACCCCAGTCAGCCATTAAACTGCAGCCAATAATACCAGTTACGTAGAAAATTACGAAACACGACATGAAGGGGCACTATTGAATTCTATTGCTTTATCACATCAACATGACAACCACTCCCTTTCAGATAAACACCATTATCTGAATAATAAAAAGGTAATGCGTCTGTGAGATTTAAGATATTAAAATTCATACCAGTCATTACACACAATTATACTGATATTTTTGCCCTATGCCAAAATTCTAACTTACATGGTTATTAAAACATTTTTTGTTTATATTCATTGTAAAAATAAATATTTGAATGAGCGAATTGGCCGTACATAGAGAGCACGGAGCCATAAACACACCAAGCTGGTTCAGACGTTGCACAAAGTCAGAAGGGAAGAGCTGTTATGCAACTGAATATTGTTGACAAATATCAAGAAAACATTTAAATTATTTACAAAAAATCAATTTTTACAGTAAATTAGTTTATAAAAATACGATGACCGATCTATTTATTTTCACCCAAATTATTGTAGAAATGTTTTACTTTTAATACTTGCCGAAACATTTGATTTTTCAAAATTTAGTAATTTATCAAGTCGCACCGTTATTTCAGATTTTCTTGAAAATCCATGTGTCGTATCCTTGGACAACACTAGACTTTAATACCAAATTTGGTATTTAACGGACGTTTAATTTTTGAGCTATGCTGCTCACGACTCAGACTTTTTCTAAAAGTTATTTTTTATTTAGGAAATCTCAAAACATATATTTCCGGTTACACCTTGGTATAGAATTTGAGTGAAATACAATCGC
This sequence comes from Hymenopus coronatus, assembly GCA_030762935.1. NCBI lineage: Eukaryota > Metazoa > Arthropoda > Insecta > Mantodea > Hymenopodidae > Hymenopus > Hymenopus coronatus. The sequence goes on along the minus strand of CM060900.1, from coordinate 35,746,009 downwards.
GTCTCTAGTTACTATGTACACAATTCTGTATTTTATGGCTTGCTTTGGTTTCCTGCGTATCGTGGACTGTTAACGATTAATGTGTTTGCAGTGAGTTTCAAGAATGGAACGATAATAGAAATATTCTGCCCGAGATTAAGGTTAAACTGTCGAGTTTCTGGACTTTTGGTATTGCAGCTGCCGAAAACCATGCATTTCCTTCTTATAACAGTAATTCCATTAAAATGCTGTCTGTATAATGGTTACTATGTCCAAACAAGTAGCAAACAGAACGAGGTCTAATTTATAACCAACTAAGAAGTTTTGGAACTTAATGGATGCTTATAAAACGGAATAAACATAAAATAACTGTTTCAATAAGGCATTTTCGGTTTGTTTGATATGTCCTTTGTTTCTTTCAAATATCTTCTACAGTAAAGAGAGCCGTTTACAGGGCCATTCCAAGGAAGCGCTTGACCCATTCTCCTTCGCTTCAGACCAAAGAACCACTTCATTGCTTAGAGGTTGATTGTTTTGTAGTGTTTAACACCCGCTTTTACTATTTTGGCGATGACGCTGATATGTGGAATGAAGATGCAGCACTGGTGGTATGAGATGGCGGGTGAACCAGAACAAAACCTGTACACGCGCCACTTTTTCCACCACAAATCCCACAAGCAGTAGCCCGAGATCAAACCCGGGCTGCCTAAGTGAGTGGAGTGCCCAACCACTCATCCACGGTGTGGCCGCTAGGGGTTGACTGTCTGATATTTTGACCTACGACCAATAGGAGTCTGACACATCTAGTTAGTATCATCCAGCCACAAAAGTAAACTCATTTAATACCACGTTCGCCACCCACTCTGTTCAATCGAATAAGAAGCCGAGTAGGTGGAAATCGCAAAGGGTGTTCTGTCAAAATTAAAGAAAAAAAAAAAGGGCTATAAGAAACTAAAAACAAAGCCACGATTTTCTGATGCCGAATGTACATATATCCTCCTATACATAAACCATAACTTTTCACATTGCATGTAGATCGTTGCAATGAAACCTTGCGTTTGATGCGATATCCCGTATAAGCACCGAAGAACCTCAACTCCTCGACTGGTTCAGAAATAACGCGAAGAACGTGAATCGGGTTCAAAGCAATGTAAGGGTGGTCATAACTCGGTCCGTTCCGACTCTATTCGGTACAATTCGGTGGTTCTCTCGAACGTAAGGGAGGGTAACACTTCTGGTGCTACCAGTCTACTCACTTCCTGCTTTGAAAATCAATGAGGTGGAACCAAAATTAATTTGCTCTAGCTTTCACCAACTTGGCCCAAAGCGCGGTGATCAATCATATTTAGGAATGCCAGGCCCTCAGACTCTATATATCCTGAGAGAAAGATCCACCTCCTCCAGCAATGTGCGTATAATTCAATAGATTACAAGGATTTCCTGAAACACCGTGCATGCAATGCCTACCTCATTTTAACATGTACTTCCGATTAATTTCCTTACAGGTATATAAACCTTACAAGCATGTAAACATTAGGATCACCTACATAAACATACATCTTGTGTAGGCACTTCCTGATAGAATAAATCATTATTAGTTTATAGCACTATAAAGACGTTAATGTTGAAACTTATCCCAATATATTTAGTGGGATAGCTCAGGCGGTATCGTCTGTGGCCCGCATTTGGAAGGTAGTGGTCCTGTGAAACGCCAATCTGACCCATGGATTTTTCTTGGTTTCCCCAGGTCGGCAGGCGAATGCGAAAGTGGCTCGCTTTCTACCACGACTTTTCTATATAACTCACTTTCTCATTTATTTCGGGGTTGAAGGACCAGGTGACGATGTTCCGCAGACTGGTGCTGGGCGGTGACTGACCCCGCAATAAAGTTTTCTTCCCTGGTCGTTACAGAACCACTCGGCAAACACCCGCATTTGGTTGCTGGCAGACGGTTGCCCTTTCGGGGGAACCCCGAAGACTGGGGCTTGTGCGTAGAGATTGCGACTATGTCGCCCGTTCTTTTGCGGATCTGGCCGCCCTTCGGGTGTCAACTCAGCCCCTTCCCAGGGTTCACATAAGTCATAAAGGGCAACAATTCAATACTTCGGTACTCTTCCCCAGTGCCTGGGTACCTCTTCTGTAATGACTACAATCCCAGCTAAGTGCTTCCCCAAACGCTAATACTATTGGACTTATTTTAGAAATACAAATGAGAAGTTGGATATTTTTGGGGGGTAAACGATTATAATTTATCAGCAATGGAAGGATTTTGACACTAAGCACACAGTTTGTTGTGGTTCTGGATACTTCCAAAAAGAAGTGAAGCGAAGAACACAGGGCGAGGAATCCGGAGTGGTAGACTTGAATAAGACGGAGACCTTAACGTCTCCAGATATTATACCCTGACGCCGGAGGACCCCGCATAGAAGTCTCTCTCTGTATCTCTCTCTCTCCCCTTGTATCTCTCTCTCTCCTTGTATCTCTCTCTCTCTGTATCTCTCTCTGTATCTTTCTGTATCTCTCTCTCTCTCTGTATCTTTCTGTATCTCTCTCTCTCTGTATCTGTCTCTCTCCCCCCCCCCCCCGCCACAGAGAGGTTTCTCTTAAGACAACGAAAATTCAACGCGAGGGCAAACGATTAGTTATATATAGATAGAAAATTATCATCTGGGCTTGTGGGCAGTGTTCTACTGCAAATTCTTCTTACACAATTTTCGACCCGAGATACCTCGGACGAGACGTAGAAGAATTTCCAATAGCTCGCGTTCTACAAATCCGGAAGACACTTTTCTAACTGATCACAGCGACCCTGAAAGATAATTCAAACAGGATAATCACATTTTCAGCAGAAGTTTTTTACTGAACAATATTCAAGTTGCTAGTATAATTGCAGCTTGATATATTTTTATTCTTGTCAAATTTGATTTTATTCTGTGTGGTACAAATTTATATTAACGTCCATTTGAAGTACATTCTTATACAAAATAAGTGCCGATATCATCAGTAGTGTGCTGAATCAGCAAATCACCTTCTCTAACATTACCGTTTCCATTTCTTTTTTGCAAAATAAGTTGATTACTAGTTCCATTAATTTTTTCTCCTTTGATGGGAATGATATACTCATAATAAAAACTGCAAATCAACATTGGGTTATATTGTCTCTAAGTTGTGTAAGCGTATTCGAGTTGCAACCTCGCAATCGTATCTTACCAGACTGTGGAGCAGCGGAACTTGAAGCCGAAGACTGGATGATCGACTCTCAATGACACCGGTTTTCTATTCTTTTCCTAGACTTCCACAATTTCCACCTTGGCTTATACAACGAAATTAAGTAAGAATCAAATTAATTGTAATCAGTTTCGACCTGATAGAAAGATAGATAATATCCTTGTTTAGTTGAAATTAAGTAAGAAGCAAATTAATTGTAATCAGTTATGCTAATGCAATGTTATTCGTTCGGGGTGCTTCTCCCAAGAGTTTGACCCGATGGATTATTGCGATTACTTTAGGTTTTACGAGATTCATTAGTGTATAACTTTGTCCCTCGATAAGCTTTTTTTAAATCTTTTATAGAATACTAAGGTTGTCCAGCAATTCTTTCGTGGTAGTTCCTCGAGCAGTTTGAGGCTGTTCCTGGAGATAATAAGTAACTCCTCAGCCCTCATTGCTATAACCTTGACTAACAGGCAGTTTTCCGTGTGTTGTCAATGTCGTTTCATTCTTTAAAATTTCACAAATTAAGAAAACTTGAAAGATTATTTTATCCAACTATTCCACAAAATTAGGTAGAGGATTTTAGTAAGCAAACTTATCAGATTAGGAACGCACCGTGAGTTCATGACGAAGGAAGATGGAAATGACTGAGAACTTATTGTGTTGTCTCTATACAAGCATTATGAACAGTGAAGACACTGCACCCTGCTTCAAAACTCAGGATAAAAGAGTCAGAACAAAAATAATAAAAAGTAATGTCACTTTATCAGTTTTTGTTAAGGTATTCCTGTACAGAAATCTGAATTACCAGTATTGACTTTTTGTCAACCGTGAATTTAAATGAACAAATTAAAGTGTTTTCATAATACATGGAACGTACATCGTGTGAAATTTGCACCTATGTCGTTCAAGAACGGCGTACCACACCATAGTAATAGGACTAAAACCCGAATTAGTAGGAGCAAACAAAAGGCGAAATATAAAACGCGATTCCCAGTCTCAGTGTATATATAGATATACACTTTCCTTAATACTTCAAGCTTATCCGTTACTAAGTGCTTCAGAAACTTCCTGTATTGCCTCAAGAACCTCCAATATTTTAAATGTATACTCTGAAAAATTACACATTGTATTTGCAATATTATTGAAACGATTCTAAATATATGAACTCAATATTATGAAATTACTTCCCTCACTGTGTCATTTAAGTTAATTATATGCTTTTTTTTTTTTTTTTTTTTTTTTTTTAGTAATAATGACCTTTGAGCCTGGGAACATGATAGCTTCGCCGTTTGTAGAGAGTTTTTCCTGCCCAATTCCGCCAGATACGATGCCAATTGTGATTATGTGCCATTCTTCTTCGCTTTAGGCATATTGCCACAGTTCTCTACTGATTTATATGCAGTGAATAAATGGAACAATTCAAATGAAACCGGCTGTTGTAGATAGAAAAGGGAAGACAGTGAAAGTCTAATTGGGTGTCTAAAGTTACCTATATTCTGTGTGATAACACAATTTCTCGGTTTACTTCTCACAGTACATAAGGTTTCTTCTAACCGCCACGTTCATTTGTTCCCGAGATAAGAGCTGCCCTATATCCATTAGCTAGGAGTTGAGTGCTAGATTCTCGACGCATATCAATTGGAGATGAACATGTGTAGCTAGCGAATGTCCGGCAGGTACCTTCTAGCCACTCAAGTAAATTTCTTCGTGTTCTACCCGTTTCGATTCTTTCATGTACAAATCAATAAGAGATTAGTCCAGTCGAATAGGTGTAGAGTGGAATTGGCAATATAATTGTGCCAAAATTAAATAAAGAAAAACACTCCAGAAAAACCGAAATGATTGCGACGCTTTTTGGTGTCCTCAATAGTAAGGGACCAATAATAATAATAATAATAATAATAATAAATAATATTAATAACAGCAAGCTTTAATTACAATCAGAATTGCTCGAGCAAATTTATTGAAACGGTAACTTTTGTTTAATTTTCTCATATGAAAGGATTTGATTTGAACATTTTAATTGACAGTGGAAAATGTTTCCAGACATTTGTGTGTTTTATATTCCCAATGTATCCGAGTGTTTCGTACTTGCGTCTAGTTTTAATTAGTTTTAATTTTGAACAAAAGATGAGCAAACTAAAATGAAGGCTAAAGAAAATTGGCTGGAGCTTTAGATGAGAAGAAACGGCTTAATCGATATTCTAAGTCGTAGATTATCACTTAGTTTTGCTCAGAAACAATACCCAGAATAGATCTTTCACTATATTAGTAGCATTTACAGGCCTGTAAGTTGTAATTGTGGTGGTAACAAATAAGAATGTTGATAATGTTTCACAATTTATGAACAAGTGATGTAACATTTTGTACAATTGCAAGTTTAATTTGTTCTATTGGTCTTGGTTTAAATTCCACTAGGTTTCTTCATATAAATATAAATTTCTAGACTGAAATAATTACAGACAGTAAAACACTTCTGTTTGTTTTACTTATTATTCTGTGGGGTAAAGTTTGTTGAGAAATAGTTTAATGCAATCTCCCAGTGGAATTTTCTAGAGGTATTAAGTACAAGGAATTTGACTATCTGAAAGATGATCTCCAAGATGTAACCCAGCCAAAGCATACCCCAGAATTTCTTCTTGAGGTGGACCTCGCGGAATCATTAGCTTAAATTCCAGGTGTGGTTGTGCTCTCGCTGTAAGTCCCCACTGAGAGTTGTTTCTCCAAGGCAGCCCAACTCAGAAAGAACCGCTCGAAACTTGACTGCGACTGGGCAGCACTGGTGCCGAAAAGACTTGTATCTGAGGATGGAGTGACACATGCAGACTATTCTTATTTATAGATGTAATATCCCATGGCCGCATTCATTGCTAGGTAGCTGTAGAGCTGTAGAATAGGTGAAACAGGTGCAGCGATATGCTGGACAGGGATAAGCGAAAAGCGTTCCGGAGGAGAGTCTAATCCTGGATGGTAGACAGCATTAAAACAAATTACTCATACAAAAAAATGAGTAAAATATAAAATAAGGAAGAATGAAAGAGGCTGGGTTGGAAGTTAAATAATCAATCATAGTTGCCAGATTTACCATAGTTTTCAACACACTTACCTACGACACTAGTAATAGTCCAAAGCTTACATAGCTTTAGAAAAACATTTTCGACATCTATTACAACAGCTCGTCAGTTGTTTTCTCAAGTAATAACTCTAGGTAGTATTCGTTGCATCTCCATATTATGCAACACAGGTTCGAAAACTTCGTCCAATATTTCACAAAATTGAACCACAGCATCGATGAGCTTCAGAATTATCCTTTTCGACTATAACCTGTAAATTAATTAACGCTTGCTTTCAAGTATCTGAGGAAGAATAACAAAACAATTACCACATGATAATTCAATGCAACAAACAGTACTAAAGTCCCGCTTTAATTTTATTAATGGGATGTTTCACCTAATATGCATGCCGATTGAAAAGCGTTTTGCTACGTACCCGTACAGAGGCACAAAATGTGGTACACAGAGGTAAAGCTAATAATTTCTACCAGTAAATATGTTGTAATTCATTGATTTTTAATTTATTAGCTGCAGTAAATAAGTAAGTATTAAGAAGTTGTGTGGAATTATTGATGATTTACCGAGGACATTCTCTTTTCTTCTTTGTTGTTTTCGCTTTTCCTTTTTCAGCTTACAACAGACATACAAAATACTAATTCTGAAGATGGTACTCCAATCCACAGTTCCATGTCGCCAGCTACCAATTTTTCCCCTCCGTCACAAGAACCACCACGTCTTAGTTAAAATATACTTTATTATTTCTCCAATATTTGAACTCTGATATGATTGGTGACGGTAAAGTGTTAAGGGTACTGCTAAGATCGCTGGTGAAACCGAATTTATAGGTTGCTATTTAGGTAAAGATAGTTCCAAACATATACTATTAATATTTGTATCTGGTCACAGTCTTGCTATGTGGAAGATATCCTCTATTGGCTACGTTTTCAGGTAAGGGAAAATCAAGGAATAAAAAATGTTGGCTAAGCACTGATGAATGTAGTATTTGTTATAGTTCAGTAAAACAAACGCACAACTTCTTGGATAGATCGAATCTATATCTATATTAAGCATTGGCCTAAAGTGGTACATGGACTAGTAAATACACTTCGAAGTCTATTGTTGAAAACTGTAGAACACAAAGATTGCGAGCGAAAGGAAGAGAGAGAGGGAGGGGAGGGGGAGGGAGGGAGAGAGAGAGAGAGAGAGAGAGAGAGAGAAAGAATGCTTTAATTCAAACAGTCTAAGCATTCAAACATTATTCTGAAAGTATTTTAACTTTTCTATCTGGAATATACATAAAACCTGTAAAACCAATTAATGTTCTTCAGTAGCTGCATAGGTTGTCACATTGCGGAAGGTTGGTTTGAGAGTTGCTACTTCTGCCTAATAATAGACAAAATATTTCAAAAACCTCTTTGGACGTGGGTGTGCTGATATGGAAAGTATTCATAGAAAGAAAATTAGCTACATTAAGGTCACGTCATATGATGGTCCTCTAAGACTTACAAAAATAGAGAAATGGTGTTTGAAACGGTGCTTGCTCACGGGCAGCAACGCAAGCTCTGCAACATGATCCCATGCTGGCCACAAAGTTAGTAAGGAGTTCTTGTAGTATTCGTTCTAGTCCTTCACCAGCGCTCTTTACAACTGTTGAATGGTCGTTGGAGCATGTGGAAGTGCTGCAATACACCTCGCCAAAGCACCCCAGACGTGTTCAGTGGGAATTAAATTGGGGGAAACTGACAGGCCAGTCAATTTGGTGAGTATCCTTTCGTTCCAAGAGATCATGCACCTGCGCTGTTCAATAAGATCTCGCATTGTCATCCATAAAAATGAAATAAGGTCTGACTGCTCCCCTGAATAGGCGCATACTGTGAAGTAGTACAATATTACAATTGCATTGACTGGAGAGCTTACAGTGCTCAAATATTTGAAGGTCGGTACGCCCATTCAGCATTGTGTTTGCCTACACCATAATGCCTCTTGCCAGATGAGGGTACGTCGAGAATCACTACTCAGACTGAAGTTTCTCTCAATCGAGAAGAACATGCGACTGCATTTGCCATTGGTCCAATTCTGAAGCTTTTTGGACCATTGCAAACGGTACCGCCTATGTGCGGGTGTCAATGGAACACAACGAGCAAAGAGACCAGCTCTAAGCAGTCACCGTGCCACTGTGTAGTGCGAGATTGCGTGTCTAGCAATTGCACCCACAGTTTGGCGTGAATTCCTTATTCCCGGTTGCACAATGTAGTGGTTGTCTGCTGCTATCGTTGGCCGTGCTCTACCACTACCTCTTCTTGGAACAGCACTGCTTGTGTTTTGGAAGGCTCCCCATGCACGTGAAACGATGCTCCGAGCTTACCAAACTTCTGAGCACCACTCGTCACACTTCGTCCTTCTTCCAGTTTCCCGGCAATTCTAACCATGTGAAGTCAATCAAATGTTGTCTATGGGCCATGTTTTAAAGAATATCACTACAGTGCATGTAATAACTCGCTGATTGTCTTACAATGTGTTGTCCCGTTTCTTCAACTGCCCATCGTTGCGGCACCAAACTCATTTGGACCTATAGTCACGCTACATTCACGCCATGTAACGTCAGCTTTTTTGTACGCGTGAGAGACCCTTAGCAACATGCTGGTGCACATTTTGATTCTCACGAGGTAGTTCATACGTATGTTAATTTATCCATCTCATGAGCAACCAAATAATATATAGACTTATATGCCCACAAATTGTCTCCTATTTAATGCTGTGTTTACAGCACGTTTCGGCTGATATATATATATTATATTTTCTTTTGCAGCAAAAATAAAACGTCTATACTTAGTTTTTTTTTTTTTTTTTTTGCTCAGCAGTGGGTGTGTATATATATTCGGTGGAATTGACTTACACGAAATGCAACGTTCTTCACTCACACTTGTCGTCCAACTTGCTGCACATTGAAATCGAATCCCTCCACAAGAAGTTAAAAGAGTAAATAATTAACTTCCGCTGTTAAGCAAAATAATGAAAAAGTTCACTTTAAATCACTTTAACCATATCAAGCTAGATGTACTCCGCTTTGCTAAATCCACTGCCCCGCACACATTTTTGACGAGACTGCCATGACCTGCTGAGGAGCTTTTCAGGAAAGAATCCTTGTTCAAAGCATACTTCTCCACGAGGTTTACATCAACAGAATCAATACAATAGAAAATTGTTAACTAAAGTAAACTACTACGTATGTAATAATCACTGACATCAATTGTCTCCAGGCCCCTAATATTAAGACTACAAAGCGATGCATAACATGGTTCTGACTTCTATATTTTCACATACATATATTCGCTTTTCAATAAGAGAAGGAGTATTTTTTTCTACTTTCCGACATTTAAATACCATATAGCGAAAGTTTCATTCAAATTTCCATTAAAATACCTAAAATTTTATAAAATATTCAACACTTTACCACAGATATCACTAAGCTATTGGTGGCGACATTTTGTTACAGAAGCTACGAAAGGCACTACTGCTACGAATATGTGATGTACCAGCGGGTTACACCAACACCAACATTCTAAACGACGGCCATGTTGACTCTCAGTATTAACATGGAAGCTTCTGAAGCTTCATTATGCTATATTTTTCACAATACATGTACACATTTCTATTAACTACGTGAAATATTTTGACGAAAATTTACACAATTGTAACTGTGTATACTACATAAGCCTAACTTCCATGTAGGGGAATTTTGTAGGTTTTATTATTTCATAAATGATATCGATGTACGTAGTTTTGAACAAAAACCTTTGGAATATTACTTTAAAAATCATAAAATACACCAACTGTCACAGAAAAAAGGCCTTGAAAGGACTTATTTTACCGTCATTAAACTAAAAGGTATCCAAATCTTCAAGAGTTACCTTTGAAGGTTAATTTTGAAATATTATATAGTATGAAAAACTAATTTTGTCAAACATTTTCTCAACTTTCATTTTAGAGATAACTGCACGAGATAGCAACCGAGTTAGATTAAAATCAAAGAAATCAAAGCTTTCCACCATCTTGACTCTGGTCTTTGCAGGAATGTCTTTGATTCCAATCTAACTCGGTTGCTATCCCATGAGGTCATCTGTAATAATCAATACCGAAAAAGCTTAAAATCTTCCATTTTGTTGATAATTTACATGATTCAATTAGTGTAAACCATACCAATTTCTTGAAGCTGTGGCCAAAACTAAGGAAGTTAGGAATTTTTACTTTCTCTAGCACTTATGTGCAACGTACATAGTAGATAGGAGGTATTGTATTCACACTTTGGATACCGAGATTGCAGTGGAAATACAGTTTAGAGACCACTTGAATCCAAAAACAGTCTGTGGGTGGCATAACTTGGAAATGAAGAGTATGTTAAATACCAAATTTGGTCTTAAAGTGAAGTATCTTTCATGGATGTATTACTAAGATTTTTAGGAAAATACTTCCACTTTACATTTAACATTTTCTGGGGACAATCTTGATTATAATACCATTTGATTCATGGTAAATGAAATGCTATCTTGAGTTTTTTGGGACTAGCATCAGAACACCTCTGCGTTCTGAATAACTCGTGTATAACTAGTGAATCGTAAAATATAGACGAAGACGTACAACACAAAACATGTAGATGATAAAACCCACGCCTTTATGTCATCTACATGTTTTCTGGAGTTACCCATTTCCGAGACACTCCTTGCTCTTACTTTTAATTTTAAAACACTTATACTTTCCTCAAAAAGAAAGTCGTTTTTCTTTTGCTTTACTCCTGTTCATGCAAAAAAAGTTAAATTCACTGACAATCGTCTAGTGGCACCTTTTAAAAATTTGACCACCCCTTAGCCTAGTGTATTCCCTTATTTCCCTTCTACATATTAGGAACCAAGGAATAATACCGTGCTGCTAATATTTATGTCAGTTAGCATGAAGTAGAAAGGAGATTAACTTTAAGAAGTTTACAGTGCACCAGTGGAAGTCACATGATGTTTTATGTAGTACATTACAATTGGCATCCATTTAAGCGACTACTGCAGTGCAGACTACATAGGATAATGTCAAGATAACAGGGTAAATTAAGTTCCTCCCATCCGTTTATAATCAGCCAAAGCACAATAGTCAGTATCCCTTGAAATCTAGGCACATTGACCACATATTTACGCGGAGGGATTTTATGGATTTCACCTGTTGAAATCAAAATAAAACAAGGCAAATATCACAGAATATCCTTACAATGATGTTGATTTCACGGCAGTAATACTAACCACCGAGATATTTTCTCGGGTGACCAAAATATAATTTTACCACTTGCAAGATGTTTAGCGTCTCGGCTAAGTTTAGATGTCCTCCTAGTCTGTCTCCTACTTGTGTTTGAAGGTAACAGCGATTAGTGTCGACGTTCATTGACACGTTTTTATTTGTGCAGTTAAAAACAAACTGTCATCGCACAAAGGAAACAAATGGGAGATGAAATATGCGCTTATCCAGTTCTCTGCTTGTTCAGCAGAGAAAAGACTACATTTAATCTTGTGTAAGATTAGTTACCCATAATTTTAAGGGAATTATGGCCTGGCTGACTGTGGAATGTCCAGTTGCCAAGAAGCAAAACCCATTCAAACAATGAGATAATATGAAATTCATATTGTATTTGTAACCAACTAATAAATAAATATTCTAGATAATCTACTTCATGAATTATGATACCTGGTTCTTACAATGAATGCCTCCGAAGTTCATGTGTAAATAACAGCATTAAAGCATGTCATTTTGCTACTGCTTATTCGCACTCAGTTTTTGGTGATACAGATGATGGTTTGAGTTAGCATCTTGTTATTCCTTTGTTTTACTTGTAATTAGCAACGTTGGGATGTAGTTTTTAGGGATCTATTATGATACAGAATCGAGAAATGTTTCTGCCGTTAATTCAAGATCTTTGTCATACTCTAGCGTGGGAATACAAACTGTAGCAGTGTAAATTTATGAAATGCTCAAGTGCTACGCATTTCGTTATGTTTCGTTACTTTACTTAACTGACACGTTGTTAATAAAGTGAATGTTTCTTAAAAGAGCGATTAAAAGTATATTAGAGCAATAATAAAGACAGGCGGATTTCTCACAGTTTGGCTATTTTCTTTTTCTTTTGATGTCACTAATTTCTAAACTACTGATATTGTTGTTAATGGAGGTAGGTTAACATTACCAAATAAAACCTGGCTGCTATAGAAACGAAAGAAAACGCCATAACGGTATGGGCTCGAAAAGCACCTGTGCGGTAAGCCAAACAGTTTCAACATTTATTTTTTCAGTGTTTTATGCACTAACTTGTACCTTTCTTTGTTTAGACTTCTCCGAAATTAATACATAAAATACCGCTCTCCAGGCTACTTCTGTGCTCTACACTAACTTTCTGCATAATAAAAGTATCCAAGTGATCCTAATTAGGGAACTACAGATTAAAACAATAACAAACCTTGTTTATTTTATAACACTGAAAAACAACTTAGTTACTACCAAATGTTTCTCTTCCATACATACCATTTATATCCAATCTTTTTATTCATTTATTACTATATTTTAACTATGTTAATACTCATCGTCTAAGTATAGATTGCGATACTCATGTGTTAAATGCGTTGCCGATTCCGAGACCATTTTGTTTCATGGTTTCAAAATTTTCCTGAACTCTGCAATAGTACATTTTCCACACTTGCATCGGAATATATTGTAAAGAAACCCAAATTTTAAATTTCAATATTCTATTATCGTTTTGGAATTTTATTTGTATACACAAAAAAAAATCATAGCTTAGAGCACACACAGCGCTTCATACATACAATGAGTATTTCTCTTTAGGAAAAATTACAAACCCTTTTGGTACAAAGTGTCTAATAAATAAATAAATAAATAAATAAATATATATATATATATATACACACGAGATTATGCAGGAAAATGTAGTTTTTATCTTTAAGCCCATTTTTATAATGTTAATACGCTAAGGAGAACATTTCCACGCATTTCAAAATAACGGTTTTATAGAAGTTTAATGTAGTTATCTCGTAATAAATTTCTGATAAATGTTCAATGCAAATCTTATGGTATAAAATAAGGCAATGACTTTAAACATTTTTGGAAAGCGAAGATTTAAAATATTAATTTTGGATATATGTTTTGGACCACAATATGAAGAATATTTGAAAGAAGCATCCAGCTTATGTTACTGACTATGCCTGCCTCAAACGGTGCTTCAAATGACGTTTAATGTCAGAATAAAATGAGAAAAAGGGCACCTATGAACCAAAAATAGTTTGCTTTAATATCCCCCCTCTAGTGCCTCATATTATGGAAGTATAAATCAGTTTGTTGTATGGTTAAATGCATTCAGACTTTAAAGCGATGCATTTCTGGATTCCTCTATTGCTGCAAAATATTGTTAATAGTTCATGAAATATGTAATTTATACAATATATTAAATCTTGAGAGCAACATGATCTAATGTAAACCTGTCTTCGAGAAAACCCATGCACCAATCATAAGTTAGCCCAATTTATGAACACTTAAAACAGGATCTCTCAAAACTCCTAGCTTATTCTGCACTTCAGAGCGTTCGTGTGCTACCCTCCTCTCATGCAGCGCATTCTGAAAGCCCTCCCCATTTTACACATTTCCAGCATTCATGTGGAGTGTGCATGAATTCCTGGTCATGTTGGTGTGTCGGGGAATGCACTTTGGGATCTGACAGCACAGACGCAACCATGTTTGTTGTGCCGAGGACAGTGCTTTGCGCTGGCATGCAGGGTGGTCGTCTCTCCGCGAAAACAAGCTTAGAGAAATGCGGGGTTACTTCCTCCCGTTAATTCCGTTGGGAGCAGCCGATATTGGCTCAGCGGCGCATTGGCCATTTCCTTTCTTCTCTCAGTTGTTACATTATTGAGAAGGAACCTGTTCCTATCTGTTCGCTCTGTGGCGAGGCATTGTCCGCGCGTCATTTACTGCTAGTGTGTGTTGTAGCAGATCAAGCTACAGCTCATGTCGGGGATGATAGCAGAGCAGCATATAGTTTCTAAATTTTTATCGAAAGTGACTTTTCCATTAAAGATTTAGTTATAGACTTGTTTATCCCCAAAATCTGACCGTGTAGCCCAAGATGAAGTTTTTAAATTTATCTTACGTGATTTTTAACAATGGACATTCAGTTTAGTTATTTTTTATTTCGTTCCATTGTTGGATCTAAATTTTTAGATTCTCTGAGACTTTTGCCATTGGTAGTTTATTTACACTGTTTTATGTTTTGTTACATTTTATATTGATTTAGTGTCAGGCTTTTGACACTATTGCTTTATAAGGGCCCTGAAAACCAGCCAGTTGACTGCCCTTAAACGCCAATCTTCAAAGTCCTAAACGAGCAATCGTGGCAAACCTATACGAAGCTTCTGTGCACCGTGCATCGGTCCAACTCGGCTCAGCTAGAAACAATTGGTAGTGGGTATATTCAGGGTAAATTAGTAAAGAGGGAGACAGGAGGAGCCAGCGCGACAAGCGTAGGAAAAGTGCCATGACTAACAATGTAGGAGTTGAATTTTGCACTGTCATGAACCTAGCCTAGTCATGTTTTGCACCCTACTCCAAGCAATGCACCAATACATGTATTCAGAATCCCTGAGCTAATATCGCAGTCAAGATCAAAATGTTTTTGGAGCGAAATATTCTAATATTAAGTCAAACGCATAGAGTTTTTTCTACACATTTATCATATAATTTTCACAGGTATCTGGAATCTGTTGGTTGTGAGCTTATACGGAACACAGCTCAGAATACTCAAAATTTCCAAACATAATTGGCGATTCCGGATTAAAAAACTACAAAATCTTTCGTGTTAGAATAGGTGAAAAAACAGATTTTCTTGGTGGAACATGGTAAATGAAATACTTTATTTCCCCCAACCGAAGGTAATATTTACAAATTAGGCCGCAACACACGTGCGGGGAAGTGGTATGTATATATGTGTGAGTAAAGGCGCAAGGTGAGTGTATGCAGCACACCAAACCCAGAATATATTGTGCCCAACTTGGGAAGGAAAGATGAAGTTGCACCAACCGTGAAAATCTATACGCCCGAGTTCACCCAATGGTAAAGTTTATCGTGATTAATTCTGGATAATCTATTTGGGTTTCCGTGTCGTATTTTAGTTTATACAAATCCTACCACTCATTTACCTGTAGATGCAAGCAGCACGTGCTGTACGAGCCGGTTTTTGAGCAGCGAAGACCAAATAAGTCAGGCGGGACCAACACAGTCTTCACAGACATGTTTCAGGTTTGAGTGTTCTATTACCGTAAATTTTTACACATCTCGTAAACATACAAATGCTTTTTATATGTTATAATTCATATAACCTATAGTATAACAGCAGTGCGATGCAACATATAATATTATACACATATGTACTTACAAGATTGTTACTAAAACTTGTGGTCTGTAAATATATAGGAGGTAATTTACGTTGCACTACTTCAGAACATGCATTGTTGTATTGAGATTTTGGGGTAAAGTTCCTACTATCCTTTGATAAGTAGCATTTATACCGACACAAACCTCTCTTCATATTATCAGTGGATAAGATCTGTTATAAACCTTCTATAAATAAATACACTTGCGAGAGCCGCATTTTGATATGTTTTATGAAAAATATCATCAGTGCGGCACTCAGTTAAAAAAAAAAGCAAATATAGAAAGAGCAGCTAAGTTCATCAGGTCGCCTCACACTTCGTCTGAGTGCACAGCGAGTGTACTGACCTTGACACCTCTCCAACGGCATGCTGTTAACTTGCAATCCCTAAAACGTTAACCTGTCTGCACTCTAATAATTAGCAAAATGCATGTATTCTCTATTTAAGTATGGGTATTTCAACGTTTGTATTTCAGAGCGTACCTTCGGACGAAAATAAACTCAATGGAATGTATTAACCTACGCTGCAAGACACCACGCATGCTCAGATTTTGAGTGCCCCCTAATGTGATCCCGCTCATTTTGTTATTCTAATCCCCTTCTATCATTATATGTGAAATGTTACTACGCCACAGAAAAAAGTTATTTGAAAAATGGGTATTTCAACAAGCTTTACATTGCTAGCAAGATGTTCTCTCTCTTATGGTTTATCAATCACTATAGTGATACAATTCCAGTTATAATGAAGAAGAATTTATAGGTTTTTCACGGAAAATTGAAAACACAATTTTCAGACATAATTTCAAAGCACAAGAGGTTCGGCATTGCAATACAGCGTAGCAAACTTTTAACTTAAGCGACTTGTTTATATTTAGCGACTAAATTATCTTCTTATGCTATTTTAACCTATTAACTGATTCTATTTTGAAGAGTAATGTGGTATTTATTTTTTCCTGACAACGGCGTAAACAAATTTTGTAAATTATCCTCTAGAGGTGTCACTTTGAAATATATGTTCTCTTCGGTTTGATTCTTACATGTATAAAATATTTTTAAGGAATAATAAAATACTTTTAAGGAATAATAAAATATTTTTAAGGAATAATATTCTATTTTTTAAGGAACATATCGTATATTTAGACACAATGTACTGTTAACAAATGCCTATAGTGACTCAACGTGATGTTTTTACGCTAGACCGTTTATGGTTGCAAACTATTCATGGCTCGCGCATCACTGCGCACTAATAGTGCAGTCCCTTACGACTCAGTATAATTCTCAACAATATTGCAATTCTTCCTCCATTTAAAGCTAGAAAATAACGACACAAAATTTCCTGAAAGCTTCTGGAAGTCGAAGCTTGGAGAAGATTCAAGCACTTCGTGTTGTTGCACATTCCAAAATCTCCAACTACGTTTACACGCATACCAAGGCGAACGTGAGAATTGCTGCAGAATTTTTAACAAGATAAATTACTTCCTTAATACAAGTCTTTGTGTGTGTGTGTTTGTATGTTTTTGTGTATATGTGTGTGTCTATACCTATATATTATTCCCATAGGTTTAACAATATGTCTGATATGTTACTTTACAAGACTTTCTCTGCCTATTCTGCTACCAATTTTCTTTTCAAAGAGATTATTATTATTATTATTATTATTATTATTATTATTATTATTATTATTATTATTATTATTATTATTATTATTATTATATCTACCCCATTCTAATCACGATAAACATTAACAGACATACCCTTATTTACCTCCTTGTAGGTACTAAAGAAACAGGGGGTTACACTAGGCTAAAGGGACAGTCATCTCTCCAAGGCTGTTAGCTAAGCGATGGAGATTAAATTTCATCCTCTTTGCATGTCAAGGAACAAATAAAGCAAAAACAAACGACGGCTTCCCACGTGAGAAAAAAGAAGGAATATCTGGAGGCGCCGAGGCCAAGTGGTTAGGCCGCTTGCCTCTCACCTTGGCAGCAAAAGGTTCGATTCCAGGAGACCGCATGTGGCATTTACGGTGGACAAAGCGGCGTCTGGAAGGGTTTTGCTCAATATTATCCGGTTTTACGCCATTCATTCCACCAATTGCTCCATAATCAAGCATCGGGCTTATCACCCAACCTTGCTTCTCTCTGATCCAGAGCCTCTGCTCTTAAACAGACGTCTGAAGTCCTACGTTGGTTTATAATTCCTGGGGAAGGGGGGGGGGGGTAAGCCCTTCTTACAATGAGAGTAAATTGAGAAACAAAAGAAAGAAATATTTCGGAAATTCTGTGCACAAAATGTATTGCTTATAAATTATATCTTAACTTCTGCATTTTTATGTAGTAGATTTTTTCTCGCTCAATTTCTCCCTCTCTCTCTCTCTCTCCCCCTAACGGTCTATTAGTTATGCGAAAGCTATCCAGAATGAAGAGGGCCGCATAAATCATTTCCTTAAAATCCAAGACATGTATTTTATTTAAGGTCAATATATCGTACATATGCTGGCTTTATCAAAACCGTTTAAACATTCTTGAGAAATTGACAACTTCGAAAAATGTACAGGATAGTTTGAGGAGGGGTGGTTTTTACTAAAATCTAAATTTCAAGTTTGCAATATAACCTACCTTTTGTTTTTGGGTTATGATGTTCACACACACAGACACACACACACACACACACGCGCGTTTTTTTTTCCTAAAAACATTTGTTTTTGGATTTAGGGATCTTCAAATATGTAGGTATCTGCTGTGAAATCTTGATATTACATGGTTGTGTGGAATAAAATACTTTCTCTGCTTGCAGTATTTTGTGTGTGTTGGAGAATATAAAAAGGTGAGCTACGAAAATGTATGTACCGCACTTCGAAAAGTTGGAGGTGGTGTTTGACATTAGAGGACGTGGAGAGGAATGTAGAAATGAAATTCATAAGGCATACCAGATGTCAGCCTAACTCTCATATCCAGCAAGTATCTTGGAGACTTGACTTACTGTCAAGATCTTGGAGTACTGTTGCAGAAGCTCTCGAAATTCCATACATAGAACTTGCTTCACCATATACTTATGCTGTTCTGTGTGCTCTGTAAAGATGAAGAGTCATTTATAAGCACATAAACACAAACATTTACCATTGTTCTGAAACTAAACTCAAATTCAAGTGGTAACTCAAGCTTCTGAATGTATTCATCATCTACAGGAGCCGTTTTCAAACAGTTCGCCCATTTCAGTTCCCCCTACAAGGACGCAGCTGAAACTCACAAATCAGTACTATTGTTAAAATAGTTCAGATGATTTTGAAAGTCACCGTGAAGATCAATTTAGAATTGCTTCAAACATAGAGCTCAATTGGCACATGTTAATCATGTTCGTTAATTCACACGGTTCATTTAAAATTAATTTGCAATTTCGTCACAAAATTGTACCTAAATGTTGTGATATCTAGATAAACTAAACATGGCATGCATTACCAAGTATATCAACCTTTGAGCCGTCTATCATTTAAGGAAGTAAGATGAATCAGGGTTATGGATTTTGTTACCTACAATAAATCAAGAACATGAGAATAGCAGGGAAGTTAATTTTTGGCCTTTTTCCTTTGGTTAGGAAATATGTTTCAAAACTATATTATACATAAATAGAAAGAGAAACCTAACGGTGAGAAAAAATTTCAAAGACCAGTCGGAAATAAGTGTTGGAAAACTTTTATGGAAGGTAAGAAACAAATGGAAATGATCAAGTTGACAGAAGAGTTGAAGGACGAATCTTCTGGAAGTAAAATGAAATGTTGCCAATATCTGGCAAACACGTACGTAACATTAACACAACACTTATATCAATAAATATATTGTCATAACCATGACGTTTGCAGCTTAGAGGTGTAACTAATTAGGGTAGAAGCAACTCAAAGCTTGTCGTAATCACTAGGTTTACTTTATCGGCTTGACGCCTCATTAATTCTAAGCAATTTACAATCTTAAGGCAAAGAAACCCTAGAGTACTTATTGAGTCTTACCTTGAAGCATTGTCGTATATCGAGGAGGAGCTGTGGACCACATCGTTCGGACTTGGCGGATCCGGGAGTCTAAAAGATCAACGGTCAGCGTCGCGGCCCTCGTTCCAAAATGCGACTGTCTACCCCCGATCGGCGCTATCGCGCTCGCTTATATCGTTTCGATCTGGCTCATTCCTGATGGCGTCTGTTTCCTGGATGTGGTGAACCGACACCTTACTCGTGTGTCGGATTGAGCGGAAACACGTGATACAACATTATTCTCGAAAGTTCCATGGAAATAACGTCGTTCAGAAAGTCCCTTGGGGCAATCCAAAGGCAATTCCACTTACATCCTGTCACGAACCAATCTTAACAAAGCCTCTTAGATCCAAAAATTTAAAATATGGAACCGAAACAATTTAGAAGTTTGACAGGGCAATAATGTATTTCAAAGTATTGTAAAACAAAAATGGTCCTCCTGAACACACATACATATATATATGTATATATGCAGGGGTTAATTAACTATACCGAAAAATTTTCACAGAATATGTAGATTACCTAAATAAGTAATTTGAGATAGGAGACTTAAGGTCTGTTTATTGAAATGTCAAATTAGGGGCTATAATTTTCTGGAGTGCCAGTATACGCCACTGGCTAATTTATCAACCATTTAAGAGCATAACACGAAAAACGAAGGGACATATTACAGCGTACCTCTTTGGCGTAGTGGTTATGATACTGGCTTTCAAGTGAAAGATGACAATAGAAATCAATAATTCTTTAACCGGATTCGAACTCATGACCTTAGGGATAGCAGCTTCCCACGTTACGCATTAAGCCACCAGACCAGTTGAAAAAACGGCTCCAGAGTAGGCCACCTCGAAAACGTAGTTAATGAATGCTCAGTGTCGCACTGTCAAGTGATTAGTTCGAGATGTTACAGATTTTTACTGCATTAAATCTTGAGAACGTTAGTAACAAGCTGCTAAACATCGGTATTTCTATACTCTGGCAGGAGTTTTGAAGACATTCTAAGCCATGTTTTCAACCTGTTTTGCTTTAACACCGACTTATCAGCACACGTTGAACGCTATGTAGCTGCGTTATGTTTATCCAGGGCCCATGCACCGCCGATCTTAAATTACTTATATCAGTCACGTGCATAATCTCGCAAATTAATTCGGTGTAGTTCATTAACACCTGTTCGTATACCATAAGATAAACTAAGGCAGAGTTAATGTAGCATTTAACAGAATGACAAGTAACATAAAATCGTTACAAAATATCCATAATTAATAGTTACAGAGATCAAAACAAATACAGGGACCTGTATTCCTGTCAGTCTTTAACCATCAGTCACAGGCTTCAAGCTGCGCTCTATTGGCGGAAAAGGAAATCTTTCTTGGGACGCACGTAGGAGAAAAAGGGCGGAGAAAATACCGACATCCCTTCTGTTATAGGAACATAACATAAGTATAGAGCATGGTACCCCCTACATTTCTGTTCATGATAGGCTTAAGAAAGAATAAACTAAATGTCTGGCATATTTTTGGTGGACAAAAAGTGCTAACAAGATCCAGTTTTATTGGTTGATAACTAAAGGAGTAAACCGTTTCTATATCATAAACACTACTATATCAAGAAATGCGTCCGAGGGGAACTTTGGAACACGGTATTCCGCAGTTGCTATGAGAAACACGAGTTTTGGGCATACAGTAAAGCCTTCAGAATACAGATTATAGACAGTGATAGCTAACTACTATGCGCATAACTTTTCTTGGGCGCTTGGCTACAGTCTTCATTTGGTAGGTTTCACGCAATTTCAGAAGCAGTGAATCATGAAGCATGTACTTATACACCTCGACATATCGGGGTTTTAACGCTAAATTTTCCTTCTGTCCTTAATGTAGATCCCTGAGTTTACGCACACGAACCTGCATTGTGTGTCGTTTAATAATTCAGTTATCTCGCGGTTGACCTAGCTGAGTTGAGGCTCTTAAAAACGAAAGCTTCTATGGTTGAACAATGCGGAAAAATGGGGAGAGATCTCTCGCTTCTCCCCACCCCCGGTCCTAGCTTCCCCGTAAAATTAGTGGCCAAGAAAAGGTGCACGCAATGCATGCAGTTGACAGCCAAAGTGACTCGCTCACCTGCTAAGGAGGCTCGCCCTATCACACCTAATCGAGTTATAAACATCTCGCAAAGAGAGGTATGATGTCACCCTTGTTGCAGTAACGTTTACAAATTCCGCTGCTTGTAACCAACACCGCTCGCAGCCGTATTCATTTAGTTAGTGTAATTGGTACACAATGTTAGCGTTTTTCGAAGGACCTAGGCAAATTATTTCAAATTACTCTTAAGTGTTCTTGGGCTTCTAGCCAGGTAATTAGAAGAATTGACTCAAACGTTTAGAAGATATGCATTACTTAGAGTCAATATGTCGTCAGTAAAGCTTCAGGTCTTACTTTATTTTTAATAAGTTTATCACTACAGGTCTCAGTGTGTAATTTTAGAGATGCACATGCACTACGGTGAGTGTCGAACGTGGCAACAGTGTGATAGAGCGGCAAGGCTGGTCGTCAGGTACACAGTTAATTCTCCCAAAGAGTAGTTTGGGCTCAGGATTATTATAATAAAAAAAAACAGAACACACTCTTAGTTGGCTTGCACCTCAATCAATGGATTACATTCCTGCTATGAGAGGGGCCCTGATTTCGGTTCCCGGCTGGGGGAGAATTTTGTTCTAGCTAGATTATTCCCATCTTCTCCGGAGTCTGAAGGTATGGATGTGCGTGTGATTCACCGTATAAGATTCAAATAAAAACCAAAATTTCAACGACCGCTTTCTTTAAGATAGTTAACACCATTGCCAGTAGGCATTATGTTCTTAAAGTAAATAGCAGCAGATAGGATCATTGCGCTGAAAGTCTGGGTACAAATAGAATAATTAAAACACCTTATGATTGTAGTACTAAAAACTAATAATGCTTGTAAAAGGTATTATACATTTTTTTTTTTTTTTTAACCAAAGCATTCAGAGATTTCGTTTTATCCGTATACAGCAGAACACAGCTTTACATGGATTTTATAAAATTGCCATTATAAAAGTGTTTTATTACAATGGTACAAACAGATACACAATAGAAGAGGAGAAAATCCATAAACCAATACATCAATGAGAACTGAAAATATAAAACATGGAAGACCAATGACCGCATGACGTGTGTGTGTATCTGTGTTTTTATATTTAGCATTTGTATCACAGTTCACATTTTGACACCTAGCCCCTCGGTAAATGCGTGAGAATTACGAAAACGAGGCCACATTTCCAAGTCTGTAGAATTATCCAGATTAATAAACCTGATAAACGTTTAATGAACTGTCAGTATATCAAATGGAAGAAACACTTATATCAGTCTTTGAGTATGCTTTTACGTGTGGTTTACTACTACACGACAAAGGTAATAAACTGAGTGAGTTTACTTCTAAAGGAAAAGACAACTCGCGTTATAAGTAACCCAACCAGAGTTAGTCTATTTTCAAAAGTAAGGAGTCTACGTATATATTTGAGCTGCTTCTGTACTTTAATAAAACAGTAACAACTTATGGCCTATCCACGCTTACACCACATATCAGTACACAATGTCTAAATATCAGCGGTCATGAGTCACTGAAAGGCAGGTAAACACGTTGTTTTTTTTTGGGCGCTGGTTGCTAAGGCCAACGGACCGCACGGGTGATGGAAGTGGTTTGTAACCTGCTGCGTGCTTGAATGAAGTCCAGTAACAGTTGAATTTAAATTTATTTTCGTCCTGCCTTTAAGGCTTTGTAATTCCTACGTCTGCTTATAACAAATAATAACTATGCTTCAAGTACTAAAAATATTAAGCAAACATAAGTACCCTATTAAAGAATATGCACCTTTTTATTTTCCCATTGAACCATTATTAAACTGGTACATTAGGTACAGACGAGAATATAGGAATGGGATAAATTTCTTTTCCATGATCTCAACGAATATATGAATTTCGATTTTTTATGGTATAAAAGTTTATATATCCTAACTTATAAGTGGTATTACTGCGCTTAGTGAAAGGCGCCACAATTTCACAACGCATCACGCTGTCAAGGCTACTGATTTGACGGGGAAGGCGAAGTGGGTACGTACTACTCGATAATGATGCAATTGGACTTGTGGAGGGCCTCAGTGTTGAAACCATTAGCAAGTTGCTGATGTCTTCACATTAGTACCTGGAAGCAGCACCTCTGCATATGCTTTGTTTACTTAACTACGTGACATATTCCTTACACTTTTTCAGTAATTATTTAGTTTGGCTTATCACCACGACAGTTTATGATAAGACTAGTACAGTTGCATTGTGAAAATAGTACCAAGTTTGCACGCCAGCCCTAGATGTATAAAATCAACCACGATATGAGTGCCATTGCAGGGATAAGGAATTGAGCAGTTACTACAACAAGTGTATGGGACATCGGAAGTGCACTCAGGTATAGAAACATTGTTCAGAGATGCTGCTTCCAAGAAATAATGTGGAGACATCAGTAGCTTAGTGTCATTGTGTAAATTTATATTCATAATGTACCCTTGCTCCTTATTGCCCTAGGATCTGAAGCAACGTCATACACTCAAATAAAAAATAAACAGTGGCACTCTCCACCAAACGTACCCATACCCTGGCCTAATACTAAATGCAATTCGGAACTTTGTGTGTGTTTTTTTACCTGAATGCACTTCCGATGCTGCGCCTAGTTGTTCCGCAACTGTTTATTTCCCCTTGTAATCGAACGCACTTCTATCCTGACCGACTTATAGATGAAGCTGGTGAGGCTCTTATAGTGTATGTAATGTCAAATTAATCCCGGCACCACTTTGGTTTCTATAACGTTAAAGGGTAAAGAGTAGACAAAGGAATACGCGCACTGAGACCTATGCAGATCCATAGTGGCTAACATCCTCAGGAGGTTGACATGTGGCAACCATAGGAGGACACAAGCAGACGCACCAGCCTGAAGGTTCCTAATGTTTCCAAGCCCCAAGACCCGTTCTGTTGCCGGACCGGACCGCTAGAGAGAACGCAAGTGACCAGACTACTTGACAGCCACCTACTATCCACGGGGAGTGATAGTTCTATTTTGCATGGATCCACGCCATCAAGCCATGCAACCTTAATAAAGAGGGAAGTCGCGGGAGATGAGAAAACATAGTCCCTGACAAATCCGGGGAAACCACGTAAACTCATGGGTCAGAGTGGAGGTTGACAGAATCGAACCAGTGACCTACCGTGGCACCAATGCACTCGGTTTTACAATGCTACACGATAGATCTAATGCTAAGCAGATAAGGTGATACTAAATAGAGAAGACTGCCAAAGATTAGCCTTATTGTGCAGCCATTTAAACTGCAATTTGACTGTATATCATTATAGGGACGATACTTATATTTTAAATATATGTGTTAAAATGTTACAACATCTGCCATTTTATATTGTAAATTCTGGAGCACTACACAGAGAAACGTATTAAACTTTAGGAGTAGAGGGCGAAAACCTATCACATCGTTTGTGTGTCATTTTACTTTACAAATTTGTACCCACACCCGGGTAGTATATTGGTAGCGTGGCTGCCTCGCATTCAACAGGTCGCGAGTCCGAATTTCGCTTAGGGTGAGTTACCCAGATAAAATTTTTTTCGGGGTTTTCCATTATCCTGATAAGACGAATGGCAAGTAACTTTAAGCTCAATGGACCCCAAGATCATTTGAGCACCACTTCAACAATTTCATTCATCGTACGATGACCATCCTAGTTCAAGGATATTAAGCTAAAAAATGTACTGTTTTATAACACCGCCTGTTTTAAAAGACATGAGGTTTCTTTGTTTGCAAATAAATGCTAAAAGGTTTTCTTCATATTTTGGATTAAACAGCTTTTTGAAATTCCTGGTGTAAATGAGCCATATTCTTAAAGTATTGACGATAGCTAAGCTAAATTTTAGTTCAGTAAAAACCCTAACTACTGCTGTTATAATTTTGGTGTTAATACGAAGCGTGTTCTGAAAGTAAGCACCATTTCGTAATACTGCCACCGCAACGCTAGTGTAGCAGTATCACAAATACACACTCGTCTCTCTGCCACTTCAATAATAGGTGATCCAATGTTCATGACGAAGTAACGGGTGGGCGGCCATCTGCTGTTCAACCAAATCATCAGCGATAACTGAATGAGGCAATTACTGAAAACGGAAGCTTCACAATAAGAGTGAAATAAATAAAATAAATTTTGCATGACATATCCTCAAAGGGATTAAATTATCGCAAACTGTGTACCCGTTGGGTTCTGAGGATGCTTACGGATGTCTAAAAAACAAAAACAAAACCCAAAAAACAAAAAAACAAAAACGAAGTGTCTGGACAGTGCTTTGACTTTCTTATCCGATAGAGTGATGGCAGTGATGAATTCTTAAACAGGATTGTGATGGATGACTTGGGTTTGTCACGTCACTCCATAATAAACAAAGCCTATGGAATGGAAAACTAGGATCCCCCAAACGACAAAGGTCAAAACTACGTTGTAAGCACGAAAAATAATGTGCACTGTGATGTGCGACATACAGGGCATTCTCCTGGTTGAAATCCATCCTAAAGATGCAACCATCAATGGAGTAGGATACCGTGAAACAGCGAGATCTCTTCGGCGCATAATTTAAAAACAAAAAGCGTAGAATGCTCAGGCAGTATATTGAGTTACTTCATGACAATGTATGTCCCCATGCGACTGGTGTCGCCAAAACCTTATTCAACAGTTCTGTTGGAAGCAGCAGCACCCGCCGTATAACCCCCATCTCGCGCGTTCTGACTACAACTTGTTTTTGAACGTGAAGCATGAATTCGGAGGAAGATGCTTTTATAGCGATGAGGACGAACACTGTGTTCAGCAGTGGATGTCTTCACTGGCGGCAGCTTTCTTTGGAGAGGGCATACAAAAGTTGATTCCATGACTAACGCTTGGACAATGATGCCAACTATCGAAAGATAGGTGCAAATAAGTGAATTAAAAATATGTTGTTGTTTTTTTGTTTTTGTTTTTTAACAAAGCGGTGCTTACTTTCCGGACACGGGTCGGATGTCACATAAAAATGTTTCTCAAAGACAGTTTTACAGAATAAATGTAAGTTCATGGTAGCAATTTAAAAACAATTCATCTATTTTCTGTTAAATGTTCAGACTAATATCTTAATAGTTTTCTAAGTAATTCGTCATACGAGGTTTCAAATTTACAAGATAAAGGCATCAATTTCACTTTAGAAGTGTTCTTTATCATTTCATTTTTGTGGAGTAATATCGAATAAATCAGTCCATATAATACTTTTATGACTTTTTGCTTCACAAGAGCGTTATGTGTTTAAAAATACTTCTTTGTCAAAATATTCAGATACTATCAAAATAGTGTTATCCTCGAACTCATTTGTATTTAGCATTCACTGCTTTATTCCTGCATAAATTATCTGGAAGTAATAACCAGAGGTGTAACGTTACAGCAATAATTGAGTAATATTCATTTAAAAGTTTGTCGCTATACCCATTTGAATATGCATGTTTTGATAGATTTTATAATTTACTTTGCATGCATATGTGCAATATGTTATGGAGATAACTTTCGGTATCAATGTACTAGTCGCTTTGATCGCAAACATAGTTTATAATAAAGTTAAAAAGTGATTATACACGCGTTTTCACAAGCTGTAAATTAATGATATGCTGCAAACGATAGAGCTAAAAACAAACCTCGTATTGTAAACGAAAGTTTGGAGATTGATGGGATAACACGTTGTTAGATTTGTAATTTTAGAAAAGAAAACAAGAGCTACAAAACGTAACACACATAATTGCCTTTCGTCTTTTCTGGTGAATTCAATACCTACCTATTTTATAAAATTACACAACCGATGTTATGTCTGCAAGACATTAAACTTCGATCAGAGAGATGTTGAAATCAGCAACGAGGATAATCTGAAAAAGCCTGTGCTCAATTTATGCATTACACAATAATACAGGGTGGTCAGAAAAGACACCTAACAAATATAAGCGTCACAGCTTATACTGTAACTAGTCCAACAATTTCTGTAGCAGCTTCAAAACTTTTAGACATGTTTTTTTATGAAAGTTAAATGTATTTTGGGTTAAGGCAGCCCACGAAGCATTTGTGTGCGATGGCCATATACTCGCACCTCAGAGCAAGCTGTTGTCATAAAAACAACCAGGTGTCTCCTTGTGCCTTATCAGTAAATGTGTCCTAGCTATGAAGTGATGGAGCAAAAAACGGTTATCACAATGCGCTACTTATGAGTGACAGTTTCGACGTTGTAAAATGTGGAACATACGTATTTTGCCCTACCTAAGAGTGTCCTAATAATTTTGTAATTATCCTAAGAGTAAACTCAACTTACTGTAACCAACAAGAACTTGTTTCACATATAAACGTTTCATTAGTATTACGGTTTAAGGACATTAAAAGAAATTCTGGTCTCACTGGAAAAGCTTTTGGATTTGTTTACTTTTACCCACAATACACTGGTAGTATTCCTTGCCTCCATCCACAAGAACACTAAGGTTAATTGGTTTCTAAAGCAGAGTAGTTATTAGCGTATTTATTCCAAAATTTTCCCAGACATTTCCTTTCATCCATTGTCTAGTTTGATGAAATTGTATCTGTAAAGAGATAACTAACGCACCGCTTCGTTAGCAGGATTTCATAAGACCAGAAATCCTTAATGTTAAACAACCACTCTACAGTATATCCATATGTTGATGAAAACACTGCGAAAGCACGCAACCTGGAGCTTTCCTAAACTACTACGTTACTTCCGGTAGCGGGGCCAGGCGTGCGGATTTGTTTCTAGGTAACTGCTTACTCTCCGCTGACCACAAGGCGTCCTGTTGATGTATCTCTATGGCGTAGACAACTATTTTTCCTATGACATAGGACATAAGCAATAATGTCAACATCTTGGCTCGGTTTTCTACAACAAATGTGCTTCTTCTATAAACTGATTACAACACGAGTCTGCTCGCTAAATAATTGTCTTTCGCAAGACTTGTAGTAGTTCTGCGGTATAGTTTCTTTTCGACGTTCGCTTCGGCGAACGATTACTGTACGTTCGAATTTCCCGTCGGAACTCAATTGTTGCATGCGATGCAGTCTCAGTGAAAATTGAAGGCCGGGTAGGGTTTCGTTGTCCATTTTGTACCTCTCGGTCACATGGCTGGACACTTAGAGAAGCACCCTAGGTGCCAAACTCACTCAGGATAACAATGCTGGTTTCGGCGTCAAAAAACTTTCCGCACCTGTCCACTGACAGGTGTAACATTCAGTTATAATGTAAAAAAAAATTCCGCCGCACACGTGGCTGCTAACACACAGGTGTAACAATGAATGCCAACAATCAGCTATGAATTACAAAACAAACCGTTCGCACGTATGGCGATCACGGCCTCATGAAGTAATCACAATATTCACTGAAAGATGTATTATCAGCCAACAGTGAAGATCACAGTGGTCAGTTCCAGCAGCTTATGAAGGTTCGAACGCCACCAGAATGAATAGAGAAAATGTGAAGTTTTACGATAGATGGTTTAATAATAAATAATAATATGCGGTGGCGCCGTGGCCCACTACTTAGACCGCTCGCCTCCCACCTAGGTGGCCCAGCTTCCATCCCAAGCGCCCGCACATGGGATTTGTAGCGTCTGGGTGGATTTTCTTCGGGTCCTCCGTCACCCTCCGTCGTGTAATGGTTATCATGGTAACTTCATATACCCAAGGTCACGGGTTCAAACCCGGCGGAGGTCTATGATTTTTTTCGGGTGTAAAAATCCTTAGCATGGCTTCCTTCGGAAGGGAAGTAAAGCCGTTGATCCCGTGTCGTAGATTTACAGCACGTAAAAGAACCTCAAGCCTGTTTGAGAGGCCTCTGAGCAAAATTAAACGGTATTTCACTCAGAAAGTAGAATGGGACGCTGAGAACCACAGCAGTTAAAGAGCGTCCATAAATAACACGCAATTTCCATTTCGGGTCCTCCGGTTTTCCCCGCCACTGATTTAAGCAATTGCTCAACCATCACCTTTCCCATAATCAATTTTGATTGCATTTCATATCATACACTTCCTCACGCTCTTGTCTGACTCCGGATTGGTTCCAGCTTCTCCAATCTGTGGTTTCGTGCCATTGACTACCCGACCGGTTTCTGACCCCTAGGCATCCGCTTGTAACTCCTAGGGGGGATGCCAGTCCTACATATGGGGAGAATAAACCGGCTACAATATATATATATATATATATACACATATATTTACATTTCATTTTAAAAATTAATTTTGACTTAAGGAATAAGAACAACCTAAATGCCCCTTCTGGTACGAGTAGTAGGATGGGTACAGTGTGATCATTTCCCTTAGAATCTTGAATGCTTCTTTTCCCTTTGGTCTTTTTTCAGCATAAAAAGTTTTCAACATTCTGCAAATGAATGTTTCCCTTTAATTTTCATATACTTCTCAGGTCATACATACACGTTTTAGAAACTGAATCCTTATACGTTTTAAAATGGAAATAAATGGTACTCAGATTTTCAATACAAAGATGCAGGAATGAAGAGACAGTCCACGGCTGAGTGGTTAGACCTTTCGTCTCTCACCAAGGTGTTTTGAGTCCAATACCAACGGACATGTCGGATCTGAGCTGGACAAAATGCCGCCAGAGCGGGTTTTCTCAGGGTTCGCCGGTTTCCTTACCAATCATTCCACCACTTGTTCCATAATCACTTTTCCTTTCCTCTATTTCTCGTAATTTTATATTTTCCTCACTCTCACGCCAAGAATGGGATGATCACCATTCTGGCTACCCTCTCTGATCCCGAGTTCGTCTGCTTAACAACGCATCTGATCTCATGCGCTGACTTGTAAGCCGTGGGTAAAATAAGGCTATTTTTGAGATACATGTACTAAAAACATATAACTCGTTTGATTTTATACAAGTAAACGCATGGTCACGTAATTGCTATGGATGAGCGCATAAATAACATTTTATGTAAAGTATTCTCTGCAAGCAGCACTTAAACAGCAGATAAAATAGTTTCAATATATTTTATATAATAAGTATATTAATTCGAAGACAGATTTTTGAAATTGGTACACTGTGAGCTTAATATGTAGTGCCAATTTTAGTATAAGTATAATTTTATCTTTTTAAATCTCCCTCGAGATTGAATGCAGTTACTAAAATTGCAACTACAACTTAGTGAAAGATATTTTAACATCATATTAATTTACATATTCGGGCTAAATTGCCGTGGTCTGTAAGCTAAACTATGTTTATTTTAAATATTTCTTCCTAACGCTCCGTCCCTGTCTGTAAGGGACATATTCAGAGTCAATGTGCTAACAGTGCTAACTCGGAAAGAATTGCAACATTGCGAGTTGGAGCCGGTAAATATACTCAGGCACTGGTGGGCGGGGTCAAGTGGACAGGTTCTAGTTTTTTTTTTTTTTTTTTTTTTTTTTTTTTTTTTTTTTTTTTTTTTTTTTTTTGTATTTAGTCTCTGAAAATGTCCCTTATAGACAGGGACGAAACATTAGGAAGGAATATTTTAAATAAACATATTTTGACCTACAAACCACGGCTAAACACCCCGAAAATTTTATAAACTTTAAAACTATGGACACCGGCTGTGAAAGCTTACGCATATACATTCTTAATTGTTTAGTAGTTTTAACACAAGGTCTACCTTCTCTAATTTAATAGTTCCATATTTAAAACAGGTATATCTCAAGATACCCTCTAGAGCAATCAACTGTACGTAAAAAAATCAGATGTGTTCCATTCACATGACTTTCTCTACATCTCTACAACAAATTGTTAAAAATCTTATTTTTGTATTTACTTCGTGCTAGTCGAGAGAAAATAAGCAGAAATAATCTTGCTTGTTTTCTCGTAAGTAGAAGAGAAATATGGGAATACTCCAGGCTAAAGTAAATGCCACATATTTTAAAAACTGATTGATTGCTATGTGATTGAAGTTCCTTTGTATGACCAGGAGTTGAGAAACTCCGGTATGAAAAATGTATAATTATTTTAAAACTAATAACAAGGAATATCTCAAAAATGGTAAACTCAACGAAATCATAATCGTGGGATTCATTGTTTTATATAATACATTTTAAAGAGCTCCTCAGTTTTTGTTAAGCAAGTTTTGGTCCATCTCTTTTGCACGTATTCATACAGAATAAAGATACTTTCAGAGACTGTTCCCAGAAAATGCAAGATACACATTCTATTTGTTTTAGAAATAGCTATAAAAATAGGATATCTTGATCAAAATCAGGGTCATTTGAGAATATAAAAAGTTTCGAAAACTTTAACATGTAAAGGGTAGTTAGAGGTGGGGGATTTCCTTGAAAATATTCGTGTCGCATACTTGGAAGATGCTGAACTTTAATACCAAGCTTGATATTTAATGTTCTTTTTGTTTTTGAGCTATGCTGCTCACAGACAATAATGGGTGCAACACAATACCTTCTCTATACACTACGTATATAGTACGTGTAGAGAAAGCAAAACTAGATTTTTTTTCGGACAATTTTGACATACAACCAATACCAGAATTCACCATGGTCGTGAAGGAAAGGAAGATAAGGTGCAAATGGACAGGTTTGCCTGTCGGGAAAGCTGCATGAAGTTCTTTTTCAGAGAGAATATTCCGGAAACGTCTCATCCAGATGACGTGCTGGAAAATGGATTGAAGCTTGTGAGGTAGCCTTGCTTTTTTGCCACGTATCGCGCAATAAAAATGAATTAGGAATTCTGAATAAAGCGATTATTTTCCAGTATATCTCCGTACGAAAAAAAATCCAAGCAAATCATAAGTCTGAAATATGACTTCTTCCGCTCAGGTTTGTCGAGCATAACAATCCTAGTAATTTACTGCTGTCCCTCAGAAATATTGGAACGACTTTTCTTAGCACCACGGCGTTAAAAGGGAATTTCATGTAGACAGCAGGGGAGATGGAGGCAATTCGGAATCAAGTTTTACTTTCTCTACACGTACCTAATATGTATATAGTGTAGAGAAGGTATTGTATTGCAGTAAAAAATTAGATACAAATTTTATCGGAAATATATGTTTAACAGCCTCTGAATCCCAAAAAATAGAAAAATGTTTGTGTGTGCCTGTCCGTTAAATACTTTGTATTTAAGCTCAATATCTTTCAAGAATGTAACATGAAAATTTTCAACAAAATCCCCCCCAACCCCAACAACCCCTTACACGGAAAAAATTTAGAAATTTTAAATTTTCTCAAAAATTGCTGTAACAATTTTGATTAAAACACCGTAAGCTAAAGATATTTACACAACAAATAAAATGAATGTTTTGAATTTTTCTGAGATTAGCCTCTGAAAACATCTTTATTACGGATGAGTTTTGCGGAATTTTGCATATATGGTACGCCTTTAGACAAACAAAATTTTACTTACAAATGTAGAGCTCGTCAAAGCATACAATTTATGTTCAATACATTTTTTATGACATTCTTTGTTATTGGTTTCAGTCTTCAAATGCTTATACATTTTTCATACGGGAATGTCAACTCCTGACCATACGAACAAAGGAACTTCAGTCACATAGCGATCAACTTTTAAAAGATTCGACTATTGCTTTTGCCCATGATAGTTCCTAATTTCCCTTCTGTTTACAAAGAAGCAAGTAATAAGGCAACTTGTGCTAATTTTTCTTGATTAGCATAAAGCAAATAAAAGAATAGAATCTTTAACAATACATGTTACAGAGATGTAGATATAGCCATGTGAATGGAACATATATTTTTTTCAGTACTACTTTCCCTAGCACCTCAGTGTTAAGCTAGCTTATATGTGGACTGTAAGGGAGATGGAGGCAATTCGGTATCAGTGTCTCAGTACGACTTTCTCTAGCACCACGATGTTAAGCGAGCTTATATGTGGACTGTAAGGGAGATGGAGGCAATTCGGTACCAGTGTCTCAGTACGACGTTCCCTAGCACCACGATGTTAAGCGAGCTTATATGTGGACTGTAAGGGAGATGGAGGCAATTTGGTACCAGTGTCTCAGTACGACGTTCCCTAGCACCACGATGTTAAGCTAGCTTATATGTGGACTGTAAGGGAGATGGAGGCAATTCGGTACCAGTGTCTCAGTACGACTTTCTCTAGCACCCCGGTGTTAAGCGAGCTTATATGTGGACTGTAAGGGAGATGGAGGCAATTCGGTACCAGTGTCTCAGTACGACTTTCCCTAGCACCTCGGTGTTAAGCGAGCTTATATGTAGACTGTAAGGGAGATGGAGGCAATTCGGTACCAGTGTCTCAGCACGACTTTCTCTAGCACCTCGGTGTTAAGCGAGCTTATATGTAGACTGTAAGGGAGATGGAGGCAATTCGGTATCAGTGTCTCAGTACGACTTTCCCTAGCACCCCGGTGTTAAGCGAGCTTATATGTGGACTGTAAGGGAGATGGAGGCAATTCGGTAGCAGTGTTTATCAGTACGACTTTCCCTAGCACCACGATGTTAAGCGAGCTTATATGTGGACTGTAAGGGAGATGGAGGCAATTCGGTATCAGTGTCTCAGTACGACTTTCCCTAGCACCTCGGTGTTAAGCGAGCTTATATGTGGACTGTAAGGGAGATGGAGGTATGCTATACAAATGTTTTTCAGTACGATTTTTCTTAGCACCCCTGTGTTAAGCGAGCTTATATATAAGGGAGATAGTGGCAATTTAGTATTAATGTTTTTCAACAAGACTTTCCCTAACAGCACGGTGTTAAGCGAGCTTATGTGTGCAGTAGAGGAAATTGAACCGCATCGCTATGAAGCTTTAACTAGCCCAAATTTGTTTTCAATGCTTCAAAGATTTATATGAATCCATTTATTATATTTATGAATTACCAAACCAATTTAGGAGAAAATATGCTATTAATGAAAAGTCTATGCATAAATCTAAGACTACCGTTTCTTCTGAATGATTAAACAAATCTAACTAATACCTTCAGTTGACATTTTTGCGAGTCTTATACAGTATTATATTTTAACAGTAAATAATTTAACGATATGTACTTCCTCTAGCACATATGTATATACATCCATGAACAAAAGAAATGAATCATATCTGGGACGACAAATTCACGTAAGTCCTAGGCAGGACAGCGCCTTGTGTACACCATCCGCGTTGCAGTTGTGTAGCGGCAGCAACAAGTTTTCAGAAGTTCCAAATCTCAATACTACCACCTCGTATGATCCATAATCATACAATAGTTTTAGAGTCTGTCTCTCTCTCTCTCTCTCTCTCTCTCTCTCTATCTCTCTCTCACACACACACACACACGCACACAGTTTTTCTGAAGTGATTTTTATTGGGATTCAGAAGACCATAAAATAGGTATTTCAGGTGAAATGGTGTGGACATTTTGGGTGGAATACAATGCTCTAAGTAGCTACTATATACTTTGTATATAGGGGCTAGAGGAGGTAGTAATAGCAATGGTATTTATTAAGTTTACAATACAATATTTGCGTCACACAATCACCTGGGTCTGGTGACCGTACATGCCTTCTAGAAATACTCGAATTTAAAATATTACCTACATATCTATTTTATATGTCACACACAGACACATACACACGCTCGCGGGCTACGACAACAGAACCGACACACACTTGCATTCACAACTACACCACGTAGTCACACATATAGATAACTCAAACACCCAATAAGTCTGTCAGATATTTTATCTCTTAGTGCACGTACTTGTATTAAGTATGTGAAAAAAACATACAGCAAATATCATGGTCAAATTTCGTCTCCTTAGTTTGAATAGTTCGGTAGTGGAGTGTACAAACGTGCATTTTTAAATTTAAGTAGATCTGTAGAGGTATTCTTATCTCTCTTTCTGATCGGGAGTCCGGCGCTGTATACTCCATTTCCCTAACATTTACTATTCGATTATCATTGTGATGATCCAACACACACACACACACATATAAACACCCATGCCCAAGGCAGGATTCCAACACACGATCCCCTGCGCCACGAAGCACCAAAGCGAGACACTTTAGCGAGAGCGGCCATGGGGACCGGCCCTTAATATGGTTTCGAACGGACCTTCTCGAAGTTTACACCCTGTATACGTCACATTATGCTGGAAGCTTTTTGACTGACGTTCAGCAACTGGTCAGTAGAAAGCAGAGTGAGAAGCGTGCGTGTTGTTTGAGGTCTTTACGTGGGTTTCTGTGTACTTGGGCGTGTGCTATGTGAAAGTTATGGCATCCGACTACACAACCGCTCCCTGCTACCGCACGCGGTAAACTTTCCATACGCTTCTAAGATGACAGTGGAAAAAACAGCAGCAGCTTCCACCCTTTGCATGACAATGCAGCACGTGCAGCGTCATGTAATAGTTCAACGCCCACTTCACAAACTTCAAAGTCACTGCTGGAATACAATGGATTCCTTTTTTACAATTCCCGGGGGGCCCTTCCTGTTGTTTAACCTCTTTATTGTCCGACTAGAGTGCATTAAAAAGAAAAAGATTAATTTATCAGGCGTCAATTTGTTTGAAGCAGCATTCTAATACCAGCAAAATATTGCTGGTGTTCAATCTCGAAGGAAGAAATGTCTATAGCAGAATCGCTTGAGGCATGCTTGACGTGAAAGCAGGATGATCAACTCGCCGGTGGCTGTATAAGCACTCTTGTCAATTAACTTCTAATGAACAAGGTTTCAGACTTTTTCCTAACAATGAAATGGCGACTAGTTTATTTCCTCACGCATGCCAAGATAAACATTAGCAGGAATTGTTTTATTACCCATTTCCTTGCACAAGGATAATAAGTAAATGCTGAAAGTTAAAGCGATAGGTCGCGATGTGATATTGACATGCCGTTCTCTTTGTTGCACTAGGGTGAACAATTCTTCTAGTAAAGCATCTCGTAGTTTTGCTAGCTCCTCCTTAATGATATCCCATTCGTAGTCTTCCCCTCTCTCTCTCTCTCTCTCTCTCTCTCTCTCTCTCTCTCTCTCTCTCTCCTCCCGTTGGGTTTGCCTTCAAAGACATTTTTAACAAATCTGTCATCGTCCATCCTAATCACAGGCCAAACCAATTCAATTCTTTCAACAATAATAAGTGTTACTATATTAGGTTTTTAATATATCAGATACATTTCGTATTGTAGAATATAAAAAGTAACATGCAACATCTCGGAACAAAAATTTTGCCTATTTTTTACGTGATTTACATTTTTACTTTCTCTCCATGTACTATGTATATGGTGTATATGAACGCGTCCATTAAAATACATGTCAACGTTGTTGTTCTCGTTCTGGTTACTATACCCCGTTACTGTGAACCAGACTAACATATATTTTAGAGAAAATTATGTTATAAAGTGAGTACTGCTTGTAAATATGGCGAGTCCATGTACTTAAATCATTTTCGTTTCTACTTTATAAGTATTTGGTACTTTATTTGTTCTATATGTTTGCTTTGAACATCTTTTTCTGTGAATGATATTATCTGGCTATTTGACTTATTTTGTGACAAACGATTAAAGGTAAGAAAATTAAATTAGCGAACTGTTGGTGCTAATGAGCTACTTATATGTGAATAATCTCGTGGTTTAATCAACAAATTTTAATAAGATGGTATAATTTAGGAGAAAATCCCAGAAATTTTCAATCCAGAAGATTTAATAGTAGTCGGCAAGTGAACTCAGAATACATTTTTTTTACATTCTGTAAATATTCTAATCTACCAACAGAAGTTAACATTTTCAGTTAGCTTGCAAAAATATCTGGTTTAAAAATCATTTAACATTAATGTTACTTCTATTATCTTCTTGCCAAATATAATCAATTTATCATACATTTCCCAAAGATTCAATTTTATCATAAATAGTATGTGAAAGGCCAACAACCTACTATTCTAAGTTTTCCTTCTGAATGCCCCGAGTAGAATCTAGCAAGTTTGATAATTTCTTTTATTGTCTTGGGGGTTGCTTTCCACAGTTTGTTCTACACATGTAGAAATTTCAGGAGATGCACTTTTCGTGTGTTTCTTCACCATTTTTAGAACCTGCCTTGTCCTCTAAAATTTAGTTTCTTCTAGTAGCCTATTCTCTCTTCATTTATCACTATATGAAATAATTTTAAAATGCTTAATGACAACAGGTCCTCCTTCCAATGGTGTGAGAAATTTCAGAATATATTTCCTTTTGCTCATACAGTGCAAAATGACCTTCCTAGGATCTAAGGATGTGTCCTTTCTATTGGAAGCTATTTTGAATTTCTGCGACTGGCCAGCTCTCCATTCAACATACTAACAGATAGCACTGGAGCTTTAGGTTAAAAATTGAGTTTTATTCATGGACGGACTTGAATTGCTGTGGTTCCCTGCGTCCCATTCTATGTCGGACATGAAAGACAGCGTAAGTCTGGTCATAGGCTCGAGGTCCTTTTACGTGCCGTAAATCTATAGCACAAGAACAACAGCTTTACTTTACTTCCCAAGGAAGCCACGCTTATGGATTTTTAATAAAAGAAAATGTATCTCCGGGTTTGAATCCACAATTTTGGAAACCAGAGGCTAGATGCTATCCCTGTACCACGGAACGACTAAGTTATATGTGACGGGCACGTTGTAGGTTATCAGATAACCATATGCTTTGTGTTTACCATTCCTTTACGAATACGTACTATGTCCAACATTATCTATAATCTTAGAGAAGAGCACTTTTTGTTTGTACATTGCAAATTTAATGGCAATATATATAGCTATACTAATAAGGTATTTGAACGTCAATATATGAGAAATGTGTGCCTTTTTAAAGTTATAATCGTTAGAAATAAAATATTGTCATTCATATTGCAGCTGTGCAATTATTTATCTAATTTTTTTTTAACAATTTATGTAAATTGGTAAAATTAATATCTTAAATATGTTAACCGTGCAACAAATTTGTATGGCAGATCTATTATCTTCATTCTCTAGGGAGTGTGTTGAACATTTTATCAGTCTTGCTATAAGCTACGTCGTTTGGGACAACTTTAGTACACAAGAGTTTGAGGAAAATCGAAGTAGAGAAAAAATAGTAAAGTAAATAGAAGTATAGTGTTTTCGAAAATATGGTGGTCTTCAAACGGGACCGCTCTCCCTTGCCACTGGACAGTAACCATTAAGAAACAAAAGACGATCTTATACTAGGGAGCAAGAGGCATCGTAGTAAAATGCTTTCCTGGGTACTCTGTGGACAGTCCAGTTTCGTGTTTCGTGTGAGTACGTGTCCAAACCAGCGAGTTACTACAAAGCATGTTAAGGGAGCAGTAAGTGGAAGACTTGGCAACTGCGTGGCGTCGCTAACCTCATAATCCCAAACCTTAAAGTCACAGCGCCTTTAGCAGAAGAATGGAGGGAGGGTTATCATGTTCTGAGAAATATTGAACACGGCGTTAGGCAACGTGGTCTTTAAAGACGATTTCGTGTTAGAGCTTTAAAGGGTTGTTAGACCAAATTCTATTAGCATGTAATTAGATCTAAATGCTTTTTGGAAATTAACATTAGTGACGTTTTATTTTTTTTTTTATTTTTAGAAATCTTGAAAGTTTCAAGTATTTATACCGCAAAACGAAAAAATATGTAGCTGCAAGAAAGGCGTCGACATTTAACTATAGTCTTTAAACTAATTTCAGTATCATTGTTTTTTTTCAGCCATAATGTAGTTACTTGTAAACAGAGATACCTTATAAACAACATTCATATGTTGGCAGTGTCCGATGCTGTTGCTATCTAAGACTTAAGATCAATGCAATGAAAATGAAAAATAAAAATAAAAACCTGACGCGTTCCATTCACGTGGCTTTCTTTATCTATTACTTAACAAGTTATTCTTACAAAAGATTATTCCTTCTCCTTCATGAAAATAAAATAAAAAATAGCAAAAAGATTGTTATTAGGTAGTTCCATATAAGTAGAATGGAAATAAAGGGTAGAATGGAAATAAAGGAACACACTAGGCTAAAGCAATAGTCAAACGTTTAAAGGATGTCCCTATGCGATTGACATTGCATGACCGAGGGTAAAAGTAGAGATGAAATAAATAATGAAACTAAGTGTAAGGAAAGCAAACGTTTAAAAATGGAAACAAATAACAGGCAATATTTGGGAAATAGTTAACCCTACAAAAATTTGTAACACAAAAATTGTGTTTCAATAGAATCTTCTTCGTGTAGTAAGCTTTGGTCCTTATCTTTCGGTTTACAAGTTATCTAAAAACTAATCCAGAATAAGGTCTTCAGAGGCTATTCCCAGATAATTTCAGACATACACTTCATTTATCATGAAAACGTCTTAAACATACTTGCACTAATATTATTAGAGTCACTTTTGAGAAAACAAATTTTTGAAAAATGTTCCGTGTAAAGGGTAGTTCCGGCATCGCGTCTTTGGAATATGCTGAACTTAACGATATTTAACGGAGTTTACGTTTTTGAGTTATGCTGAGGGGCCCCCCCCCACCAACACAAGCACGCACATCTTTTTTCTAAAACTACTGTTTTTGGATTTAGGGGTCCACATTTGGGTGGATTACAATACCTTCTCTACCTACCATGTACGTAAATAGTACTTGATAGAGACAGTACAAGTAGATGTTTATTGAAAATTTTCTGTAAATGGGTGTTAGATACTCTTGGCAGCAAGTGTCTTAAGGACATGACAGAGTCGCAAGGAGAGGTCTATAACCTTCACATTTAAGTTTATCTGCATTGATTAACAATGCAAATAAAAGGTTCTGAGCGGCCCTGACACGCTTCTTGTAGAAACGCCCAGTGAACCCTATGACATCTGGAACCACGAGGATAAAAGAAAATTAATATCCTCTAATCTTGATTGATCGCCTCTGGATCAGACCGTACATTTGTCAGATACATTAATCCACTGGGTGATCAATCAGCCCAGATATTAATTTGCTCGTTTGGAAGATAGCACTTAAATTGATATTATAAACCATGAGTTTATTCTCATGTCGCCACAGGGTAGGACATAGTACGGGTGGAATGGAGTGGGGCAGATGGAAGAGCAGCCGGCAACTGAGTGAATGACCTCCGACCCCTCGAGGCACAACGACTTTGTGGTCAACACAAAGAGTATCTAGTGTTGCTCATTGCCCAAATGGACGGAATTCTTCATTTTTAAATACATTGCACCCTGAAAAGTAACACCAACATGTTTTCTTCTTTCAGTAACCTTTGCTTTCGAAACAGAGAAATAAATGGTATTACTGTTTTTTTTAATATATGCATATCAACATCTATGCTGTGAAACCACTATTTAAAGCTTATACTGGTTTGAATGCATGGGTTGACGTTAGAAGTTGCAAACCCCGGCATATTACGGACGAACCGATCATTTTTATAAAATTACGGGTAGAAGGTGCTGAACCGTCGTAGGAAAATTTTCTTTTGAGAATAGGACAATTGAAGAATGGAAAAAGATTCTTGTAGCACCTTAAAGAAGCTTTGGGGCAATTTAAGGAGAACAAATTTTAGGTAATCAAAGTAAAATTTTTGAAGTAATTAATGATCTGAAAAAAAAGTCTGTAACTATTAATGTTGAGGCTTCATAGTAGCTGTTTATAAACATGCTGGTAAATGACATAGTACTGCTGTACTTACTAATAGGTAGCTAGGTGTTTAAAAACCTTATATTTGTATCTGTAGTATGTTGTATTTGCTATTATTAATTTGCATTACAAGATTATTATTCTAAGTGAATCTTGTACATTTAACTCTGCCACCGGACAGTGCCTGATTACAGAAAAGAAATATATATTAATTTCGTAATCGGCTTACCCTCGCAGTAATTGTAGGACTGACATCCTCTAGGACTTCCAAGCCAATGCCTAGGGGTCAGAAGCCTATCGGGGAACCAACGGCACGAAACCACAGAATGGAGAACAGGCATGAACATGAGGAAGGGGATGAAATGAAATGTGAGCGAAAATGATAGGAAAGGTGCGCATGGAGCAATTGGTGGAATGGGTTGTGGGGAAACCCGGATGTCACGGAGAAAAGCCGTCTAGACGCCGCTTCGTCCACCGCGAATCTCAAATGCGGGCATCTGGAATCGAACCCGGGCTGTCTAGATGGAAGGCGAGCGGTCTAAGCTCTCACCCACGCCGTCGTCATTAATTGTCCGATAAGGGAGGTAATACAACTGGATAGGTGAAGGTTCTTTAATTAGTATATAGGTACATGTTTGATAGTTAACCCTGATGTTTTGTTTGGGTCAACATAACGTCCATAATCCAAGAAAACCATCAACGGTTTCTAGAAAAAGAAAATCCAACGTGTTCCGTATACATTACCTTTTTCTATCTGTTCTGTAAACAAACTGTTCTTATAAAAGATAATTCTTTTATGCGCATAATGCCAATCAAAATAAACATTACAAAAATGGTCTTGGTTCTTTATAAGTAGAAGGGAAATAAAATAATACAATATGCTAAATCGACAATCACATATTTCAAAATGTGTTATGGTCAGGAAAACAACAAAGCGGTGAGAAACGGATCAAATCTTCCCGTTTGGGAGAAGTACCTTAAATTTGAAACCAATAAAAGGGAATATCTCTAAAAAAAGAAAAAAAAAATCTGATGCGCTACACTCAAATGACTACCTCTAGCTATTTAAAACTTCTAACAAAAGATTATTCTTCTTTCAAAACCATGCTAATCCAGCTGCATATCAGAATGTACTTATTACTGAATTCCTTTAAAGTACAAGGGAACTAAATAATGTACTAGGTTAAAGTGATAGGCAAACGTTTTAAAAGCTGTTATGTGATTGTCATTGCAATACGAGTCTTTGCGTTACCAGGAGTAGAAAAAAAATAACGGACATTTCCTGTCAGAAAAAAAAAGAATAAGTATTTTAAAATTGAAGCCAATAAAAAGGAATATCTTAGAAACGGTCAACTCTATAGCAAAAATGCATATGACATAAATCCTGGATTTTAACGAGATCTACACGTTTCGTTCAGTAACTTTTTGTCCATCGTTTACGGTTTACTAGTTATTCAAAATTCAGGAAAAATTGTCCAGAACGAACCGGTCTTTAGAAGCTATTCTCAGAAAATTAAAGATATATATTTTATTTGTCTTAAATATTTATAATACACGGTATTTTAATGAAAATTATTAGAGCCATTTTTGAGAAAAGGAAAGTTTCCTGGAAGATAAATACTAGGTTTGTAGTTTTTTAGTTTTGGAGCTATGCTGCCCACAGACATACACACATAATTTTTCTCGCAACATATTTCCGGTGAAATCTCGGTATCGAATTTTTGGGTAGAATACAATATCCTCTCTATACACTATGTCCATGGTACATGTAGAGAAACAAATTTGTTTAACAGTGTGCATTTTAACGAGACTGATTTATTTTGTAGTAAGATTTGTCTCTCTGTCTTACAGCTATTTAGTTAAACAAAAGTTATTCAGAATGAATAGGGCTTCAGGGGGTATTCCCCAGGAATTCAGGATATAACATTTCGAAAAGATTTCCACACAAAGGGTGAGGAGGATATTCCTGAAAATCAAGTCATATAGTTAGACGATACTATGCTTAAATGCCAAGTCTGATATTTATTAGACTTCAATTATGCTGTGGCCCAGCCCCCCCCCGCCACACCCACACACAAAACTTCTTCTAAACATTTGTTTTTTGTTTTTACTTCTTTTTTTTTTTCGGTTCAGGGGACCTGAAAACATATCTCAAGTGAAATCTCGGTATCAAATTTTTTAGTGGAATACAATACCGTCTCTATTGACTATGTGCATTGTACTGACGTGCTAGATAAAGTAAAAAATCAGTTTAATTCAGGAGGTGTGATGAAACCTAGTAGTTCCAGGAACCTGTGTTTCAATTAAAGAACGAATATTGTAGTCATATACTGCTTCGAATCATTTAGTATTTGACACATCGCCATATGAAAAAGAAAATTTACATGTGATGGAAAACGAATACAATTTTTTTAAAACAGTGGGGATTTTAACATCATATCGCATTCATCATATTCATACTTGCTTCAAAACTACAGGTTATAGTGTTTTAAAATATCCTGTTACGGCTTATTTTAGGAGTGTTGCGTACTTGTTAAAAAAAAAAACAAAAAACAAAAAAAACTCTTGTTCATCTACAAATGAACAGCAAGTTAAATACTATAAAGAGCATATTAAAGCATTTATTTTTACTAAACACAAAAATGGTAACCCGTGAAAAATTAACATAATGCAGGAAGTTTCTTGGGAATCAGCAAAGAAAACAAGCATTAGTATTGAAATAAAATGGCGAGCTGACCCATAATATACACTGATTTCTGATTTTCTCTTAAAGCCAGTTATATTTATTTACTTTTAGGAATACAAAATCAGTTTGATGTGTAAAAAAATCGGATGCGTTCCATTCACATGACTTTCTCTAGCTGTTATGTACAACATTTCTCAGAAAAGATAAAAGAATAATAAAGAGAAACATTAACAGAAATTAACTATTTACTTGCTTCCTTTTAAGTAGAAAGAACAGAAGGCTAAAGCTATAGGCAAATCTTTTAAAAGCTGGTCCTATAAGAAACAATTAAAGTTCGGTTCGCTTTGCATGGCCTTCAGTAAAGCAACAGATGAAACGAAAGTTTAATTAGCTTAAGATTGAAACCAAATAACAAAGAACGTCTCGGAAACGGTCGAATCTACAGAAAAATCGCATATGACAAATTATATTTTTTATC
Organism: Hymenopus coronatus; assembly: GCA_030762935.1. Taxonomy (NCBI): domain Eukaryota; kingdom Metazoa; phylum Arthropoda; class Insecta; order Mantodea; family Hymenopodidae; genus Hymenopus; species Hymenopus coronatus. Next base: position 35,701,420 of record CM060900.1, on the reverse strand, counting down.
GAGATCTACATGTTTATGCAGTAAGTTTTTGTCTACCTCTTAGGCTAACCGTTCAGCAAAATTCTTCCAGAATAAAGAGGTCTTTGGGGGTTACTCTCGGAAAATTGAAAATATACATTTTATGGTGACGTACATATCTGTAATATAGGATATTTTAATAAAAATCGTTCGAGCTATTTTTGAGAGAATCAAAATTTTCAAACATTTTACCGTGTAAAAAGTAGTTGGGGTAGAAGGATTTTCGCATGCTTGGATGCTACTAAACATAAATACCAAATTTGGTATTTAACGGTGTCTTCGTTTTTTAGCTATGCTGTCTACAGAAATACATGGAGCTTTCTCTAAAAATGCTTCTTTCGGACTCAAGTGACTTCAAAATATATTTTCGGTGAAATCTCGACATAGAATTTTTGGGCGGAATACAATACCTTTTCTATGTGCTATGTACCTTCTGCGTATTGGTTAAGAGGAAGTAAAAATTCGTTATTTACGCAGTTTAGTTTCGAGCCATAATAGTTGCTACACTCGCGTGCACAAAATGTGTCCCATTACCCTAGATTGTAAGTGTTTCTCGCTCCAAACGGTATCAGTTCTGTGTGTGAATGGAAAACAGAGTCAAGAACTAACCAATAAACTAGAATATACTCGTTATGTGTAGACGTGGAAGAGCATCGCAGGGTCCCGGGTTCGATTCCAGGCTAGAGATGGGAATATTTCTCTAGTCCAGATTATCCCTATCCTCCATTGAGTCTAGAAGTATGACAGAGTGAATACGAGTCTGTAGGATCCAACTAAAAAAACAAAAGAATGGTGTGTTCCAATAACGTGATTTTCTCTAGCTGTTCAACAAAAACTGTCCTTAAAAGGTTTTATTCACGTCATGTTAATTGAGATAAACATTAGCAGGAATGGTCTTATCACTTGTTTCTTTGTAAGCTGAAGAGAAATAAGGGAATACATTAGGTAAAGAGAGAGTTAAATCTCTTCAAAGTTATCCCTATTTGAAACAAAATTTGGCTCCGTTTTGCATTCCCAGGAGTAAAACATAAGAGATGAAATGAAATTTGACTTTCTGGTTGAGAAAAGCATAAGTAGTTTGAAATTGCAGCAAATAACAAAAAATATCTCGGAAATGGTTAACTGCACAAGAAATTTGTAAATGATTTTTTGAGGGAGAGGGAGAGAGAGGGGGAGGGGAGAGGGGGAGGGGAGAGGGGGAGAGGGGGGAGAGGGGGAGAAGGGGAGAGTAAGAGATGGAGAGGGGGAGGGGAGAGAGGGAGGGGGAGGGGGAGGGAGATGGGGAGAGAGGGGGGAGAGAGAGAAATTACACTTTTTATGCAGTAAGCTTTTTATCTCTCTTACGGCGTACGCGTTATACAAAAGACAACCATAATGAACATGGCTTCCCAGATAATTCAAATCTTACATTTCGTTCGCCTAGAAAATATATACATACTGAGTTTTAAACAAAATCGTTAGCCATTTTTGGGAAAATAAAAAAGAAATTGAAAAACTTTCCTTGTAAAGGGTAGTTGGAAAGGAGGGGGATTTGCTTGAAAATCTTCGTGTTGCATCCTTGGAGGATACTGAACTTAAATACCCGGTTTGATATTAAACAGAATTTTCGTTTTTGAGCTATGCTGCGCGCGCTCTCAAACACGCGCACAGATGCTTCTAATTTTTTTATTTAGGGGATCTCAAAACATGTGGTGAAATCTCGGTATAGAATTTTTGGGAGGAATACAATAGCTATCTACTTTGTACATTGTACATATGTGCTACACAAAGTAGAATTGTTTGCGAGTTAGCAGTATTGCCGAAAGGCAATCTGTTAGAAGCTAAAGCCGCTGACATGATCATTATGTTTAATGGCGGGGTATACATGGAACCAATGAAACACAAAATATGGAAATGCTAAACGAATTATATTATTCTGCATTCTAGAGAAAGGGCTGAAGGATTTTTGGCATATTTTGTGACCGTGAAGTTAATGACAAGAAATGTGATTATAGGGAAAGTGGTAATATAAATTATGGGGTACGGGAGAACTCGGAGAAAACCCGCTAGGACACCTTTACCACAAATCCAAAATGCGGCCCACAGGGATTGAACCCGGGCCGCTTTAGCGAAAGACGTGCGGTTTAATCGTTCCACCAGGGCGCTACTGACGCAGCTAACAAAATATTTTCATACTGAGTAAGCTGCAATTTGCAAATTGCAAATGGTGAACAATAGAACAAATAAGTGAATAACGTATTTATATTTTCTCATTCATCACAATAAAATAAATTTAAGTAACTATGGAAGACATATGATATATCTAAAAACTTGAAGGGTACAGGCCACAGGCAGGCTATAGAGACGCGCGGAAGTCCCCAACATGTCCGGACCCTCTGCTGGAGCTGCCCAGAGTGGGCGATCGAAGACGGTCGGGTCTATAACAGTCCATGTGGAATACTATTTTGCACATGTATCCGAGCCATCTGTCCGATATCGTCATATATTACGAACCTAAAAGCACACCTGACAGAAGAGAAGTATACGCAATGAAGGGAAAATGATGGAAAGGGAATCGTGGTAAACGAGAAACCGCCCCTCTATTTGGCTACCTACAGAAAAAGGCGCAAAAGCCCATCTTTCAGAGAGGGTAGTTGTCGGGGATCAAACCCAGGACCAAATGTGAGTCTCGCACGCTACCGCTGCACTAGCTCACTCGGTATTGTAAATTTTTAGTCCTATAGATTGTCATGGTATGTTCCCAAATTTGTTACGTCATTTCTTCTCCACAAAACATAACATTCTGCCAGAAATTGGCTCTGGGACTAAAGAGGTTAAAACAATTCTATTATACACAGATGAAACAACCGGGTGGCTCAGTTAAAAGTAGCTCGCCCCCCCCCCGTTTGAATGCGAATGTGATATTTTGTCTGCTTGAAATTCAAGTTTCACATTCTATCGTATCGAGCGAACAGCTGCAACCGTGTGCAGTGTTATAAAATAGATTATTCTTGTCAACATTTCATTTCAATTACTTTATCAGTCAAACTGCATGTGTCAGTTTATATTCTGCCACCTAGCATTACCAGCAGCGCTTCAGATTGCAGAAGCACATTAAGTAAGAAGGGTTAAAGGAAGCTAAGGAAATATTCAGACGGGCTTCAAGCGCCAGAGGCACCTATGTACGCACTTCCCATTGGAAGAAAAAAAAAAACTATCAGTATAGAAATATTAAACCAATTACAAGAAATTCTCAAAAATTGCTAACTAAAATTGTGTGTTTTATAGATCTACATTCTTGTGCAGAAACATTCCCTTACTGTTCATCAGTTATGCAAAAGCCACCCAGAATGAGGCTATTACCAGAATATTCACGGTAAACAGTTTCTTAGTAATGAAAATATGTTAAAACTATATTTTAATGAAAATCTTTGGCCAATTTTGAGAAAATTAAAACCTTGAAAAAGATTCCACGTAAAGAGTATTTTGGGGTGAGGTGGTTTGCCGATATCCATCTGGCATCCATGAAATATGTTGAACTCAAATATTACGTTTGACATTTAACGGACTTTTCGTTTTTAGTTTATGTTGTTCACACACACACACACACACACACACACACACACACACACACACACACACACCTGTACGTGTCGCTAAGGTTCAGCAAGATATAAATGTTTTCATATATTAAACACAGCAGATTCACACTTAATGTAAATGGAGATATTAGTCCTCAAAAGATCTTTGTAATTCACAGCTGAGCAACACTGTAACCACCAATGAATTGTACTTAATGGAATGTGCAGGCTTTCCATGAATTAAGGTCAACATGGTAACCGGTTCAGTTTTGAAAACAACAAGGCTCCGCTATGTTTGACAGTGGGTCACCACACTTCCCCTCCTTAACTGGAGTTTTTTTTTTTCTTCTTTTTTTTAAAACAGTAACGGAGTCTGATCAGGACTCCGGTACTGTATCCCTATTTACATTTCCCCCCGTAGGTTTTACTGATTACCGGTTTACTGGTTTTACTGTTTTTTTTACAAACATATACACATTGCACAAACATATAACACCCATGCCCAAGGCGGGACTCGAACCCACGATCCCCTGCCCACGAAGCACCAAAGCGAGACGCTTTAGCGAGCGTGGCCATGGGGACTGGCGAGTTGAGACGTTGTGACATCACACGGGTAAATCCGCGAGAAAAGCGGATAGGTACCGTGGTGATTTGCCCCCGCCCGAGTACACTCGGGCGACTAGTTCCTCCTCCTGGCTCCTGTGACATCAGTACCTCGCAAAGGTTACCTTGGACACGCCTGCTCTCTATACGATTGAACTAAGAAACCTCTAGTGGTAGACAAGCATTTACCGCAGGAAAACTGTGGTTCCTTAAAATTCGCTTTTGCATATTTACATTTCCCAGATATGTTCTGAAATTACACACTATTAGCCTTCATTTAAATGTGTGGTGTAATTTTGTATAATTTCTTTAATTCAGAAACAATGTCATGATATGATATGATCTGATGAGTAGGTTTCGACACCGGTTGTAAATGACATTAGGTAGAAAGCTACTGCACTGTACTCCTTTACTCTTAAAGTTTGTTTACAGTGGAGAAGGTAAGGAAAGGGAGGGAAGTACTCCAGTACAGTACAGTACAGTCCAGTCCAGTCCTAGTTGATGGCTAGTGCTGATAGAATACTTGCATTTATTTCCCCATTGTTTCTTAGACATTTATTTCCATGTAATGTAATATAATATTTTTGTAGGCATAAATTTCACTAAAGTAAAACAAAATTTCTACTCGTGATAAAATAATTCTTTCTGTTGTGGAATCAGTCACAGAACTATAATTAGAACAAGATTAACAGCAAGACAAAAAAGCAAACGGTTCCCGTGTTCATAGCTCACTTGAAAAGTTATTCAACAACGATATGTTGTGTTAGTGTATGACGTGGAAGGCGCCTTCTGTTATCAGTTAAGATAGTCCTGTATTTGGAAACGCTTCTCAACATCACATGAACTGGTGCAAATCAGAAGTACGGGACATCAATATTTATTCTTATGGATTTTTGCTCACTGCCCAAGATTGCGTATTCAATTTTTTTTTGCAGAGTATTTTAGAATGTTTTCATGTTTGTAGTAACCGAATCTGGTGGAGCTTCTTTCATTGTATTATTTGTCCACGATGCGAAGTGCTTGGAACATTTCTAAATTTACAGTATCAAGCATATTTAGGGGTTTAAATAAATCTGTCAATTATTTTGAATGTATATCACAGATTAATTTAGTACCTCAAATGTTAGTGACTTTGATATGTCATTGCAGCACAAACTCCGCTGTCTACCGAATTTAGTAGGGTAATTATTTTAACATGGTATATAGCATAGCATGTTGCCGTCGCTCAACGAGCACTTCGAAAGACGATGTCAATGTAAATACAGGTAAGCAACGTTCCCCTAATTACAACTGGTTTATAAGGCGATACTATACCAACCCTCCCCGACGAGTGCCACGTCGCAAATCTTTCATATCAACATACCTGAATTATTTAGGGCAACATGCAACCGACGCTGAAGCCTGCTAAGGGTCTCAGCATTTAAGTATAAAAGAAATACATTAGCAGAAAGATGGATTAGAAGTTACTGGAACAAATCTGGTTTCCATACGTTTCTGTCTGCAGCACCGACAAAAGCTCTAATTGATCAGCTCAGTAACGCAACTGATGGCCATCGCAACAACGAACTAAAGCTGAAAAGATTATGACCAGTTGGTTAAAAGGCAACTTGGGAGGGGTCGTTAGTAATTAGTATTGATATATTTACTTTGTATGGTCAAGAGATTGTAAAATAGTAAGTAGCGTTTACTTGATTTATATATCCCGTATTACCAACTATTTATACCGTTTTATATGCTGGTAGTTAGATATATCCTTGAAACTTAAAATATATATGAAATACTACAAGCATATTTTTGTATATAGTGAAGCACCATCGCAATGTCATAAAAGAGTGTTTTAAAGTGTTTAAAGTTACCACCTGAAAGCCTGGAAAGAAGAGCAGTGTTTCAATCGCTCATAGTACATAAACCTATAAATCCCAATTTAAGCCATGTATTTTTGGTGTAAAATTTGCTGCTCTATCTATAACATTTGATCAAATAACAAATATTGTTTTTCATAAAATGAGCTGTAAAATTTAAGAAAAGGTATAGTTTTCGCATTTGGCGCACTTGAGCTACCAATTGATTTATTGTTAGTGGATAGAAACATGCTTCTTAATAGACACGTCCAACTCTAAGAAAGTTTGCGATACAAATAATTTATAATTTTCCATACTAAAAATGCTACACACTATATATAGCTAATTTATTCCAAAATGTTATTCTAATTGCTATAAATAAATTAACGTTTGAAAAATCAGAAGTATACGAGTACAAAAAGCGGTGGTTTTACAGTTATTAGAGGTTAATAAGGAAAATTATATTTTTACTTCATTTACGGTAAACTCTGATATTTTACGTGAATATTTTTAAAATGTATGCTGTGAAGCATTTGTATTAGAAGAATGATTTCAGACTGTTTACATTTCTTATTTAAGTAACCATTAAAGCTAGAATTTTTAAACATGGATAAAATACTGCTGTTATTTCACCGAGCTTTATTAATCAGTCAGTGAACATTTGGGTTTATTATAGGAGATAGATATATACATAAGCGTTTCTTACATCGATTGAGTGCTAAAATAACTCTTGGCGCAAAACACATACAAGCCGACGTTAATAAAATGGGGCTGAAAAAGCCACTCAGAATCCGGCGAGTTGAAATGAAATTATGTTCAAAGTAAAGACAAATTGGCATTAATGCAGATATTCTGAAGATAACTTAAAATTAAGTTGCACGCCTACGATCGTACACCGAATTATTCAAGAGTAGATGCATTTCTTTGATCTCATTTGCTAAGAAGCAATGCTATTCTTTTCTTCCGTCTCGCACCCTTGCGTTCAGTTTCCAGCTGTAGTAAACCCTCCCCTCAAAGCCTTAAAAGCCCACAGGGCTTCCCATTTTCTATCCTTGTTTAGAGAAGTTGAGGCAGAAACTTAGCGGTGCATGAGAAACTGTACGACCGAAGGAAAATGTATTATTTCGTTTCCTGTCCCATAAACCTGCCCTTCCCGCCGACTTCTACTGCGCAATCCTTTCCAAATGCTCCTGTTTTCTGCGCACAAACTGGTAGGGGAAAGTTGAAAGTGACAGAAAAAAAGTGACGGATGAAAAAGAGAGCTGGGGAAAACAAATCAGCAATTTTTTTTTCGTTTTGGTTTGTTGTTTCGAGTGTAATAACTTTACATGCTTCGTATATCAAAAGTTATAAACCTAATTGGCTACTTCTATTTTGAGCCAAAAATTCTGGTTGCTAACGTTTGTATGTATATATATATATATATATATATATATATATATATATATATATATATATATATATATATATATATGTTACTAAAATATTGCCAAATATTGAGAAAACCATTAGTTACAATTTATATTCTTGAGAAAGCATGTTTCATTTGTACTTAAAAAATTGAACTAATTATCCGAGAATTGGGATACATTTAATTACAATTTTCCGTAGCCTTTTAGCTAAGAATATGCACAATTACTTTAATATTTCTTCTTTTAGCATGTTTTCTTTAAGTTCTGTGATATCAGTAGATACTTGATGTGCATTTAAGAACATAAAATGTGATCCTTAATGGAACGGAGCTGTTTATGTTAGCAATTGGATATCGCCCCGCACTAATCTACATACGTGATCACCTATTTTTCCACGAGCTTAATTCTAGCAAATTACTTTTTTCCCAAAAATTTAGCCGAATTTGTAGTGGGTAACATTACAGCTTAAACATGATATTTTTATGATACACTGCCGTTTCTTAATATCGATTTTGTTATTCCCAGTCGATAACAGCAATAGCTTTAACCTTCGTCTCCATGTCGCTAATGAAAGGTCTTGTATACCTAAATGTCTTAGATATTGTGCCGTTTACACATGCAAATAATACTTCATCCATTTCCCTACACAGCCAAATTATGCTACAATTAATTAGGGTTTCCTTGTGTCCAATTGTAGCGAAATTGTTCAGAGAGATAGTATGCAACTCACTCGTACAGTTCACAACGATAACATTGTTAATTATTCATTCTTATTTATTTTTCTTACAAGTCACAGAGTACAGATAACGGCTGGGCAGAGTCAAAGTTTGAATCTAAAGGTGGAAACCTTGCAGATAGAAAAATCACTATTACAATATGGGGGAATGTGCCTCCGAGTGTATAATCATAATTTCGACCCTAGACGACACTTTCAAAACTGGATGACGTCAAATTTGAACACTAGTGCAGCTAGTTAATTGAATAGTTTATTGTGCATTTAATAATGGTTTTATTTTAATTATGTACCCACCAAAACGCTTGGTGGGCTATGCAAAGGACTACCAAAGTTTACTAAATAATTCATAAAGGTTAACCTTTAGCAATTTGCAGTGGTTGTATTTTATTTATTCTGGTGGAGCTAAAATCTCTCTAGAAATACAATACCAAAAAGCAACACAATAAAATAGTACATGATAAAATACAACGAAGAAATTGATGTGTTCCGTTCACATGACTTTCTCTGTCTCTTCCACAAAAATTATTCTTACAGAAGTTTCTTTTATCTACATGATGATAATCGAGATAAACATTAACAGAAATTGTCTTAATTGCTTGCTTGTAAGTAGAAAGAAATTAAGGGAATACACTAAGCTCAAGCGATATTCAAATCCTTTGTATGAAAAATTATACGTTTTAATAAGCTGTATATTTTTGTGTAGTAAAACTTGGTCTATCGCTTGCGATTTGTCTGTTATACAACAGTCATCCAGAAAAGAATAAGTCTTCTTAGAATTATTTTCAGAAAATTTAATACATTTCATTTGTCAAAAGAATATCAAACTTAGTATCTGGGCAAAATAGAGCTATTTTTGAGAAAATGAAATTGTAGAAAATCTTCGTGCAGCATTCTTGTGCTGAATTTGAATAAATACACACACACCTTTTTCTAATTGTTCTGATTCAGGTGATCTAAAAACACTTTACATGAGAATCCAACATGGAACTCTGCATTATTGGAGCATTGTGCCGCGAGGAGAGGTGGATTGGTTGAGACTATCCACAGTGGGTCGCACAATTCTATTGCAATTTATTTTTTAGTATTTATTTTTGTTGCTGTATATATCAAGGTACTGGTATCAAATTTGTGTAGTTAATATAATGACTAACCTTGCGGCCGTAATCACCCTACTCGTGTGAGCGGCTGCTTCGAAAGTCATAGCTAATTGTTGTCGTGCATTTTATACCTGGGCGAGTGGACTTTGAGAGTACTTTAACATCGAAGCTCTGATTGTTGCACCTGTGTAAGTGTGACCGCCTCTGGAAGTTTCTTTCCACGTCAAGGACAGATACAAAAGGAGGGAATTAGTCCCCCAGAGAGCCAGTTTCAATTGGCAACGGGTAATCAGCAACAGTTGAGTCAGTTTTGACAAGAAGTTCGGAGCGGGGAGTCGTAGCCTCCTCCGCATTGGCCGTCGAAAGAAATCTATACGACACAATTGTTGTAAAAGTATCGAATAATGACAATTATTAGAAAACATATTTGCGTTATACGAGTACTAAAGAGCAGTTTTGTTACAATATTTGAGATTCTACATGCTATTTTATGCAGCTTTTTCAGTTGTAGGGTAAAAGGACTATTTCGGGTGGTTGCCTAATTCTCGTATGTTTGGTGCTGCACCCCGTAGCCGGCACGAACAACCAGTAGCGAAGGTCATTCTGATGCATCAGTATGGTGCCGTGTCTTTCTCCACGGCCATTTTTGTATCTTGTTCAATATAAAACTTTTCCATAGCGTTCAACTCTAAGTTATTCCTCAAGCCATGTAAGATACAATTTAACATTATTTTATACAATATATTAATTTGAAGCATGCTATTTCGTTTACAGCTGTTAAAAGGAGCGGGCCATCATTCACTTATGGGTTATGTTACGCCTAAAAAAAAAGTAAGGGATGACACCTGAAAGCGGGTGCAGGACCGAAGCCTCCCGTACCCAGGTAAGCTTAGCAGGTAACAACCCCGAAGCCTCCCGCGAAACCGGTGTAATTAGCCAGCAGATGGGGTGGAATGGACCAACCCCCAAGCCTCCCTCGTCTCGGAAAAACTACTGATGTTTTGCGACTATTTAGTGGAAACTTATATCGACGAAAATACACTCTTTCCTCCTTCCATGTGGGAAGAACTAAGTTGCAATTTACAGAGAACTACCAACGCTTGCGAAAGGTTCCGTAACAAATACAACAATCAGTTCTAATCCTACAGCTCAGATCTGTATAGATTTCTTGAAGTACTGCAGCAAATTCAGCTGGATACTAAAATTGCAATTCATCAACAAATGAAAAAATCTGGTGTTCCATTCAGTTGACTTTCTCTATAACTCTGCAACAAATTATTCTTAAAAATCTTAATTGTTCTATTTACTTAATGCTAATCGAAAAAAAAAATTAGCACAAATAGTATTATTACTTGCTTCCTTGTAAGTAGAAGTGAAATAAGGGAGTACCATAGGTTAAAGTTATAGTCAAAAGCTGGTTGCTAGGTGAAAAATGCCTTTGTTTGTATGTATGGACAGGAGTTGACAAATTCCTATATGAGAAAAGTATAAGTTTTTAAAGCTGAAAGAAAAAACAAGGAATACCTCAAAAACGATCAGCTCCACGAATTAAATGTATACAACATAAATTGTGTGTTTTAATGTGCTCTACATTTCTTGTGTGGTAAGTTTTTGTCCATTTCTTACGATTAAGCAGTTATGCAAAATTCCGTAAAATTCACCCAGAATAAAGTAGTCTTCAAAGGCTATTCCCAGAAAATTCAAAATATACATTTTATTTGTCAGGTAAATATCTGTTATATACGATATTTTAATCAAAATCGTTAGCCATTTTTTAGAAAATCAACATTTTCGAAAAAAGTTTCATGTAAAGGGAAGCTTGGAGGGGGATTTTTCTCAAAATATTCGTGTCGCAACCCTGGAAGATAGTAAACTTAAATATCAAGTTTGGTATTTTACCGACTTTTCGTTTTTGAGTTATCGTGTTCACAGACACACACACACGCACGCACGCACGCACGCGCGCACGCGCGCGCGCGCGCGCGCGGGGACCTTTTTCTGAAAATGCTTTTTTGGATACAGGGGACCCTAAAATATATACTTCCGGTAAAATCTCTATATCGAATTTTTGGGTGGAGTGCAATACCTTCCTTTATACACTATGTACATATTACGCATAGAGAAGGTAAAAAAGGTAAGATCTTATCCACACTTGCAACTCATGATGGAGCAAGTAGAACATTTCACAGCTGGAAAAATTTCAAGAATGGAATATGTAAAGTCGATTTCTTATAGAACAAAACCTGGAAATACATGGCAAAATCTAAAAGGAAAACTACCGCTTATTTTATATACGAAAGTACGATATAGGTTTAGAATGTCAAAATAGCAAAGCATCTAAATGCGGATCAATTGTGAGTAAATTACAGAAAATAAAGAAATAATGACGAAGCTGATTAATTCGCGTCCTCGTGCCGCACACTGGGTAACTACACGGACTGGAACAACCACCACTAATTCAAATTTAAGCATTAAAGAGACATTTTCTTTTGGTACTAGAGCCATGTTTCTTTGTTATTAATCAAACGCAAAAAATGTAACATCTTCCACTAGAAGTATGTAATGCTTCATCAAATATTATAAACACTAAACTGCAACTGTTAACTGTTTCAACCGGGAGACTACCTGCTTTGGGGAGGCTTGGTGGCTATTTTTTCTGACCGCGGGAGGCTTCGGTACCGCACAAAGCGGGTAATAATTGGTTGCTCAACTGCGGGTACTCGAAAACATATTGATGTTTTAGATATCATTCCAGATGCCTGCAAAAAGCGACGTTCTTGGATCACAAATCCATTCGCTAAACAAAAGGTGTCCAGAAGAAAGAAATGGGCTATTTCAAAGCTTCAACGTACCTCAGTTAACTTTAGAAGACTTTATTAGGAAGTGCAAAGAAAATGATATATACATAGTGCTTAATCAAAAACTGGCAGAAAACCTGTGCTTGCGACAAATAGAAGATCTTGCTCACTATTGCAGGGTTATGGACCACAAATATTATGAAGTTAGGGCTAGGGATATTAGATTTATAGTTTTCCAGTTGGCATTACATAAATAAATTGCCGAATGTTTTCCATGCAAACAAGGCTTCTGCGAGTAAAAATGACTGCTGAGAGGGTTCTTGAATCGACATCTAGAAATGAGATTTCGAACACCTGGGAAACTTTGTTGTCAGACCTAAGGGCTTCACAAAGGGAGTAGCAAACTTCAACTCTTGAAAGCTGATGCAAAAAACTTGCAATTTTCTTCTCACAAAATCTGCAAATGAAACGGTTAGTGCAACCAACTGGTCAACTGATACCTCTAAAGAGTCCTGAATTAATGCATCGGTTGATTTAGCTGGTGTCATGCGCTATGTGCAGCTGTCGAAGATGATACTTGGAAATATTTAAAATGCAACTTCTCCCTTTTTCTTGTTATGACAAACGTCTGTCCCTTACTTTTGAGACAGCACTTGGTGCAAATAAAGGCTATGCTACCATCTCATTAAATCCAAATGTTTATTTGCAACCATTTTTTCTGGAGGTAAACATTTGTGCTGCTCTTCCCGAATGAATTACAGTTCGAAAAGTATTCGGAAAGGATAGCATTTAAATATTTTCTGGTAACAGTATAACGCATTTTGCATCATTTAAAGACTGATAGTTTACTTCTTATCTTGCCGGTCCCCTAAAGTGTCTCGCTTTGGGGCTTCGTGGTGCAGGGGATCGTGGGTTCCAGTCCCGCCTTGGACAGTAGTGTTTATAATTTTGTGAAATGTGTATGTGTGTATTGGAACGGCAAAAGCAGTAATCAAACAAAAAACGCAGTAAATTTAAGAAAATGTAAAATGGGGTATACAGCGCCTCAGTCCCGACCAGACTCCGGTACTGTATTTTAAAAAGAAATAATCTTAACTTTTAAAACGGTACCCGATAAGCCATTTTCCATTACTTGCAGGATAGAACGAGAATAAAATTTGTTTCCGATTAAACCTGCGGACTTCTCAAACTTCATTCATTTCAAAGTACACTATTACGTAAATAATTACGTAGTCTTAAGGAAATATGGTTTAAAGATTTCAGATTGTTTTGAAACAAGTATTGTTTTTATAATATGATTTGGTAGGAAAATAATGTCGATCAGCAAAGAAAACTTAGTAGCGTTTTAATTCCTTCTTTTTACAACACTTCTTTAGTGGTGAGAGACGAACCAAGAGCTGCATGAATAGAATTTGAAAGTTTAGATTACACAATATACCTACTATGTTTGCAGGCATAGCTTTCAACTGGTAATCGCATTTTGCTATTGGATAGGCCTTTTGTGAACTGGCTTCCGAACTTGTGCTCGATACAATAATAGTATTCCGGTCTAGTTTTTCACTCATTACTCTCCTGGTATTCCTGTGGTAGTAAATAATATATGTACTTTTATCCCTTCCAAATCCATCTTCCTTAACTCTATATTCCCTCTTTTCACTTCAGACTTGCCTAAATGCCTTTTACGTATGCAGAGATGAGAAAATTCCATCCATACACATGCTTCCCATTTGTTACTTTTTCTCAAGATTTTCACTCCATTCTTAGGTGCTGTCAAAATGTCTCCTTAAGTGACATCTCTAGACAATGAAGGAGGATAGAATCCAGTTCTGTATTCTCAAGCTATTCGATATAAAACGCCACTTCACTTTGCTTATATCGCTATGAGGTTTCTAATATACCTTCATAACGAAAGGAAGAATAAAAGAAACCTTATGCATTATATTCACATGTCTTTCCCTACCAACACCTTCTGCAAACTATTTTTACCAAAACTTATTCTTCGATCTGCTTAAGGGACACCGGGAGTGGAGTGTGGACCACAATCGTTCAAACAATCGAAAAACTACTCATGGAATATAGTTATTGGAAGCTTTAGGCATCTATAGAAAATCAGCATTTAATTGGTCTTCCCTTGCTTTGGGCTCTACAGCCATTTGAAGATCGTACAATGCCGGTTTCCAAATTTATATTTTTTTTAAGTTCACTACTCTCTTCCAAAACCGTAGGAAAATAACTTGCATTTCTGCATACGGATCATTGTTTTTCTAAAGCATATACATTTTCTTGTGCACACACATTTTTAGAAAATGTGTTTTATTCAAGGGGTCTCCAGACATGTATATCCGGTGAAAACTCGGCTTAAAATGTTTGGGTGGAATACAACGCCTTCTCTATTTAGATTACATTGTACATACGTGTAAGCGAAAGTAAAAACGTAAATCTCGACAAAAACACGTAACTTTACGTCCTTTGTACTTCTGTTGTGGAACCAGTCATTTCTGAAACACTCCTTGTCACTGGTTTAAATTTTAAGATACTATACTTCTCAGACAAAGAGTCTTCTGAGTCAAAGAAGCAAATATTAATGACGATTGCATAGAAACACTTTTCAAAACGTTTGAGAATCGTTTTAGCGTATTATATTCTATTAGTTCCGTTCTAATAATAAGGAACTGAGTAATAACACCATTCTGCTAATGTTTATCTCAATTAACATGAAGCAGAAGGAATAGTCTTTTTGTCAGAAGTTTATTTGTAGAGCAGATAGAGAAAGTCACGTGAATGGAACGCATCAGATTTTTTTCTGCTCTACATACGAATGTCAAACATATTTCCCTAATCGTTTTCAACTTTTAGTCACATCCTTTAAATCCTAACAAGCTTAAAAATATTTAGTCACTCTGAATATTACACCATTATGAAGGCAATATTATATTAAATAGGTGAGCATATTAATTGAAGATTATAGTATAGTGATTTAGAATAGGCGGTTCAAGGTCACATCTTGTGGATTACCACTCATTCCCTCCACAATTCTTCTTCCCTCCCTGCTCCTTCCAAGGTAAAAACAAAGAAAGCGCTGCAGAGTGGGGGTAATGCATGTGCGCCATCTGAGAGGGGAATATGAACTTGAACCACCTACTCTAAACGAATACAGCATAGAGAATAATGTATATATTACTGTACTCCATGAGAAGTAACTTGTCCGGTTAGGTTCTGTTTTTGTCTTTGGGACACACTACCTGCTCTGCCGAAATTTTTGGAAAGTACGCACCCCCTGCCAACCCTCTATTGTCTGTTAAATGGCTATATACTCTTTGCAAATACATTCGTCACCGTAAATAGAGACAACAAGAGGACAAATGTATCTGTCTTTCTTTTCTAGACCTGACAAGTTAAATCTCGCAGACTCTACTTCTATGACTTCTTGATCAATTTAATATCTTAGTCAAATCAAATAATTTAGACCACCTAACAGCGTAAGTTGTTATAACTTTAAACAGGTTCGGTCCCTGAAATGCTCGTCATCTATAAGGAAGCCCAAAGGAATGCAAGAAATACTCGCCGGCTCAGAAATTGGAACCCAATTTACGTCCCCTAACCACACAATGTTTCCAAGATTGTGGAGGTGTTAGTCCCTTATTCCTATAAAGATGCGAAGAGCTTCAGATCCAATTTTTCAATTTACGATAAAATATAAATAATTATACCCAAATATTACAAATGACTAACATGAAAATTATTCCGAATATATTTTAAGTCTAATCGCATATTGTATATTATATAACAAGAATGTTTATAACGAATGTTTTGACAAATTATTTTTTCTGAAAGAGATTGAAAAAGCGGTCAGTAGGAAATTGAAGCTGCTAAATTTTCGATTCGAAGGTTTCAATTGTGAAAATGACCACGAACGAGCTGTGGCCGTTGGTAACATCAGCTGTCACGTTGTGGTTGAGGTAAATGGTGCGAGAGCATCATCGTGTCAATCAACTGACATCTTTGGTGACAATTATACCTACAGATATTGTGTGTAGTTTTTGACATGTTCACTGTTCCAAATATATTAGGCATTTCGTAATATAACAGCCTGTTTTATTTATTCTCAAGGTTACTTGCAATTTATTCCTTGAAGCAACCGATTTCGAACTTAGGTCTTGTAATTATATACTGTGTGTTGAAAAATGCTGCTATTTCCATGCCATGCACAAAATCCATTGCCTTTTGCTCACTTTTACGCCTGCAAAATGAAACATGTTATAAAACACCAGATACATATTAAATAGTATCATTCAGGTGAACTATTCAAGATATTAACTAAAAAAGGTTCTTCAGGTATGTTATTTTGCCAATAAATCTACAACCATAAGGGGTGTCTTAAAATTAAATACTAACAAAAATCCATTCCATTCACATTACTTTCTCTACATCTCTGCAATAGATTATTGTTAAAAAGCTTATTCTTCTATTTTCTTAATACTAATCGAGAAAAAATTAGCAGAATGAATTTTATTACTTGCTTCCTTGTGATCAGACCGGAAATAAGGGAGTACCATAGGCTAAAGCGATAGGCAAATCTTTTAAAATATGGTTGCTATGCGGTTGAAGTTCCTTTGTATGGACAGGAGTTGAGTAATTCCCGTATGAGAAAAGTAGAAGTATTTTAAAACCGAAAACAAAAGCAAGGAATATCTCTAGAACTGGTCAACTACATGTAAAAAATATGTATAACAAATTGTGTGTTTTAACGACCTCTATATTTTTTGTGAGGCAAGATATTGTCCGTCTCTTACGGTTTAAAATTCCCCAAAATGCATCCAGAATAAACATGTCTTCATATGTTATTCCTTGAAAACTTAAGATATACATCTTATTTGCCATGTAAACATCTTCATTATATGATACTTTAATCAAAATCGTTAGAGCCATTTTTGAGAAAACCAGAATTTTCGAAAATATTCCCGTATAAATTGTAGTTGCGTTTTGCCGAACCTTCTAAAAATGTTCGTGTCGCATCCTTGGAAGATACTGAACTTAAATATCAAGTTTAGTATTTAACGCAGTTTTCGTTTTTGAGCTATGCTGCCCACAGTCACACACGGACATTTTTCTAAAAATGCTTATTTTTATTTTAAAACATGTATTCCAGGTAAAATCTCGGCATCGAATTTTTGGGTGCATTACAATACCTTCTCTATACACTATGCACATAGTACGTGTAGAGAAAGTAAAAAAGTTGTTTTAGTTTCTGTGAAGTCTTATGAATGGACATTTATTACATGGTGTGTATTCAATCGCGGTAGGCAAAATCATTTTTAATACCCACATATTTTAAATATTACTGCATATGATATTTCATATTGTGAATTTCACATCACTTGAGCTGCTAGTCATTCTTTTAAACGAGGTTTTGCTCTACACATTGGTATTACCGAGAGGAATGACAGCTTCTGCACGGTAAAGTCGCTTTCTTTACCTTGAAATTGATGACCTGGAAGGAATAACTGCTCAACGTACGTTAGACAGCTATTTTGATCTTACTGCAATAAAAGGGTTCATGTTATATGTATACACTCAATTGTACCTTCTCTCTTGCCAGAAGGAGATGTGTTAGTGTTGCTTCAACAGGGTAAAGAAAGACTAGTACTTGTCAGAATGTCCACGATTAGCAATACTAGTGCTTTATTTTCCATAGTAAAGGAAGTTATGATTCATTTCAGTCGCTAAATATCCTTTAAAATTACCAATATTAAATACTTTGATAATTATTTAAAAATTATTTATATTTCCGAATAGTTTTACCAATAAAAGTATTAACATGAATTCTTTTTACATCAGAAGGTGTAATCCATTCATAATTTAATTTCGTGTAACGTTTTCATAAATATAGTTTATAATTGCTACACAAAACACAACGCCAAAGCAAAGAAACGAAAATCGTTAAGGTTTGCAGTACCGGGTTGGCCCGCACGGTAAAGGGTGGATGATGGCTGCTATGAGCAACTGCATGCTTCCTCCTCATGTGCGTACACTACACGTTTGTATAGGTTTGCAATTCTCTTGGAAGCTAGAACGTGGTCGTCAGTAGTTCGAACATTTTCATTCTCTCAAAAATGGCTGATTTTATAAAAATACCACGTGTTTAATATATTTTGATAGCAAAAGAAATGTATATTTTCAATTTTTTGGGAATTGCCTCCGAAGACACATTCATTCTGGATGAAGTGTTCGTAACTGGTAAACCATAAGAGATAGATAAAAACTTATTACACATATAGTGTAGATCATGTTAAAGCATAGCATTTATGCCATACACTTTGAGTTAACCGTTTCCAAGATATTCTTTAAAATTGAAGCCTTTGGCAAATTACTTGAAATTTACTCAAACGGGCGGTCATCTTTCCTTTCAGCTCTTGTTTTACTACTGGCCTTGCGAAGAAACCCGAATTTCAATTGTTGCACATAGCGCAAGCTTTTAAAAGATTTGACAATCGCTTTAGCCTAGTGTATTCCCTATTTCCCTTCTATTTACAAGGAAGCAAGTATTAAGTCAATTTCTGCTAATGTACATCTCTATTAGCATCATGTAGTTAAAAGTATCCTTTGTGATTGTAGAACAAGTGGAGAAAGTCATATGAAAGGGCTACAGGAGTTTTTAAAAAAGTCTGCGATAAAGATTAATAAAAATTAAATATAATTAATAAAATAGCCCTTAGAAAACTTGTTGTGTACAAATGATTGAAATATATCAGCATCTTGTAATAATTTGTCTAATATTTTGAATAATTTCAGGTAACAGTTCATCAATTGAGACAGTACATGTCTTGTCTCGGGGGAAAAAATTATTAAAAAGGGAAATATAAATAATAGGCAAGAATATAAATTATATCACGAAGATAAAATATAAATGTAGAGTGGAAATGGGACGGGTAGAAAGACTTAACACATAAGTCACGAGCTCGGGGTACAAGATCCGTTACCTGCCGTGCGTTGACCCGAGGGAAGGGGGCGAGAATGCCCTGCCCAAGGAAAACTATACGGAACACAAGACAATGATCTCCGCTGGTCAAGGGGGACGCTTTCTGAGGCACTTGGTGAAGGACCTCCGAACGACGAAGATGTGAAATTTAGAATTCGTTAAGGAGCCGAACAGGCTACCTTTTAATTGTAAGGCTCTTGACGAGGAGGATGACACCCTGAGCTAAGCCAAATTCAAACCTACATCATTGTTATAACAATAACCTGCACCCCCGGATTCGAACAATACCGCAACAAAATGGCGCCCATAACGCCCGGGATTGAATGACGACAGAAGTGCAATTTTATCAACTGATACGAGAAAGCGGAACTCCGCGAAACAACGCCAGACACAGAAACACCACCAGGCCACAGCAGAGCTAACATCAGGATTAGGATCAACGCAGATGACGAGGGTGACGCCAGAAACAACAGTAAAAGTAAGGCGAACAATTTAATAAGTAGCCAAGAAAAGGTGAAAAAGTGCTACAAGGAAACGGCAGTGCGCGTGTAAATGTTGCTACTAAACAATAAAATTGTACACAAAATGAATAACTCTGTAGAGGACATTGACGGAAGGGTAGATAATATAAATGTACAGAATGTAAATGTAGCAAATTTAGAGGTAGAAATGAATGTAGGAAACAAACGATTTGTAGGCCAGGTACTAAATTCTGAGCAAAGTGTAATGGGCATGCTACAACAGATGTGTATAAAATTAGATAGGTTGTCGGTTGTCAGAGACAAAAAGAAATACTTAGGGGAATAAAGGAAGAGGTTAGAACACAGATAGGCATACCTAACTGCAGATATTAGACGAGATCAGGGCTGGGCAAAATATGTTTGTTCAACGAGGAATTAATAGTAGCAAGAGCTGAAATTCAGGAAAGTAAGTTAAAAAAGAAGGTAGAAAATGTAAAATGTTCAAGTGCAGATGGGTGTAATAGATTACTGAAGGTTAATTGTGTCAGGGTAGAAGAGAAACAAAAAGAAATAGAAAATGCTGTAAATACCGAGCTAGTTACTATGAACCCGAGGGAGATAACGGGGAAAGTTACAACACTAACATGTAAACAAAACCAGCTACCTGAACCGGCAGTACACGAAACTGAATCTGTATCTCATATGGCCTGCCACAGTTCAAATGAAATTAAAAATGAGTTAATTGCTACAAAGACGAGAAAAATGGGGGAAGCTTTGGAAAAAATAGAGCATCTCAGAGTAGGGTGCACAATAGGCAGAAAAGCCGAAAAAGATAATTTTCTAAAAGGGACGGGGCACGTCCAAGTTACGATGCTCAAAGACACGATCACCAACCCACGCGTGACATGCAAAACGCTATTTGGCCCCCGCGAAATAATACTAGATTCAATGAGAACGGCAGGCGTAAATCGCGCAAGTGGCGAAGCAACCTGACGGTTCAACGACCCCAGAAAGCGTGAACATCCGAGTAGACTGACAAAATGCGAGGGAATAGAAAATATAGGTGAACTGTATAAATTTGCAGAATATGTTAAAAGGTCGCCAAAAATCATTAACAGGTATAAGAATGTAATAAAGAAACATCAACTTAGTTTTAAGAGCAATGTTGGTAATGGTACTAAAACAAAATTAATAAAATTGTAAGTATATGTAGAATAGGATAAGTGATTAGAATAAGCAGCAAGAAATAAACATCTTGTGAAGTGTGTCAGTGAAAAGTGAAGTGAACCCATAATGAAAAACATTATACAAATGCTTTTTGAAACATTGGTAAAACACGATTTAAAATAAATAAAAAAAAATATCAAGAGAAACATAACAAAAAGATAATGTGAATGTAACCATATAATATGTCTAATGTAAGAGTGTAATTCTAACAGGAATTGTATGTTTAGTATTATTGTATGTAACTATTGCGGGAGAGAAAAATGAAGGGAAACCATGAAGCAAAACATGATACCAATATCTTTGTAACATTTAAAAAAAAAGTGATGCATGTATAACTATTGCTGGAGAGAAGGACGGAGTAACTTGGTATGTGATTTTGAGAGTATCCATGCAAATGCATAGAAATATTTGATGTGCAAGGTAATTAGGGTAAATATTTATGTATACATGTAAAATGTAATATAAGAATTTAGTATATAGTGCCTGAGAACACACCCATACACACATAAGCAACGCTGATGCATAATGTCTTGGGGATGAATTATTTTATAAAGTAACTATGTATTCAGAAACCAGAAAGTAATTAACAAACAAAAACACTAACAGCATTTAATTGGCGTTACTATTTTTATTTCTGGGGCATTTGAGACAGTACATGTCTTGTCCCGGGGGAAAGAATTATTAAGAAGAGAAATATAAATCATAGAATAATATAACTTATATCACGAAGATAAAATATACATGTAGAGTGAAAATGGGAAGGGTAGAAAGACTTAACACGTATAAGTCACGAGCTCGGGGTACAACATCCGTTTCCTGTCGTGCATTGACCTGAAGGAAAGGGGGCGAGAATGCCCTGCCTAAGGAAAACTAACGGGACAAAAGACGATGATCTCCGCTGGTGAAGGGGGACGCTTTCTGAGGCATGGTGAAGGACCTCCGAACAACTAAGATGTGAAATTTAGAATTTGTGATGGAGCCGAACAAGCTACCTTTTAATCCTGAGGCCCTTGACGAAGAACCTCCCTACGACCAAGATGTGATATTTTAACGCGTGGATTAACCCTTAGTTGGGACGGAAGTAAGTGATTTTAAGACCGATCATAGTACGAGACAATAGCACTGCATCAAACGAATAAATAGTAATATTCGCGGTCGAGTAAAGGGTAACGTCACAGAAGAAAATTAAGAGGTATACGCGTGTGTTCTACGGCGGAAAAAGGCCGGACTCAATTAATAAAGCACTTGTGTCTCACCACTACCTGAAGGAGTTTCCATGCTAATGACAACCCTGAGCTGACCTAACCAAATATCCACACCATTCCAAAACCATAACCTGCACCCCCGGATTCGAACAGTACCGCCCCAAAATGAAGGAGACTTGACATTTAGAGTGATAAGGCTATTTATTTTTAATCTTTTTTGAAACCAGTTATTATAGGTACTTAGTATTAAAGTTTTTTTTAAGCATTTTACACCTCGCTGCCAAAAGTTGAAACTGCTTGTTCACGATTACCGCTGTAAAATCTAGATATTCACGGTAAATGGTGTTCTTTTTTTCTTTTTGTGAAGCGGATAACAAATATTCGATTCTGTTTTATGCAAATGCAAAATGTGTAAACAGTACCAGTTTATTACTTTCCATAAAGTTCACCTCACCACAGTCCCCAACAGTTTTGAACTTTCAATAGTTTCAACGACGTGGCAGGTCACTTAATCCACAAACTGAATTCTTGCACTACGAAGCTAACAAAGTTGGTTTCCGCCTTGGTAATTTTGAGAAAATGTTCCTTTAAATCATGTCCCAGTGATAAAAATTACCGAAGGAAACCAATATGAATAAAAATGATTTAGAGCCACGAAAAGTTACAGGTAAGAATTATGTGGACTGAATTTCATGGCGCAAGAAAATCGATGTTATTGATATCAGGAAGATGAGAAGTTTTATTTGAAAGTCTTATTCCGCCATTGTTATTGAGACTGGTTTCCGGTGTGTGCGTTGGTCTTTCTCGGGCCTCGGCTGGTCTTAGGTTCAAATCTCGTTTCCGGCAGAAGACTAAAGGTTTCTGGGAATGCGTAGGGCATGGGAGCGGATCCTGGTAAAGACATTAATGGAGATCTCAGTGGTGGAATGAGAAGTTTGATACTTCCACTTTCTATTTATTTCACCGGTGAACCAATAAATTACACTTCACATCACCAAAGTTTCTGTACAAGACCTGGTTGCAGCTATGAACTGGATGGTTTGATTGCCCAACAGCGTAGTGCAGGATCGTGTGTTCGAGTCCCGCCTTGGGCATGGGTGTTATATGTTTGTGTATATGTGCGAGTGATAGAAAAAACAGCAATTCAGTAATCATACAGCAAACAAAGTAAAACAATAAGGTAAATAAATATAAGTAGGGTATACAGAGCCGGAGTCCCAACCACACTCCGGAACTGTATTTAAAAACAGCTGACCTTTTGTCACTTCGCGGTCTCACAACGCACACTGCCGCACTTCATTGTTTCGCGACTTGTGACATTTAAAATTAAGTTACACACTTTGTGCACGCGTTCCTGTCTCGTCTGGACATAGCTTCGCCGTCACTGTTTTCCAGAAAAGTGTGCTCCTCTATTTTTTCCTCACTTGTTATACGAATTTGAGATTCGTGACTTTTATGACTTTAGTTTTTAGGGATTGGTGGATTTTTCGCGCTACTATTGGCATCTATCACCGCGTGACCTTATTCCTATGACCCGATTCGTCTGTTTAGTTTTGTCATGTAATCATTCTCGCTACTCTGCGCGAGTTCATCGGCCCACATGGCACTAATTCACCCTGCAGTAACGTGACTTGTTTTATCTAAAGATGTTTCGGTTTTCCACCCTCACTGAAATACAAATAACTGAGTGCCTACCTGTCGGCAACTAGCGCAATTCTGAGTGACCTTGCTGCTTTCTATCTACTTTCCAGTCAATTCTTAAACTACAACGCTTTTCAATCGTTTATAAACCAAGACAGTAGTTTCTCAACTTATTTGTATGCTCTTGATTATTTTGTTTCCCCGACACATATTTCTATTAATACATTATCACTAATTTAGCATACAGGGATAGCTTTGTCTCATTTTATGACTTCGTGATCTATTATATCAGAAAATATTTAATATACCGTACTGATAGGTTTTGAGGATATGGATCCGAGTCTAATACGTTCAAATATCTACATTTATACAAAGTTTCATTAAGAAATATTTTGTTTCTGAGAAACACATTTTCATTAAAATGCATCTCTAATTTGAATGAATTGGTTTTTTTTTCCGCACCCGTCATCCATAGGACAGAAATTCGAGACAAGTCCGACCAAAAAATCAATGCCATAGCCGGGATTTGAACAAACATCTTTTTGTAATATGACACACATTTTATGCACGGGTAGGTTATGAAAGTTGCGTACTTCTGTTACATTGTTATAGTTCTGTCGTATTGGTCCACATCCTAATGGAATCGATGTAAATTTGCAGTGATAGACTGGAAACAGTGGTCTAGAAAACATTCACGCAATAATGCACTTCCAGGGGGCACAACCCATAAAGGTATCTACGCCACAACAGTTGCGCATGCCCACAAGTCAAGATCATCTGTTTGCACGTCTAATGCAGAGACGATAGATTTAAATAGCGTGGACATTAAATTACGGCATATTCATTACATTTAATGGTAGTCAATGAAAAAGTAACTAATAAATCTGCAAGATGTCAAAGTTTAGAACCTTCGCACGTTTTTCTTGTTTTATTTAGCGGGGGCAACTGGTCATAAATCCTTTTGTCTTTGCACCAGAAAGACTATCTTTTAATGTCCATAACAATAGTATATTGTATTTTCCTTACACACGGAGTTTTTCAGCCAAAAATTCTCAATTGATATCTTCCAGGTTCTAAAAACTAAATTCTATAATGTTTTATACACAATTTTCTTCTATATTCTACTCAAATGTTAATTTTCCTCGCAGCGATGTTGCAAAACAGTCAACATTGAAGTTTTATAATTGGTGAATTACCTCTGCTAGCCTGCGGCTTTGATTGATGACGTATCGGGTACGTAAGCAGCACGTATGGCATACGCAGTCGCTGTATCTTCATATTAGTCGAAGTGCAGCTGTCTTTACATAACACGCATCCTAATGCCATCCCCTACTTTCGCCGACAGTAACAACTTCAGTCTCGGAAGCACAGTCAAACTCCACGTGGAGCAGCTGTCTCTACATAGCAGGTACGCTACCATTGGTTACAAGAGGAATACCATCGGGCAAACATTAAATGGGGCCGCTGATGCCTACCCTTCCAGACAGGTGCGATTTCTAAAACTGGGGCTGATTTAGTACGACGTTAACGAAGCTTTTGCAAAAACTTTCAGGTACACCAGTATTTTCGAGGAGTTTCATTTTGACGTTGAAAAATGTCCCCCCACATATGCACTTTCTTCTTCTTCTTAAGGGAACACCAAAGTGCATTTTAGCAATTTTAGTTAATCAAGTTTGCTTTTTTGTTGAAAAAAATACACCACACTTTAAAAGTACACATTTGCGCTGTTTAGTTATCCTATGGTGAAAGCAACACCTATTTTGGAAGCCATTTTAAGGCGCTGCGCCGGCTAAATGGCTCTCTATGTAAAATCTTATAGCAATTTTAGGAAGGGATTTTGCCCCCCCCCCATATTCAAAATCTATTTTATCCCACAAAAAATGCAGCTGCAAATCTGCAAAATGTTCCACAAGGCACTGTAGAGTACCTGTACTAAAATATCTTAATTTTGATATTGGTCATATATTAACTTTAAGGAAAGATCAGTGCATTGAAAAGTCTTATCAATACAGGTTAAGTCCGGTGAAATATAGACAATCTAACATTGACTTCTCTCATCTGTTATAGATAATTCAAAGGGAAAGCGAAATAAAAATATCGTGTTTCAGTCCTTTATCTAACGTTGTTAATAACATAGGCTTTGACGTTTCACATCAGCATTTCAAATACGTGAGTGAACGGTAAAACAGGACACTGGCAGGTATCTAGTCGAGGATCACAGGTCATATTATTTCAGTTATCTATGTCGTGTAACGGCTTTTGCATAGATTTTCCGTGATAACTTACAAAGTACTGCATTTGCTCCCATTATGTACCTCAGCGGTGAACGGATAATGTAATTAATGCTGTTTCCGTACTGCAATTATCATCTGTAACACACAAATATGTCTCGAAAATCTCGTTTTCATGGAGCTTGGTTCGCAAAGTACAGAATAGGGAGAGCTTGACGAGTACTGTTAATTATGTGTGGCTTTATATCAGTGATGAACGATTCAGTCGGTTAAAATCAAACAGCTATATAATTTCAGTCTCAAATCTCTTGCCTATTATTCGATTTTCTAATGAACCTAACACTGCAAATATGTATCCGAATGTATTTACTGTTGATTTTATGCTCAAAAACAGTAAATTTATGCGATATAGTTAAGGGAAGAAAGGATAGAATATTTATCTCCTAAATTTCACCACTCAAGGCTTTCGAAATTGTACTTTGATAACAGATAAGTTGTATTGCATAAAATTTTAAATTTTAAATTGAAGATAAACAGATCCAATTGGTGCCGGGGTAATAAGTGCAACTTGATTCGGGAGGTCCCTTCTTTAAATCCCGAGCTGACCAACCAGACTGAGGGTTTTTCGTGGTTTTACTCTCTCGTTAGACGAAAGCTGCGTTAGGTTATTTGATCTGTCAATTTTTCTATCACACCTTTCATCACTGCCATTACATTTCCCTTCATCGTCGTAGCAAGCTAAACGACTTTAGAGTGGTAGCTGTGGACCATCTGAATCTTTTGTTTTTTCCGCTGATATTTTCAGCAAACACTAGTTACTCTTTACTGTCTGCTTTTCAATGTTATATACGATAAGTATGACATTGAGGAAAAGAGAACTATATTTCACCATAATTTTCACCTCTAGGAATAGGAGCTCTTAGGCAGTTTATTTATACTCAACTATGTCAATACAAATGAAGCCATATGTCACTGACAGGCAGGTAAACACGGCCTGGTCAGTGTTGTGTGTAAATGCAAACATGTAGAGATGAGTTCATAATCAGTGACGTTATTGCAAAATACAGGCATTTCGTCCAGAATTTAAGTTATACAACTTGCTTTACCAGCTAATGGTGCCAAATAAAAGAAAATTTCCCTAATACTTAATTTATTTCAGAGTTTGAAATAGTTTAATTTTATAAACAGAGTAATTAAAGACAATAGTCAAGAGCATTTATATATGAGCATACTTGGCTCGAAATAATTATACCAGGTGTCCACACATTTATTTTTGATTTCCCGCTCAAGAAAAGTCGTCATCCATGCCATCGCTGAGGAAGCCATTTGATATACTGTCCCTCCTGCGGCAAGCGATTATGCTTGATTATACAGTCACCATAACGATAAATACTAGGGACAGCATCTTGGGGAGCAATAGCGGGACACATAAGTGTCATACCTACCGAGTAGAGACCGACCGGCATTGGCGACTGCACGCGCCACATGTAAACAACTTATAGTAACGTGTAGGAGAACGTGGCGCAACACAGCAGTATATTATGATGTACATTACAATACTGTTTTACAGGTTAATGCCTTTGACGATAGTGCGTGATCTTCAATCAAGATTGTAAAAATCTATTGCTTCAAATGGATTGCATGAAGGTTTTAAAGTTATACTGAAGATCCTTGTAGATATATCTATGATAACATACATTTGGAATCATCAAACATTGAAATGTCTCAAGTCCTGAAACTAGCAGATGAACTTGTGCAAGCAATTAATCAGAGACCCGCGACCCCTGTTTTAGACCCTGTGGAAAAGAAAGGGAAGATAGCGTTTGGAAAAAAAAATGTCAGATTTTCAATAATGCGTGAAATACGAAGTGTGCTACGAGGTGTTGCTACGGAAATAATTGATGATGGAGTATCTTAATCAATATTCAGTCTTGCTCCAGTCATATCTTGTGATGCGGAGAGCAGTTTTTCACAAAATAAAGCCTGCTTACGTGCAAATCGGAGACGATTTGCCTTTGAGACGTTAAGGATGTATATTGTGCATTATAATCTATGTATCTTGAGAAAATAAAGCGGATAATGAAGCTAATGGCTTACACAACAGCAATTGAATGTATGTAAATATTAAATTTGTTAGTTCCCACAAATCAGTGGTATTTATGTTTACCACCACCCAACATAAGTCTTATTCCACTGCCAGTGAAAATATCACAGTCTACCACGCAAACCCTGCCCTATTTTCCTCCTATTAGTAGGACTACCTACACAGCATAGCTACATAACATGCTGCGCTAACTTCGATTGTGCCCCGCTATCGGTCCCCAAGATGCTATCCCTAATAGTTATTGTCAACCTCAGACAAGCTATGTTTTGTTCATATTCAGCTTGTTAACAAATAACAGCGCAACCTTTGAATGTGATTCATTACTGTGATGGGACGGGTTTAGGAAGGCTTGTTGCATTTGTTAGCAATGCAACCAAATTCAGAGCGCTATGGTTCGATCTCTCTAACCCTAACACCTCTAGGTAGAGGTCGCTGTGATTGCTTTCACTTCTGCAAATAATTACCTCTTTCGGTAGAGAGCGTCATTGAGTTTAATGCAAGCCCACTTGTCAAATAACTGCAGCGCACGAGAAAATAACGGAATTAAATGAACTCCAATATAGGACAGCAAACGGAAAAACTGCAACATATAATGCCCAGCAAGTAGTTTTGATGATCATCATACAGTTCTCTACAGTTTGAACAGTACATGCCCTAACATACAAGCTCCTATGCCGTGGTGCCGTAGGCTGGAGCATGGAAGTCTGCTTTCCAGCCACAAATGCACCCGGGTTGGAGCCCACCCTTAGAGATGCGGATTTTAAGTTAGCATGAGGAAAGTGCGAAAGTACAATAGGTAGCGATCCCGGCCATGATAGTCAAAATTCAGCCCGGGGGATGCGTGATGTTGGTCCCATCACTTCCCCGTATCAGTGCAGGACACCAGGAGGCGAGTACATCTGCGAAGCCCAAGTAATGCGAAAACTTCCATTTTCAGTAATTTACAGGATTTTAACCAAAATTGTATGAGCCAAAAAATGTTCCATGTAGTTTGGGAATTTTTTTTTTGAAAACCTTCCTGTCACATCAATGGGAGATTATAAACAAATTCAGAATTTAGTATTCAAAGATCTTTTTGATTTTGAGCTATGCTGTACACACACACACACCAAAAATGTTTTTTCTAGATTCAGGGATTTCAAAACAATTGAGCAAGGTATATGAAGACGAAATACAGAATATTAATTTACCTTCACATACCTGTATTTAACCTGCAGCAGTGCCAGGCCAGACTGCTGTTGATGTTGAGTGCTCAGCTTTACGGCTACTTCCCTAGAGGTCCAGGGTTGGATTTGCGACTGCAGCGGAGAATTTTTTCTTTAACCAGATTTATTCGCGATTCTTTGCAACGTCAGGAAATTTGGGTATGAATGCCAGTGTGTCTGAAATTAGAATTTAATAAAATGAACGTAAAAAATCTGTAGTTCAGCAAGTAAAATATCGGCAATGCTAAAGCCATGAATTCTTGTTACGACCAGATAGTGCAATAGAAACATAAAATTAAAAAAGTTAATGAAATACCCTATTTAGATCATTAGAACGTAATAAACGAACATATTACTCAGTGTCGCATGTGAACATTTAAGTCTGTACCTGAATGTATTACGTATTAAAACTGTACACATACTCTGCTGTAATTTAAATACAAGTTTCCAAAGTATACTAGCCCTTAAGGTCATGCATCTGTGGAATTAGGAAAACCCACGGTATAGAAGATATCCTGTTGAAATGTATACCAAGTATTACAACAAACGAGATTTCTGCCATATTTCTAAATTCTAGCTTGCAAGGTTATCTAAATAAAAATGTTACTAAATTAGTTTGTTTATAAAAATACTTCAAACAATGCATTTTCAAACACATTCACATTACAAAATGAAGTTCTAAATCAAGTAAGCTTAAAATAGGTCCACCAATATTCACAAATATACCTACTTTTTGTTTTATTGCACATCGATTATGAAATATAAAACATTAATGTGTAAAGATAATTGAGCTAAAATTGGGTAAATGTGGCATTTTTTAATTTTTGGTGTTCAAGGCATTGAAATGTTCTAATCCTAAAACTAGATGTTCTCCCAAAATTTGTAATATGTAATAAGACAGCAATAATACCTATTCTCACATTGGATACAACTTTATATACACAAACACACAGACACACACACACACAAATCCATTTTACGGTAAAAGGTTCCAAAAGGTATTATGGTAACACTTTCTGGAATAAGTCAACAGATATGAATGATCCTGAATGAGAGCGGAGTACAATATTCAAATTTGAAAGTTAAAGAACATATGTCCAGAATTGGTGCCAGTACTGTGCGTTACATCGCACTGCTTTACTACCAGAGGTTACAAGAATAACAAAATAAGCCTATAAACAAAATCTTTAGGTTTATGTGTAAATGTTTCTTATAACATAAAAGGTTGTATTGGTCCTCCTGCAAGCTTTAGGAGCATATGCCGCCTGCGTCTACAGGGAATGTGCAGTGAACTTCAATCTACATATCGGAAAAGCGCGCTCTAGTCATTATGAAACGCGGGAGATTGAGAATGTCATCCCCGCGCGGTGTAGTAGACGGCGCGAGGAGCACTCATACAAATGATCCGGCCGGGCAAAAATCGACCGCTCCAAAATCGACCAACCACAGATATTTTGCTACCAAAAATTGTTCTTCAAACTTGTTTCAATTATTTAACAATGATAAACTGTGCCGCAATATCTAGAGTAATCTAGTATTAAACATATAATCCGACATTTTTAGCAACAAATACCTTTGCTTATTTTCTGTCTCTCTTTTTACCCTCTTCGTATGCAGGACTTAAACCCCAGGGCTTGCAAGCCATCGTCTGGGGTC
The DNA here is from genome assembly GCA_030762935.1 of Hymenopus coronatus. NCBI lineage: Eukaryota > Metazoa > Arthropoda > Insecta > Mantodea > Hymenopodidae > Hymenopus > Hymenopus coronatus. The sequence continues at coordinate 35,670,646 of CM060900.1, read as the reverse complement.
AGACCCTTGTTGGGGAACAGAGGCTGTGGGTCAGCGAGAAACCCGGATGTGTGATCATACCAATGTCTGGTATGACTGAAGAAGTAGGCAATATCAAATGAGGGTGAAAGGGACGACAGGAAAGATGATTATGGAGAAATTGGCGAAATGAATGATGGGGAAAACCGTAGGACCCGAAGAAAACCCTGTAGCCCTCCGTGGTACAGTGGTTACTATGTACCCAAGGTCGCGGGTAGTGGGTTCAAACCCGACGGAGACCGACAACTTTTCTCGGGCGTAAAATCCTTCGAAAGGGTAGTAAAGTGGTGACGTAGATTTAGGGCACCTAGAGGAACCTCAAGTCTGATAAAGAAGCCTCTGAGCAAAATTATGGGGTCTTTCACGCCCAATATAGAAATGGACGCTGAAAACCGCAGTAGTACAAGAGCGTCCATAAATAAACTGAGTTTCGTTTCGGCGAAATCTCGCCCAGACGCCGCTTTGTACACCACAAATACACATGCAGTCCCGTGAAATCGAAGAGGCGTAAGGGTAAGAGGCGAGCGGTCTAAACACTCAGCCACGGTGTCATCAGCAATAAATACAAAAGACAGTATGACACAATGTAACAATTAAATTTAAATTGATGTTTAATACCCGTAATACTAGCACCGCTACAAAAGATGGTATGCTTATGAAAACCTAAGCACTTAATACTGTTGCTTCTTGAATCTTTCCTCAACCAGTTTCCTTCAGCAAAGGTTTCATTTTAAATGAGAAAGCGCAATTTGCTTGCTGCTGTGGGGCAAACTGCATTTTAAATGTAATACGCAGTTCATTGCCACCCTTATGGTTCCATGACTAAGTACACTCCTAAGCCATTTATTCTCTGCTCTAACGCACATAACAAAGTAACGACGCTGCCTAACTTACATAAACGAGTATAATAAATTCTTGGTAACAATTATATACGTGTATTGTTAAGCTAGTTTAATTTGCATTAGCTGAAGTTACCTTCTGCCTCTAGAGCTAAAGCTCAGAAAACTATGTACTTGTGTGTCTAAGGCCCAAATTCAGTTTGATTTTTACTTTCTCTACAAGTGCTATAGAGTGTATAGAGAAGGTATTATATAGCACCCAAAAATTCGAGACCCGAGATTTTACCTGAAATAAGTTTTTAGACCCCTTGAATTACAAAACCAGGATTTTTAGAAAAAGGTCCGTGTGTAGGTGTGTACGCCTGTGGACAGCATAGCTAAAAACTAAACCACCATTATATACCAAACTTGTTATTTCAGTTTGTTATCTCTCAAGGATGCGACACGAGGATTTAAGAAAGTTCCCCACCACAAACTACACCCTACATGAAAAATATTTTGAAAATTTTGTTTTTGTCAAAATTGGCTATAACGATTTTGATTAAAATTTCGTATATCAAATTTATTTACAGCACAAATAGCCTCTGAAGAGCACTTTATTTTGGTTGATTTTTGCAGAATTTTGCATGACGGTTAAACCGTAAAAGATGACGAAAACTTACTAAACAAAACATGTAGATCTCCTTAAAACACAATTTATGACATATGCATTTGTGTTATAGAGCTGGTCGTTTCCGAAATATTCCTTGTTATTGGTTTCAATTTTAAAATACTTCTACTTTTCTCAGACAGGAAGTGCCCGTTTTTCTTTTGTTCTACTCCTGGCCAAGCAAAGAAGCAAATTTGAATGAATTGCATAACGATAGTTTTTAAAACATTTGACTATCGCTTTAGCATGACAAATTCCTTTAGTTCCCTTCTACTTATAAGGAACTAAATAACAAATATATTCTGCTAATGCTTATCTCTATTGGCATGGTGTAGGAAGAAGAACGATCTTTTGTAAGAAGCCTGTTTGAAGAACAGTTGAATGTCATGCGAGTATAACATCAGACTGTTTGGTCGTGATACAGCTTAAGTTATCAAACTAGGCTTTTTGACCTTCTCTAGCACGTATGTACAATGTACATGGTAGGTAGAGAAATATTGTGCTGTTTGCAAAATTTTTGTACCGAGATTTTCCTATAAATGCATGTTTTGAAGATCCCCGAGTAAGAAAAAACCGTTTTAAAAAGTATGTTTCTGGAGGCAGCATAGCTCAGAAACGAAAAGGCCGTTAAAGACGAAAATTGGTATTAAAGTTTAGCATCTTCCAAGAATGCGACAGGTAGATTTTCATGAAAGTGCTTTCACCTCAAACTAACCTTTACATCCAAATACTTTCCCATAAATTACTAACGATTTTTATCAAATTTAGATCAACATTTTTAGAGGTTTTCATGACAAAGGAAATAATCTTGAATATTCCAGGAATATCCCCTTAAGACATTCATTCTAGACGAGTTATGAATAACCGGTAAATCGTAATAGATAGCCAAAAACTTACTGCACAATACTATAGATCCCGTTAAAGCACAAAGATTATGTAATACTTTATGTAGTATTAAACTTTTCAGAGATATTCCTTGTCTTGTTTTACTCCTGGCCAAGTAAAGACGAATTTCAATTCTTTCATATAGCAACAAGCTTTTAGACCATCGTTTTAGCCTAGTGTATTCCCTTATTTACCTTGAATGTATTAAGAGAATTTCTGCTAAGGTTTATCTCGATTATCATGATGTAGATAGAACTCGGTTTTACAAGAACATTTTGTCTGCAGAACATGGAGAGTGAAACGGTATTTCTTTACGTCACAGCTCCCGAATGAGTATAGTTTTCAAATCAAAGGGATTATAAACAATTACTAAGGTTTCTTATTATAATTTTATGTTTTCATGAGTAATTTATGTTATTTTTTTGTATGTGGTTCATAATCTTTAGCTTCAGCTATGTTAGCATTTCCAAGGTAGAGGTGCAAGCTACTGCGTAGCTAAATCTAACAAAGGACACCCTGCATTGTCTTAAAAAAAAAAAAAGCTTAAGAATCCTTGACTTTCTTTTATATGCCATGCGTGTATTAGGGTTATAAGTGCTTGCTCGGTAAAAGTCCCTAAAATTTAGCAAGCAGAATACACTTTGTGTCTACGAGTCACCTTATCAGAACGCAATGAAACCATGATACATGGTGAGGCTTAAAGTAAGTTTTGGAGGCAAATTTGAGCCAGTAAAAATTTAGAAAGCTCAAGGCAGACAGACATCTTGCCTATTTTGCTATTTAAGAGGAGCCAAATTCAGAAATTGGACAGTCTCTTCTCTCCGTCAGACGCATGCTCCACGACATTCAGTGGAAGAATTTGCGCCGAAAGTACCAAGTGCGATGTAATTCCTCGTCAAAATGACTGAAGTGTAATGCAAGCGTAATATTATAAGTACTAAGATGTAACAAGTAGTAATCAAGTGTAAAACTTCAGCATATATCAAGTGTTAATACAAGTTTATACAAGTAAATGTTCAACGAGGTTTGTCAAGCTGGCTTTGGCTTTAGTGTTTGATGTTTCGCCGAATAAATTTCGGAGTGAAAGAGGATCCTGCTGCAATTATCAATTTAAAACCAGTTTTCATACACAAAATATTTCCTGTAGCCACCCTGAGGAACACAAGTGCTCTACCGAGACGACGAACCCTGAGATAGCGACGCCGAGGCAGAGAAAGGATCTACATCTTCAGAAAAGGTGGTTATTTATACAGGTCCTGACATCGAACACTTAACTCCATCTCAATTCTGTATGCCGTAATTTTCTCACTTAACTGACACATCTAAGATAACATATGAAAAGCGCCTTTCCCACACCTTAATTAATCACCGACAATTAAACAATACAATGTGGGCAATATAAATATAGACATAAACAAAGACACAAGACAAGCACGCGAGAATGGCATGTGAACAGAAAAGATGAGATCAGATTTTTTTCACTGCTTGAAATATCAACGTTTTAAACAGAAGACCGTCTTAGCGGAAAGATTATGTCCTTTTTTAAATTTTTAAACATATTTAAGAGAAAAATTAACTATATAATGGACTTTTACGTATGGAGGTAGATGAATCTGTTCACCACTTAACAGTATAAATGCGCCATTAAGTACAGTGTTAAAAATTAATTTATAAATGCATTGATGGCTGAAGGTGTATTTTTAGATTCTGCAAGGAAAAATAGCACTTCTTACAAAGTCTGCACAGCCATTGGTTAAACTGCCTATCAATGCGAGCGAAATGGAGGACGTAATTAAAGGAAGAAATGCTTTGCTGCAGAACAAGTCGTGTTTTATATGGATATTTTACAATTAGGACAGCTAATTAGGAAAATTGACGGAATAGATTAAATTTCATTTATTACAGGTTTTATCTCCTTCCAGTTTACATAAAGGGATATCAAAATGTTTTAAGCAACAAATAGTTTTGTTTATAGTGAAGGTTTTTAACTATCTGCACGGTTAAATTTATAATGTAAAATCGTTTCTAAAACAGTTTTAGGAGTTTGTAAAGCAAACGTGTAGGTTATAAAGTTGCTGAAACTTTTCAGAACTAAATGAACAAAAATGGAACTAGATGGTTGTTTTTCATAACAGTGCATGCACAGCAGAAAGGGCATGTCTCTAGATTATTAAAACAGAGTTTCTTGGAAAGGTAAATAATTCAAATCATAGTATAGTTTTAGTAGCAACGATATCAATAAAAACTTTTTTTTACATTCTAAAGAGACTTTAATATCTCGTGTAAAATTTCAATTTCTATGGAAGAACTCGTGATCTTTCTGCAATAGCTAAGTCAATTATATTGTGAATTTAGATCGCATATAGGTGGATTTCTTTTCGGACAACATTAAGAATTGGGTATTGTTTGGTATAGACTAAATGGTCTGCATTTCTAAAGCGGCGATGTAATTAATGCTGTCTACAGCAGCTTTTAGTGTTGCTAACCGATTTTCTTCAATGGAAGAGGCATTGGGAGAATGAAAAATATTAACCAGCAGTTTTCTTTTTCTTCTGAAAAATGAGAAACGGAAGCTGGCAGTGCTATAAGTTGGCTCCATTTTTCTTCAGACTTTTCGCCTTCTTTTCCTTCGGTAAACACCATCTAAGCTTGCCTCTGTCCGTACTCATCCCTTGCCTTACCTTATCCAATGCTGGGCTTTTCTTCAGTAGGTTTCCTTTGAAGAACACTGAATTAATAATACTGGCTGCTGTTACCTAACACCCTATATCCGTCCCTTTTTATCAAACATTCTATTTTTCACGTATATTGGATTGAAAATGTGATGTTTTAGAGTAGCTGGCCACAAGGTGGAAAGGGAATCCAGTTTATTTTCAGAGTTGTGTTAGAGTCTATAGGTGGCGCCATGGCCAGTTAGAGCGCTTGCCACTCACCAAGGTGACCAAGTTTGATCTCAAGGAACCAACCGCATGTGGGATTTGTGGCGGACAAAACGGCGTCTAGGCAGATTTTCTCTGGCTTTATCGCCATTCACGCCAACCAGTTGCTGGTTTTCCAGTAACATTTTAGTATTAGAATAATTTGCTTTATTATACTATATTTTAATTTCTTTACACCTTAATTTTTCTTTTTATATTCTATATCCTTAATTACTGATTTTATTTTTTGAGTTTAGATTAGCTAATTATCTGAAAAAGTTATGTAACAAATGTGTGATACTTCTTTTTGGAAATAGATGTAAAGTTTGAGTATATGCCCCGGTAGAGCTACCTAGGTGCCGGGGTATCATATTCGGATTTTATTTATTTACTTATTTATTTATTCATTCACTCCACCAAGTGCTCCAGCATCATCTTTCCTGTAATTTCTTTCTTTTTCATTTCATATAATTTACTTCTCTCGCTCTCTGTGATTAAATGTCCGTAGCAACACGTTTTGGTCTAAAGGATGCAAGTGCTCCTTATGGGGAGGATAAGTCGAGTTAGTTAATAAATATTCTACATTATTAAAAAGGGAAAAATGATTACTTGAACTACTGGAGGTTACATAAATTCTTAAGTGGTTGAAAAACTGAAATTAATTATTTTGAACTTTTAGATAAATCCTTTAAGTTTTAAAGCATAATCACTAATTTTCCACAAAAGGCTTTCTACGATTTACATCCAACCTTAAGATTTCCACAAATTTGCTTCTAAATAAGCTTTCATTTAAGAGTTATACGAAAGTGTTTCACGAGTAATCCACAATAACAGTATTAACAAGCGCATGTTCTCCGTGATCTATGGGCAACAATCTAGCCTCTAGTTCCCAAGGTCGCGGGTTCAAACCAGGCGGAGAGCAATAGGTTTTTTTCGGGCTTATTATCCTTATCATGATTTCGGAAAGGAAGTAAAGCCGTTTATCACGTGTCGTAGATTTACCACACAAGCCTAAGGCCTCCGAGCAAATTAAGCCATTTTTTCACGCCCAATATAGAATGGGACGCTGAGAACCTTAGCAATTAAAGATCGCCTAATAACATCACTCTAATTATTTTAATAAGCACTAAAGGTAAACTTTAATATATATCCATACGTCAACAAAAGTTTTAATGTGTTTATGGTCGCATTATTATAAATGTCATAGCACTTGATCTTTCAAAGAGATTTGACGTTTCAAATTTCTTAAGGATTATTCACAATATTCAATAAGGGTGATATTCCCAAGCTATTTTACGTTATGGGGGATGTTTGTATAGACCAGATACGTCATTTCAGAAGTTCCCTGTACAGTTAAAAGTAAATTACGTACTAGCATGCTAACACTATTAAGGTTAACTGAATCAAACATTCTTGGCTTTACTTCATCACATAATGGTAGTTCCTAAAATTGAGTTTTTTAACCAGGCATAAATAAACTAAGCTGAGAATAAACACCATGATGAGAAATCTCTCATAGAAAGCTAAGGATGCTTGAGAGGCTCTTAACGATTTAAATAAGTAAATGAACTCTCAATAATGTAAGTTCATAGCAACATTTCTCAAAGAAAAATGTAATAACACTTCAAAACTTATTTCTATAATCATTTTATAATCACTATCGTCAACATATTTTATAATTTTATGATTATTAGCATTTTATCACAGTAGTCCAAAAGTCCGTCTTCCGGTTTTATGTTCTAATCGACAAACTAAATAATTTAATTTTAAGAAAACATTACCACTGGTACGTCTCGTCTCCATACCGGAATACTACCTAACTCAGGTTGTGTATAAAGCACCGTGCGGAAAAAACGCAAATATACTGGGCCTTCCCCTTGAGTCTGGCCACCTTGTGTCTCAAACAGGAAACGAGACAGATACTTTTCGATATACCGAATGAAGTGGGCGGAGATCGAGGCATTTTTCCAATTTTGGCATACCCAGCTTGCCGGTATACACGAGCTCATTTGTGTTCGAAGGCATGAATGGTACCAGAAAACGTTCAATGAACAGCTGTAATACGTACATCAGTTCAGCTGCATGGCAGCAGCACTTAAGTTCATGTATCTACGAACATCCAGAAAACTAATTTATTTAGCATTTACCCATAACTGAACTTTAGATATATTGTATAGGTAGAGTTGGATGGAGAAATTCAATACCGTAGCCAGGATGTGATCCATGGATCCCCCGGTCTATAGCCGGTTGCTCTACCACTAAGCTACCATAGCAACTGCAGGTACAGCATTAAATTCACCTGACTCACATGTTTCCCGGTAAATGACAAAGTGATCAAATTCTTTTGAAATGACATATCCTAATCCGGTTCAAATTCCGGCTATGGCATTGAAATTTTCAGTATCAAACTCCTGTCCTACACACAGCTAGTGTGAAAAATAAGTTAATTTAGGGATATTATTTTATTAATAGAACCAGTTGAAGTAATAGAAAATAAGCTTAGAATCCCATTTACTCCAGCGGCAGTACTGCAATAAAAGCGTTTGCTGCTGTAAATATATAATCTGCAATTAAATATTGTGTCCCCTTGCAGAGAAGCAACATGTTACCACAAGGATCAAATTGCGTAAGCACAGCATTCAATAAAATTCAAGAGGGATGCAGCTTCCAAGCATGCCTTCTGGCCCCTAAAACTCACTGGTGATTTACAGAGTTAGCTAAATTATTCAATGTCTCTGCACAAACGAGGCCAGTGACCGTCTATATTTACCATGTATGTTTATTGTAGCTGTGTGTCGCCATTATATATTTTGTTATTTCTTCTTTGTGTTCGCGGAAACATTCGTGCGGAACAGTTAAATGACATGCTATTCATAACAAATGTATTGGTACACGCAAAGGTTTTACATGTTTCAGAGAGAGCAAGATGGGTTGCAAAGATGGCTCTTTTGATACAATGTGAATTGCAGTTTTTCTTTTGGCTCTTCGGGAAAGCTTAGGCGTATACTGCGGTTCTGGTATCCTCTATTACAATTCCTTCGCTTTATACCAAGGCTACGGATCGCCCGAAAGCGTACTCCGCACACATCCCACTTACCTGCGGGTTTTTCCGTTCCCTAACTCCTGCGTTACTTCTCGCGAGTGTTAGCAACATAAATGTAATCAGTACTAACTTTGTTACAAGTGTTGTTGAAAGTTGTGTCCATCTACGCGAAGGCGTTCTTGACATCGCCGGATGAAATTAACAATCACACGCATACGTGTTTGAGCAATATTCGAAATTTCCAACACTAGTAACACATTAGGGTTTCAAATTAAAAGTTTAGTACACACACACACACACACACACACACACAGACGGTTGTGAAACCTTACCTGCTACGCAACACGGCTGAGAGATTTCTCGGGTGAGCGTTTGACAGCAGCTTCAATTTAGTCTTCTCCCTAAGGACATGTTTTTGCTTCTTTGGTCTAGCGTTTAGCTGTCTCGGAGGAAGAGTCGTCGACCATATCTTGGCAAGATATAGGTACGGAGGAATGGAGGGAGAATATTTACCGTGATCCTTTACCAATATGATTGTAGAGCTAGAAGCACGTTGGAAGATGCGAACGGGCTAGGTAAAGGTAAGGCAAGGCAGCTGGATCTGAGAACGCTGACAATAGGGAAGAGGGGAATGAGCAATAAGAATAGCTAAACAAAAGTGATCATAATGTTTTACATATATATACTTTGTCATACTCAGGTCATTGTTGTGTTGTGTTATTGTGTATATATTTCTCTTAAGTGTATTTGTCTAGTATAATACGGTGCATTAACGCATCTAAACAATGAGTGCTTTGTGTTGTAAATTTAAGTTGCTGTATTTGAATATCTGTCTTTTTTTTTTTTTTTTTTTTTTTTTTTTTTTCGTGTTTACTCTTAGCTCTTTATTTTTATTTTTTTTTTAATATTGCTTATTCTTTTGTGTATTGCAAAAGCAGGTGCGATTGATGAAGATCAATGTATGATACTGGTATGTCAAATACACTTACATTCATTCATAAACTTTCTTCCATTTGCAGTTTTTCAAGTAGAATCCATTTGCCATTCAACAGTTAGCTGGTGTATACCTTCAAAAAAAAAGTGTTACACATATTCAGATTCCCAGGCTGCTTTGCTATTGAGGATAACTATAATTTACATCCAATAGCCAACAGAAATTAGATCCAAACTCGTAGCATATGATAAACGTATCTGAATCGAATGGGTACGAGGGCACATTGGTAATGTCGGGAATGAAAGCTTCAGCAGTTCCAGTAGTGACAATTATGCCTGAAACAAATTTCAGTATCAGGAATAAAGTTGGAGTACAAAATGCAACAATAAATATGGTGGATATACGGCAACAATGGCTCATTAATGAACATTTTCCCCTAGTATACACAGTCGCCGAAAATTCAATCTTCTTTCCTGATTTTATACCCCCAATTTGTTTCTGGGAAAGCAAATTTGGGACATATTTCAGTCGGTTTTATATTATTATAGAAAAGGACTTCAATTACCCTTGAGGAAAGGAAGAAACGGCAGAACGTTCAATTTTTAATTGTCCTAGTTTCATGTACAGAAGATACTCATTAACCCTCCATTTAAACAATTCAATATATATTTTACAAAACCATTATATAAAATCTTTAATGGAAGATGTTATCAATATTTTATATAATTTGTTCACCAGATCTATCAAAATTTGTAAAATGTACCCACGTATTGATATTACTGTTATGTTTAAATTATAAAAGTATAACCCTAATATATTTTCTCTGTTTGCTATTAAGAGTGTACTACGTGATAAAGTAAAAATCCAATTGGTAGCAAAAGATGTGTAAAAACCTGTTGAACTATACTTTTTGAAGCGTGTTTTTGTTGTTCGCTTCGCTACAACAGACACGATTGAAGTTGTACGATGGTTGAAGTTAGAAATGTACCTATAAGTCTATAATAACAGTAACAATGGCAACAATAATAACAATAACAATGATAATCAGTTCCTGGAGATTTGTATTGCACGTTCCATCCCTATAGTACGACTATGAACTACACGCTTTTATCCATTATGACATTTATACATCCATAAGAAAATATGTCGCCCTCCGTGGTGTAATGCTTACCATGCTGACTTCATATACCCAAGGTTGCGGGTTCAAACCCGGCGGAGGACGATGGATTTTTTCGGGCGCAAAAATCCTTAGCATGGCCTCCTTCGGAAGGGAAGTAAAGCCTTGGGTCCCGTGCCGTAGATTTACGGCACGTAAAAAAACCTCAAGCCTGATAAGAGAGGCCTCTGAGCAAAATTAAGCGATCTTTCACGCCCAATATAGAATGGGACGCTGAGAACCAAAGCAGTTAAAGAGCGTCCATAAATAACACGCCATTTTTATGAGAAAATATTCAGTTTCCATTTATTAATACCCTCCAAAGTATATTTAAAGCTCAATGAATTTATTAAATTATACTCTTACAGAGCATATAAGAATAAAAAAATAACAATGACAATAACAATCATATTTATCATAATAGTCACAGTAATAGTAATAATGATTGGCACTGTACTTGATTACCTTTGTTACAATTACGTGCTCTTAGTGACACGTAATGACTTCTTATATAGTAAAATCCTGGAACAAATTAGGCACCTTACATTTTCGTCAGAAGCAGTACCTAAACGTTTTTCCTCCCATTCGTCTTTAATTGTTTATACACGTTTCCGTCAATTCTTAGTATAATTTGAAACCTCATTTCACTACGACAGACAGTCCACAACTGCAAGTCTCAGGGAAGAGATGAATATACTAACGTCATGGCCCTCACCGTCCTGTCCCCATTCAGGGGCTGCATTTCCTAGTGCAGTTTTGGAGACTTCTGTCTTAGAACAAGGTTGTTCAACAACAATACAAGTACATGCTAATTTGTAGATTTTTCTGCGTTCTATGTCAAACATTATTATTTTAAACAGAAACAAAGTGTTTTTAACGTGTTTGACATAAAAAATTGCACCATACTTTTTCTAACACCGAGCGTAATTGAGTAGCTTACGAGCTCATTTGCAAAATTGATTTTATGGAATCAACGCGCAAGCGTAAAGTAATTTTGTTTTTACTTTAAGCTTGCTAAAATAATCCACGATATTACTATGTATCACTGATCAACAGACACCACTTCACACATTTCTTACTGTGCCTCAAAGTTTTCAAGATTTAGCAGGTAGCAATTTAATTCTACTTCTTTCGCAGCTCTAAATGTAAATGGCGTTTTATTTATGGACGCTCTTTAACTGCTGTGGTTCTCAGCGTCTCATTCTATATTGGGCGTGAAAAACCGCTTAATTTTGCTCAGAGGCCTCTATCAGGCTTGAGGTTCTTTCACGTGCCATAAATCTACGACACGGGACCAACGGCTTTACTTCCCTTCCGAAGTAAGCCATGCTAAGTGCCCGATTCTGGCACATTATTGGTTCGGAAGCTACATCTAGACCTGATCAATTACGCTTCAAGGTGCTATTATTGGCAATATATATATATATATATATATATATATATATATATATATAATACATTCCAGAAGAGATCTGCATGAAGAACTAAATCGTATACAAGACTTTCCAGATACCATTATAGGCGTGCCTCAAATGTCTGCAGTTGCTCAAAAAGCAGGATTTTTAAGCCCGAAAAAATCCATGGTCCTCCGCCGGTTTTGAACCCGCCACCTTGGGTATATGAAGTCAGCATGGTAACCATTACACCACGGAGGGGCGCAACTCTAAGGATATCATAATTCTGAAAAGCTGCCATTTTCTCAAAATGCATCACAGAACAACAATAATATTGGTTTGTCACAGCCTGATATAACCATACCGTCTTGCTGCTTTATAGGTGCAAGGAACAAATTGTGCATGGAAGTAAGTATTAACTTAAAGGGTCTCTGCAACTCAATTTTTTTTAAACTATTCCAAGAAAATTAATTTTAATAGAAACTTTGCTTTGACACTAATGATTGATTTCGCACCATTCAGCAATAAATTAAAGGCAAGAGCTGCAGTGAAAATAACTGCAAAAAGAAAAGACTAAAAGGCATTGCTATGAATCTGCTTGGGAATATTAAAAGTAGGTATATATAAATTATAAATATGTGCTGAATAGAGCCGAAAAGGATTACAGTGTGCTATAAGCTATACCTTTAAAGTATGCACTTGGGAACCAGTTCAATCTCATTAACAAGGGCTCATTGTTACAAATCGAGCTAGATTTCTTTTAATAATGTAGATCGGAAAAAAAAATCCATTTCTCAACTTTCTCCTGCACGAGCCTAAGTTTGCGAGGGAAAAATACAGAAATGACACTGTTTTATAAATAATTTTTAATCTTTTGCATACAATTGTGTTTAAGAATAGAACCAACAATGTGTGGTTCATCTCTCTTCAGCTTTGTATTTTCTGGCAGGTACCTATCACTGGGGAAAGGTAAACATATTTGTTATTTTCCTTTCGCTGTATGAAATTTTCGTCGAAGTTATCTTTAGTGTTGTCTTCCGTGTAGATACTTTATTTCATTTTTCCCCCCACTTTTAACTACATGGGCATTTCTGTGGCATTTTCCTTTGGAACATATTGCTTGTTGGCAATGGTATTTGTTCTTAAATTGCATTCATTAGATCTCTTACATATTCACATTCATTCACAGTTCCAGATGCTGAAGAGAATAGGGAATCTAGGCTAAAAACAAATCCCTACCCACCTAGTCGGGAATCGAACCTAGGACAACCCGCAAGCAGACAGGTGCTCTACGACTGAGCTCTTGGGCCACCCGCAGTTAGCTGAAGCCTCAGTGCGGGCGAAGTTCATTATCAACTGATATAGCACCAGGCAGCTGATGACGGAGTAGAAGATATCCGTAAACTTAAAACTATAGAATTGTTTCCGGCAATTGGAGACCGTATAGTAAGGAAAATCAATACATCAGTATTTTTGATTTCGATGTAATTTTATTATAAAATATCTGATATATTCCTTCACATTACTTTCTCTAACCATTCAATAACAAACTATTCTTTACAAAAGCTTATTCTATCTACCTCATGCTAATCGAGATAAATGTTCTTACTTAACACCGTAAAATACCGGAAATAAGGGAGTACACTGAGCTAAAGTGATAGTGAAATCTCTTAAAAACCGTTTTCTATGTGATAAAAATTTTGCTTTCTTTGCGTGGCCAGGAGCAAAACTAAATATTCCCATTTTTGAAAAGTGGTAAGCATTTTAAAATTGAAACCATTAAGGAATTTCTCAGAAACGGTAAACTCCACAAAGAAATTACTACATAAATTGTGAGTCTTCACAAAATCTACATTATTTTATGTAATAAGATTTTGTCTATCTCTTTTACTTAGCCGGTTTCTCTCTTCCAGAGTGAAAAGGTCTTCAGAAGCTATTCCCATAAAATTGAAGGTATACAGTTCTTCATGCAAATATCTAATATGCCGTGTTTTAATAAAAAGTATTTAGATATTAAGAAAATAAACACTTTAAAAATTGTTCCATGTAAAGTGTAGCTTGGGATTTGGGAATTTTGTTTAAAAAATTCGTGTTGCGTCTCTGGAAAATGCTAAACTTAATTATCAAGTTTGATATTTAACCGCCATTCGTTTCTGAGCAATGTTCACAGACACGCACACACAGACGTCTTAATAAATTCTTGCTCTGGATACAGGTGACCTTAAAACGTGTGTTGTAAGTGTAATCTCGGCATCGGATTTTGTAGGAAGACTAAAACACCCCACGTCACATCTAAATCTGCAACATCAATGTAAAAAAAGCCGTTTCTGATATAGTATATTCAATAACTTGCAGATATAATTGATTATTTTTACCTATATATTAAATATCTTACCTACGAAAGATTTTAAATATTCATAATAAATGCGAAATATCCACTAATTAACTCGGTTTCATAATCAGCAAAATTTCCACCCAGCAGCAATTTCTTGGATTTAATTTCCGCTTCCTACCCTTGAGATTTTCTGAATTTTAATGAGTGAACCATTTCTGCATAAGGCTGTGAAGGTACTTTCACTCATTTCCCCCATGGATTTTACATCCGGACGGAGAAGGGTGGTAGCAGAACTTGTTACTCTGGTCTGCGAGCCTTGCCAGCGTGGATAATGCCTTGTACAAGGACTACACGAACAAAATAAAATGCCTTAAAGAAATACTGTGCTGCAAATGAAATGCTTAGTCATGATTCTGTACTCGTAACCATTATACCTTTCGTTATGTGAGGTTTTTCCGGCCCTCCACTACTATGTATTTCTTTTTATAGCACTGAAGGTTAAGTAAACTTAAAGCACCTTTTTGCCACGCTTTAATATGTTTACCAGGCTTCTATACAAATTCCTTCCAGAAGGTTTTGTAACAAAGAGGAGAAAAACACCTGTTAACGGTCTAAGACCGTCCTTTAACGCCAACAATTTCACCTGTCTAACTCTTAGTTGCCTGCATTACTATACTAAATATGCTGTTTTCCTTTTAATTCAAGTTAAAAAGTGGGTTCTAGGAAAAATACATGGTAATATACCTATAGAATTATTATATAAAATAATCGAAAAAATAGAAAAGAAAATATATGTAGATCCTTTATTCCCAATTAGAAGTTTAAATTGTTCTTGAACAGTTTTCATAATCCTGCCAAAGGTACTACCAAGTTGTTCAAATGGGCACGAGTATTAGGTGATAGGTAATGGACTGGCCATCCATTCAAAGCCAAATATTACAAGTTCAAATCCCAGTGATTGTGGTAAAGGACGGGGAGAGCCCAAGTACAATAATCGGTGTGATGCTTGGAAGTTAATAGGGTTACATCTGACTGTAGTTATATGGGTTTTATTCCTTCATTTATTTAAAAAAATCACTGCAATTTTAGGGCAAGAATATTATATATTTTTACAATATTACTTGTTTATGGTTGAAGGTTAGTATAACAAAATTAATACTTGAGTACAACCCTATTTGTATAGCCAGGCTTAAAACAAGCGGAGTTTATTAGGAACCGACAGGCAACAAAAGGTTAAGCAGGCTGCAAATGTGTATTACCAGATCGGTTGCAGCCATTGTGAGTTGCATGTAATACTGGTGCACTTATGTACAATAGTGCCATTATTTCTGTACACTTTATTTAAATTTGCTTTCAAATATGAATATTACATTAAATTTTCATTTTCATTTTTCTTTTCTGATAAATAATAGCTAGCAAGTGTAGCCTTAATAAATTAAATAGTTTACCATAAACAGGAACTAATTTGGCTCTGAACCGGTTTCCTTGGCCCTAATTTTGAAAATATACTACTTTATAAATACACATATATTTTACGTTGTACCCAATGTGAAAATCACAATTATTACTCTATTACGTAAAACAGCTCAAATTTTGGGAAATCTAGTAACTTTAAGATTGACATTTAAATGCTATGAGCAACAGCAATAACACAATCTTAAAAACACTGCATTTCTCCAATTTTGAGCCCCCCTTATTGTACAAGGGTATTGTATTATATTTCATATTGCATGCACAATAAAGTGGGAAGTATATTTTGGGATCCTATTTTTTATTTCACACCGTATCCAATGGAAATAACCTATTATTTTTATATAATAGAGGGAACTTAAATTTGGGGAAAATGGTATTTTTAAAATTGATTTCGTAGAGTGCAGTTTTCATGAACCGAAAATTAATTACTCATTTCAGTGTTGAGCTCCTCTGTGTATTATAAGGGCAATAAGTCCACTTTTCACATTGGCAATATAAAATAAAATTTAAAATTTTAAAATATGTTTTCCAGAGTTACGTCAAAGTGGTTAAATTAGTTCAAGTTTATGGTAAAACGTTAAACGATGTATTATGGTAACACCACCTGGATATAATTTCCCGGATAATGAATCTGGATGAGAGTTTAGTAGAATATTTAAATTTGAAAGTGCCTAGAATTCATGACTCTACTCTATAACAGATGCTACTAGGCTGCAAATGTGTATTACGAGAACGACCGCGCCCTTAGTGATTTGAACGTAATGCTGATACATTAATATGCCAGATGTCACCTTTGCTTAAGGTGACATTTCGAAAATACACAATATGTACGATATCTTATTCAAATGTTTACCAGTTATACACAACAAGCGATGTTTTTGCCATGTAAAAAAAATATAGCTTGCATAGAAGTATTTTAGTGATATTAGTCAACATGTAGATTTCTTTTTTATTTTTTATTAAAAAAGAGCACCATAATTTAAAGTACATATTACAATGTTTCATTCTCCTAGGGCAGATGTAGCATATCTTTTGGAAATTATTTTATATATTACGCTAGTTGAATGATGCTCTAGGTCAAGCTTAAACTACTTTTATCAGATTCAAGTTTGCTGTTATTTTTTCATTTTCAAAATCTGTCTTACCCCAAAAAATACTGCTAAAATCCTTGAGAAATTTTCCCAAAGCACTGCAAAATGTGTGTAATAAGCTGTCTGGAATTTTGTTTGTCATACAATAGTTTTAAGATATGTTATTCTAATTATGTAGTTTTTTTCGCTTTATGATGCAAGATGATTTGTGAAAAAATACAGTGTTTGTCAAAAGCTGAAGGACACACCTAAATATCACACATTACATTTCAGTCAGAATTTTGTGAAATCGTCGAGATTTTTATACATGAATCAAACGCATGTCAAAACTGAGGTTTTCTGTTGCAAACCCCAACCTGCTATCTTTAAAACTGTGAATAATATGATGATTTCTCAATAAAGAAAACTGGTTAAAAATTATGCATTTTTATGCAAAAAATTAATTTACTGTTGAATAGTTGCACCTGGCAAAATACACTTTGTCATGGAGGAAGACAAAGTGGTGCTTGGGCTGCTATCACTTTTTAGCTTAAAAATGTATGAAGCCTTTTTACTTACATTTAATGCCAGATCCCCCCCCCTCTCCCACTTTCTAAGTGAAAGGTAAAATCCACAACTCTCACTAAAAACAAAGGGAATGTTTCATCAGTGCTACCAACCTCCGAGATGAAAATTTGTGTCCGTGACAGTAAAGCACCCATTTGCCGCCAACTTCAAATGCAAAAAATGAACACTCTTAACCATAAAAGATTCCGAGACAGTATATATCTTGCCACGGGGCAAAAAGTTATTCAGAAGGAAAAGAGAAATCATAGCTTATAATACAAATTATACCAAGAGGGAACAAATATAAACCAACATTGAAAATGGGAAGGGAAGAAAGATTTCAAACACGTCTAAGTAGCAGAGTTGTCACCAGCTGGTAGCACTTTATACCGTTAGGGTAGAGCATTGACTTGAAGGGGGGTGAGAGTGCACTGCCCGAGGGGAGCATAACGGGAAAAGAGGAAACAATGCTCCCGCTGGCCAGGGGACAATTTTTGAGGCACTTAGCGTAAAACATCGGCAGAGCAAGGAGTGATGGAGCCGAACAGGCTACCTTTAGTTGTGAGGGAAATAGTTATTTTAATACTGTCCAAAGTACGGAATAAATCACCGCATCAAAAGTAATAAGCAATAATAGTCGCGGTTGCGCAAATCATAGTTTTACAGTAGAAAATTTAGGAGGAATGCATGTGCGTTTGACGGTGGAAAAAGGTCGAACTGAATAAAGCTCTTGTATCGTACCAGACCCTGAAACAGTTTCCATGCTAGTAAAAATCCTGAGCTAAGGCTCCCACAAATCCACACCATTCCTAATACCCAAAAACCCGCACCCGGGATACGAAACCTAACTCCGTTACCGCCCCAATACTCAAGAGCAGATCATATAAAGAATTCCGACAATATGAAAATTCCAAGCTCAACCAATCGCAGATTACATGCAAAAATATGGAAGCAACTGCAAATTTCGTGTAAGAAGAATGAATTGACCAAGAATAACACGCCAAATTTTGAGTTGCCAACCAGCAGAAGAGAGATCATTGGGCAGAGGCATCAAACTTTTGATAAGGACCATAACAGACCACTTGGTTCAAAACTTGCAAGGAGGATGAAACTTTTCAAAGTAATAGTAGCATACTAAGTAATGGATTACATTTTAGCACTAAGTGAACTTAAGTCTTAGAATTTCAATCTCTGTTAGCTAAAAAGGTTTTTCTTCATAATTTGCATCTTATCTGGTGGGTGAATAAACATTTTTAGCTTTCAAAATGTATTACTTTGACGAATCTGGATAAACCGTCCTCGCGTGGATTAAAAACAAAAGAATTCCTTTACAAAAGGAAGCTTTAGGGCATATGAAAACGTAAAAATGAGAGTATTCGTGATCATTTAACCTGCCATTAAGAAAAATATCATAGAAAAAATACTTTCATCAGCTTGTTCACATGGAGCGCAGATAAAAAAAAATAAACCCAATTGATTCCGACTGTATGAAAATAAGTCACCAATCACCAAGCAATTAGATTTACATATCTACTTTGATTACACACACACACACACACACACACACGGCAATTTCCGGATTAGTCTGTGAAAATAAATAGGATTCAAGACATAAAATATATCTTATAATGTCTTGGCATGTTTCATTTACCAATAGTTATTTTCTTGTGAAGCTTATTTGTTGGTTTAACCTTCGTATTATATGAATTTTCAGAATTCACATTTGTATTTATATTTCCATGCCAAGTCGTTCATTTTATAAATACTTTGAAGTGATATTACACATCTTTATCACATTGACACAGGTATGTGACAAAATATTCAATGTGGCTGCAATTTTAAATTGAGAAATGGTTTGACAGAATGGAAACCCTTTTTATGTTACGCAAATTATGTACTTGCTCCAAAAAGGAATTATTTCTTTGAGGTTCGATAAGTGCCACTGCCTGAATTATAAAAATAAAATAATGACTAAATAGTTTTGCCTTGATGTACCTTGAAACAATTTCTTCGGAAAACGTATGCTAAACCGCCCATGATCTTTAAAATAACATGTCAAAACTGAAATTCGTCGGTTTAATGAAAATAGATTAATTTAGAGAGGATGTATTATAAAGAGGTACTGCATTACATTTTTTTGAACATGTATCGATACGTAGCGATACATATTACAGATAAATATTGTCAGTTTATCTTGTGCCGGCATCTGTACTTTGCATTAAATTATATCTGCCAGTCTACTAAACATATTCATAAAGTACTAGCACAAGAAAATTGGCACGTGTTAGTCAATTTTTGATTTCAGAAATAGTTTCTATGTAGTTCATTTACTTAAAACCACACAATTTCATTTAAATGATAAGAAAAAATCTATTGATATATGGTAACTTTTATTTTTCCTAACTCCTATACTCTTACATGATGTAGACACACAATGAACAAAAAATTGATCGTAGAACATTTTGATCTATAGAAGTGAATTCAGCAAACCAGGTTTAGTTATATCACTTGGTTTCCTCTAAAGGACAAGAAAAACAAATCTGAGGTGTTCCATTCACATAACTTTCTCTAGCTGTTCCACAAAGCAGTTTGTCTTGCAAAAGATACTTTTATCTACGTCATGCTAATCTTGATAAACATTAACAGAATTGGTCTTCTTACTTGCTTCTTTGTAAGTAGAAGATAAAGAAGAGCACATAGGCTAAAGCGAAAGTCAAAACTTTTGGAAACTGGACGCTTTGTAAAAATTCAGGTTTGGTTCGTTTTCCATGCTCCCGTTCGAGAAAAGTTAATTAGTTTAAAATTGAAAACAATAACAATGAGTTCCTCGTATACGGTCAACTGCACAAGAAAAACTATACGCTGTAAATTGTGTGTTTTAAGGAGATCTACATTTTGTGTGTAGTAAGTTTTTGTCTATCTGGTACGGTTTAACCGTTATGCGAAATTCTGCAAAACTCAACCAGAACAAGGAGCTCTTCAGAAAATATTCCGAGAAAAATCAGAATATACATTTTATTTGTGATGTGAATATCTTTAACATATGGAGTTTTGATCAAAATCGTTAGGGCCATTTTTGAGAAAATACAAATTTTGGAAATATTTTGCATGGGGCGGGGATTTTCTCAAAAATCTTCGTGTCGCATCCTTGTAAGATATTGGACTTTAATACCAACTTTTGAATTTAATCTAATTTTTCGATTTTGGGCTATGCTGTCCAGACAAACGGATAATATTTTAAAAATGCTTTTTTAGTCTCAGGGGATCTGAAAACATTTTCGGCGAAATCTGAGTATCGAACTTTTAAGTGGAATACAGTACTTTCTATGTCCGCTATGTACATTCTACATACGGGATAGAGCAAGTAAATTTTAAAATTGTTGCTCGGTGATAGGCCTATATATAGGCTACTTACAGGCCAGTTATAAGTACTGAGAGAAACCATAAAAAATAAAACATTAGGACGACAGTATTTGAACTCAAGTCCAGAAATTGAAAGGTCCATGAATTTATGACTTGTTTTACCCTTTAAGCGGCAAGACATATGGTAATACAACGGTAATTAAAATGGGTGCAACGACACTCAAATGAGCCCAGGGTCTATACAGCCTACAAAGAGTATTTTATTTCTTTAGAAGAGTAAAACTAAGGAAAATAACTTTATACACCTGTAAGGAGATTCCAAATCGTGCCCGAGAATATAAGACAGGCTATCACTACACCACAGAGAATTGTTATGCTATTCCTCGAATGTGCAATTCTCACTACTGAGGGTTTCTTCTTCCAGTGCTGTGACGTAGTGAAGTTCTCCCCTTACTTGTACAGGAGCGATCTAGGTAATACCTGTCTGACGAAAGAATGCAGTTGTTTGGGGAGGCGGCTGGTGTAGTACGGTTTAGAGTGGACAGAGAAGGCTGAAATATAGTGCAGTACAGTCTGACCATCAAAACATCAACACAGCGTACGTAAACAGAAATAAATTAAACGATCCACAACAGGTTAAACTTGCGGTTTTCTTTATCACTACTGAATACTAATTTTTTGCTTCGAGCGTATTGACTACGCGCGGCGGTGTTTGCACTTTGGCTTGATTCGAACCCGTTCACTGTAAGAGACTCAACTGCTGCATTCCAGTATTGCAGAACTGTACATATCATTCACCAAGAGTGATGACGTAATACCCCTTATCTGTGTGTGTACGCAAGCTTCCACTCCTGGCCGTCTGCATTCACTCTTCAGACAGATAATTCGTCGCCATTGCACAGCCAATGCTTGTTTGTGCACTAATTCGTGAAGTCATCGTCGTGCATTTGCTATTTAATTTGTATAAAGGGCATTTCATTTACTGCTGACAATTACACGTGTTTGATCTCCCGGGTTCGATTCCAAGCGGCCGCATGTGCGATTTGTGAAGGACAAAGCGGTGCAGGGGCGGTTTTCTGCGGGTTCTCCAACTCCGCCGCTATCGCATTCCACCGGTGCTCCATCTTCAATGCATACATCATCAGCCATTATTGCCTGTGGTGCCACTTTTAGTAAAAGCGGGCTTTAAACATAATCATAATAAAAAAACTCATCAGAATACTCCAGAACACAAACTTTACACTTTGTAACCAGAGTACCATGGACTCTTAACCACCTCAACAGCTGCTCCTCTTTCACAAGTACAGTTGTTTTCAGAACATGGCCCTGCCCCACTCTTCTTCCAGGCCGAGCCGTGACCGTGTGGCTAGAACGCTCGTATCTCAATTAGACGGGATCCCAAGTGACCGCGTGTGCGATTTCTGGTAGACAAAGCGGCGCAAGGGCGGGGTTTCTCCGAGTTCTCCTGTCTCCCCCGCCATCACATTCCACCGGTGCTCCATCTTCATCCCATGTATTATCAGTGTCATCACCTGCAGTGCCACAAGTAGTGAAATCGGGCGTTAAACACTACCAAAAAGAAACTTTTCTTCCAAAGACTTTGAAGTTAGGATTTGCGCATTTTCTGTTTAGTAGATAGGGTGTGTACGGCTGGAAACCATCGCTCGCTGTTGCCAAATCCTAAACTTACTGGTCCCTTCACTGAGCAGCGATTCTCGAATTTCAGGCAGTGTCTCCAGGAAATAGATTTTACTACGTTGCCTCTCACCCCTAGTGCAGATTTGTCTTTTGTTTGCTAATGATTACTCCTCAGTGGTAGGAGGGAGCGGTACCGTTTGAGAGCCATCAAGTTATGGATAAAACTATATCACACTTGCTAATAACTACTAGGAGGCGCGAAAGGAACTGATGGCTGTAACTCCACAGTGAAAAACGTTATATCTATTGAGTATACGTCGTATTGTCTCTTTTTTAACTGTAAAATTCAATTCTCTATTTGCTGAATGTATCTACATACTTATCTTAATTTATTTTATTTGTATTTGTCAGTATTGTGTTCTAGTTTGGGCTAAAGATAATCAAATGTCTTGCATTAAATAAAAAAATATTTGGAAAAGTTTGTTCACATACGAACGTAGTGTGAAAATGACCATTAAGTGAGCTGAATAGTTAAGGTAAATTTGGGGTGACTCAATTGTCTGTAGAAATTAAAATTCATAGTTTTCGTATTTCCATCAGTAGCGGATTTGCAGCTTTAACGACATTGAACGTGTTTGAATAGGTACTGATTAACATATAATATAAAATATTATATTTATTATAAATAGTTACACAATATAAATGACATTGCTGATTAATAACAATAACAGAAATGCGTACCTAAAGGCACCTGGGACGCATTTCCCTCTATGCCAATTGAAATGCCTTCGTAAACTGAACACCGGTGTACATAGCAATTTTGAACGAATGAGGCATTTAACTTGACGATTATTCATAAAAACAAAATAATTTTCCTACCTATCATGGAAGAGTCATCGCAGTGTTGACATCCTGTGCCCTGTTATGTGATGTCAGTTGTTCATGATGCCAATGCTGCGCCGTGCTCAGAACACGACAGTCAGGCGTCTCAGTGACGTAGTGAACGACAGTGTAGCGTACCTGTGTACTATACAGTATCTTAAACAAGAACATTCCTATTGTAAACAAGAAACTGTAGTGGAACTCAACCCATCACGTGTTTGAAGCTAGAGTGTGTAGGCTAGCTTTACAATACTAAGCTGTAACCGCACTAACTTCTTGACAATAAATTGAGTAAAACATTGCCAAACAAGTTATTAAAGTTTGGTTTGTATTTATGCCCGCTTTTAGTAC
Organism: Hymenopus coronatus; assembly: GCA_030762935.1. Lineage (NCBI taxonomy): Eukaryota > Metazoa > Arthropoda > Insecta > Mantodea > Hymenopodidae > Hymenopus > Hymenopus coronatus. Next base: position 35,647,131 of record CM060900.1, on the reverse strand, counting down.
ACTTGGCACCATAGGAGGGGACACTGATGCATGGAATGAAGACGGAGCACGGTGGAAACTCAATGGCAGGGGAACCCATAGAAATCCCGCACCTACGCCGGTTTATTCATCACAAATCTCAAATGCGGCCGCCCGGGATGCAACCTGGGCCGGCCCCACGACGCGGCCGTTTAGTTAAATCTGTGTCTTACAGAATTAATTATACTATAAGGCAGCTTAATGTTTACGCCGCGAAATATCGGAAACATGCCAGATTGTTCGCCACTAGCCACTTTGTAAACTGTGCCTTCGTTGTTTTATTTCAACAGACTGGCAGATACATTGATTTTAAATTGCATAAAAGTGCTCTGGCTTTCAGATAATTTGCTTTAAAATTCAGAAGCAAAGCTGCAAAATAAGCAAAAACATCTGAATCAGCATTTACCTAGAGACCACCTTTGTTCCGAACTCGACTTCTGCACGAGTAGGTAAATCTCTACCGGCTGAAATGATATAGTACAACTGTCAAGGGCAAAAGAATAAGTTGCCCTATTTTAACCACCCCCTCCCCTTCCCTCCTTCAATCAACACGTTTCAAAAGTAAAAGTAGGGGTGCGCACGGCGTCGATGCAACATGGTGCCTTCGAACTCCCGAAAATGGAAAGGAGGCTTCCAGTTCCATCAGGAGTGGGAGGAACAATATTTTTGCTGATTTATGCTTGAAAGCAAGCATTGTGTTCCCAGTCTTGATGGTACATACAACCCAATCATTTAACTATGCTAAGAACATCTTTACAAATACCACAAGCAAGTCACAGGAAGCATATCCTTAAGGGTTTAAAATATTGTAAACCAAATCCCGATCTGTAAATATAACAAAGGTTCAAATCTAACAAAGTTTAAATATTCCATGAATGTTGATAATCTGCTGAAGAATTGGAATACAAAGGGCACTGATTTTATAAAATCTAAAATATAATTAATAACCATAAGTAGGAACAGGTAAATAATGTTACATGTTGGACTTTCAGAACTGCGGTCAGCCACAGCAACAAAGTTGAAGGTTCAGGTAACATATCTATGGCGGAGAATAAGATTAAAATAGTTATCCAGAGTTATAGATCGAGTTTTTATTTGTTTATGTTAGACAGGTGAAAATTGAACGAAATCCCTAAAAAAAATCCATTTGTTTTTTATAGCTCTATTTTTAAAAAAAAAGAATCGTCTAGTTTCGCAACCTGCATTTGATGTCTATCATTGACAATTAGAAATCATTTTACACTAGCCTTGAATGTCCTTCCACATAAGGCCAGATAGCCCTTCAGAGCCAGAACTGTTTCGGCTTTTCTTTTACCACATTTTTGCGCCTTCAAATCCTCCACTCTGGCCCAATTCTGTTCAAATTCTGTATATACAGGATTTTAATGAACTATACCGAAATATTTTCACGGAATATATAGATTACTTAAATAATTAATTTAAGATAGACTTATGACTTGAAATTTAGAAGTAATGCCTATAAGTTTTCTGAAGTGCCAGTACGCCACGTATCATGGCACTTCGTCTGGAATAAAAAAAATAATAAACATTTACTCTATGACAGGAATCGAACTCGTGACCTTTGGGATAGCAGCTTCCCGCGTTACGTATTAAGCCACCAAAACAGTTGAAAAAACGCCTCCAGAGTAGGCTACATAACTGAAGAACGTAGTTAATGAAGACTCAGCGTCGCCCTGTCAAGTGATTAGTTTAAGATTTTACAGATTTTTGAGACATTAAATTTTGAGAACGCTGGTAATGAGCTGCTAAATATCGACATTTCTATACTCGGGCAGCAGTTTTAAAGACATTCTAAGCCATTTTGTCAACATGCCTTGCTTTAACACCGACTTATCAGCACCTGATACCCACACGTTTAACGCTATGTAGTTGCGTTATGTTTATCCGGGGACCATGCATCGCCGATCTCAAATTACTTATATCAGTCACGTGCACAACCCTGCTAATTATTTCAGTGAAGTTCATTAACACCTGTGTATGTATGTATGTATGTATGTATGTATGTATGTATGTATGTATGTATGTATGTATGTATGTATGTATGTATGTACGTATACCCAAAACTATTAAAATGTTAAGGACCGAATTTTCTTTGTCGGTTATCATTGGAGGAATATGAATTGTAACATCGAAATAAGACACAAAGTAGTGAAAAGTATTTTGTGATAAATTAAGAACGTTTTAACAAAAATAAAACATAAAACGTGGTCGAGTGGTCAGCGAGCTGACTTCTCACCCGGGGGTCCCGGGTTCGATTCCCAGCTGGGGCGGGAAATTTTTAACTAGCCAGAATTATTCCCTATCCCCCACAGAGTCTGGAAGTTTGTATGAGAGTGTGAATGTGTGCGTGTTTGAGTAAAACAAAAATGATTTAAACCAACGTAAAGGAACCTACAGACAACGAGTTGTTTCAAGCGGAAAGCCCCCTTATGACCTTATATGTTAAAGGGGGCTATATAAATGAATAAAAAAGTATAAATTAAAAAAAAAGTTTGCAATATTTTTAAGGTATTTATTAGAGTCAAATTAAATACTTCTATCACTAAAAGTTTATTAAAATAATGAACTTTAAAACTACTAGAGAAATTGAAATGAAAATGTGCACACTAGGATTTGGACCTTACTGTTGCGTTTCCTCACGTCACGTATAATCGCACTCAGCAATTTACAGGCTCCTGGCCATTGGTATAGAAATAAAACTTGTTACACAGCTGTTTCTTTTGTAATACACAGATAGGCTGCGTATTATTTATAGGTGCGCCTCAATGCTATGTAAGCTGTTACTTCTGCTTAAAATAAATCTGTTGTAAACATTTCTTCAGAATTCATGAGATTAGAACACATCTGTGTTATATGTACAGGATACGACGAATTAATCTAAACATTTATACAATAGTATAGGTAGAGCCAGACGGACAAATTCAATGCCATAGCCGGGATTTGAACCACGGTTCCCCATGATCCTCAACTGACTCGTATTTCCCGGTAAAACATTAAGAAGATCTCACGACTTACAATGTCGTAAGTACTTTTAAGTCCCGGGCTTCATAGTTTAGCCAGCTATTAAGCCGATTAGTATTAATTTTTTCCCCACACAAATCGTGTGTAGGACAGGAGTTTGACTAAGTCGCCATTGCGGTATACCATTTCAAAATAATTTGAGATCACCTTGTGGTTTACCGGAAAACGTGCTAGTCAGTTTAACATGGCTTCGTTCGGAAGGGAAATAAAGCCGTTGGTCCCTTGTCGTAGACTTACGGCACCTAAAAGAACCTCAAAACTGATAGACCTCTGAGTAAAATAAAGCGGTCTTTCACGTCCAATTTAGAATGGGACTTTGAGAACCAGAGAAGTTAAAAGGCGACCTTAAATAACACGACATTTACATTTTTGCGAGTCAGTTCAGAAACTTAATTATGTTGGTACGTTGCTATGATAGTTCAGTGGTTAGAGCAACCAGCCATAGACTGCAAAATCCGTGGTTCAAATCCCGGCTGCGGCATTGACTACCTCTGCAATACCTGTCCCACAGATGGCTTGTGCGGAAAAAAAAAACAATTAACATTTGTACACTTGCTTTTCCCAGAGATTAATTCGCGCTGACCAGCGATTAGAAACCCATTTACAGTGCTGTACTTTTAGAGGCTATTAGTAAATGATAGCAAGTTAAAACACCATGAGCTCCGCTCCACCAATCGGAGGTCTAGAAGCATTCATTCTCCACATCTTTTTTGCCACCTGTATGTTTATAATGGCATTATTATTTGAAACAGATAATAGTAAACTCCCATCAGCGTTATTTCGCTCAGGATCAATACGAGATTAGGCGAAACTGTTGCAGAGTTTATTGCACGGGGTGTACTTCACGTGACCTGCAGATGGTACACAGTGAACGGATTATATGAAGTTAGCGGGTATTTGCATTCCGCCCTGCACCCCATCTACGCCCTGGGCCCTTCAGACCGGCTGGAGCGTTAGTCTGTATGTGCAAATAGTGGTCCGGTATTGTTCTGGTGAGCTGTCTTGCAAGATATTGTTAGCGGTCAGACCGTTAAATTGATCTAATTATTACCCAAAAGAACGCTCTTCTATCCCAGCTGCTGCTTGAAGATAGATTACATCATTATGTGCTGTGCTGCGGAATTACGGTTTTGCAGGGCAGAATCCTTTTCATAATATTATCCCGTTGCTACAGCTCATTAGGTCGATAGAAAAGGAATTTCCTGGCTTTATTAATAATCAACCTGTGCTGAAATTTCAGCGCTCAACGCCTAGAATAGTTATTTATGACATAAGGGTTAGAAGTGTAGTTCTATTTTGCGAGAAGGAAAGTTTGAATACCTTTAAGGCCGAGTGCCGCAATCCTACGAGCAAAACAAAAACACTTAACTTGAGTGTCTCACATTATTTTTTAGACAACACCATATTTCTAGATTTATCAATAAATTTATAATATAAGGTTCAACATTCTTTTTATTCAAGGAATAGTACGTTCGTATCGCTTGGAGGCGTGTGTTTGTATGTGGAATAGAATTCATCTATCGATATAGATTGGTAATCGATGTAGTAATGTCAGCTCTTTACTCTTTACCATAAATCTTATAAAATAACAATTCCATTCCATTCTTTCTGCTATTAAATGATAAACTTGAGTTTGCTACAACCAAATACCCAGCAAATACTTTTATATGTTTAAAGCTGCCAATCGAAAATGTATCTATTTGAGCATGTTTAGACACGAGAACGGACTAGTAAAGAAGGCGGTGGTACTGATATTGATTTTTTTTCTCAGGAACATAACCTTATTTATTTTTTTACAGATAAATAACAGAAAAAACATATACAATTCTTATTAATAATAGGCAACAATAAGTTCTTAACTGTGCAAATATGATGAAAGTGTGATATTTGTTGTACAAATATTTCAATTGTAAATTATGTTTCCCATGTGATGGGTTACTTGTGTTTGTGTTGCTAAATTCAGACATCATACAATTATCAGGTGGTATTGTAACATAGCTCTTTCAAAACCACAACATTGTATATAACGGATACAGTGATAGCAACAAAACTTAAGTTGGTAACATTGGAGTGCTATACATAGTTTATAAATCTAGAGTTATCAAGACCAATTTTTAGTTCGAGTGTTTTGTGTTAAAAAGCTTACTTTTAACAGTGTCTGTCTAAAAATAGCTGTATTTGATCCTAGTCCCATGAGATTTGAAGTAAATTACAACGGAGCAGGTTTGAGGGGAATGGTGGGGTAAGGGCATATTAGCTTGGCAATTTTAAACCATTTTAGAAGACCAGACATATTCAGAAAAAAAAAATGTTAAAAAAATGTCTAAAATTAAAGTGCTGAATGTCTCCAATGTTCTAATTCAATGACATTAGCTTCTTGTAAGCTCTAAGATAGCTCATAAAATAGACGAACATATTTCAATCTTATGTTATGTCATTTGTAGACCCAATTAATTTTCAACGTTTACGAATGAATGGAAAATTAAATGAGATTTACGTATTGCCTAAAAGTGAACAGCGGTATATTGCAAATTAAAGATTTGTCATTTAATAGGCATGGTAGCGATTTAAAACTAAACTTTGAATAAACAAATTCAGTACAAAAACCTTGTGTCCCATTCACATGGATTTCTCTGCATCTATATAAAATTGTTAAAAATCTTATTATTTTATCTACTTTACGGTAATCGAGATAAACGTTACTATACATTATCTTAATACCCACTTCCAAGTAAGAAGAAGGGAAATGCGGTTTGCACTAGGTTAAAGCGATAGTCAAATATTCTAACAGCAGGTTTCCATGCGATTGAAAAGTAATCCACAAATTCTCTTGTGAGAAAAGCTTCAAGTATTTTAAAATGAAAACCAATAACAAAGAATATCTTGGAAAAAGTCAACTTGACGAAAAAAAAGGTATCCGACAAACTATGTTTTAATGAAATCAACATTTTTAAACAAGTTTCTATATATGTTACGGTTTAGCAGATTACAAAAGTCATCTAGAGTGAAGAGGTCTCCAGAGCTATATATTTTGTCATGAAAATATATTCAACATACGGTATTTTAAACAAAACCTTTAGAGCTACTTTTGAGAAATTCAACATTTCCGAAATTTTTCCCACGTAATGGATAGTTTGCGGTGGGGAATTTTCCGCATAATTCCTGTCACGTATTCCTAGATATATTAACCAAAATACCAAGTTAGGTATTTTACCGATTTTTCGTTTTGGAGCTGGCGTTTTCACACACATAGACACACCTGTTTCTAAATGTTCTTTTGGATGTATGGGACCTTAAACACGTATTTCTGTTGAAATTTCCGTTTCGATTGTTTAGATGGAGTGCAATGTCTTTTCTACCTATACACCATATACTAAGTAGAGAAAGTAAAAGACGAACAACAAAAATTTCTAAAATGGCAGCTTAATAGTACAGATGTTAACAAAAAGGAACTTAACTGGGGTAAGAAGAGGCCAATATTAATTTTAGTAGTCTATACTCAGTTTGGTAGCTCTATGGGTAAGCCTTGAATCACTCAGTATGCAACCCGCAGTATGCCACATAGTTGGGAAAGAAAAAAAAAAAGGTAAATGGAGGAAAAATACTAAGTAATGAATATTCTGGCAGTTGCATGTTCTTACCACGGATTTCTTTTGTACACAGCTTAGACTACAGTAAAATAACACTTGCAGTTCTTTCAATAGAATCTTGGTTGCTTTGGATAGAGCTATTTGAGCTGTGCCATCAGATGTTCATCAGTGAAGTGAGATCTGGATTGACTTGGCAAATGTTTTCGCACATGAATTATGCCTACAGAAAAAAAAATCTGATGTGTTTCATTCATATGACTTTCCCTACCTGTTCTACAAATAAACCTTTCTTATAGAATATTTTTTTCGTCCACATACTATTTTATTATTAAGTTTACAATAATACAATATTTGCGCCACAGTGGCATGGGTCGGGTGACCGTACATGCTGTCTAAAAATACTTGAATTTAGAATATTAGCTTCATATCTATATTATATATCTTAACATTAGAAATACTTACACACATACATATACTCGCGTGCTAGGACAATAGAACCATAGAACAATAAAATACACACACACACACACACACACACACACACTTGCACTGACAACTGCACCACGTATTCATATAAACGGACTACTCAAACACAAAATAAGTCTATACAATATTTACACAAATATTTTATCTCTTGGTACACGAACTTCCATTAAGTATGTGCCCAGGCTTCACCAATTTGGGCTGTTTAGAATCAAATCCCAGAATGCTGTCAGTCTGTTTGAAGCTAAAAGTGCTTCCGGCAGTAATTTTTTCCTATTATCCTCCATCTGCACGCAATCTGCCAAAATATGCGTCCAGTCTTCCTGATACCCGCATAATGGGCAAATCCGCCTTCCAGCTTCACCAACTACCTTACGTGTTTTCCACCCTCCCAACCTCAGCCACGCTATTCCCGACCTTTGTTTCATACCCAATTTTAAAAGAAAAACATTACCAAAATTGGTCTTCTACTTAGCTCCATATAAGCAGAAGGGAAATAAGAGAATATACCAGGCTAAAGCGACAGTCAACTCTTTAAAAAGCCGAGGGCATGTGAATAATCGAAGTTCGGGTCGCTTTGCACTTCCAGAAAAACAAGAGATGAAACGATAAGAGGCCCTATTTAAGAAGATGCGCATTTTAAAATTGAAACCAATGACAAGGAATATCTCGGAAACAAGTCAACTCTGCAACAAAAACTAATGATAAATTTTGTGCTTTAATGAGATTACTTTTGTCTTTGTTTAGTAAGTGTTTGTGCATCTCTTACGGTTTACTAGTTATGCAAAGTTCAGCAAAATTCATCCGAATGAACAGGTCTTCTGAAACTATTCCCAGAAAATTCAAGATATACATTTTATTTGTGATGTAAATAGACATTTTTGAGAAAAACAAAATTTTCCATGTAAAGGGTACTTTGGAGTGGGAGGATTTGCCTTAAAATATTCTCGTCGCATCCTTGGAAGGTAATCAACTTAAATTCAGCTTGGTATTTAATGGTATTTTAGTTTGAGCTCTGCAACCCACAGACACACAAACACGGACCTTTTACTAAAATGCCTTCTTGGATTCAGGGACATTCAACACATTTCCGGTGAAATCTCGGTATGGATTTTTTGGGTGCAATTATAATACCTTCTCTATACACTATGTACATAGGTGTAGAGAAAGTAATATAAACAAATGTAGCCAATATTATATACTAATAGCTGTTTAAATACAGCAATATGTTTAGCTGGCAAAGATATTTTAAAACCTAATTAGTTTTCACGGGTTTTAATTTTATTATAGTTTAAAATCCAGCCTGTTCCTTTAAGGTTCAAAAGGATTTAGGAGGAGGTCAAAATAGTTTCTTGGCAAATCGTTTACTATTTTGATATTCTAGTAATGTACTTATGAAATTTTTTGTTGTCGTTCTTATATTGAAGTAACTGCAAACAGGGAGCGATACATCCGTCGCTGCTAAAGTTGTTCCTTCCACAGATTTAACTGCACGAAAGATTTTAATTGCATCGTAGGAAGTTGTTCCTTGCTAACTAAGCTCATTTAGCTGCTTATTTATTCACTTCCTTTCAACAGAATACCTCCAAATTACAGAAAGTAATTGTCAAAAAGGAAGGCTGAATCTTTTAAATACAGGCATAGAATCCATCATGATTTCCGATTGAAATTCTGTGGCGACTAGGGTAGCCAGACTGCTAATAGGCCAAGTCTTGTTTCTGAAACTTACTGTAGCAATGTTGGCAATCCTTGAGTTTCCATACTCTTTCCTCCTTATGGTCGTATAATTATAACAAAAATACCAAAAGCGCAGTATTCTTACATCCACAATTGCAACAGAGAAAGTAAACATTCGAACAAGCACAACTGAGAAAACTTGTCTGGAAAAGAAAAATAAAGACCAAAGTTGCGTCTCCATTCTTTCTTTAAAGCAGTGACAGGAGGCATTTTGGGGAGGGGGGGGGGCGTGTGCCTTTCGGAGGTCAAGATCGTCTAGCATCATTAGTCAGTACAGTTATTGGGGTCTTGCATTTAATGACAATGACAATCCTAAATTTAAAAAATTATGTTAACTTTACGTGGCAAAAAATGGTACACGCTACCGAGAACGAAATTACTCTAAATTGTTTCTGGCATAGAAATTCCATTGCTAGCCGGATTTTCTTTTTAATTTTGGATGGGTACTGACACTTAAAATAGCTGCTCAACAATTTCGGAGGTATATGCTATTACAGAGCATACCATTGCAAGCACTAAGTAAGAAACCCAATGAAACAATATCACACTAACAGTAAATTAATTTCTCTACACGTACGAGGCACAGTGTATAGACAATGTATTTTATTGCACCCAAAAAATAGATACCGATATTTCAACGGAAATATATTATGTTTTGAGACAGACCTGAAAAAAGAGCTTTTTTAGAAACATGTCCGCGTGTGTGTTGTCTATCAAAAGTGTGTCGGTGGGCAGAAGAGCTCAAAAACGAAAATTCCGTTAAATACCGAACTTGATATTTATGTTCAGCATTTTTCAAGGATACGACATGTAGATTTAAAAGAAAATCTCCCACTCTAAACTACCCTTTACATTTAAACATTTTAGAAACTTTTAATTAAAAAATGGCTAACGATTTTCATTAAATTATTCAATTTTAAAGATAAACTCCTGTACATAACAAAATGTATATCTTGAATTTTCTGGGAATAGCCTTTTTTCAGATATTCCTAATTATTGGTTTCAGTTTTAACATAGTTATACTTTTCTCATACGGAAATTTATCAACTCCTGGTCATTCAAACAAGGATCTTCAATCACATAATAACCAGTTTTTAAAGGATTTGCCATTCGCTTTATCCTATGGTACTTATTGTCACTCTACGTACAAGGAAGCACATAATATGACTATTTCTGCTAAATGTTTCTCGATTAGCATGAATAAGATAGAAAAATAAGATTTTTAATAACAATTTATTGCACAGATGTAGGGAAAGTCATGTGAATGGAACACGTCAGATTTCTTTAATATAAGGTTTATTGCTTCGGGATGTTTAAATTTACTGCGTGCTCAGTAACGTAAATGGCAAGAGATTGTTCTCCTGAAATACAAATTTTCGGAAAAATTGTCCAAATGACAATATCAAGGATAGTTGAATGTACTTATTACTTAGTTTTTTATAAGTCCAAGGGAACTAAAGGAATGCGTTATGCTCAACTGATAGTGATATGTTTTAAAAACTATCGTTTTGCGATTGTCATTGATATTGGATACTTTGCTTGCTCAAAGGTACAAAAAAAGAAAAACTGACACTTCCCGACTGAAAAAAGTACAAGTATTTTAAAAATTTAAACCAAAACCAAGGAATATCTTTGAAATGGTCAACTGTATAGCAAAAATGCATATTAGCTAAATTTTGTTTTAACGAGATCTATCTTTTTTGTGCAGTAAGCTTTTGTCTCTCTCTTACGGTTTAACCGCTATACTAAAATCAACCCAAATAAAATGAATGCTCTTTACAGGCTATTCCCAGAAAATTCAAAATATACATTTTATTTGTGTAATGAATAATTTTAATATACGGCATATGTAAAGGTTAGTTTGAGTGGGGAGATTTTCTTGAAAATTTTCGTGTCGCATCCTTGGGCGATAAACTTCAATAACAAGTCTGTTAGAGAACGTTATTTAGTTTTTAAGCTATGGTGTCTATAGTAGCACTCATTCACGGAACTTTTTTTAAAACCGTCTTTTACTCAGGGGGTCTCAAAGTATTTAATTCCGGTAAAATCTTGGTATCGAATTGTGTGGAATACACTACCTTTTCTGTATACTATGTACATAGTACGTGTACATAAAGTAAAAAATTGGAAACCAAAGCGTCGGTGTTGCTGCGGACTCCACTTGATCCACGTGACTGTTAGAAGGTTGCAATAACATTAAATTTAATGTGTTATTTTAATCGTAAGTTAGTGCCCGGTAGTTCTTATGATGAACGGAATACTTCTAATCCAATTCCAGTTAGGAAATCTCAGCACCGAGTCATATTGCAAGAATCGTTCGAGTAAACTAGGCACGTAGATCGCTTGAGTATTTCGACAGTCCTCAGCCGGGAGATAAATTGCACAGTGTATCAGAGCTGCATTAGTGGGAAAGAGCTGAGGCAGTGGACGGAAGTTACTACGGAAACTCTTGCTATAAGTCGTCTAGGGTCAGAGGTTATCTTAAAACGTGCTACTCTTAAAGGAACAGCTCCCTTAAAGGTACAGCCATTGCAGGAAAATGTTCAATGTGATTCTTGCTAGATTTTTATTTCAGTCAAAGACAGTTAGTTCAGAGAGATCTGTTATCAAGAAGATATTAATTAGATGAAATGCAAGGATCCTTACTACTTGATATTATCGTATTGCAACTAGACGCATATTTTGGCAGATTGCGTGCAGATGGAGGATATTAGGAAAAATTAGCTTCAAACAGAGGAAGGGCAGCATTCTGGGATTTGATTCTAAACAGCCAAAACTGGCCAAGCCTGGGCACATACTTAATGGAAGTTCGTGCACTAAGAGATTAAATATTTGTGTAAATATTGTATAGACTTATTTGGTGTTTAAGTAATCAATATGTATGAATACGGTGTGGGTGAGTGCGTGCGTGCAATCTCAGAGTGATCTTTTATTGTTCTATGGCTCTGCTGTCCTAGCGCGCGAGCATATGTATGTGTGTGTAAGTATTTCTAATGTTAAGATATATAAAATAGGAGTGTAGCTAATATTCTAAATTCAAGCACTTTTAGACAGCATGTACGGTCACACGATCCATGCGACTGTGTGACGCAAATTTTGTATTATTGTAAACTTAATAATAAAACACTACTACATACTAACTAGACCTCATAAATCTTAACATTAAGAGTTTAATAAATTAAGTCTTCATATAATTTAAAATCAGCAAAAAATTAACGGATTAGCTTCTCTGCTCATGTAAATAATAAAAACACAACGTTAAATATATATTTGCCCTGTGCAATTAATGCAAAAGTGATAAATTTTCATATCTTGTTTTCACATATTTTTTCCTTAAGGATGAAATTAGCTGAAGTTCAAAAGTTAGTTTTATGTCCAAAACATATATGTAACGTTGCAATGGGAATTGATCAGTGTGATGAATACAAATGGCCAATAAAATAAATAGTAAATAAAAATGTAGTTTCAAGGAAAATAAACACATATAAACAATATAATGAAAAGGAATAGTCAACTTGAACAGAAAGAAGAATTATTAAAAATTAACGTAAGGACAAACATTGTAGTATTTTAAAAGTCGATCGAAAATTCAAGGCAAAAAGTATAATAAAATCCTAAATATCTCAATTGTTATAAGTAATGTAAAACAAAATAGGGAAGTAATGTGAATCTGTCGTCAAAGAAGCAGAGCCAGCAAGAAAAATCTGATGCGTTACACTTGCATGACTTTCTCTAACTGTTCTATAAACAGACTTCTCACAAAAGATTATTTTTCTTTCTAGACCCTGCTAATCGAGATAAACGTAAGCAGAATGTACTTATTACTTAGTTCCTTATAAGTAGAACGGAATTAAAGGAATGCGTTATGCTAAAGCGACAGTCGAATGTTTTAAAAGTTGTCGTTTCGCGATTGTCATTGAAATTGGCTTTCTTGCTTGGCCAGGAGTAAAACAAAAGAAAAACGGACATTTTCTGTCTGAGAAAAGTAAGTATTTTAAAAATGAAAGCTTTAACAAGGAATATCCGGGAAACGGTCAACTCTACAACAAAAATGCATATGACACTTTGTATGTTTTAAAGAGATCTACATGTTTTGTGTGTTAAGCTTTGCCTATCTCTTATGGTTTGACGGTAATATAAAGTTCTGCAAAAATTAAACATAATAAATAATGTTTCCAAGTAAAGGGTATTTTGGGGTGGGGGGATTTTCTTGAACATCTTTGTATCGCATTTTTGGAAGGTAATACCAATTTTGGTATTTAATGGTCTTTTAGTTTTTGAGCTATGCTAGCCACAACTGTTCACACTAAGACAGTTTTCTTAAACTGCTTCTTTTTTTATTCAGGGGGTCTCAAAACATATTTCCGGTGAAACATTGGTATCAAATTTTGGGGTACAATACCTTCTCTGTGTACTATGTATATAGTATGTGGAGAGAAAGTAGAAAAGAGCCATCATTATAATTTCATAAGGTAGTGTGCGTATAATGGCGTTGTAGAAGCTCTTTGTAATTAGTAGTACTGTACGAGGTTGAGTGTACACTTCCGCAAGATCCAAAAGTTATGTGGGAAAGCTCCGTATTGAATAGGAAGTAAGCTCTACAAGATATGCGTCTAGAAAATGTTTGTAGGAAATACGTTAAAAAGTGCCTGAATGAGAACTTAAGACAATATTCCAGGCATACTGCAATTTAAAGCAATTACAATTTTCTATAAAATTCACTTAACAATTTAGAAAAAAAAAAACAACACAAAACTTCTTAAGATTTTGCTAAACAGAAACGTAATTTGTACTGCAGCTTTTAAATTTGTAACTGGCATATATAGTCTCTAAAGGAAAGAAAATATGAACACGGTTATCATTTGAATTTCCTTCCTTCGTCTTTTTACCCTCCTCCTACGTAGGAGTTACAAGCCAGAGTCTGGGGGGTCAGATACCTGTTGAGGAGCAGGGGATCTGAATCGCAGGAGAGGCCAGAATGGGTGATCCGGCTAATACCTGGAAAATGAGGAAAAGGATATGAAATCATGGTGAAACGCACCACACGAAATATTATGGAAAGAATGGAGGAATGAATGGTAGGGAAAACCGGCGGACCCAGAGAAAATCTGCTCAGAGAAGACATAGGATATCAAGGTATAAAATAAAACCCAATTCCCGGCCACGCGAAAACCAACTTAGCAACCAAGTTTTGCTCAAACGTTTAACTTAAATTACACACTATAGCTTTTGCTTCCAGAGGCTTTTGAAATTTCAGCATGAGGTATTTAAAATGTCTAAGAGAGCCGTTCTTATGTCCTAGTTGCTTATACCATTTTTTGTATTTTTCACACAGTTGGGTAGTGAAAATGCCCCATACCAAGTAATCCGTAACCAATGTTACTCAAATTTTCAGCAGAAGCTCAAGAATAAGGACGTTTAAAATCCGGTATAATGTTTACGACAAAATCTTAAACTGCTCAAGATACAAAACTAGTGATAACGTTGTTACAAAAGTTACTTTTAATTTTTTCAAATTTATTGAAAACTCACAAGGTGATAAAATTCTTTGTCCGGGGATTAGTGTATTAGTATTTATATAATATGATACCGTTTTTTTAAATTACTATTTGTATATATTTCGGATTACAAGTGTTATTCGCATAATTAATGTAAAGTATCAAACTTTTCCCTCAAAAAATTAAATATGCCTTGATGACACTCCAAAGTCACTTATTTTGGTAGAACAGAATGTTAAAATTTTTAAAACATCGAGATGAAATTTCACATACGAATGCACTTAGAACCCCTGCATTATGCAATTTTTGTTTATTTCCCGTGTTTGTCAGTTTTACCCCACAAACCAGACAGAAGGAATTTTGACACCAAGGTGGATACTCTAAGGTATTTTTCAAGTTCTATCTATACCTCTAAAACCCTGTGTATCAGGGTAGGGGGATAAGGCGAGCGGACGGCGGGTGAGGTTGAGGGTAATGGAGTTTGTTTCATGCAACTGTTTTCACTGCCTTTCGGTGTGGAACAGGCAGAGACATTCTTCTCGGGAGAGGTTGGCTTCTGGGAGTCCCGCTGGCGTCAGGATGTAATATCTGGATATTTTAGGGATCCCACCTGTACCAACCCTCGGATCTGGTTGACCCGTGTACTTGGTTTAACCCCTTCCTAGCGGAGGTTTTCAGAAGCTTAATAGGCAACTATGCTCTTAAGGACCTGAATGACAAGGTTTGAAATTACACTCTAATAATATTAGCTTTTTAAAATTTACATTACAGATGAAATATAATGCAAATAAGTTACAGTGCAAATTTCATCCATTTTGTTTTAATGGTTTAGAGATTTCTCAAATGTGTTTATTTTTTTTTGTCACGTCACTAAAATGGCCCTTGCGATAAAAAAAAATAATTTTTGTGCAATATTTTAAACTTACGTTCATAATACATGTACTTTTTGAAATTACCCTAGGCTTATCTGCGTCTTCTTTGGTTTAGGGTCCAAAAAATTATAAAGGGATGAATGTGCTGTTTTTTGTCATAAAAATATAATTGTCACTTTTAAAGTTTAAAACATATGCTTAAATATATCTGACAGTAAACCTATGGCATTTCTTATTCACTGTATCACTGTGAACACGTACAGAACATTTCATTTGTATAACAAAAAGTGCTCCACAAGGAGCATTTTACAGGAAGAAAAATGCTGAAAATGTGAATAGCGAGAAAACAAGGAAAAGATCTGAATGCATAGCTCACATTAAAATCCACCAGGCTGTTAGGTTCCTTTCCTCTCCTCTGCTGCTGCCTTTTCTGTTCTTTTATTCTGGCATTGCTGCTTTTCTTCTCAACAATTTCGCTTTTTACTTTCCATGATGTGAATTAGATCTCGTTGAACTGAAATGTTTCTTGCCGAGTCCAGAGCTTTGCTGTCGTTCCATTTAGGCGTCTAAAATGGCACGTTGTGGCCAACTATACATTCTTTATATTCCGGAATGATTATTTTAATTCCTTAAAATAATTTAATTTTTTTTTTTTTTTTTTTTTTTTTTTTTTTTTTGCGATTTCTGCTGAAATTTCTATCATAAATATCCTTAAGCATCGAAATCATTCGCTTTCTGAATACTATGTGCTTCACTTCTTGTTATTCGAACGGAGGGGGTGTAACTAAAGGCAAATGTGTCTATATCGGACATTGATAGCATAGATTACTTCAAATGCACAATAATAAACTATAAATTTACTTGTACACTATAGTAAATTGCTGCATTGCTTTAATACAACACTGTGTTTTACGTTTGTCATGAATAAATGTAAGTATTTTGTGTATGAACCGATTGCAGTTATACAAATATCACATAACAAATGCAAGGCCTTTAGATATACAATTCGTTTTTATACTAATAGTTTTGAGCAGCTACGGGAACTTTTTAGAATGAAAGTTGGGAGAAAATTAATTTGGCGTATATTGTTGCCTAACTTTACGCTGCCACGTCGTACATAAACCTACATCCCTCGCACACACACAAGTCATTGAAGAGAGTTTCAGGGGCTGTTCCCCAAGAACTGCAGGAAATACTTCTCATTCGCATGTAGACATCTTTAATATACGACATTTTATCAAAATGGTTGCAACCTTTTTTTTTTTTAGAAAACTATGCTGCATCGTTGAAAGGTACATAGTCGGCTTACGTTCCGTCGGGAGCCGACGGCACGTAATCACAGAATGAAGAATCTAGAACGTAGCCAGGCATAAGCGTGAGGCAATTGGATGGTAGGAAAGGTGATGATGGATCAATTAGTGGAATGAGTGGCGGAGGAAACCGGAAAGCCCGGAGAAAACCCGCTTAGACGCCGGGGTCAAACCCGGGCCGTCTAGATGAGAGAAGAACGTTCCAACCACTCTGCCATGCCACCGCCATCTTTGAAAGATATTGAACTTAAATATATAAAGTTAGGTGTTTAACGGATTTTGCACTTTGAGTCATTCTAAATCTCTCTCTCCTTAAAGTGCTTTTTAATCAGGGGTCTTCAAAACATGAATTTCTGGTGAAATATTTGTATCGAATTTCTGTTGGAACACACTATCTTTTCCACCTACTATGTAGATAGTGCTAGAGAAAGTATAAATAGTAGAAAAGCTAGAAAGCAGCACATTTAAGGCGTTTATGATCAACTTGTATAACAGTTTGAATTTAGTATTGCCAATTTTGAAAGCTTCAAAAGCACATCAGACGAGATTCAAACTTTTTATAGATGGCTAAGAAGCTTTAACAATCAGCCAGACACTTTCCATGGTCATTTTGGGTTTGAAGAAAACTAATGACTATAGGCTTGCTAAAAAAAGAGTATTTCCATGGGGCTTAAGAGGAGACCTAAAGTTTTAAATCGCCAACGTTTAATCTTATAGATTTATTCAATGTTGTCAATACGGCCTGCGGGCATAATCGCCGAACTTGTGTGAGTGACTTACTTCATAAGTCATAGCTGTTTTAAGCATACATTACACCCACGTTGGACACGTGTGCCGGTGGCAAGTTCTTATAAAATTCTGACGTGATAAAAAATATAAAAACGGAACGAAATCCTGCCCAGATTTCAGTTTTGACGAAAAATTCGTAGCTAGCAGAGGCTGCAGCGAACGTAGATAGGAAACCAAACGGTAGAACTGTTACGGAAGTATTGATAAAAGTTATTTCTGAGTCGATTCTGATTGTAATTAGTTTTTCGAAGAAATAGAGAGTTGTTTGAGTAAAGAGTTTTTGTTACAACATTCATTTAAGCAAGTTTAAGTACCATCGTAACATGTTGCCGTATATTGGACCACTTTCACATTGCTTCCTTTATCAGGGAATTTCTAATTCGAGAGTTCGCCATTAAGTGCACATGGTCACTAGGTATCAACTCATCGCTCATAGATGGCACTATAGAACGAAATCACATGTGGACGTGAAACTCGACGAATTTAGCTCTCGTTCGCTTTATTTCAGCTCGGTGTCGTGGTTAAGTGCTTAGACCTCTCGCTTCCCATCTGGTCGGCCTGGGTTCGATTCCAAGCGCCCGCATGTGGGATTTGTGGTGGACGAAGTGGCGTCTGGGCGGGTATTCACCGGGTTCTCCGGTTTCCCCCGCCACTCATTCCGACAATTTCTCCATCAACTTTCCTATAATTTATTTTGCTTATATTTCATATCATCCGCTTCCTCACGCTCATGCCTGGTTATGGGCCGACCACTCGTTTTAGGTTCTCCATTCTGTAGTTTCATGCCTTCTTGGCTCGCCGACCAGTTCTAGGCATCCACTTGCAAGTCCTAAGGGAGTATCAATCTTAAAATACGGGGAGGGTAAGCCGACTAAAGAACGTTTCATATCATGGCATGGGACTGCTTTACGCGCAAATAAATAACGGATTTATTTTTCTAGCCATGCTAAGGTTTTTTTTTTTTACATACAAAAACAAAACTAATTCAACACCAGAAATCGAAATTTACTAGAATGTTGATGGATGCCTTCTAAGTACACCGGTTTCATTTTATCCTGTACTTTATTTAGTGGAGGGAATTGTTTCTCGATTGATAATTTATCAGCAATTATGTAATTAAGTAACCAAGCGTATAATTAACACCAAAGTAGATCCACAGCAGTAATTAGGGCCTGTTATTATCCTTAAATGAGTTTAGTTACCTTCTACATTATGCGAAAACTCGCCATGTTCCGGTCCCCATAACCGCACTCGATTAAAGCGTCTAGCTTTGGTACTTCGTCACAAAGGGGAATCCGGGTTCGTGTCCCGGGCTGAGCACGGGTGTATGTATCCCCATGTTTGTGTTATATGTCACTCTATCCCCCTTGATGGCCAATTAACACATGCCTAAAGGTCAATCTGTATTAAGAAAAAATATAATCACATTACTTGAGCATAATGAAGTATCGTAATTAACAGAAGTGCACAGCATAATTTCCCCAAAAAGTAAGTC
Source organism: Hymenopus coronatus (assembly GCA_030762935.1). Taxonomy (NCBI): domain Eukaryota; kingdom Metazoa; phylum Arthropoda; class Insecta; order Mantodea; family Hymenopodidae; genus Hymenopus; species Hymenopus coronatus. Next base: position 35,628,297 of record CM060900.1, on the reverse strand, counting down.
TAAACTTTAAGGAATTAGATTTTTTTTCTATGAAGTGGAGAAAATTTACGTTACAATGTGGTAGATGCAATCGCATTTTAAGACTGTAAATTGCAAGTATTCTGCAAGTATTCCCAATCAAAGAAATTCCATTAAAAATAAAATATGATCTGCTGCATTCGCATGACACACTTACTACTTGGCAAACAAACTATTTATAAAAAGATCATTCGTTTGTCTACTTCACGTTAGTCAGATAATCATAAACAGAATGGTCCTATTATTTAGTTTCTCGTTAGCAGGAAAGAAATAAGGGAATACAGTACCTACGCCAAGGAGACAGTCAAAATAGTTTTGAAGCTCCTACTATGCGATTGTCCATTAATATTGGCCTCTTTGCATGTCCAAGTGTAAAGCAAAAGAAATGCGGACGACTTCTCGTTAGAAAAAATTATTTCAAAATTGAAACCAATAAAAAAATATCTCGGAAATGGGTAACTCTCAAAGAATGTATAACAAATTGTGTGTTTAAACAGGATATACAATTGTGTTCCAAGTATATGTTACGTTTAGGAGCTATACAAATGTTATTCAGAAACCAGCCTCTTCCCAGAAAACTCACTCAAGAGTTACATTTTAATTGTAGTTCCGGAGTCTGGTCGGGACTCCGGCGCTGTATACCCTACTTTTATTCATCTATTTCCTCCCCCATTTTTTTTTTTTTGCTGTATGATTACTGAATTGCCGTTTTCTTCTGTTACACACACACATTCCACCCATGCCAAAGGCGGGACTTGAACCCACGATCCCCTGGTGAGGCCCTTTAACGAGCGCCGCCATGAGGACCGGCCGTCATTAACATATCTTAAGCAAATCACATTTTAATCAAAATCATCGGCTATTTCTAAACTAAATGAAAAATTTTATATAAAGGGTACTTTGGGGTGGGGAATATTTCTGAAAATCTTGCTGTCTTATCCTTGGATGATGAAAAATCTCAAGTTTGAAATACAATGGAATTTTGCTTTTGGGATGTGTTGTTCGCACAGGGGATCCCAAAACTTCAGAGGCTTTTCTCAGGAAATTCAAGATATAAATAAATGTATGCCATGTAAAATATCTTAAATATCCATTAGTTTAATCAGATTTTTGCCGTTTCTGAGAAAAATAGTATTTAAAACAAAATCCATGTTCAGCGAGATTTTCTTAAAACTCGCAATATCGCATGTTTGGAAAATGCTAAACTTAAATACCAATTTTGGTAATTTAACCCTCCTTTCATGTTCGAGCTATGCGGTCTTTCCCAATTATCTTTTTAAAAAAAAAGACACCAAAGACACCAAAAAAAAACACTTTTATAAAAAGGTCCATGTGTATGTGTGTGTCTCTGGACAGCATAGCTCAAAAAAGGAAAGACTTAAATATCAAACTTATCATTTTGGTGTAGTATCTTCCAAGGATGCGACACGAAGATGTTTAAGAAAATCCCTCCACCACAAATTACCTTTTACAAGGCAAAATGTTCGAAAACTTTGATTTTATTAAAAATGGCTCTAATGATTCTGATTAAGATCCCGTATATTAAAGATATTTACATCACAATATTATTTTGAATTTTCTGGGAATAAGCTCTGAAGACCTCTTTATTCTGGATGAATTTTGCCCAATTTTGCTAAACTGCTAAAGCATGAGACATGGATAACTTACTGCAAGATATGTAGATCTCGTCCTTCACGTTTTTGTTGTGGAGGTAACAGTTTCCGAGATATTCTTTGTTATTGACTTCAGTTGTAAAGTACTTAAACTTTTCTCAGACAAGAAGCGTCCTTTTTTTTTTCTACTCCTGGCCAAGCAAAGAAGCGATTTGCAATGACAATCGCATAACGACAGCTTTTAAAAATTTGGCTATCACTTAAGCATAGCGCATTCCTTTGGTTACCTTCTACTTTCAATGAATCAAGTAAAAAGAACATTCTGCTAATGCTTTTCGCGATTAATATTGTGTAGAAAAAAGAATAATCATTTGTAGGAAGTTTGTAGAGCAGCTAGAGAAAATCATCCGAGTAATATCAGATTTTTATACTCAAATGTTTTCTGCGAAAGATCTGCCAGCCTAGTATGTCTCTCAAAAACCAATTGTTCCCCATCCTGATTTTCAGACAAAGTTCATTCAATTCTAGCTCCAACACTCCTATCATATATTGGACCACTTTTGTAGTGGTTATTTGATCAAGGAATTGCATGGTCGCCAGTTTGCCGTATGTGCACATGACGGGGATACAACTCATCGTCCATAGCTGACGGTATAGGACTAAATCTTAGCTTGTGTACTTAACTATAGCGAAATTATCCAATTGACATTTTCTTTTGTGTGTGTTTTTTCTTTTAATTTCTAAATAAACAATGTACAGGACCAACGGATTTACTTCTCTTACGAAGAAAGCAATACTAAGGATTTTACATCCATCGCCCTCCTCCAGATATGAAATCCTACCGTGGATATTAAGCGGCTAGCATGGTAACCACTACTTCGAGGATAGACACATGCAATTTACTTTCTATTTTCAGTTATATTAATTTTAATTTTTTGGTTTATTCAAAATATACTAGTTATTTTCCATCCATTTCTCATGCTCCATAGTAATACTTCAAATCCGGCTGTTACAACTCTACTCTTCGGAGTCTCGAGTACTCGTGGTAGATACTGACCAAACCCCTGAGCCACGTGGAAAGTGATAAGCAATACCACATTGGGCGAAGGTCAGAGCACGTGCTTTTATGCTACATCTTGCTAGATTCAGCCCTGATAAGAGCAATACCGAGATCAATGCTTATTACAGGCATCTCCTTGTAATTAAGTCATAAATCACTGCTCTTTGGCGTGCAGCCAGGCTGCAACTGCCAGCTTTAAGCGATTCCAATATTTTTCTCACTTCTGCGTAAAATCCAAGTGACTACCTTATGCAATAACACATTTGACGGAACTATGCCTAATGAGCTGCCTTAGTCTCGTTTTTGAGCGGAATCGAAATGCTCTATCTTGCCAAAATTAAAGTTTGACCCATTGTCTAAGAAACTATTTATGATAATGAGCTAAATTTTTCAGCAGTACCTTTACTGTAGATTGATGGAAAACAGAATACTTCTGTTGACTAGAGGAAATGTATGATTTTTAATAAAGCTCATAAAATGTTATTGAAAAACTACAATGACTTCTTTCCCTTACTCCCTCTTTGTTTCAGATGTGCTCTCAGATTCTGTTGTGTTGGCATTGCAGGACAGATGGCACTTTTGCTTCCGCTCTATAAAGATTTCTCCCCGTGAACAACAGAGACTGCACATCCCTCCTGAAATTGCTCCTTGGTTGTGCGCGAGTGTTCAAACTAAAATATTCGGGTCTTATGCGCGTCTCTGATCTGGCTGCCTTCGGCCAACTACGGCTATTACCTCATACGTACCTCCCGGGGGATTTAAGGGGACACATACGTGCTTTATAACGATTTCAGTAAAAAATTAATTTTTGGCACATGCCTTAACGTACATATTTGTAATATTTAATTATCTTAGGGAGGATGTCTGGACTACATTTTAAAGCGTTGGTTGACTAAATGCTATGTTGAACTTTAAAGCGATTTTTCTCAGGAAAAAAAAAATGATTTTCTCATATTTAAAATCTTATCTTCTCCCACAAAAATACAGCTACAGATCTGAACATTTTCCCCTATGTAGTATATAACGTGTTTAGTAAAATTCTTGTTGGAATTTTGATATTGGTCATAATAATTTAAAAAATGATAAGTATTAAATATGTTGTTATATTAGTATAATTTTTTAAAAAAATACTATCCACCTAAGTAAAATTATAACTACAAAATTATAAAATATTTATGAACAATTTTAAAAAAAGGTGCATATAATTAAATATCTGTACAAAATATTGAAAAATTTGGCTAATTATATCGAACAAATTAATACGTTGAGAATGGAAAGACATGTTTTAATGAAAACTTGGTATGATTGCATTTATTGTCAATAATGTATGTACAAAAAGTTAAAAGCTCTAACTTAAATACTTTAGAAAATTTGTATCACTTTCGTCTCCCCATAACCACAATAAATTCATCTGTTCCCTTCATTTAAATATAGTAGCCCTAGTAAAACGAAATTATTATTCTACTTTTGTATTAGATGTGCTAATTGTAATAATTTGAGCAACACCAAACTGCTGTAGGCCTTCCTCATTTTCTTTCAGCGATAGCTCGCTCAGTCCACATTATTTCATTGTCCGACAGCAAAGTCGGAAATCAAGGAAGCCTCATTTGTGCTATAATTAATTCATCAGTTTGTAGGTCGCTGAAATCTGAAGTAACAACTCCTAAGTCCCTTATACCTCGCCGCAGGACCGCAGACTCATGTACGGTAGCAAACATTTCTCAGAAGCTTAGCTGAGCAAAGCTGTTACAGAAAAATACACCCTTGTCTCAGGTTGCTGGAACCGGGTAGCAGCTTAACGGGATAGAACCGCAGAACGACCATTTCGTTAGCGTCTGTGAAATCATCTAACTTCGTGTACTTTCATAACGGCTTGCTATCATCCTAGCGGTAAAATGGCACGCTCTGTTTAATCCAGGATAACGTGTCGAGTAAGAAGTGTTTCCTAGTTGATATAATACACCATTAACGGTATACAAGGATAAACAAGCTAATTAAACTTATTACCTTAACTAGCACTTATGTGGAATGTATATTATCTGTAGAGAAGCTATCATATACGGAAATATGTTTTCAGGAATCCTTTATTTTTAGAAATAAAAATGCGCTTTTTTGTTTTTTGGATAGTATTTAATTCCTGCTTTTAATACAGATAGCACCGCAGGCGATGCAACAGGTTGATTATATGTAATGAAGATTGAGCACCGGTGGATTGCGATGGAGGGGGAAACCGGAGAACCCGGAGAAAATCCTGTCCTGGTGTCGCTTTACGCATCACAAATCCCACACGCAGTCGCTTGGGATCGAAGCCAAGCCGCCTGGGTGAGAGGCCACTGGTCTAACCGCTCGCCACGACGCGGCCTGCGTAAAGGTCCGTGTGTGTGTGTGTGTGTGTGTGTGTGTGTGTGTGTGTGTGTGTGTGTGTGTGTGTACAGCATAACTTAAAATGCTTAAAGATCGCTAATACCAAACTTGGTGCTTAAGTTCAGTATCTTTCGAGACGAAGATTTTCAGGAAAATTCTCCACCCCAAACTACTCTTTACATGAAACATTTGTCGAAACATTTTCTAAAACTTGTCTCCAACGATTTCGATTAAAAATGTTATATATTAAAAGATGTTTGCACGTAAAATGAATATCTTAAATTTGTTAGGAATAAATAACCCCTGAAGCTCTCAGCATTCTGAATGATTTTTGCCCAACTGGTAATCTTAAGAGGTAGACAAAACCTTAATACACAAAAAAATGTAGATTAAAGCACACACTTTTGTAGACTTAAATTTTCCCAGACATTCCGTTATTAGTTGGTGTTAGAATACCTGATTTTTTTTTTTTTTTCAAATGGTAAGCTCTGGTATATTTCATCTCTTATTTTACTCCTGGCTATGGAAAGAAAACCGAATTTCAGTAAACTCCTATAGGCACAGCTTCTGAAAAATTCGATTGTCGCTTTAGTGCATTCCCTTATTTCCCCTCTACTTATTACCAACTAGGACATTTTTGCTAATGTCAATCTCGATTTGTATGAAGTAGTTTCTTACAGTATAGATAGAGGAATGTACATATATGAATGGAATACATCAAGACTTGAGTTCTCGTAAAATAGATCTAACTTTTGGAATTTCTTCCATACATCTCGCGGATTTAATGCTAAGGTGATTTATAACAGTTATTAAATGACCTTAATATTTAAGTAAGGAATAGTAGTTTACATCTCGGTATCCTGTCACCCACCCGCTCGTCCTAAATAGGACATGACTGCCAAACCAAGAAAAAGCTCGCCAACAAAATAGAAATCCGCTAGATTAGCGGGATCCCTCGTCTAGGCCTAGGATGATTGGAATCTAAGTTGCGTAGACCTCTGGACTATGTCCTGTAGTCGCTTCGAAAGTGTGGCCCTAAAACATCCCTTTCTGCGCTTTGCGGCCAAGAGCCCTCAACATTAACCTACGATTTGTGGTTTAGGGCCCGGTATGTTGTTATCGCCACTATCCCGCAGTATTTATTACTATGTTCGTAGCTCAATTTCAGTAGGTGGAATTTGCGGTAACTGCCGGGAAAGCGCGTGCCGAAAAGGCAGGAAAAGTATGGAATAACAGCCTAAATTTTAACACTATAGATAAATTAAAAGTCTTATTTTGGTAGAGCTAAGCTAGCTAAATTCACGGCCGGTTACCTCGAGCTATTTAGGAGACGAATGAAATTGTTAACAGTATTTAGATGAATGTCTTAAGTGCAGTTAACTACTTCTACGCAAGTTCGTTATTAAGGAATATAATTAAGATCTTCAGTTTAAAATTTATCATCCATTATTTTCTTTATGAAAATATAAGAAATTAACACCAAAATGGAACCACAAAATCTTAACAAAAAAGTCAGAAAATGCTTAAACAAGCTGTTAGGGGTATAAGTGTGGATACTTGTTTTGGTAATTGGGGAAAGTGTCATGGATATCTCAACATTTGCTTAATTTGCGTAAAATAGTTTTATTAAAGTGTAATGATTTCAAATGGGTAGTACCAAGTAGGCGTGGCACACAGAAGTCCTAGCTGTTTACTTCTAAAGCGTAAGGCCTGAATGTTGGAAAGGGGCAACGCAGTGTGGTCAGGCCTCTCAATACCGAATGTTATAATGGAACAGATTTCGAATCATTTCTGCAAGGCCAATGATCCTACAACACTTTGAGCAACAGGTCAAGTATTAAATTGTGAACACGTGGAAGAAAAAAGGATATTTTACACCCACATGCTGTTATGATTATGCATGAAACACAAAATAGTGCATTATGAGATTGATTTATGAGAACAATGAGACGAAGGGAACAAACACACCTAAGTGGATACATATTAATGTACCATTTATCAAAATAACTATATATGCATCAAACAATGTTTGTACTAGGAAATGTCATTTACAGAATGGAGGAATTCCAAGAAAAAGTGAGGAAAAGAAACCCACATATTTATCGAAAAGGGAAAAGCAATTACTGGAGAATCATGTAAACTTCACCGTAATATGCTGTCACTGAAAAGCTTTCCCTGAAAGATTCATCCAAACTTACCCGTTTCTTTAGCTACTGTAAAGTTCAGAGACCAAAATGGCAGGCTTCTACCTCTATTTAAAACATATTTTTTTGTTTGCTAGATACCAAATTAAAAAGGAAATTTCAATAATACTGCACAAAGGAACAAAAATTCACTTATGCACAATTTCAGTACTTAGTGTTTAAATTGTACTTCATAGAATTTAGTTTTCTATAATCTGGCTGTCGATCCTAAGCAAAGGATGGAAAGGTAGTCAATACTGGAAAAATTAAATATATAAAATTAAACCTATTAACGTACGCTAACTTTCATTTTTGCATAAATATAAGCTTTATCTTATCGCTGGTGATCTGAATTACGTCCAAACGTTTACAGATAATACTGTGTTGCTTGTGTTCACCTTAATGAACCTAACTGATCTAGAAAAGTAAAATATTTTCTTAGAAGGAAAATTGTAGAAAAATTAATTACTGATTGTGTTTTATTCGTAATGTGTTTTGTTTTCTTCAGGTAAATGCAGGGTGGACAAAGTAGCACATTTTCGAGTTACTGATCTGAAGCATGGGTTGTGCACACTGATCATTTAACTTCAACATTCAGTACTTAGCATGCAATAATTAACAGAACATTCGTTCAACATTTTGAGACAGGGCTTCTCAGGATGCATATTTTGGTGCTTTGCACGGATCAAGATGCATACGACTTTGCTAGGCTGACGAAATTGCAAATTCCAACACCTCGATTTTGAGTAAAAGTGTTGTATCATTTGTCACTCGCTACGCCTGTCTTCCTCTTACTCACCTTTACCGCTGTTTCTTCTTCATTGTGAATTGTTAGAACCGAGCCGAGATGACCCGAACTGAGCTTAAGAGACCCATGCATCTCTGCACCTCGGTTTGCACATGTGAAATTGCATGCGTTTGAGAGGTCCTGTGTAAAAGTTGTAGAATTGTCTTCAACATTCTGTAATTGTTACCTTTTAACATTCCATTTACACGAGTGAATTGTTGGGGCAACACAATCTTTCAACTAAAATACTCCTGCAATGAGAATTCGTCTATAGCTATTTGTGTACGTTATTAGAAATAATAAAATAAGGCCTTTCCTAGCTAATCAGCCCAGAGTGAAAATATTCTCTACGATATTTAAATTGAGGACATGTTTGGTTTCAAAATATTCTGACATTGAATGAAAGAGACTTCAAACTAGTTTTGAACTTGGTAAAACCCGCAATTAAAGAAAGATATGAGAGTAGCCATTCCATTAAACTTAGGTTTAGCAATATGTCTACAATTCCATAATGACTAAACTTTATAATTAACTCAAATCGCAGCAAAGACCGAAATTCACTAAATGACAACTAGCGAGCCAGAGAAGAAGAAACAGCTGAACATACGGAGATCCCGGAAATATTGCGGTGACCAGGACGACAAAACAGTTTCGAGCTGCAACAGCTTAATCAACAAGTGCCCATAAGGTGCAAGTTGTTCCCTTCCCCTGATTAGTTAGACTACACAATGAGAATGTGTTTTATCTGATCTCAGCTGTTAAAGGCAAATATTTCCACAAAAATCTCGTTTTGGCAGTTACTGCTAGTCTTATTGAGTGAATATAAATATAGGCATTTCATTACATACGTTATTAAAATGAGACATCTACGTTAATTAAGAGAGAAAGCAAGAGAGAGAGAGCGAGCGAGAAAGCGATAGCGAGAGAAAGAGAGAGAGAGTGAGATAGAGAGAGAGCGAGATACGAGAGAGAACCCTTTGGAATTACTTATTTTGAGAAGACGTTTGGAAGCAAAAACCTGATTAACCTTCCACTTAAAAACACAAAAACAAGGCGTTTACTTATGTTTTACATGGGTGTTATCAAGGTCATTTAGGGCCACACTTTATTTCAAACCATTTATTCATAATATCTGTATTTTACACATTTTGTTTATCTTTTAAAGACTTATTTTAAAATACGAACAGTCAAAATCATTATTACGTTGCAATAATTTACAGGATTAAACTAAACTCCATACCTTTTATATCTAAGTTTACTGTTGTATTTGTTAACTAATCAACCGCTTTCAAGACAAGGCAACGTACAGAACAGGGGTCATCGACTGGTTATCTTTCAGGAGAGAGCAAATTTGTTTGATACTCCTACTCTACACTGCATGACCAACTGCGTAGAAAACAAGAACAGAATTTCTTCAGTGCTGTGGCAGTATGCAACAGTTTGCGTTCAAAATAATTAACATTTCATAGTTTAATACAACTCTTATAAGTCCACGATTGGTAGAATTGCTGTACAATGCATCTTACATTAGTGTTATAGTGTACAGTGTTTATTCTTTGGATATGAAAATGGGTACAGATTTTCATAGGTTTGGTGCTAAATATCATACATAATTGCAAATAAATAACGAAATTAACATAAAATAGATTCGTTAACTTTAATTCTATTGGAATCTTATATTAATGCCAACAGCGTGAGAGTTAACTTGTAATGAAAGCATATGGTAATTAACTGGGATCTAACATAATTGGAAAGAAAATTTCTTCTTGGAAACAGTCGTGCTTACTTGCACGGGTTGCGTAACTGCTGCGTTAACTTTGCCGAACACTAAACGTTTATTCCGCCACTTTCTAGAAATAATAAAGATTCCTCTCTGGTAAGTATAAACGTAGAAGTCGATGGCTTGCATGTTGGTTTGTTTTCTGTTATCAGCATTATGAATTGACTGACGACGCACGGAAGGGAGAATACCTGCTATCACGTGTTTACTTTCTGCGTGCATGGAGCAAGCCTGCTAGCTTCGGCACAAAATAAAGGAGTTTTCGACGACTGGTGTTCATTAGTGTGTACAAGAAAAAGTTCTGTTCATTAATGTACCATATGGCCATCGTAAAAGGCATGTATGTACACACATGTGAATGAATGAATGAATGAATGAATAAGTGTATTTATTGATATAGCATAATCATACATAGAATTTCAACAATCACATTACAAACAATATTAAAACAGCAACAGCAACAACAAAGAATTAAAAGAGTAAACACGAAAATAAAAGGAAAAGTAATACAGTCAAAAGCAGTGTACACATATGTATAGCGAAGAGTATTTCTGGCTGATATTTACACATCGAAGTAAGAATTATTTCACGGAATTCAAAGAAGAACAGTTGACTATGAAAGAAGGAGCTCACTTACAATATGCATTAAACTGAATAACTAAAGCTCTAGGATGTTTTGATGTTAGCCCTTCTAAGGATATGCAGGTCTATTAATACACACTGGTTAATGAAGCATATGACAAAATATATACTAAATATGTAACGTTTTAACGTCAAGTTACAAGCTAAAACTTGTTTTAATATTAAATACTAATGCAAATTTTGGGGTTATCTTAGCTCGTATATTCTTTAGTACAAAATAAGGGTGTTTGATTTTTTTAATAAATAAAAGAGTACATCGTTCCTGTGAAAGATTGTATATATATATATATATATATATATATATATATATATATAGTGACATAAGCCATATCTGAGATATGTTAGTACAGTTTCGAATATTTCGATGGCTCGATGTAATGTCGTTCATTGGTTAGTTTGTATGCCCCCATTTGTTTTTCATGCCAGTCACATAAAGAACATACCAACTGGGAGGAGTCAAAGCTTAGTTAATTGAAGGTTGAAACCTTCTGGAGAAAGGACTGCATTACAATCTAAAGGAAGTTTCCTTAGGGCCATGCGTTGATAATTACACGCAGGAAGGTGCAAAAAATGAGTTAGCTGGGTTGATCGAATGCAAAGACCGACTCCTGGATATTAAGAAATAAATCAGTATTTCTATATGCTTGTCTGCGCTCCATCTTTCCCCCTTTCTCACCTTCCCCACTGTTTCTTCCACATTCCGAAGTGTTTGAGCCTAACCGAGGCAGACCGATGCACGGTGCACTGCATCTCGGTATGCACGTGCTATTTTTGCATTTGAGAGGTACTTATGTAGAGAAATGCGCCTATGTTTACGCTCACCAGTGTACGTGTTAGAAAAACTAAATGATTTCCAGGCTAAAATAATTACGAGTATTCCTATTTTTGGAGTTATTTTACTATTAATTACACATTTTATTACCTTATGTGAAACTATATACCTACTTTATATGAAGAGTTTAGGATGTGTGCAAATTTAGTTTACATACATTGCTCATTAGGAAGGAAATGAAACGCGTTCATTGGAATTTCAAGAAATAACCTGTGCAAAATCATTGTACGATCCGAGTTTCAATATAGAGTACTATATGATGCTTTTTCAAGTGTTCACATTAGAATTCTGTACACAAAGTGGTTGATCTAAAATCATAAAAGGCGCTTGATGATTATCTTGTGTATACATACACGCTCTACACACGAATTTCTCCAGCTGCTCCCATAGAGGCAGGTCAAAGGGAATTCACAGGAGACCTGTGATGTATTAAAACATCCTTGTAGGCCTTGAAAGCTCACGGGAATTGCGGTAGGATAGGTTATTACATCGCGTGACTACAGCATCAAATGGCTGGTTTGGACTCGAGATTGCTTTCTGTTAAACGCCAGTGAAACCAGACTTCTGTGAAGCATACAGCTGTTTGGTTGAATAAAGCCAAGCCGAGAGCCAAGCACTAACCTCCAAATGTTCTAAATAGCTATCATTTAGGTATCTTAATTCAAAGATAAATCGTCTTTCAAGAAGATGCGCCAGAATAAATGCCAATATCAACATACAATATTCGTTTATACTTCAAACGGCAAGTATGTATGAACTATTTTTTACAGCCTTGAAACGACTTATAAGAATATTTTGTGATTAAAATTCCGTGAAATTTTATAAATCCACAACTTCAGGTCAATTATTTTTTTCCAGATGTACATAATTTGTGTTTTTTACTCCTTTGAAAAATTGCTGCAAAGGATTGCCATTTTACTTTCTCTAATTTGTACATAGTATATACAGAAGATATTGCATTCCAACCAATTATTACTACACCATGGTTTCATTGGAAAATTAATTAAGTTTATCCTGAGACAAAAAACCTTTTTAGAAAAAAAGGTTTATGCATTGTGTGTGTGTGTCAACAGTGTAAATATGTAAAGCGAAAATGTTGCCCAATTTAGAAACTTAAATATCTAGTTCAGCATCTTTCAAGGATACACTACGTAGATCTTTAAGAAAATCCCCTACCTCAAGCTACTCTTTACATGGAAAAATTGAGAAATTGATTTGTTCCAAAAAACTAACGATTTGGATTAAATTATCGTATACGAAGGGCGTTCAATCAGTCCTTTGAAGTTCCAAGAAATTACACTCTTAGCGTAAAAAAAACAAACTTGTATTTAGTAACCAACGTCTCTTACGAGATGGCAGTTTAAGTTTCGACTACAACCATTCCGTGGTTTCGTTGCCATAAGCAATTGGAATCACTCTTGTTGCTTATTTAGAAGGATGGAGAAAACGAGCTTGGTGCGGTGATTTAACACCTGTATTTAAAAGACTTAACAGCGAAAGAGATCAAAGCAGAGCTGAATGAAGTCATGGTATATCTGCTCCTGCGTTTGCATAACATTTTATTGGATAAATACATTTAAGTGTTGCCGTACATCCACAAATGTACATCTTCCAGGATGTCCAGTAGAAACAACTTCTTCCGAAATTGACAAAACACAGGTTATGGTTTTGAGTGACAGAAAAGCCCCACATAGTGATTCATCTGTCTTAATGCTGCCTTGCTATCTTATCACCCCACTTCCACTTTGTCATGAGGACTTGATGCACGTTCTTTGAATCTGCGATTTGCTTCAGTGTCTCAGTAAAATATCTTTAGCTTCATATTCCTTTGGCATGATTCAAAGCTACTTTTTCTCTCTGCGAGGGGTCAGGTTTGGCAACATACTTTTAATTAATCACGAGGTGATTTACGTAATGCAACGAAAACTGTTCCTAAAGTTATTGTCATTTTTTTGAAACAAAGGGTTCATTGCAAAAATCTGGAGGATTAGCAATTTCGTTGAATTTCATGCTTTCTTATCTTTTAATGCCGTATATCTAGTTTAATCGGCTCCTCTACCTTCATACCTGTGGAAGTCTGTTTTAAGTCATTTTTGTCCCAAAGATAGTTTTGGGCAACATCCTGAGAAACAGTTCTAAGTTATTCCAAGCATACCCAGTGAAAGTGGGTTGAAAACAACTGAAGGCAACAATATACAGGACGTAGCATAGAATGATTAAGTTATACAGAATGGAAGGCACTTGTTGTACCAATTTTGAAGTATATATACCTATAAAGCTGTGAGACGGTTAATGGTTTATGTCTGCGTTAACCCTGTATCTTCAAACAAAATAAAGTGAGAAACAAAAAGCGTTTAAAAGCTACGTATTTGGTAGCAACGTTGTTACTGGATTGAGCAGTTTGTACAGCCGGAAGGTTGTTGACAATTCTAATTACGTGGGGACAAAGGTCGCGCGCGCACCTCGAATGTAAACAGAGCTCTGCTATTGTCAAACCCTACTACCCTCGCGAGGTTAGGCAATGGACAAAATAGTTTGAAGTTATTTTAACATCATTTGTCAGCTTTAACTGATTTGCAGTGACGTCACGTTTATGACACGCACGCTAGCTTGTGGCGTGGCCAAGTTGATCTGAATAGCAAGACATTTTTTTTTTAACTATAGTTCTAGTCCTGCAAAAAGTACATTATGGGATTCTTTTTCTAAAATGTTGTTTTTGTTTCTGCAACAATCCGCTATTCAGTTTGCGACATTAACATGCTAGACTGTTGTAAACCTTTACATTTTCTCCTCACACACCAGTCAGTTGTAGTGAGTAAAATTGTTAAGAGGTTTTTGTTACACTTGTGTATACTATTCTCTCAACGTATGGTGTATCAATTACGTCCCCCCATGTACAGCCAGAGAAATCCAGAAAACCAATTTACAAAAGTCTTACAAGACCATTTACAATTGCAACATATTTGGACATCACCTTTTTTCTCCGGCTTAATCGCTGATGCACCTTAAATGTTAAATTAAGTGCTAAAAAGTGCTATAGACATCGCATATCTCATGTTTTTAAGCATTTCAACTACTGTAACCGGCCCCAGTAGCCGTGGTCGTTGGCGGGTTTGGCGATGACTTTGCCGTGAAAAGGCCGCGGGTTCAAATCCCGCTATGGGCATGGATGTTTGGTGTTGTGTGCTTTTGAATGTGTGTTCTATTCAAGTCATTCTCTAACCTGATGACCAATTAGGCTATGACTGAATGCGAAAAATAAATAAAATAAATACTGTAGAATAATGGTAAAAAAGACCAACTTTTAATATGACTTCGGCATTTTAACTAAAAGATTTAAGTTTAGGTATCTCCTTCCTCTGAAAATGAAAGCCCACAAAGATATGGCTTATAAAAAAAAAATGCAGAAAAAATAACACAAATGTCGTTAGTTAACTGAAAAGAAAATAAAATTCCTAATAGCTTATAATTTCCTAACAGCATAATAATCTGACCTAATAATGTTCAACCAAATTCTGATAAAATGTGGACTCCTGATGCAAAGTTTGAGAACCTGAAGAAAAAAAAAAAAAAAAAAAAAAACCAAGGCGCAAATGTAACTGATCCAATAGCACTATCCCTCTACACAGGTGACATATGTATTTGCGGGGAATTTCCCAGCTGGAATGGAACTTAACCTCCGGAACATCACGAGATGTCAGTGACTTATCCAATAATGGTTGGGAAAATATCAAAATCTGTACATTACTGATCTGATGCTGCGTCCCCTTTAGATATGTTAATAGGAACAAATATCCATTTAACATTTCAGTGTTTAGTGATCAATTAGAGGTCTGTTGATGACGTTTATTAGGCTAACTAACCACGTAAAGTACTGAAAGGTCAACAAGCAGGTGCCGCAGACGTGGCATCTAAACAGAAACTTGCATGCCTGTCATTGCCTTTCATAGTTGCATATCGTATTTGTAATTACCATGAATTGCTACCGACGGCCAGAACCGTAATTATAAAATGTCCTATAATGTTGGGAAACGTCCTTAGGCACTATTTGCATATGATGTGGCAAAATTCCAAAGAATTAAATGAAGTATTTTGCTCTAATAACACTCGCTCCGTATTTATTGTGAAACATTGAATGGTATACACTCTGCAGCGAAATTAACGCAGCGTTTATATACCACCGGTATGGTCACGTTCGTAAAATTCCAGGAAAAAAATTACGTAGATAGTATTTAGAATGAATTCCACCCGAAAGAGGTGTAGACGAAGAAACGCCTAGATGAACAATTAAGAAGTGGTATGAAGGACAGAAGTTTGGAAGAATTAGGTTCCGAAGTAAAAGAAAACTAAAAAACAAAAATGAGTATCAGAACTTTGGATACAGGAAGATAGATTTACATTGTAATCCAATAAATAAATAAATACAGTTAAGGGTCACAAACACGTATGCATTATTCAAGTTTACACATATATAGTTTTAATAGGTACTATAATGCAGGATATGATAGGCGAATTGGATACGGTCGAAGGGGACGCGGCACCTACGCCCTATGAGGGGGCACCCACGGGAGGGACATATAGAAAGAGGATAGAGCAAGTGGCTGGAACCAGGAGCAACGGCCACTCCACTTTACAGATTGAAGCACCCCGACAGTCGTGCAGGCAGACCGGGTCCCCCTCCCCCACAGAGCCCTAAGCCCCCCACCGCGAACGATCCTCATTCCAGCCCAGGGAGACGGAGATAGTCGAGGTAATCTTTTTCCGGCTACGCCGCAACGGACACGATCACCGACACTTCCAAAACTCAAAGATGCCAACGAGATGGAGGATGAATGAAATAACAATGGAAACTGCATGAAGGAACAGGAAATTCAGAAGTTTTCACATGACTCGGAGAAACACACAAAAAACCCATATGTTAGGGAGGTCAGCTATGAGTAGCGAAGCCGGGACCTCTGGAATGCGGGCCACGGACGAAACCTCCTGAACGATCCCTCTCTGGTACAATGATACAAGTTTGCTTTCCACTGCTGCCCGAATTATATTTCAAAATGTTGAGTACATTTTTGGTTTATTCTCCAATCAACAAATCGCAATGTTGAGTCAAAAATTTAAAATGGAATGCAACAACTACAATCAAATAACAAATCCTCGACTCTCCGTGCCGATGCTCTAGCGCACCAATTGGAGAGCTGGTAAACGATATCAGAGGTCTCGTAATTCTACTTGGAGTTATCAATACTTGTTCGCCATGTGAAGTACACCAGTGGCGGAACTATTTAAAGGCGAGTGACTTAGTACCAAAATATGTCTGGTAATCTTCCTTCCTCAAATGAGGCTTTAGAAACCCATGATCGCACGTGTAGTCCAAAGACTACACATAGACGTATAGTTTTAAACCTCATACCTTTTTCTCGACACCGATTTCTCAATGTCGGGCTAAAATGTAGTCTCAGAAAGACGCAATAGTGAGAGAAGGGCACAATTTAAACTGGAGCTGTGTCAGTATATTTATATTTACACAAAAATTGATCTCCTGAATATGTGGAAAAAACAATTGCAACAATTTTGCCTGCAACATCTCCCAATTTTGAGTACATATCTGCTGGTAACATTTGGTAAAGGTGCAAGCCACGTTTCCCTGTTTTAAGTGAAGTGCTTCTCTGTAATCTAAATAGGTCTAATTGAAACTGCAATGGAACATTTTATCATCTTGAATGAATATGAGTTGCAAAATAGAAGCATTCATTTCTCCATAATGACAATTTATCAATGAAACCTCACCGACTTAATAATGGCAAAGGAGTGGATTAAGAAGGGATGGCAGTGTTTGCGCAATGATGAGAGCAAGTTCCTAGTCTGCCCTAGAGTAAACCGTTCTAAAACGTATTCAGGTATTTATTGTGGTCAAACCTTTCCTGTAAACCTTCGAGGCGGTTTATTATCCTGAGTTGACTGTTCTCAACAACTAAGCTGGAAAGAGGCGGAGGGAGAACAAAATGTTGCAAGTATGGCAAAGAGGTAAAACAAGTCACATAACAATTGGAAATGCGTCAAAAACACAAATAGATGTTATCTAACTAACAAATGAGATATAACTTAGGTGGGCCAAAAAAAAACACCCTGAAGAGAAAGTAACATCCGGATATGTACGATTTTGATTGGGAGACTGGAAAGAACAGAAATTAGGGATTCTGGTAGGAAAATATGTTCAGTCTGCCGAGAGAATGAACACTGGGTGGAACGTGTACAACGGGAGAAACCACGAAAAATTAGATTCGCACAAAAAGTCCTTTTAGATGTAGCTAGAAGGAAAACAGCGCGTTAGGATCAATTGACTTACCAAATGAACTAGCGTAACATGGGCATTTATCTCGCTAAAGTACGCGTAGCCGGATCAAACTTGTTCAGTTAAACATTATTTACCAGCATTATTTGTTTTTATTTGCTTTCTTTTACAGCTTAAACATTTATCTTAAATAGACATGTACAGTCAATGACTAATCCACTAATTGTTGCTGTAAATCTCCATTTTCTATTTGCATGCATGCATGTTCAAACTTTCCAGCTCAGTGCTTCTACAAATGACTGATGTGAAACAATAAGGATTCAAACAAAAATTCTATGTGTGAAATTCAGCACATAAAAATCATAGGTCAGAGCTTAGGCAGTTTTCGGACGCACTATCTGCAACCATCCAACCTGACCTAGATACCAGAAGTTCAGACGAACAAGTTCATGATTGCAACGGTTGCGACACCAAAACCAATGCCAGAAACTGCACAGATGTTGTATGACATCACTTGCAAGAGACTGCGTCACTTATCACGATACATTCATTGTTTCTACTTTCTGCATCATGTATATACAATGATCACAACAGAGAGAGAAGGTGTGTCTTTCCACCCAAAAGTTTGATAGGGATTTCAAGGCATACAGGATTTAAGGACCTCTGAATAAAGGAAGAATTTTCAGAAAAAGGTCAATGCATGTGTGTGAACAACGTTAACTCGTAAACGAAAAGTTCGTTGAGCACCACGCTTGGCATTTAAGTGAAATAACTTACGAGGATGCGACACAAAAATTTATCCTTTACATGGCAAATTTCTTGAAAATGTCTGTTCTATAAAATTGCTCTAACCATTTTAATTAAAATTCCACACATTAAAAAAGTTTACAGAGCATATAAAGCATATCCTGATTTTTTTGGGAATAGCACCTGAAGTTCTTTTTCTGAAATTCTGAATGGCTTGTGCATAACTGGTGAACGTAAAAGATATACAAGGGCTTGCCACAAAAAAGACCCACGTCTGGTTAAAAAAATTGTAGAGCTAACCATGTCACTGATATTCTCTTTTATTCGTTTTAATTTTAAAATAATTATTTTTTCTCCAACGAGATCTTATCCCTTTTATCCCTTGTTTTACTCCTGGAAAGAGAACCGAAGATCAATGGCAATGGCTTAGGACAGCTTTAAAAAATCGCTTTAACCTAGTGTATTCCAATTATTTCCCTTCTACTTATAAGAAAGCAAGTAACTGGCCGGGCCGTGGCCGATTGGTTACGCCACTCGCCTCTCACCCAGGCAGCCCGGGTTCGCTCTCAGGTGACTCATGTGGGACTTGTGGTGGACAAAGTGGGCAGAGGCGGGTTTTCTGCGGGTTCTCCAGTCTCCCCAACCATTGCATTCCAACGGGGTTTCATCTTTATTCCATGTATCATCAGTGTCATCACCTGCATTGCCATAGTAGAAAATGGGGCGTTAAGCACTATAAAAAAGAAGAAAAAAGACAATTGCTGCTAATATTTACATTTATTAGTATTGTGCAGATAAACTAATAATGTTGCGAGACTTGTTTGCACAACAAATGGACAAAGTCTTGTGAATAGAACACACCAGATATTTCATTTATTCCATTTATAACCTTCTGCATGCTTTTATCAGCGGCGTTTCTTTTTGGATCGTATTGCCTCTCAGCAATAGTGTTAACTCGTGTATTGATGTTGGGTTTCTGCTCATCTTTAATTTAGATCGCACACGTTCACACTTTCATTCGCCAAGACCCTGGGTAGGATAGGGAATAATCTGGGCTAGAGAGGAATCCCTACCCCCAGACGGGAATCAAACCATGGACCCCTCGATGCTCTGCCGGGTGAGCTACGGAACCAGCCACAAGGAAGTTAGTTTACTACTGCTTCACTACTACTGTGCATTATGGGATTATCAAGAGGCAGAGTATTCAAATAAAGCTAAAGAACAGGAAGCTCGGAGGGAAGCGTGCTTTGATCTGGCGGCGCATTTCAGAAAGTTGCCAGGCAGGGAGAAGCTCAGAACTGTACTGCACTTTATTTATAAACAAGCTCTGTGTTCAAATCCCAGCAATCGCATTAAATGTGTTTACTCTCATGCTACCTAACAAATTCAAATTTATTATTAAATTGGTGTTTAATTATAAATATTTGTTTTCAATAGTACATTTCCTTCTTCATTGTTACTTTAGTATGTTAACATGCCAAAGAGCATAACTGATGAATTTTATTACTCATTATTGCCAAAATATATAGGCTGTCATGAAGTCCATACTTCTGAATTGTATAATGAACATTGTATCAATATTTGCCTCATTTACTGACATATTTATCCAGCTGCCCTTACATAGTTTTTGTCAAAAGAGACAATACTTTAAAGATTAAATTATCACAAAATAGTATTGTTTTTGAAAGCAAACAAGACAAAAGAAAAAGGCTACAAATTCTGATAATACAAGGATACAAATTCAAATTTAGTTATGGCTACTATACATTTAAAAAAATGTTTCCCCATAGAGATGGTTTCTCAAAGCGGTTAAATATTTTATTATTTTTGTAGCAATGTAGTACTCTTCTTTTTTCCAATTCATATTTTCCCAGTCATGAAACAAAAAGCTTTCTAATAGATCCCCGTACGCCAAATAGGAGAGCACTTACATTAATTTTTTGAATTTGGTATTTTTGTAGAGAATATGGGACTGGTAGCTCATATATACTGTTCTTTTCTGCATCAAGTTCTTCAGATTGTGCGGGTATTAAGAATAGTATGCTTTCAGGTTAGCACCTCAAAGTAGGCGAGGCACACACCTGCACAAGTCCCTATACGCCTGGCTGCACATACCAGTGCAAGTGTCGAGAATTGAATAAATCGAGTGGAGGGCAAAATACGTGCAAGATAATGCGCAATACATTGAATGTAAAGGGAAAACAGCGAAATTTAAAACAGCTTTAATTACGTCATAAGGATACCTGAGTCGGAAACATTTGCAACAACACATTCTTTATGGTCGTCAGCATCTATGCCGCGATTGCGGGTTTACGAGGCGCAAGCGAATGTTACAAATGTGAATATTGCAAAGGTGCGATACTAATCCAATCTCACTAAAGTGACCTCGAAAATGTTGACATTCTACCTTCTACTCATCGTCGTTAGTCCTCTGCAAGAGGAAATGCGTGATAAACTCGCAGCCTAGTATTGACGTCATGCGTGGACGGGCCTCGCTATTACGAATTTTATACCGGAAGTGAGTTTGAATGCTTTTTGCACGCTCTCTAGAACAGTGGGTCAAGTATTGAGGTGTGATAACTGGAAGCAAAACCGCTAGTCTGTACTGGCAGATTGTGTTCATGATGCAGCGCAGTTAAGACCTTGCAAAACACATCAGTATTAAACTATGAAATTGGTTTTCAGGAAAACATAAGGCGAAGAGAAAAAATTAACACATTAAATATATACAGGCTGAAGTGAGTAGTTGTAAATTCGATATATAGTAGAGGAAAATACATATAAACATACGTGTCATTTTGTCCGCATATTAATGTAATTGTCAAATACAGCCCAAATTTCAGGGCGCGTTGTCTTTTGAACGACTCTGAGCTGTGTCACTGCTATGTTTACATAAATCACACCACCTATAGTCTGACAGGGCGGAGGAGTGTCATCCATGTGACTTATTACGTCAACAAGCGGACATCTGAGATGTCGAATAATGGGCTTCCTGAACGCAGCAAAAGTTTCATCATGAACATAACTTTAGAAAACAGCGAAAAGCGCTACAATTACAAAATGACCACGTCCTGAATAGCTGATAAAAATATTCTCTCTTATTCACCTCCCATTCTGTTTGCATATTTAGGTACCATTTATCGAAACATTTACTTCTACTGCCAACTATATTTGCATGTATACATCCTTCGACTCCCTCTAGCATACTGAACCATAATATATATTTTAGACAGTTGATGCTAAATGTAGGTATTTTACTAGTCAGCAGCGTTAAAAGTAGAAAATTTTATCACTCAGTGTCATAAAATTATAAAAACTTTGGTTTACGCGTTCACCTCATTCAAGTAGTCTATGACACAAAGCTCATATCGATCAATAAAATGGCGGATGATTTGAATGTCATGAACATGAATCTGTTGAACCAGACGAAATTGTGCAAGCAGCGGAGAGAGCAAAGTTACAACTGCTAAGTTGCAAATTTCATCCATTCAGTGCTCTAATTGTTAAGTTTGTTTTACACTGTCACGTCACTAAAAAGTCCCTTGCGACAAAAAACTTAAAATTTTAGTGTAATATTTTCACCTTAGGCTCGCAATACATATAATTTTTTGAAATTACTCTAGGTTTTTCTGTCTCCTTTGGTTTAAGCTCCAACATGTTTGAAAGCTATGAATGTGGTTTTTCTGTCATAAAAATATAATTTTTATCTTAGAAGATTTAAAACATATACTTATATACATCTGACAGTAAAACCTCGGGAAATTCTTATTTACTGTATCATTTACACCAAACTTTGTTGGTGTAACAGAAAAACCGTTCTGCAAGGAGCATTTTACAGGAATAAAGATGTTGAAAATATCAATAGCGAAAAAACAAGGAAAATCCACCAGGTTTTTAGGTTGGACCCTCGGCTTTCCTTTTCCTTTCCTCTGTTGCTGCCTTTTCTTCTGCACAACTTAGTTTTTTACTTGTATGATGCGAATGACATCTCGACGAACTGAAATTTTTCTTGCCGAGTCTAATACAGTTTCATCTCTAATGTTTTGCTGTAGCTCCAGTTAAGACATTTTAAAATGGCACCCGGTAGCCAATTATTACTTTTTATGGTCAGGAGTGTTTAAATTTTATGGAAATAAAATAAAAAATATACTTTTTTGTGATTTCTCCATGATATTTCAGTCATACACCCCTTAATAAATATGTGTGATAAAAACAAGAATTTAGAGCTGTTTTCATGACCAAGTGCCCTCATATAGTGTACGCTGAAACTACATTTCATACTCTTCGAAATGACTATGAATGTCTGCGGCGGAATGTGAAAATTTTGCTGTCATGGAGGTAAAGATAACAAGATTAACACCTTGTGTATTTTCGCAGTTTCGTTTTGGTCAGGCTTACTTTTAAATATTTCAAAACCACCATGCTTTAATGACACCCGTCCTTAGTTGGAATATCCTAAGGCCGTATAGCACTCCAAAAGCAAATACTTCGTAATGAACGTAGCTTTTGAGATCTGTTTCACTGATTAACTGTTTTGCGTTGCGGTTTTAATATCGGATTATCCAAAAGAAGTATTCGCCGAGAACTCTGGAGGAAAATAAGCAGAAAGTTTTGTGTGGAATAGCAAAGCAGCGCTTCTGGGCTTGAAACCGTCTCATTTTATATACGATAAACAATCCTTCATGCAAGAAGTGTTAAGAAGTTTGTTGCTATTTTTCTCACAACGGCGCTTATTATATCCTAAAATATAAGCAACCAGGGCTGAAACTTTGGAATGTATTCGGCACAATAATAATAATAATTATAATAATACGTTGTTTTTAGATGAGGATAGTCAGAGCAGCAAAATCTATCTTACCTCTCTCTCTCTGTTCATGCTTTCGTTTCGCCTCTGTCGGGAAATTAATAAGAAACACTGACGAGGAAAGGGGATGTTTTCCAAGCTTACGTAATCAGCACAGCATAACATCACTGAGCTGGACTCCGAATTGTCTCGAATCAGTGCTTCCTTATTTTCATAAAGGGGACGCAAGCACAAAAGAGTTATAGCACAAACAAATGTGGTCTCCGAGAATTCCGTAAGAGAGAACACTTCGAATTTATTTTATTATTTTGAAAGCGTTAAAACAATGAAGTAAATGCTACTAAATCCTGGAAATAAAGAAATTTGATGCTATATGAAAAGGGACTTTTTTATAATGTATTCAACAATAAAATAAATAATAAAAAAGATATGATAATCTAGGAAAGGTGGAATTTGACAAACATGAGCATCCCGGCTATGGCGTTGCATTTTTCAGTCTGATTCTATGTTTTGTATTGGAATTTGAAAAGGAAAAAAATCACTAGATAAATTATTTACTTTAGCTACAGAAGAGAATTAACGAAAATCTCTAAACTTCATTGCTTCTTCAAAGCCAGTTAGAAATATTTGTGGGACCTACAATTTTTACTTCTTTCTGTTTAACTTGAACTCCTCGGTGGCTTATGACCTAAACAACTCGTCAATCCAAGTATTAATTTGAAATTGTTGGTGGAAAAGGTATCGAGCTAAGAATTTGAGCTCCACCCGCGAACCACATAAAATTGAAAATAAATTTAGTCATTTTCGCCTAAAATTCAATCACAGCATTTCTTGACGTGATATGTCCGTGTAACTTGACCAAGTATTTTGAAAAAAAATATTTCTTGTAAATCGTGGGCGAGTAGTTAGACCGCTCGCCTCCCATCTAGGTGGCCCGGGTTCGATTCCAAACGCCGCACGTTGAACTTGTGGTGGACAAAGCGGCGTCTGGAGGGGTTTTCTCCGGGTCCTCCGGTTCTCCCGCCACTCATTCCACTAATAATTCCTTCACCACATTTCCTATCATAAATTTCGCCATCATTCTTCCTCATGTTCCTGCCTGGCTAAGAGCCGACCCCTCGTAACAGGTTCTCCATTCTGTGGTTTCGGCACCCACAGGCTTCTGAGAATTTATAAAGAACAGACATGGTGATAGCCAAGTCTATATTTGAATCTGAATACTCCGAATTTTGCCAATGATTTTGTTTTGGTAGTTATTTCAGAAGACGATAAGTATTCAACCTGAAGGTCGGTCAATGGCCGGGACAGAATTGTGGGAGACCACAACCTGATCTCGGCGATTAGGCAAGAATGATACCGTGGTGATGTTGTCATCTCTCTTCTGCGGCATTGTGAAAGGTAATACACACGCGCGGTCTTCCCCGCGCCAGATGCAGTTGCGCTAACGGGACGAACATTTCTGAATATCAAGGATTAATTTGGTAATTTATTTTTGGCCAGTCTTTTGAGCCACTCAGGGGACAATTTAAGGACGTCATGTGGCTGCACGGTGACTACACAAAGTCACTACAAACTTAACCGATCTGGGGACAAGCAACCGGTTTCCTATCTTTCCTGTCTCAAAATATTAGAAAGGTTCAATGTATTTAATTAACTTGGTTTTAGGGTTTTCTTTTCAGCTCATTTTGTCATAAAGAAATCCTTGTATTTAATAAATGTTCTGGCACTATCAACAGTATAAGGAAATCTTTGTTAGTACAAAAATATACCCGCACTCGCTTACAACGCCTTGGCAAAACCGTCCTTCTGTTATGAAATCGAAGCTTACAAGTTACAGAAGCCTGATAAATATAGAAAATTACTACCACTGAAATGGAGTTTATGTCGATCAGCAGCTTAGGTTAAAGTGGATCATCAGAGAAAGTTATCTCACAAGGACCGGAAATGCAACCTGTCATGCAAACAAATATCAAAAAAATTGTTTGCTACCGTCAAGTCTATGACAAGAAGCAGGATTTTCCGAGTGAGCCTTTAACTATATACCAACATGGAAAAAAACCACTGGGATGCCCTGTGAAGATATTATGGGATAATGTTATGTAAATCGAAAAAATACTTCTAGTAGGGGAACGGAGGGTAATACCGCTCGGCGGGTAATGGTGCTCATGCAAATATTTCGGCTTGGTTGGGAGTTTGACCTGTCCAAGAGGTACTGACATCTTGCAGCAATCTTAATAACTTCATAGCAGTTAAATGGTGAATGCGAGGGAGGAAGTTTCGTTCTTATCTGCAAGAATATTTTCAGCGATAATTTATTATAGAGATCAGATTTTATAAATCTGAAGGTATATGATTAACCATTAATTTCTGTCCATGCCAGTTATCTCATTGAGAATTGGGATGCATACGGCTTTCCATTAATATATAGTAAAGCATAAAAAGCCATTTGGTTTCTTCACTACTGGCAAGGAATTCCAAAATGGCCATGGAGGGCAATGGCTCTCAGGTGAGCGGCATTACCCCTCAACTGTGCAGCATTACCTTATCTTTTTGACGTTTATTATAAACTTATAAAGAAAAATGAGGCACTTAAATATGAACTTTCCTAATTCATAAAATGCCTATTACTAAATTATAAATAATTAAAATTGACAAGTATTTTATAAGTAACTTTTAACTCAGTCGCAAATGTTAATTATGAAAATTAACTTTTGGGCACTTTATTAAAATATCTTCATTTTATTTTTATTAAACTCATTTAGTAATCTAAGGTGATGCTATCTTATTACAATATATACATATTATTCATTAATTTATTAACAGGAGTACGAATAAGGTAACATGGCCATTGGAGGCAATGGATTCAACATTCAGGAACTTCTATAAGACAAGCAGCACAACAGTTCAACATTCCTTTCAGCACAATAAAGGATAAGATAAAATCGGGGACGGTTTATGGACCATCATTAGGTGCAAAATGCATTTTTACAGAGACTCAGAAAAACAAAATAGAGAAGCATGCCTTGACGCTTTCAAAATTGCATTTTGGTATTACACTTTCTGAACTCAGATTGTTTTTGAATATGCAGATCAAAAATACTTTTGCAAAGAGAAGAGAGGGGCTGGAAAATATTGGTTCTACGGATTCCTTAGAAGGCACCTCAGTTTAAGTTTAAGTCAAACCCTACAAGGAATCAGATCAGCATGATAATTTTAGCTGCGTCTTCAAGATCTAAGAAAGGACAAAAGAGGTCAATCACTCCAGCTGTATCACATTATAGGGCAAAGAAGATAAAGAAGCAGCTATTTAAAAGCTCTGAAGAAGTAGATGATCTGGATGAAGAAGGTTTGTGCGATGACAATGAACTAGACGACATCATTCCAAATCCATTTTCTGGTTGCGAGGTGAACGATCTGTGCGGTGTGTGGAGAGTTTGGTCGCAATGGTGAAGTTTATTTCCGATGCACCATTTGTGCAAGTTGGACCCATAAAGAGTTGTAGTGGAGTTGATAAATCACAAAATTAGAAGTGTGATTTGTGTAACTTTTGAACTGACCAGACTGAGCGCCATTACCCTCAAACTTCGGGCAATCCCGCTCATTGCATAGTTTTATAATTTAAGTTTTAATTTCCCTAATATAATGTTTATTTCAAGTAAAACTTATTCATTTGTGAAGAAAAATGTTTAATGACTGTTATACCAATAATCCATATGTTTAGGTATATTTTGAGATATTGCTTTAAGTTTTCCTTAAGTGAGCACCTTCCTTCCCCTACTACTACATATTAGGAATATTGTTGTGGTAATTGTGAGATTCACACATTTTTCGCCTCTTGATAAACATAGTTGCAAGTGAAAGAATTATTCTACTATTGGCGTTGGGCAATATTCTAAGGCTATTTTGTTTGCCATTGACTATTTGGAAATGTAGTTGTAATTTGGAGCAACTGAACGCCGTAGGTTAACCTCTTAGCTATTGGCCGCGAGATTCCTATTGTCAGCTCCAAAATCATATTTAAATTCCTGCTTTTCTAAACTAACCATTTAGTCGTGTTAGCCGCATTACTATAATACTCCACATCGCTTTGTTATCCGATGCCAAACTGTATTTATTTGATAAATAAGTACTCTCTGCTCCCGAAGTTGGGACCTTAGAACACGTAGCCTTCTAGTCAATGTATAAACTGGTCAATCATTTCCAATTATTTCTTCTTGTCCGTCCAATCTAACACAATGTAGAACCCGACCCCCCCCAATTTATTTTAATGATATACGTTTAACGTTACATAAAGCTACCTCTTCCCTCACGTAAGTGATTTATTGCATGTAGGAATCACTTTCCGTTTCCGTATTATAATTTAGGAGTATACACGTATGAAACCCCAATGAGGTACTTTACCATGGTAATGATGAGAGACAGTCACAATTACATCCTAAAGCCCAGTTACGCCTGCACTTGTCGAGAAATCTGTTGGAATCGTCGGTTTTGGATCAGCCAAGTATCGTGGAATTAATTACTGTAACACAAATGCCGAAAGGTCAGGTAATATTGAAAAGTAACAAGCACGTCTCAACAGTATTCTTCTGGTGGCAGAACTACATTAGTGGCAAACACTTTAGACTGTGGTTCTGGAACCACTTGAGACACAGATCTAACAAAGATGATGCCTGTTTGTATTTCAGCGCTGCAGCTCATTTCTTTTCTACATTTTGCTCTAGAAGGCTGCCTCATTTGTTTTAAGCCAAGTATAATATCGATTATTAGTTTATGTACTAGGAATTTGTTTCAAGGAATTCAGAGAGAAACGTGTTAAGATCTGGGGAAATCCGGTTTTAGCACACGTTGAAGCCTTGCGGAATAAAAATCAATCTCACGATCTAAGTCCATCTGTGCTCAGAAGATATAGGTGTGCTCACGCGTATGTAGAAACTGTTTTCGAAGCCCGGCTGAAGGGGCAGCGTGGTGGCTAAAACGTCAGCCAACACAGTTGGTCATAGCCCTTTCTACCACTTTAGACACCTGTGTCAGCGGTTTACCCACAATTCCTAGTAGTATTCCGTGGTGCGGGAAGAACCTTGCAAGTCCCGAGTACTTTGCTGCTGTGCGGTACAAAGACACACCTCAGCAAACTAACACTAGGGAATATATCTATGTTTCTTTTTCTAAGAATCGATACAGTTCAACCTAGAGCTAAAAAGACTATTTACATAGATATAGGTAGCAATATTAAGCCACTGGTTGTTAGGATTTCGGCATTTATTCGTACAGTTACCTATCCTGTTTCGGAAACCTATTGAAAGGAGTGCACTGAAGAACACAAAAGGCAGACTGTACCCTGGGCGGCTGTCTCGAAAAGCCACGATCCCTAACGTCTCCAGATATTACATCCTAACTTCGGCGAGCTCCCGATAGGCTTACCTCTTTCCACAGAGTTCCGTCTCACATTGAAAGGCGGGACAGATAATTTGATGTAAATTCCACTGCTATACAACCCGACAGCCATCAACTAGTCGGATCTTCCGACCGTGAAATACAGGAGGTTGGAAATTTCAGGGATTTATATAATTCATTCCAGCATCCGCTTGCCAAGCAGGGAAAACAATGAGAAAATATGAGACCTTCCGGATATCAGCCTTACAGGTTGCCAAGGAGTCATTTCGCTCAGTCATCTACACCGGTTGCTACGTCCATTTTTGGTATTCCGTAAATTAACCACATCACCTTGTTGAGGAAAAGAAAATTGTTTAACGATAACCGAAATCTGAGACCCCGTTGTTAGCACTAGCAATGCTACTATTGCTGGCTGAAAAAAATAATGAATACCTAGCTGAACTGGATTATGAAGGGAACGAAGAACGCAGGTGGTCAGTAATGTAAAAAAAATATTTTATTTCGTAAGCTGTAAATGCAAATCAGATGTGCTATGAGTGTTTGCTGGTTCCAGATCTATGTAAAAATATTCTTAATCTAATGTTTATCGATTGTATTATTTTATTTCTTAACAGAAATATTCATGTGTTAGTTGAAAGAAAGAAGTTACATTTTTAACTTTTGCATCACACCAGCATCATACCCAACGTTACGCCCTAATTCATGGAGTAGCCGTTACATCGTGAATAAATGTTTTTATATGTGTAATATTCATTCCACCCCCCCCCCAGAATTAATCTGTAGTCAAACATTTATATACGCTTTTCTGTCTTCACCCTCGAAATTTTGTTCAGGATCAGAAAATCAAAACTATAACCTTTGTTCTCCTATAGCAGTCAGTTTACTCCAAAGTGGACAATTACACCAAAATTAAAACAAAAAATCTCTCAAGTAATTTCTTTTCAGATAAATGGTAGTAGATATAAGTGTATAAAGTGAACATTTAGGATGCACCAAAAATTATACTCCTTTGAAGTACTGTTTGAAGAATCAGAAAATATGAAATGTAGTCAATTTTTAATATTTATTTTATAAAAAGTCTGATTTACAATGCTTTGCCAGTACACACTTATACATTAAATACCATAAAAATAATTACTTTAACCCATAGTAGCCGTAAAGCAAAACTACAAACACGCCAAGTGTAAAAGTATCCTGTGCGAGAATGTGTTTCCCAGCCTAACGAGTTATTGGTCTTTCCTAACAGTGAAAAGTTAGTCTGTACATTTTGGACAGAATCATGCAGCAGAATCATGTACGCTACCCGCCCGCCCCTACTACACATTGTAGGAACCTTTCATCCTGAAGAATGGATTTTCATCCTGAAGGAATAATTCTCCAGATATCCTGTAAGCAACCTGTTATATTTAAGTTCCTGTCGTTCAAACGCTGAAATTTTGACCTGGGCCATAAAGTATCGGAGATTACAACTTTCACTTTTCTACAAAAATGACTCCAAAACAGTTGCCCTTTGAGCTAAAAGGTAGAATTATAAAATGTAGAAGGTGCATATTCAGGATAAGCCAGAACTCCCTTCATTTGATAGCTTTCAATATATGGAAATACACAGCAACACCACGCTGATTTTATGAAGTACATATTAGGTACCACGTATTAAAATAAGTTTTGCGCCTGACATTGCAAAAATATATTGTATTTGTCAATTTGTATGCGGCACTTGTTCGAATGAAATTTTATTAAGCTACCTTTCAATTTATACAATTGCATAATACGGTCACGTGACCTCTAATTCTTCTAGCTTACCAAGACCACTATGTCTAAATTGAAGACCAGAGGGCAAAGCACACTAACTCATTCCACTCTGTGAGAATCATTGGGGCGTGCCTCTATGCGACGTAATGCAATGCTTGTGAAAGCTTTCCTCATCAATGTCCCTTTTGTTGTACTTCGGTGATAAGTTTTAAGTTAGAGCGGTTTATCAATATTTGCTGCTAGGATGATGTACAGAGCCTTAATAAATGAACCAAATGATCGTCGCGTAGTCTATTGCGATAATATAATTCCGTTTACAGGACATTTGCTCGCAACTTTATGTGGAACCAAACATTGTATTTAAATGCAATCCAAATAATTACAATTTGATAAATGAATCCTTCAATTATTTAAGTAGCTCCCAACTTCTTTCATTTGAAGACTATAGTGGTAAAATATTTTTAAGCAGGTAATACCATTTACAATTCCTGTGGAGCATATGAAAATATTGAAGTAATGCTTCCCGCGTTTCAAAGCTAACATTCTGTTTGTGTTTGCTTAAAAACAGCATATTCGCTACCGAAAACTGTACATAAATGGCACTATGTGTGGCTCGCCTACATTTCCCTACCTGCACTGGAATCGGGGGAAACGCATTTGCACGTCACCACCTCGCAATAGTTGTTACCTTTGGACAGACCCGAGTTAAACTAAGCCTTCCAGTGTTCGTAATAGAATTTTTCTACAATGTATAGCCTATTTTTGCTACTACTCTTGGGTGATCTTGTCAAGCCTTCTTCCGTATTTAACCGCACAAAGCAGAAAAAGCGATCGAAACCTGCAACACGCATCCAAAACGGACAAACCTACGAATAGTGGCCTCAGGTCCTTAACAGTGTGGAAGATTACAATCGTCGCCATAACTAACACATCTACAGAATACCAAATACCACCAAAGTTCTCAGACTCGATGTTGGAAGTAAGAATAACAGTAACGATCCTCCTAACTAGAAAGTTACAGTGTTTGGCCTTTAGTGCAAGCCATAACTGGTTTATGCTCAATAAACCAAGTTATCTGTGCATTGTCGCAATTCAAACTAATGTTATAATAGGAATCTTTATGAAAATCTATGAACTACTACTGCATGTTTACATTCTGCATGTGAAGAATGGACTGTTTTTAGGGTACATTGCGTGACCCACTAATTGTCCAACATTGTCGATGTAATTCTAGCAAGCTCATGGATGTGAATTTTAGAGTGACAAAAGAATTTGAAAGCGTAGGATGTTTGCAGAGACCGTTTCAGTTAGGATTAATGATTTGCCTACAGAAACATCAACTAATGAAATATTTACTTGTTTAATTTGATTTGCAGGGGAAAATCTACTTAGTATATTTAAGTTAATCGTGTAAGGTTTCGAATTGTCTTGCTCTTATTTTCTTAGAAAATGGCTAGTGTTTTACCTATATATGTACAGCCTCGTGCATAAAACATGGCCAAACTGCCGAAGGTCATCACAACAACTTGAAATATGGAATTTTCATACTTCACAACCGTTTTCGTAATATATTTGGTTAACTCCTTTTGACGACGGTAGTAAATTTAACATTCGTCTCAATGTCCCTGATGAAACTGCCGTAGATGTCTAATTTAAGGGAACATGTTCGTACCAAATGGATATTCTTCCCTAATAAATGTTAATGAAATATTGAGGTTAAATTGCACCTGCCATGATATATTATTGGTACAAATTTCATTGCACTAGATAAATAGTTTTGTAGTTAAAAATTATTCATGTTTTAGAAAGAATTTAATAGTAATATTTTTTTTTGGTCGAGATTTGGTATGCTGCTCTTTTATGCTCATGAAATAAAATCGTGCATTTGATTTTCAAAATATTAATGTTTATCATAAACTTTTTTTTTCCTATTTAGAACGGAATAAAAAGAAATATTACCAATAATTAAAAAGAAAAGAAAAAATACTGATATTACGAGTGTAGTCAACAAACCAATGCACACTTTTCTTTATCAAGTTGTATTCTATACGTCTTGAAAAATTCAGTTTTACACAACTACATGTATTGCAGAAAGTTTACCCCAAGGTACAAACAATGTTATATGGAGAAAAAGCCATTTAAAGTTTTGGTCCTCAATTATTGGCCCATTAGAATTCTCCTGCAGCATATAACCCTCCCTCTCCGTCCAGCCTCAAATCATCTTTGACATTTGCCACTTTTGTTGCATTTCTCCTATTATTTTCTATATCTAAGTGTCGTCCGACATTCTGCTTGACATAATGTTCATCTTTAGTTGTGCTTATTTTGATGGAAAGAGGAGAACTTTCGGACTTCTTTGTTAGTTCTGTTAAGTGCTGTCCTTGGTTTACAAGAGATATAGCTTCTGCCACAGCCAAGTCAGCCTTTTTGGATGAAACAAAGACCTCCTTGGAGCACATATTCCAAAGAAGACAATGAAGACTTATTTTCAATTTTTGAATCTTTGTGGCACTTAACAACAATCATCATAGAAAAACATAGATCTCTCGAAAATGCACAGTAACACATTCTTCTTTATACTCACTACCTAATATTCTTGAAACCAAGATCTGTAAAACATTACTGTCAACAAGCAGGTAATCTGGTTCTGCAGTTTTATCTGTACACAGGAGAGTACATGTAACACTTTCAACTGTAGAGATATTAGCATTCGATTCATTTTTATCTGCTGTAGGATGTCTCCATCTTCTTTCAACTAAAAGTTAAGCTTTCTTTTTCTTATTATCTTTCCACTCCACACGTTTATGCTTATATTTGCTAAAAAGGACACAAGCTGTACCACAAGTCAACTATACCCATGGATCCTTTAGCTGTTTTGTAAACAGTTTAATTCATTTGTTATATTTTTTATTTTTTGTCAACAGGTACCAGAACTTGTGCATAAGAGCATTTAGCATGTGTATTTTAATGGAAAATGTCCCATTAAAATCTAAAAATCACAACTAGACCGAGTCTTAGCTACTTGACTGATTTGCACACTTTTCATTACAAGCGTCTCAATACATTATAAATACAGCAATCTCCAGGTGCACTTGACGTAATATCTAATGGTCATACTTTGGCATGTTGAAAACAATACTGCTTCAAAAAGGTTTTTCTGAAAATATCGCATTTTTGGCCATTTTTGTACCGGTGTGTCCCCTCAGAGAAAAATGCTAATAATAATCCTTAACACTTTCCTCCAGATTGTTGAATGATGTAATTAGTTTAGACTTCGCTTGTGCACTAATTGTCATGAAACCCTATCATGCATGTGGTGTGTGAATCAAGCATACATGTCACAATGGCAATACCTACATTGGTTGGTTCTTACCTTTTTGCCCGACACAGAATCGCTACCGTATTACCAACTGGGAGGACTCAAAAGTTTGGTGACTTGCAGATGCCGGCCCCCATGGCCAAGCTCGCTAAGGCATTTCGCTTTGGTGCTTCGTGGGCAGGGGATCATGGGTTCGAGTCCGGCCTTGGGCATGGGTGTTATGTTTGTGTAAAGGAACAGTAAAACCAGTATTCATACAGTAAATTTAGGGGGAAAATGTAACAGGGGATACAGTGCCGGAGTCCTGACCAGACTCCGGTACTGTTAAAAAAAGGCTAGTTAAAACAATATGCACGCGAGTGTTCATTTTTCTGAAACTGGTTCGCTACCGAACTTTTGGATATAATAGAATGCTTCTCTACTCACTGCAAATACGTATGGAGGTAGAAAATCTAATGTGTTTCATTAACATGACTTTCTCTACATGTCTAACATTATTGTTAGCAACATTATTCGCTAATCCAGATAAAGATTAGCAGAAACGGTCTTATTACTTAATTCCTTTATGTAGAAGGGAAACAAGGGAATACACTAGGCTATATCGACAGTCAAATGCTTTAAAATGTGGTTAGTATGGGAATGAAATCGCGTTATTTCCGTGGCTAGAAGTTGACAAATTCCCTTACGAGAATATTTTAAGTACTTTAAAACTGAAACCAACAGCAAGAAATATATATATATATATATATATATATAAAAAAAAACCGGTCAAATCCACCAAAAAATAAATGTCTAATGGGATGCTTTAAGGAAATCTACATTTTTTGTGCAATAAACTTTTTTCTGACTCTTACGGTTTACCAGTTATACAAAATTCAGAAAAATTCATCCAGAACAAAGAGACACGCACATTTTGTCATGAAAGTATCTAAAATATACGAGATAATCAAAATCGTTGGTCATTTTTGACAGAACCAACAGTTTCGAGTTTTCTTTCCATATAAAGGGTAGTTTGGGGTGGGGGATTGATTTGAAAATCTTCATATGGCATCCATGGAAGATAGTGAACTTTAATATCAAGTTTGGTATTTAACGGACTTTTCGTTTTTGATCTAGGCTGTACATATATGCACATCTTTCTAAAAATGCCTTTTTTGGTTTCAATGTGCCCCAAAGAATGCGTTTCCGGTGAAATCTAGGTATCGATATTTGGATGCAGTATATCTCTGTACACTATGTACATAATAGTGTAGAGAAAGTATAAACACCGAGCACGTGCTTAAATATAGAAAAGAACTTCGCTCTTATTGCATATATTTGGTTCCTAAGGAGCAGGATGGAAATTAATGAAAATTACAACGACGTCAGAGAGCAAAAGGTTTGTGATACAAGAACCAATTCCCTGCAAACAAACATTGCATTTAGCATAATGAGCCTCGGATGTCGCAAACCTAATCCAGTAAATGAAGTTAGATACCTCGGAGTGGGATTTATGACTTGAGCAATATAAATTGCTTTTAATTTTCGCAATATTTTCTTCCTTTACGAATAGGCCACTGTACTTTTTGACGGTTGAACCACGGTACTTTAACCCATTATACTTTTATCTCAACGACATTTTAAGAGCAACAGAAAATATCCACGCAAGCAGTAAACCGCAATAAATTTAATATCTTGGTTGCAAAGACAGCAGAGAAGAGCTTCATGGCAGCAGAATCTCCGCTTTATTGCGTTCACCAGTATTATATGAGAATCTGCTGCGCATTACAAGCGATATAAATCTCCTACCACTTGCTCCACGCTTCAGCGACGATAGTAAGGATCAACAGTCTTCGCTCTCAAAGCGCCTTGTAGCTTTAGAAAATCCTCCGTCAGTCAATAGCAGCGTGGGGATATATGGAACTCTACCCAGACACTGCATTTTGATCTTATGGTACATAACCAATTGATTATTTGCTCACTTCCACCGTGTGGGGGCAGCGTGCCCACCATCTAACAGAGGGGCAGAGTTCGAATCTCCATTTGGACTACCTGATGGAATGAAATTTCTTCCAAGGTTTACCATTATAATTACGTGTGTATATTCTGCAAATTTTGGCTCCTGCACCTAACTAGAAAGGTAAGTTTCTCGTAGGCCAACCTACGCATAGGTAGGCAGGTTATTTTAAATGCTGAGCAGGTCAGAAACTCCCGGTGTGGGCAAAGGTTAAAAGAGGTCGCGATGAAGGTTAACAGGCCAACCGCTACAATTCAGAGTGTTACAATTGTTGGATTGAAGCTATTTCCACATTTATATAAAACAAAGTAATGAAGACGCATTTAAAATTTATAATTTATTGAAAATGTTTATTTATGTATAAATGTTTGCAAACGTTTCCAGCTTTTCATTTTAGTTTCATTTCGTAGTCGCCTTACCCTACCCGGGTTTTCGGATCTACACCTCCTAGGACTTACAAGCAAATGCCTAGGGGCAAGAACGCTGTTGGCTAGCAAACGGCACAAAACCTGGAACGAGTAGTCAGACTCCTGTCCAGGCATGAAATAAAGTGGATGATATGAAATACAAGTGAAATGGATGACAGGAAAAGTGATGGAGAAATTGTTGGAATGAGTGGTGGAGGAAACCGGAGGAGCCGCAGAAAACCTACCCAAACGTCACTTCGTCCACTACAAATCCCACATGCGGGCGCTTGGGATCGAGCCCGGGCCGCCCAGATGGGAGGCGAGCGGACTGAATACTCAGCCACGGCGCCGTCCTTCATTTCAGTACATCCTTTTTAACGTTTATCATTATTAATATATCCGTGAGCATTATATCCTTCAGCTTACATCCGATAATAATATATATTGTTAAATAAGCGCATAAAGCTTTCATACAATATTTTGGCACTTCATGTTTGTTTGCCGATTGTATTCGCTTTTATTTGTCCTGAAGATACTGCGCTGCCGGTTTAATAGTGTACCTCTGTGTGTCTCCTATCTTTCAAACTGGTCAAAATCTTGTATGAATCAAAAACATTTAAAATATTTAAGCATTTATACCAAAGTTACATCTAACGATATTAAGAAGTGTCAAAATTTGTAAAATGTGTAGCAGTTTAGAAACTACGAACAAGATTTTGTGAAGTGTAAATGTTTAGATGGTATAAAATGTTGGGGAAATATTTAAAAACTATTTTCTAATACTTTTAAAAAGCATCAAGAAAGAAGCCAAACTCGCTACAAAAGAGATTCCACAAAATACAATGATACATAGTTAAAACAATTTCATAGGCACGTTGGGCTTTACTAAACTCCTAAAACACCTCCAAAGCAAGCATTGTTTTATGCGGCATCCCAGTGTAGATGTAGACAATATACCCAAGTTTTATTACATACGATATACATCAGAAGGATTTTCATGTTCTGCTAGAGCAACTAGTAGGTTGTGACTGCACCGAGGGTCAAGTTAGATAACAAAACACTGCGGAACCTTATTGCAGGACGACTTGTACGTGCTGCCTAAATAAGCACGCGTAGCTTTAAAACTTTTCATATATAATAGTAGTTAGACAAATATCGGGAGACGAAGGCCTTTGAATATTATTTTAAAATGTTTCTATTTATTTCTACATACCTTATTCATTGAAAGGATAAAAAGGGGTCATTCAGTTCAAATGCTAGGGAGGTCACGTATCTGAAAATAATTTGTTTATGTTCTTTGTGTGTAGTATTGTTAGGCTTTATGCACATTTTATTATTATAATATACGGAGTTACCCTTTCTTTCCCAAGCGTGTCAACCATGAACTTCACTATGCTCCTATAAGATAACATAGTAGTTCAAAAACAAGGGTCATAAAACTTTTCAATATATACAGGGCGTTATGGGTGGAGTTAGAAATATTTATAAATGGCAGCTTAATATATGTACCTCGGTGTGTTGTCAGTTTTTCTTTTTTTAAATACAAATCCCAACTCAGATTTCCTCATCACGTAACTAACAGATTAAGTAATATAAATTTACCGATGTTTATTTAGTAAGCAAGACATCTGTTGTAAAACAGTACCTACTTATACATTTTAAAAGACTGTAGGTATTCTTATAAATCACTACTGATACTTAATAAAATGCTTTATGCCGTCTTTTCTTCATACCAGGTGATCCAACTGCCCCGTATTTGGCGTACGCAGATATTGCTTCGAGCGTTAAGAGTTGCAGAACTCAGCTGGTCTATTTCAAGTTAAAACCAGGTCAGTTGGGGACTACCGAGAGGTTAATTCGTTTTACTTCTCTCAAAGAGCGCGATCTGCTTCACCGTCTCCGAGATTAGCAGGAAGGGTAAGACAAGGTCACTCAGTTCCCCACTTACCCGTTTAACTTGAATTAGCCCCGTTGGATTCTGAATTTCTAGTGCACGAAGGGATATCCGCTCACGCCAAATGCGGGGTAGCTGGGCCATCTGGTATTGAAACTATGCTGTTTTTTTCTCATGTACGAGGATTTTGGAATATCTCTGTGAGCATCCAGCAATAGTCTGCAATTAATGTTTCACCCAGCTGGTAACTCCTTTCCAGATCTTAATATCTGGATGGAAATGTTCCTTTTGTTACTTGCTGATCGCACCAAGATTGTCTGGGGGGGACCCTAATTGAGCACCCAGAAAATGAAGCTACATTAACCATACCAAGGCATTTTCTGCAGCATATTCAACTACCATTCCACGTCAGAAACATTGCTACTAAGCAGTAAGTAATCAAGTTCTGAAGGCACTCAATGATGTTCTTTTAACCTCATTCATCGTGTGGAGGAAGCCTCTATCTTTTTATACTTGTACCGACAAAAATTTCTTCTTTCAGCTTAGCTTCTGGCAGATGAGGGAACATAATGCAGAGGCACTTGAAGCATTTTACATTTTTTAGCAAATTCTCAAACTGTTTCATGATACCTAATTTCTTTTTTGAGAGGTGCCTGAAGTTTATTTCCTTTGTACCAGCAACATGTTTGCAAAACGTTTTTCCTCCGAGGCTCAAAAGATATCCATTGTGGCCATTAGATGTTGTTCCCAAAGACTGCTGCTTGCCGTACCTACCGTCCCATGTACAGAGAAAACATTGGAAAATAAATTATTTAGTTTACCGACCAAGAAAAGTGTCCATTGTATTAGTATTACAAAAACTAAGACATAGTTTTGTGCAAAAACGGCGAGTGATGCTAAATATATAATATTTTTGTTCCAGCACATGAAAATACATAAGAGAGATTATAAGATCTAAAAACCACTTTCATCGCAACTGTTTTATCGAAAACAGC
Organism: Hymenopus coronatus; assembly: GCA_030762935.1. Classification (NCBI taxonomy): domain Eukaryota; kingdom Metazoa; phylum Arthropoda; class Insecta; order Mantodea; family Hymenopodidae; genus Hymenopus; species Hymenopus coronatus. The sequence continues at coordinate 35,589,421 of CM060900.1, read as the reverse complement.
TTTGTGGTTAGTATTTAGCAAAATCTGTTTTGGACAAGGCAATTCTTATCCATATATTGACGCTTGAAGAATTAAGATTAATTTTGAGCAAAAAACGGCATGTAATGTAAAATGTAAAATCTGAAAATACATGAACTAAACTGTTTATAGACGTTCATTGCAGACCTGTATTATCGAAAACAATGTTTAGTTTTCGTTTATCATAACTTATTTAGAACAAAGCAATTCTTCTAGATGTTGCATAAGTTATTACACAAAATATTATACAAAAAAAAAAAAAAAACCCTATCTAGTACTACATAAACTATTGATCCCTTCAGCTTGATTCAGATGAAAGGAAATACAATACAATAAATGTCTCATAGCGGGTGCTTCTACCTGACCCATCAACATCCAGGCATGCCGTACCACCGATTATTTAACCTGGGCCCTCCCCATCCTAAACCACAGGTGAGACAGAGCACCCGGCGGGCCTCCCCACACCCCACCAACAGCATATTTCCGGCCGTAAAATAGACTGTTTGGCAGCAGAGTGCAGCTTGACTCGGACCAAATAACTTCCACTTCTTCTTTGCTTTATATATTCAGGAGAATTTGTGTAAACAGTTCGTGAGAGTTGACAGATACTCTTTGTTTAATTTCTGCAGGAGATTACGATATTCTAATACTTATAAAGAAACAGTTTTCAAAACTTTAAATTATTCCACACGATGCAGTTTTCGAAACAGAAGCTTGAAAATGTTTATGCTTGATTAAAAGCAGTACAAAAGAAAATTGATGAGATAATTTTATTTTCTGATATTGCCAGTGCTTGTGTAATTAAATAATAAGCTTCATATTTCTATAGAAAAATAAAAAATGAATAAAATGACAAATAATTTGTTTCTCCTAAACTAAAATTGAAGAAAACTGCTGCAGAGGAGATAAGGAAGAGGAGGATTTTAGACTGTTTGAAGGTATGCAATATAGAAGGAATGTTTTGAACTTTAAAACTTGATTTACTCGTTTACAATTTTTTCAACATGTTTTGTCATTCAAATTGTTCTACACGATGCAGTTTTTATTCAAGCTCTCTTGAATTTTTAGGAGAAAATCTTAACAAGCAGGAAAGAGTTGTGGCTTATGATATTTAAAATTTCTAATATTGTTGTAGATATTGATTTTTAAAGTAAATTGTATTATAACATTTCTTGAATTTTTGTGTGCTTCTTGCTTTAATATTTTTACCTCTTGAACAAATTGTGGTACAATAAATTCATATGCTAGTTCTGTTCCTGATACTTAAACGCATATTCTGAAAAATAAGAAAATTACATTTTTCATCATTTACACCGTGTGGAGTAACTTGAATTTGGCGCCAGATTTTTAATTTAAAGATTAATAACTCAAAACCTACTTATGACACATAAACCATATTTTAAAGAATGTAACTACTGTACAACATAAATGTATGTTTAAAATTTCACAGATGCATTACCTTAATGAAGGCGCTAGTAAACATTTTTCAAACACTGAACATAGCAAAAAATGCAATATTTAACATAATACTTAAAACAATTTTTCCTAAATGACCCTACAAACATACAACTCAGCGCAAGTATCATTCGAATGAGGCCCAGCAAGAGTCTGAAATGACGTATAGGGTATTCCAATTACAGAATGTAGACATTCCGTTTCTAAGGTTTCTATAACACACTGCACAGAACTTAGCGCTTCCAAATTGTATGGTAAACTGCATAACTTAAAATATGTAAAACAGGTAATTAAGAGATCATCCCAAATTCTGTGGGACTATCTGTTTATTGCTGAACTCAGGATAAGCCTGAATAACTAAATAAATTACTAAGAACTGAAGGGGTCAAATGTGCTGTATTTTTGTAGCTGGGCGTCCTTCGGTCTCCAATGCAGTGGTTCGATCTCAGACATTCTTGGCTCAGCGGCTGATGAAAACTGCACTCCTAGTATTGCCCAGCTAATTATCTCGGGGTCCTTTTGTAGTTGAGGCAAGATTGCAATAGACACTATTTTCCCATAATACTTGAATTTCTTTCTGAAGATATTTTAAACCATAATAGGCGGCTAGCTTGCTTTCTCACAATATATTTACACTTACATTCACCACTTCAACAAATGAACAAGGAACCTAATCTATAATCACGTCATTCCCCACCCTTTAAGCACGTGGACGTGTCTTTGTCGCCTCACACACGTTCTGATCACAGATCACCGAATGAAAGTCTGAGGCATGCTCCTCATATACTGCCACTGGGTGGCGCCAACCTTCGCGCCATAAATATACCACCACCCTTGCTTGCATCACATTACATTATATGAAAATAAATTGTACCAAGTTTTGCTAGCGCCGCGTTCATGACGCGCTGCAAAAATCCAATACTTCCATCTTTCTCTAACCTATATAACTTTCCTATTTTATTCTTTTTCCATTTTTGGTTACTTAGCCTAATCCTGTGACCATCATCAAGTGATGGTTGGCGGACTGTCATTTGGAATTAAGTAAGCGCGACTCTTCCTTAATTACCTAGGTTACAATTTGGTTTCGTACATCGCTTTAAATCTCAATATTCTCAACTGTTTTAACACTATTACGATATTATGTACAATTCTGCTTTTATATAGATTTATGTACGTGAGGTATGTCCGCCTACAATTTAGTTGCCACTGAAACATACAAAAGCGTTGGGCGCACGCAAACAACATTTAGGCATAGGATAAACACTTTAGTCTCATTTCTCACCCTTATACTTGTTACAGATAAAACATCACTGATTAAATTATATTTATACATTACTTTCTGTTTGCACATCAAATTTCTGTTTATAGCATTCACATCTTACCAAAACAAAAGACTACTCAAATATTGCACAAAGTGGTATTATTCTGAATATGAAGTTTCATTATGACGATAATATGGTTTGCATTTTTCCATAGTTCGATATTGTTTACTATAAAACTCACTAAAATATAACATTTTAGTTCTAAGGTATTCCCAAATTTTTCTTTTCGTTTAAGTCAAGAACATACCTATCCCAAGGACTTTAGAAAACAATGGAAGTTCGATAGATGGGTAAATAAATAAATGGTGTGTTATTTATTGACGCTCTTTAACTACTGTGGTTCTCAGCGTCCCATTTTAAATTTTGCTCAGAGGCCCCTCTATTAGGTTTGAGGTTCTTTTTCGTGTCGTAAATCTACGACGCGGGACCAACAGCTTTACTTCCCTTCCGAAGGACGCCATGCTAAGGATTTTTACACCCGAAAAAAATCCATCGTCCTCCGCCGGGCTTGAACCCACGGCCTTGGGTATGTGAAGTTAGCATGGTAACGATTACACCAGGAGGGCGACGATAGATGGGTAAGGATGCCAACTAGTCTATACACATTTTTATTTCACTAGCACGTATGGATAAAAGAATTAATAAAATTCAAATATACTACCCCGGCACGTAGCTAACTATACCGGGGCATATGTTCAAAATTTAAATTTAATTTCCAAAAATAAACGTTACTAATATTATCTATTAATTTTTTCAAATAATTAAGTAAACAGCAAACTAGAATTTAAAATTAAAACTCCATGATAAATATATAGAATAGAAAAAGAAAGTTAAGCTGTTAATTAAATTAAAAAAACAGCAAATTATTCTGAAACAAAATCATTACTGGAAAGCCAACAACTTCGCAACTGATATCCATCTATTTCCCACTCTGCACTATGAACTGTATCACTGGTATCCAGCACTAATTAATGTTTAATTATTGACTACTGTAACATTGTGTATGTTAATAATGCAATTTATTTATATGTATTAACTATATTACTTTTCAGATTATTTTATTTATAGTTTTATTGTGTTATATAAACAAATATAAAACTCATAATATATTCCTTCTCTTCCTCACTAAACCAGTATGACTTATTTCTACTTTAACTCTCTTAAAACAGTACTTCCAGTTCCACTTTTAACAGTTTCATTCCATTAAATATTAACAATCTTTTATTTTAATATGGGGTACCCTTTCCCCTACTTCCTCACTTTCACTTCACTACCTATCATTTAATCAATTCTCCCGTTCTCCATTTTCTCCTCCTTAACACCTGTTAACTATTATATAACTAGAAATAATTCACTCCTTCCTCACTACCATGCCTGCAAATTCAGCAATAACGGTCTTGTTCACTACACAGGCACCTTCCCCCTCCCTCTATCTCCATTCTCCAACTCCTTCCCGGCGCACTTCATTACTTTAAACTCAGCAATAACGGTCCTATTCACTACACCGGCACCTTCATCTTAACCATCCATCTCCTTCCTCGCTCACCATCATAACTTTATTCAGCTATGGCAATCCTGTTCACTACACCGGCACCACCTTATCTCATCTCCATTCTTCATCTCCTTCCTCTCTCTCGCCCTTATTCTTATTTCTCCGCCTTCTTTCTTTCTTCCTCTAATATCCCTCAAATCAGGTGTACTTATCTTCTTACAACCCATTGAACCTTTACTACACCAAAGTGAGACGTGTATGGACATAGCAAATAGAGAAGGTATCGATTTCCACCTAAAAGTTAGTTACCGAGATTTCACCTCGTATACAGGATTTTAGACCCCTGAATCCAAAAAAGTATTTTTAGAAAAATGTTTGTGTGTGTATGTGTGTCGGGTTGTATGTATGAGTGTGCACGCACAACCACAAAAAAAAAATAGATCTTGTTAAAAGCAAAGTTTGTTATGTTGGGGTGTGCATGCCCAGATTTTGCGTGTTGGGAGATCCAAATACGACCAATAAAGTCGTAAAATAAACAATACTGTTCATTTACAGTTGAGTTCAAAATGTGCTCCGTTAGAATCTATGCACGCATTGCATCTTCTTGACCAGTTTGCCCTACTCTCGTTAGAGCTAACGCGTTCTCTCCAATTTCTAGGGCTGCTTTAAACACACGTGTGTGAAGATCAATGGTAGCAACTTCATGTTACACTTTACTCTTCAAATTCTCCAGAAATAATAATCTAAAGGATTGTGCTTTGTCATAAGCAAGAAGTATATCTAGGTACTCTTGATTTGTAAAGACTGACATACTTCTGAATGCGTTTATCGCATCTGAAGCAGCGACAGAACCAGTTTTTGTGCAATATGTCCAGGCACATTACTGACAATATTCCTGACCTTCCGCTTCCGTAGTTACCAAGTGTATGACCAGGACTTAATTCTAGTATACACGCTGGTATTCAATTCTGCGGTATCATTTTGAGGCTGAACTACCCATTTTAACAACAATTAGTAAAACACACGAAAAACTCGTCTTTTGCAACTCTACCTCGCAATTCTAATTTCAGAAGTAAACGATGTGTAGTTAAATTAGACAACATCTACGGCAGTTTCATCAGCGACATTGAGGCCCTGTTAAATTAATCACCCTTATCGAACGGGTAACCAAACTAACATTAAAATAACGGTTGTGAAGCTGGAAAATGCCAGGTTTTAAGTTGCTGCGATACCCTTCGGCAGTTCGGCATATTTTATGCACGAGGATAAACACACAGGTAGAATACTTGCTATCTAAGAAAATAAGATAGATAATGCGAAAAACTTGAACATACAAAGAAGATTTTCCACTGCAAACCGGATAAAATAAATATTTCCTTCGTTAAGTTTTCTGTAGGAAAATCTTTTGAGGTCACATCCTAGCTGAAAGGGTAGACACAAGCATTGTTATGGCTTTAAATAAAGCTGGAAAGTTATTTTTAATATACACTAGAGATTCCTTCAGTTCTTCTGATATTGGCGATTTTGATGTGTCCATTGCAACACAACCTTCGCTGTCTAACGAATCTAGTACTAATTATTTTGCTATCACTCAATGAATATCTACTGACGAAGGTGCTGTCAATGTAAACAAAGGTAACGCAACGTTCCCCGATTACCACAACGTGCTTGTGCCATGACTCCTCCCCGATGTGTGCCATGTCAAAAAACCTCCATGCAAACACATGAATTTCCGACGACATGCAACCGGCGCCGAAGCCAGTTAATAGATTCAGTGACCTCGACATTTGGCATTGCGAAGCCTGCCCATTGTGCCTTACGTCCCCCTATACTGCCGTTCCGCACTCTCGGGTAACAAACACACATGGTTTGTGAGCCACGCCTTTTTGAGGTACAAATTAACCTGAAGACATACTATTCTTAATAACCCGAAGTATTTGTTTGGAAATCAAACAAATATTGATGTAATGATTACACGGTCTTCAATTAGAAATGCAAATATCTGCATTTATACATCTAACAACCTGTCTTTCTGCGACAACTTCGACTCCAATTCAGTACATTAACACCTTTAAACTCTCTTTCCTCGAATTCAGTTTCTCTGAGAGCTTATAAAACATCGTTTAACATGTGCGTTTGTCGTAATTAAAAATAAACTCGTGTGTCTATTCAGGGTGTTAATAAAATGCACCGAAATGTTTCAGAGAATATGGAGTTGTCTTAAAAATTTGAGATATGAGACAGTTACGGATACAGTTTTCTGAAAATACCAATCCGCTACTGCCAACCAAACATAGGGCCGTTGAATAACGTACCTTTCTAGTACAATGGTTATCACATTAGCTTTGTGCAAGAGGTAGTATTACTTTTCAAGTATGAATCTCGCCACCAAAGAGCATTTCTTCGTATGAACATACAAAAAGAGAAAAAGTTACTTATGCCAGGAGACGTACCGGTGACCTTCGGGTCATCAGCTTTTGGCATTAACCATTAAGCTACACGAACATTTAAATAAATTCCTCTAGCGTAAGCTACATAACGCAAGAAGGAAGCTAATTCATGGAAAGTGTTGCACTCTCAAGTGATCTGTTCGAGTTTTGAGAAATTTATAGCAGTAAATCTTGAGCACATATCGAGTTCCCAAAACTTGATATTTCTAAATCAGCGTATCAGTTTTAAAGACTTCCCAGACAGGTTTTCAATTGACTGATTTATCATCGACTTTATGTGCATTTGAATTAAATTTGTTTATAACCTTATTAACTCCGTTATGTTTAGCTGCGGGCCATTCTCTTCAAATCAAATTACTTATACCAGACAGATGATCTTTTCCTTCTTACCTCCTTCCTTTCCCTGTTTACCTTCCTCGTATGAAGGACTTACAAGTTACACCTGGAACGAGATGCCTGCCTCTGGATCAGAGAAAAGATAGGATGGGTGATCAGCCCGGTGCCTGGTATGAAGTGAGGAAGTGGATGGTATGAAATAACGGAGACATGGACGACAAAATATGTTTATGGAGCAAACGACGACAAAATATGTTTATGGAGGGGAACCCGAGAGACCCTTACGAAACCCGCCCAGACACCGCTTCATCCACCAGAAATCCCATATGCTGTCCCCTGGGATCGAAAACACTTAGTGAAGGCGAGAGGTGTAATTATTGGCCACAGTAAGTATATGTTCAAAATATTACAATTCCTTGGATTCAAATACTTCTATTAGAGAGTAAAACTTACAGAAAATTTTAATTATTTATGTTCACAACGACCATTCAAATGTATTGTCTCAGGTTATTTCGTTCAAGCGCGTATCATTGATATAGATACTTGGTATGAAAACTGAATCGAATTCAAAATTCTTCCAGCGAAGTGATGCCAAGGTAACGTGTGCAGCTCGCAGAGTACTCGAGTCACTCAACTTGCGAAGGTTTCTTTGGCGGCTTTCCGCAGTCACTAAGTGAATTCTGGGATAAATATTTCGGTCCGAGAATTGTCCCCATCATCACTTTCCTCACTAAATTTCATTTCCTTTTTCTTCAGTGCCTTATCAAGCATTGGGCATCCCACGTATGCTATGATCTGGAGTGTTTGCTACTGAACCAAGGAATTGGTGTTTAGGTTCTTGGGCACTTTAGTTGTAGAAAGAGGTTGGTAATCGATTGACCAATTTAAAATTCACAAGTTTATGCCAATATCCATTTAAATATTCATAGATAATTTAAGCGTTTCTTTAAGTAATAGGAAAAAAACTTTTTTTCTTTCTTTTAACTTTTAGTTTTATATAGCACAACTCTTACTCATTATGAAAGCATATGTTCCTACGATTTAATTATGAATTTAAATATATTGCAACATTAACATGCTTAGTTCTATCCCTAATAAAGTGTTTTTTGGTAATATTTCCAAACAAAAAACTTAAGCACGAGATTTCAAAAGCAGCAGCAGCAGTTTTTTTTATAAAGAGGGGAAAAACCCTCATGGGCGTCAGGGAAGATAGCCTGGATGTGCCGGACTCTTACCGACTAAAAAACGCCTCTTTTCCGTAGGAATCCTACTTGGAACTACCTAAAAATAGGCAACACATCAATTAGGAAACCTGAGACCTTATAGTGTATTACATCTTTGTCTTTCATTTCTCTCTGCTTCCTTTATACTCATTATCTCTGTAACCATTGATTGTATTAATTTCCAATTGTGCCGAGTCTGAGCCATAATATCAATCATATTATCTGTAAGTAGGTGTTTTCTCTCTGCCTTTGCCATCGTTTGCAGGAAAATAAGGTATGTTCCACTGTATCCACATCAGCACAATACTCACACTGGTCATCTTCTAGTACTCCAATCCTCTTTAAATACCCGTGTCCTATAAGTAGTGGTGGTGGTGGTGGTAGACGTACAAAACTCGCAAAGAATGAAAACTCGGATTTCATGAAAACCAGAAGAGCTTTGGATGTTTAATGTGCTTTTAATGATGGTGGAGTTGTTTAAGTATCCGAGTCAAGTTCTAAAATGAATTTGTAAAGCTTTCCGATTTCATGACATTTGTAGAGACATTAAGTAACAGAAAATGAAAGCCAAAGCTTCTATATCACATTCAGAGCAAATCACAACAAAGATTAAGCGATATAGCATATCAAAAACAAGAAAGAATACAAATGGTTACAAAACACTATAACTTACGACAAACATAGCACAACACATTGCACTTGAACCACCGTTACACTCGAAACAGAACCAACTGATCATTCAAATTTAATCGCAATTGAAACGTATTTTCTGTTGTGGACTTTGAAACGACAATTTTAATGTATTTATCTGATGAAAACTCCTTAACTGTCCAACCAGAAGGTAGCCAGCCCTAATTTAGATCCATCTGCAAAGCGGTAGCTTCTAGACAAGGAACTAACTCTTAATCGCCGAAAAGAATTTTCAGGAGCAATAATTACACACATTTCGGAAAATTGGCACACAATGATTTGTTACGCGATTATTGTGCTTGATACAAGGCTATTCTGAAGTACCGATTCTTAGTGACCCCATTGGGGCATAGACCACCAAATTGACCTAAGAATGAATAATACAGAAGGCCTCATGAAGGGAAAGTCTGTCCTGTCTTAAAAGCTTTGAAACTTTAAATGTCAAAATAATAGTAGAACAGTTTTCGATAAACTATTTAAAATATAATAGGTTCAGAAGATTAAGTAAACATGTTAGCCAAATTTCTTAAAATCATAATTATATTCACATTTGCAGGTTTTGGAAAAATTATGCGTGTTCATGTAAGCCTTATTTTTCACTAACAGTAATATCAAGATACCTATTTCGATACTTGGACTAAGATTTTCATAATCTTTCCTTATTGGGAAATGAAATTTAAGATGTAATATGGCGAAACCCCTGATTAGATAGAACCAGTTCAGCCAGTTTGGGTGAAAATACAAAATGCATGGCTATATAGTGAATACTTTTAAAATTTGACTTTTGTACTTCATACAGTCCATTATATCCATCCAAATCAATAATGTTCAATTAGTTTAATGAAACTATCGGAACGTTTTAGCACGATATATGCTCAACCAACAAATCAAAACCCCCAGAGAATCAAGGGTTTCATGTTTACCAGAAAATTTATTGAAGTAGAGTAGTCGAGAACATTATTTTGTCATTACAGCGTCCTTGGTTCTGTGTTTCTATTATCATTTCCTTAGCGTTAATGTTCCGTGAAGAAACAAGATCCAAGGAACCATGAAAAAGAAAACAAGTTGATGTTGAAATAGTCGGAGAAGAATACATCCCTATAAATTATCACGCCCTGGTATTCATTGCTGGGGAAACTCCAAAAATAAACTCACAAATGGATCTGGCTACAAGTATAGTTATTGATTGGACAATTGTATCAAATATCTTTGGAAAGCTATGTTGCTGTTATATTTGATACACGCATATCGAATAGAGAGTGCATTGTATTATACGATGAAACATATGCAGGGTGACAGAGAAGGCTCGGTGTTAGAATGGTACCAAGTGATATTTTGTTAATGAACTCGTATCAAAAAACGCTTCATTTGCGCTTTTGGTCTGAGAAATGTGTAATACAGATTAAAAAGTATAGGAAGAAAGCAATACGGCAAGTTAGATGGTTAGAGACTGAACGATTCTATGCCATAGCAGGGGTATGAGCCATGGATCCCCCGTTTCCGTCTGGTTGCTCCAGCTATTGAATTAACATCAACATGCCGACTCAAAATTGTCGCACCGTGTGAGCCAGTTGACTTTAGTTTCGTATCGACTTCGATTTACGATATTTAACCCTGCTGTTCTGTTATAATTTACTATACGCATATACTGTTCGGGTCAATATGACCGGAGTTTTATAATTCAGCATAATCATATAAAATGAGTCATAACTCTTAAATAAGCCAAAATATTATACTTTTTATTATTGTTACTTATTACAAACAACTTTAACCATTATGTGCAATGAATTATTTTATATTATATACAAATATTGAAAAAATATTAAATATAATATTACAATAATTACTGAATACAAATTTGACAAATATTATTCCTCAGAAAGGAAAATCTGGAAACAAATAAATAACATATACTTTACAAATGTGTTTGCTACATTTTCCACATAATGTTTATTTTGTTGTCATTTTTCGATGGAAAAAACCTACACCCTGCACGTTTTACAGTTTTTGTTTCTGACGCAAAGTCTGATATCTTGACCACATTTTCAGGGGCTTGAATTCTCTCGACTATTTTTATCGATTTTTCTAACCTTGGAAAATATATTCTGGATGCGATATGTCCCTTTATCAGAGATTTCCCAAGTTCTTCTAGAAAAAGTCGTCATCTTGTTAATTTGTTCACATTCCATTTAAGTTCTATGGCAGTCCACAAGATATATGCATTGAAGGCAAAAACATCAAGAATGTTATAGAAAACAATCATTGGCCACCGATTTGTTTTCCTTTTGCAGATATGTGTACTTACTTCTTGATCTAGCATATCTACAGCTCCTTTACTAGCATTATAATCCAGAATTATTTGTGGCTTCTTGTCGTCCCTGTTGCTTATTTGAATATCATGGTGTGGTATCCTTATGGGTGCTACATTTTTCTTCTTCTTTGCAATGTAATTGACTACTGTAGTGTCATTTGTGAAGTAAAACGTAGAACTATGTACTTCCCCTCCCTTCATTTGTTGTAGAAGTTCCGTTTGTTTTTTTGTTTTTAATTTACGTACAGTTCCCAACATCGTCAATTTTCATTTCAGAAGCAGCTGTCCCAAGTTGTATGAAGTATAAAAAATTGTCAGAAGTTACATTTTGGCCACTCAGCTCATATGTTAGATCATACACTGCACTCATAACCTTGAGCTTTTTTGGTGCTGCTCCTTGTTCTTTTCCTGTGTATACTTGTGCTTTGGGAAGACACGATGTATCGCTTTCACAAAGAGACCATATCTTTATCCCTATTTTGCGGGTTTAGAAGGGATGTATTGCTTGAAGGGATAGCGTCCTCTAAATCACACTAATTGTTCATTAACTGTTACGTTTTATGCAGGATTAGATAATTTAGGAAGTATTTTTACCCATTTTCCCCAAATGTTGCGAATAGGAGCGAATTTATCACCAAGTCGCCCTTCTCTAGTAGACCTCTTATCAAATCGCAAAGCACGCGTTGTTACAGAAAGTTTCAAGTGACATTGTTGCCCGAAATATGCTCCGGCCAGTTTCTTTATCCCACAGGCTTTTTGTTGACTCCTCATGATATTGATATTCCCCAGCAAGAAACAGAAGTCCTAAACAGGCTTGAAAAATATTTCTATCGATATTTTCCCGCTGTTCAACATAAGCTCTGTGTCCGTCTATATTTTTCATTTCTATTATTTCTTTTTCAAGTGCCTCATGAAATATAGCTTCAAAGGAAAATTTTATGTTAGTTATTCTCCTGGTTGTATACCTTGTAATTCCTGGTGTCTTCTTGACATTTGAAACAGAGTGATGGCCACATTGTAGAGGTGGTTGTAACTTCCATTCAATAGTTTTATTCTTAGAAATAATAGTTTGTTCATCACGGCCTGTTTGAAGATGTTAGAATCGTCGTCAGAACTATCACTTTCAGATGCATTACTTGTGTGATTTTGAAATTCGGAAATGGACTCGCTATTGGAGGCAATAGCAAGAGCCGCCTGTGGTGCCACAAGTAGTTAAAGCGGGCGTTAAACACAACCGCCCAAAAAATATCAAGAGCTAACTCTGCTTCACTCAATATTCTTCTTGCCATGGTGTCCAAACTCAAATTGACAAGCAACCTTCAAAATAATGCAAAATATAACTGTGTAACAAGAACAAGTACATTATTTTAACAGCACTAATCGGTGGCAATTATATCACGCTACTTCAACAATGCATTATAACACATGCAACAATGTATAGCAATAGTCAGGTGTTAAAGAAATTTTGTATCAGGTCATAATGACCCAAACAGTACAAATACTACTTAAAAAAATACTCAAAATTTTGTAACGAATTTTTAACCAGAAAATTACGATATATCATCTGACAAAGTCATTAAATTTCATAAATGTGCCTGATTAATGAGAAATATATAAGAGAACAGTTGTGATATTGGGTTATATAGACCCGAACAGAACAGCAGGGTTAAGTCGCCATTGAGTTATGCCATTTAAAATAATTTCATACTTTGTGGTTTATCAGGAACAATGCGAGACTGTTGGGAAATTTACTCTGCTGGAATTTACCATGGTAGCGCAGTGTATGGAGCAACTAGACGGAGACTGGAAAATCCATGGTTCAAACGCCGACTCTAGTAGTGAATTTTTCAGTCTGGCTATTCAATTTCTGCAAACTTCAGTTTTGGAACCAAACAAATTTCAGACACCATGTTCACGTGAACATTTTTGTTTTCCTGTTCTGAGGGCGTCTCAAAAAATTGACACCCATAGAGACACACTTAGTATACAGAACACCGTAAACTCTACCTTTGCTATATATATAAACGCTACTGTGTGTTACTTTACAGAAGATTCAAAACTACTGCTAACAGCCCTTAAGGGACACTGGGAGTGAAGCTTTTACTTCAGCGATCGGTCAACAAATCGAAAATCCCATTCTTCTTAGCAAGCCATTATTTTAGGCTTTGGAAATCCATATAAAATAAACATTTCACGCCCCCCCTTATTTCGGACGCCACAGATTTTAAATATCGTACTGCACCTGTTTTCTAACATACTATTTATATCAGCATTGTTATCAAAACTTACATTTGCAGACATCGAAAATGTTTCACGCGTGTCAGTTTTTTGTTTAAATACAGCTAAACCTTGCCAGAATTTCCAGCACTATTTTAACACCACAGGCGACAAAGTCATCCTAACATTAGTAATACTTAAAAAAATGTTTTATGACAATATTTATAGGTTAAAATTTCGAACGTTTTACGAAATATACAATTCAATACTCAAAAGTTACTGAGATGTCAACGTGTAAAGTTTTTTTGTGTAGTAAAAATATTTTATTGAACAAATTCCAACCAATTATCTCTGATTTTGAGGAGCGTGGAGCAGTTTTAGTATGCAATATATTTACAGCAAATCATTTATATCTTTCAAAGTATTTATCTAATTTTAATGAAACTCGGTATTCCTTAATATAACCGCAATGCAATTACAGTAAAACATTCAGAAATTCAGTACCAAAATATATAAATTTGCAATTTCGGTTCCTGTCTCTCTTGACTAATGAATCTGAATACTTATACGGGTGTACTGCTTACTTCCAGGCATCCTCCTCCCCCCCCCCCTCTCTCTCTCTCTCTCTCTCTCTCTCTCTCTCTCTCTCGCGGAGAGTTTCTGGACGTGATGTACAGAAGTATGACTAATGTGTATTACAAATCTATGTACTATCGAGCGTTGTTTTACACTTTGTTATAGCGCATATATTTCATTGATGAAACTAATGTAGCAAAGTTTCTGGTCAGAAGCTACAATAATGTCGGGATTTTCATCCTATATACCGGAATTTCTGCCTTAAATCTCTCAGCTTACACTTACTACACCAATTTCACCTCTACTTCTGTTCCTCCCTAATGGCCGAGTTACTCTATTTAATAACGAACTCATCGGTACAACACTGGTACATCGTAAGCAAGCCTATATTTAAGCGTTGCTGACCTCCTTTATGAAGAATGTGATAATATTTATTTGACACTTTCCTAAGGAACACACTACGACAGTATATCTAAAACTATAAATTTATGTCGATACATGAAGGAAAATGTTGAATATTGTATATGTTTTCACGGCGACTTAAAACGTGTTAATTTGAAGAAACTGACTTGAAAACGTCCTATGCTGATTTCCAATTTTTCATCCTTTTTGCCAACACACTCAGCTAATTATAATCAACCAGGCTTTGTTTCTTACCTGAAAATGTATTAACTGGAGTAAATCTTATTTCAATTATTGATGGATACATTCGCCTTATTAGGAATATGTATGGCATCCAGTAGGTCTCTTAAAATCTTTGATACGCCTAGATAAGTTTCTACAACTACACAAATTGAGTATTTGCCTTAACAGATACGGTAACCTATTTGCCGTATCATATTGTAATGGTCCTTTAAATATATTTTAGCACGGGCAAAATGTTTTCACTCCAAAATATTTTGAAAATTCAGCTCCAATATTAAAGCGCTAATGGAATGGCCGAGATTAGGCAATTTCAACCAATTTCGGTCATCTAACTGGCGTGATATTATCGAAAAATATTATCGCAGCTGATGCTCTTTCTTTGAAATCTTGTCGCACCTGACGTTCACATGTTTAATCTCCTGTCTTGGTTATAGTAACAAGGTGACAATCTAGGCTGTCAACTTTCACTTCTATATATACTGTCAGTTCCACAATTGTACTTTCAATCAGTTAAGTTACAAAGTTTATTTCAAGTTTTATCAAGTTCATAATATATTTAGTTAAAAAGATGGAGTTAAAATAATCATTTATATTTCGTATGTATGAGACAAGTGCAATTAAAATTAAATAAAATAATGGTTGTTTCTATTTTATGTATTACTAATTAAAACCGAAATAAAATAATTGTCCCATATTTATATTATTGATATTCGTACGTTGGGTATAGACACGGTCGGCCATATCATAATTCAGGAGGCAGTGAAGAAAGAAACAAAAACATTCAGTAAATAGTAATGGTTGAATGCATCATCTATCAATTGAGAACTAATGTAAATATTAAAATCATAACCTAATAAAATCTCCCTTCCTATATATATTATAAATCATTAATAGTCTATTTCGCTGAATTTTCTTATCAAGTTCAACTCGTGTTTACATCCCTTAAGACTCATCGGCAAGATGAATGAATGAGCGTATTTAGTGACATAACAGCATCATATACCGAGCTTCATCAATCGCACGGTCCACAGACTGTACTTGCTTTGTAATACACAAAATAGTAAGCAAAATTAAAAGCGTAAACACCAAAATAAAAATACAAGGATATTCAAATACGGCAATTTAAATTTACAACACAGTTTTTTTAGCACCAGAGTATTTTAATAAACAAATACCCTTAAGAGAAACATATACACTTAGACCTCAGCTGTCTCGCCTTAAGTATAAATTTACCTAGGCCGTGCGTGCCAGTAGCATCCAACATGCTTCTCACTCTACATCCATGGTGGTAAAGAATCGCGGTAAATATGTTTCTCTCCATTCCTCCGTACCCCTGCATCTTGCCAAGATATGGGTCCACGACTCTTCCTCCTCGCAAATGGAACAGATTTCCATACCATTCTCGTCAGCAATTTTTATGCTCCACCATGCTTCTATTCTAATCCACACGAGGACCCCCCTCTAATGAGTTTGGTACCTATTTTGACATATTGCTTCATACCACACTCCGATTTTAGCCCAGACTGTACTTCTAATGAAACCTTCTCCATGTATTGCGCAATTATTAGCTGTCTGTCAATATCACAGAGGCGGTTCTAAGATTTCTTCAAGTACTCTGTTTGCCTGCCCCGCCATGCAAATGTATCCCATCCCAATGGTTTCCAACCCTTTCTTTAATTTTGAAGCCAACGTCGAACTACCTTTCTGTCGCAACTGTTCTTGGTAGCAGACTGCCCTAATTAGGGATTGGTTTCCGTGAAGGATTCTCATCCAGTATTTAACTGCTCTGATTTTGCACTCTATCGTTTGACTCTGCGCCCCAAATTCCCTCATTATTCTGCAGTTGTCCGTACACCTCCCTACACTCAGAATTCCTTTCAAAAATTGGGTCTTCACTTGGTCCAGATTCCCTGTTTGTTCCCACCCCCATATTTCTCTTACATATGTCATCTATCGACAAGATGACACTCGTGGCATTACTTATATTAATATATTCACAGAAAGTTCATTCATCAGTCCGCTTATAGGAAATGTTAAACAACTAAATATCTAAAGAACCATTCACAAGCTAAATAAATATGCCAAATAGAAGAAAATGGAAGATTGCAGGTTGTAAACTGTCTGGTCTTAAATCTAAATTTAATATATTCTTTTGATAAGATTTTCCTTCAAGACTCCAATTTTTTTTAAAATACAGTGCGTTCCCTGAGCGACCGGACGGTTTCGCGGCGGCCGGCCGTCACCCGTTACGGTGCAGCCGCTGGGCGGTTCGGTCGCTCAGGGAACGCACTGTAGTATCGATCTCGCCCCCCCCCTACACACGCGCGCACACGATATTTGTTGCAAACGATACTTTTAAGGGAAAGGAAACATGTATGTGTTTTCACCTTTCGTAAAATATCTATGCAAAGTAGACATTAAAAGTTCTATATTCTTGTTTTTCAAAGAAACAGAACAATTTTATCATAAAAACCCGAACCCAGGCAAATCAAAACCTATACCAATAGTAGAATGAAGGATATAAAATTAGGACATAAAACTAATAGCCCTAATTTAGAATGGTTTCGTTTCGTGGTCAAATCTGCAACTCTACTTGCATAACTATGTTTGACCACAACCCGTCTCTTGTTTGTGATATTGAACAAAAGACATTAAAGATTACGTGTCTTATGCTTTCATAATTTAATTGCTTTCTCCAGGTGTGTGTCCTAACAGTTTATTGGAATATTTCACAAGTTTCAAGAAATTCAATGAAATAAATTTTCGATGATATTCCGATCTGTATATATCCACTTGGAAAAGAATGTTTTTGCGCCGACTGTCTTTCTGCATAATTAAAGCGAAGTGGGAAAGCATTTTAAGAGTTTTCTTGTTTTTATGCCAACTAATTACTATTTCATAGCCGTAATGTGCAGGAAATTGCGTTCCTGAATACTATTATGTCTTAAGCCTAAAGCAACAACAAATGGCTAGCACGAGATTCTTAATAAAAGCTTGAGTATTAGGAGAAAGGAAGACCAAGAAAAATGCTGGTCTTAACGGCGCGGATTAATTACTGCCGTGATTGTAAGGCTAATGATATCACTCTACATCTGCATGAGAAATACGACCTGGAGCTTGGGAGCTTTTAACTAAAATGCACTGCACTAAGATGAATCACTCGCAAAAAACACTTATTTAAAGGCAAAATCCCGTGAAGTATCAAGAAAGACGCTGAAAAACATCTGATGTATTCCTTTCACAGCTGTTCCGCAAACAAACATTTCTTACTAAAGATTCTTTTCTGTGCATCATGCGAATTGAGATAAACATTAAGAGCATTGGTCTCGTTACTTCTTTGTTGAGCAGAAGGTTTATAAGGGAACACACTAAGCTAAAGTCATGGTCAAGTCTTTTAAAAGCCGGTCGCTACATGAAAAAATCGAAATTCAGTTCTCTTTCGTTGCTAGGAGTAAAGAAAAGAGACTAAAAGAAATATCTTCCCGTTTGAGAAAAATTAAGTAGCTTAAAGCTGAAACCAATAATATTTCGGAAACAGTTAAATCTACAACTAAAATGCATCGACATGAATGGTGTGTTTTAACGAGATCTACATTTTTGTGTAACAATTTTTTGTCTATCTTTTACGGATTACTAGTTACACAAAAGCTATTCAGACTGAAGAGGTCTTCAGATGCCTTTCCCAGAAAGTCAAAATATACATTTCTGTTTGTCATAAAATACATATATTAGGTATATGGGATGTTAATCAAAATTGTTAGAACCGTTTTTGAGAAAATCAGTATGTTCGAAAAATAATGAATAATAAAGTGTAGTTGGGTGCGGGGGGATTGCTTAGAAAATATTCCGCGTTGCACCCTTGGAATTTGCTGAACTTAAATACCAAATTTGGCATTTAATCGATATTTCGTTTTTGAGTTATGCTGTCCACATTCACGCAGGACAATTTTATAAATTGTTTTGTATTTAGAAGACCCTCAAACATGTTAGTTCCGGTGACATATGGATATCGAATTTTTGGTGAAATACAGTGCCTCCTACTCATTATGCACATTACACATTTGGTACGGAAAGTAAAAAGTAACTACGGTCTTGTTATTTTATGAATTTTGGACAGTTTTAAACAAAAGCAAACTCAATACGAACCCTAGATTTCCTACAAGGCCACCACAGTATCCTAGTGGTATTAGACTTTGGTTCCAGAGGTGGCCGATTTTAAACCGGCCGTGAGCAATAAATCTTTTCAAGTGTAAACATATATTTAGAATGGCTTCCTTCGGAATAAAAGAAAATCCTGTGGTTCCGTGTCAAGCAGAAAAACCTTATGCCGATAAAAAAACTTCCGAGCTAACTTAAGCGGACTTTCATGTTCAATATTGAAGCGGATGCTGAGAACCACAGCAGTTAAGCAGAGTTCAGAAATAAAAAACAATTGTTTACTTCTACTAGTACGTATGCACAATGTACATATTAGATACAGAAGGTATTTTATTCCTCCCGAACATTTAAAACCGATATTTGACTAAATACACGTTTAGAGGACCTCTGGGTAAAGCACTTTTAAAAAAGGTTCGCGTACGTATGTGTGTCTACAGAATAACTCGGAAACTATATCTAAACTCAGAATTGTCCAAAGATGGGACCAGGAAAATTTCCACCCCAAACCATACATTACATGGAGCAGTTTTTTAAATTTCCGATTTTCTAAGAAATGGGCTAAAGATTTTGATTAAAATGACTTATACTAAAGCTATTTACATGATAACGGCCGCGTCAGAGGTTAGGCCACTCGGTTTTCATCAAATTTGAGCCCAGGTGACATGTGGGATTTCTGGTGGACAAAGTGGCACAGGGAATTTTTTTCCTCGTTCTACTGTTTCCACCGCCATCGCATTCCACCGGTGCTCCACCTTCATTCCATGTATCATGAATGTCATCGTCTGCGGTGCCATAGTACTCAAGGCGGGCGTTTAACGCTATAAAAATTACGAAATTGTATCCTGTAGACTTTGGCTCTAGCTCTTGAAATTATCATTCTGAATAATTTTAGTATAACTGGTAAACCTTAAGAGATAAGCAATACCACATCAAAACTATAGATAGATGTTAAAATACAGTTTGTCATACTGTTATTTGTAGAGCTAACCATTCCAGGGATATTACCTGTTAATGGTTTCAATTATGAAAAACTTAAACCTTTCTTAGACGGGAAGTCCTCTTCAGATTCCTATTTCCTTTGTTTTGCTCCTGGCCATAGAAGGAGTATTAAATTTCAATGAAAGTTGCATAGCTGCATCGTTCAAAGCATTTGACTATCGCTGTAGCCTAATGTATTTCTTTATTTCTCTTCTACTTAAAAAAAGAAACAAACTAAATAATCAGACTATTTTGTTAATGTTTTCTCTAGATTAGCATGCCGTAGATAAAAGAATAATATTTTGTAAGAATAGCTTGTTGCCATGGTCATGTGAATGGAACACAGATGCAAATAATGGCCGAAAATCAGAAATGGGTTTTAGTATTGTTCAACATTAGAAACCAATGCTTTAGTTATATGTAGGCTGATAACTGTACTACTCTTTTTAACCTAACAATGATTCAAATAACTGCCTAAAAGCCTAAAACTCCAATAAAAGTGTAATGAAAAAAAAACTTCCGAGTTTTGCTTATATGAAAGAAGAAAGACCTTAGGAGTCTAAAGTTAATATATTAGTTACAAATGAGCAGAAAAGGATAAAGAACGACCTTTATATACCAAGTATATTGTAAACATTCATAACAGAAACTTATTTTAGCATAATCTATTGGGTTTTCATTTCTCAGTACATTTTCTTTTTCGCATAACTTTGATTTTGGTTTACATTGGTTAAATGTTGTGTGTTTCCTAGTAATTAACAGAGTGAACAATTAAAATGTTTAACATATTTACCTGTGATGTTTTTAAACCATGTTGATATTGTGTAAATTTTTAAACATCATTTGAGACATCATATAAATGTTTTATGTAAGCTAGTAGGGTAACTAAAAGTTCATCTCCAATTTATTTATATTTAAGAGTTTTAATAGCTAGAGTACTAAATTGCCCAAAACATAATTGCATCGTATGGAGCAATAGTTCAAAACGGTAAGAAACCTATAAATTAACATATCTAGAATTAACAGAAGTATGCGTGACTCGTATTTCATCTAAATATTGAGTAATAAACTTTTGTTTTTCTACGAATGGTTTCAATTAGTCTACCTAAATGAGGACTTAAAATTTCGTAGTTGGGTATTCTTAAACTGTATTTTCCAACATATATGTGATGGAGTTGCAATGTGCCTCCGTGTGTTTTTAGACATTAGGTAAACAAAGCTATGTCGTGTTAGTTAATTCACTGTAATTCTTGTTGAATCTTCAGTGGAGCTGTGTATGCTTGTTTCTACAAGTACAGAGTATTTTCATTTATTTTGCTTAACATTGTTAAAGGTAGATGTTACTTGTTACCATCTTAGTGTGAGTGCCCAAATTACTCGCAGAAAATTTAAGATGAGCCCTGAATAAAAAAAAAATAGCATATTTAGAGAAAGATCCGTTTGTGTGACTCTGAATAGCGTAACTTAAAATAGAATGTCAGTTAAATAGTGAAATTGAATACCTAGTTCACTGTGTTCCAAAGATTTTCAAGAAAATCCCTCAACCAAAACTACCCTTTACCTGAACAATTTCGAAATTATAGGAATGATTAATTTATTTTGCAACAATAATAATCTGAATATGTTTACCGTAAAACAAATCCAATCTTTCGACATAACTTTCTCTTAAAACAATTGTTACAAAAGATTATACCTTTATCTAAATTGCAGTAATCGAGACGTTACTCAAATATTTTAAAAAGCCAGTCGATATGTGAAAGAAATTGAGGTTTTCGCGTTTCAGAAAAGTTTAAGCAGCTTATGATTGAAATCAGTAGCAAGGAATATATCAGAAACTTAACTCTATGAAAATGTATACCACATAATTTGTGTTTTAACGAGATCTAAATTATGATATAGTAAGCCTTCTCTTGCCTCTTACGGTTTACCAGTTATGCAAAAGTCATCCAGAATGAATAGGACTTCAGGGACTATAGACATAAACTTGCACAAAAAATGTAGTCCTCCGTGTTTCTTTTGTTCATTATTGGCTACGCAAAAAAAGAGAATTTCAATGACAATCGTATAGCGACAGCTTTTAAAATATTTGATAGTGTTTTAGAATATCGTATTCCCTTAGTTTCCTTCTAATTATAACGAACTAAGTAATAAGACTATTTTGTTGATGCCTATATCGATTAGCAAGGAATAGAAAGATTATTTTGTAAAAAGTTTGTTCGTAGAATAGGCAGAGAAAGTAATATGAATGGAATACATCGGAATTTTTTCCATACTTACTTATCTGTACATTACGAAAATGTAATGTGTGATTAATATCGAGGCAAATTAGCATTTAGATCAATACATTCATTGTTGCAGAGTTAAAGGTTTTCCCACTAGATCAATTGGATTTTAAGTGTACTGCTTCACAAACCGAAGCTCTGTTTTAATTATTAACCTTTATCTCCACTGTTTTAAAATTACTCACGTTTACAAAGGGTTTTAAATAAAGCTTTCGACAGAAGCAAGCCTGATTCAATAAACGTGTTGCTATTGTTTCTTATCGTACAACAGTATTTATGGGAATTAGCCCGTAGCCCCCCCCCACCAGTAACGATGGAGCTGTACACATACATTTGTAAAATCATACAGTACAGTATGTTTCAACATAAATCGCTTACAAACTGTAGACGTCAAGCACATTTACCATTAATGTGGTTAGCTATTACAATAATAAATTACCCTTTACCAATCTTTCAAAACCCCAGCGATTAGGTCATCAATTGCTGTGCGTAGGGGCCGTAATAGCATGTATCCATGTTGATGAATGAAAGGGCAGACAATATAGCCCATACAAACCATGGTCAATTAAAGCTGAATTTATGAATAGAACATTATTGCTACCCATGTGCATTACAATGAAAAGTATTTTCTGCATTACACATGGCACACCCAAAATATGAGCGCTGTTCACAATTTACTCCCGAGTTGCAAGTCCTCCTGCCATAAAGAAGTTGAGTTTTATGACACTAGACATCCGTGGGATTTCATCTCAACAACGTGAGGCAGTAGATCAAAATCCTTTTCTTCCCTGCTAATTAAAGGGTTACAGTGAACTTGCACTTGCATCATTAAAAAAATAACATTCGTGCTGCAGAATGGCACACAAATAACTGCGAGAAACTGCCGTCTTGAGAATATTCATATGCACCAGTCCATTCACAATATTCAACAGTAATGTAACCTCCAATTAGCACTGATAAACAACATTTATTTATATATCCTGGCTAGAGTCAATCCCATAAGATCTTCTCTTCCACTCCACTAGACAATACATTAAAGTCAATACAGCAGTGACAATGCATAAAGAACAAATATACAATTCTATACAACTTAATAAAAGCAAATATTAAAAAATTCAACAAGCATACTGAAATGAAAATAAAAAAGCAACTGTAAACAAATTACTTTGAGTAAAATATTTATTTAAGTTGAAACACAGTCTCATTTACAATTAAGTGCATATTACTTGCCAACCAATAAAATATTATTAACAATGAATTAAACTGATGTATTTATCATATTAATACAGCATATAAATGTGCCTTAGTTTTCTTCTTGAACAATATACGTCCCGACAGATCCTTACGACTTCAGATACAAATTTATATTATAAATATATTATGAATTATGAATATAACAGCGTATGACTAGCACGTATAGCAAGAAGGAAATAGTGTCGTGAGCGAGTTTCTCAAAGATATTTGAAGCGAGCATTTAGACAGTTTGGAATGCGAGAATGAAGGAGTAGATAAAGAAATGATAAAGAATGCAATTTGTTATCCCTAAGCAGCAGTGCTTTAAGTACCTATATTAACTGTATCGTTAATGGGACACTAGAAACCTCAAGCAATTTTAGTAAAGCTCTCCTTTAGAGTCTGTTCGCTTTAGAGATTAGGAACTAAAACAATTATAAAAGCAGTGTTTAAGTAAATACAAATTATTGCTAAAACATCATCCTATAGAGAGGTACATGGTCCATGGAAGGTTTTATTTAACCGGAATTTATGTATTAAAGTAATAAAGCACCTGTAAAATTTTAAACATCCTAAGTATGAACAACGACTTGTTGAAATTTATGCCAGCTATTACAAGAAATTTGCTTTTGCCATGTTTTAAAATTCTACTTTACATGGATAGGATTTAAGTATAATTGAAAATTTATATATGTGCAATAAATATGCCTCACACGACACATTTTTAGAAATATTCGTATAAAATATCAGGTTTTGCAGAAAAATAGTTTCAAAAGTACGTCAGATTTTATATAACTATTGTAAAATAATATATCTACAACTTTGTAGTCTCCAAAATGTTCAATATTTCAAAGGTTATTTCTCAAAATTGATTTTCCAAAAGCTTTGGCCACTTTTGGTTGAAAAATATTCTGTTTGTAAATGTATGATATTTTAATATTAAAGTTATCAAATTTTAAGCGCTAAATTTAATGTTATATCGTGACATTTCAAATATATTTGTTTTAAAATATCCACGGTGTTTAACAATTATAGCAACAAAAATTTTAGCATATGTACTATTTTTTATTGGTTTTATATGAAAAACGTCTAAATACATTGGAAAATTAATGTTGAAGCTCATCTTATTTTTAAAACTATAAGCATAAAACTCTTTCGCGTGCGCGTGCGCGTTTTTAAACTTTGGGTATTTTTGGTCATATTCTATTTCAGTGAATGTGTATTCTTGGTTTTTAATTATTATAAACAGTAAATTACTTTAATAACATTGAAGTCAGAACAAGCCCAACCAAATATTTGTTGAAGAGGTTCCAAGTACCTACTGCCAAAACATATGTCAAGACCTCTAAATACTTATGACTCAGCATAAAACATAATATTCAATTCACTGTAATCATTCAAAAGAGGAAACTAAAAATTAAATGCTGATAGGATTAAATATTTACTGTGTGTTTGGTATACGGTAATGAGAAACATTAGGTGGATATTCATTATCATACCTGAATGCTTTAAACAACATCCTTACAAAGAATAGCAGCTCTTGCATTTAAAAAAATTCTGTTCATATTCCAAAGGTTTTTGAATTATATTTTTATTCTTTCCATATACTCCTCTGGTCCTGTAACAACTTTGCAGTAGTTTCACCAAACATTATGAAACTTCTTTCATTTTAATACGTAATTTATTGAATTGTTTTGACTACTGTTAAGCCGCAACCGTGAATTTGAATACGGTTCTGCCGTTCTTCGTGCAATTGCTCTAACCATTTAGCTACTGTGACAACATGCTGATATGACATTCTATACTTCAACAGATTCGGGTTTTTACTCTGTCAACCAACCCGTTCTAACAGTAAAAATCTTGTGTGTTACACCTACATGACTTTCCCTAGCAATTCTACAAACAAACTTCTTAAGAAAAATATTTCTTCTTTCAACACCATGCTAATCGAGATAAAAATATAGCACAATTTTATTACTTAGTTCCTTAAAGTAGAATGGAACTAAGGGAATGCACTATGCTAAAGTGATATTCAAACGCTTTAAAAGACTGTCGTTATGTAATTGCCATTTCAAATCACTTCTTTGCTTTGCACGGAAATTATGCATTTTTTTTTTTTTGCTGTACAATGTATTCTTTGTTTTAATAGTAATTTCTAGCTTTTCAAAACAAAGTATCTAATTATGCCACGGCTCCGTAGGAGGGGTAACTGCGTTATGTACTTAATTCCTGAATTTAATTTGAATTATAAACTAAGGGAATACATATTTTTATCTTAGCACATTTGTACTGACAATTAACTGAATATGTACTTAAATTCTTTAATTTATTTTAGACACCCTGAACTTTAAATTTTATTTCACAGCAAACATTATTCAGTGTTTTTCAACGCTCATAGCTCCCCTCACGATGGAAAGTTTACTGATTTGGTAAAAATAATGATTGCCTTTTAGATTAAGTTAAATAAAATGAACATATTCTTTTTGAATATAATTCCCCAATTTTGAGAAATACATAAGTTTTTGTATGAAATAAAAAGTAATAACTTCCTATAATAAAGAGGGGTTAATTTAAAAAGACTGATGTTATTAGATGTACATGTAAACTCATTTACTGTAAAACTTAAATGTTATGTTTTTAAAGATGGATCTTGTTGAGCATTTTAATTAAGGAAAGAATTTAGACAAACACGATTTAAATAACAATCCAAGCTAGGATATTGAAACGTGGCCAAATTATTACTTTTACCGTGTGCAGTAAGTATATTATAAATTTAAATTAGATATTTTGTCTACTGCGGGTCACACCGCACCAGGTGACTTCCACCCCATCCCTTGTGATATGTACCTATTTTGCGCACACAACCACGCGTTCCACTCAGTGGCTGAACACTGCTCTACAGGATTACGAGGTGCTTCCCACCCTAACCAAAACGTACTAAAATAAACGGATATAAATAATACACATTTGAAATTGCAAACACTACACATTACTGTTCACAAAGTGGCTATGATATAAAACAGCCTGAAAATGACCCTTATCTACAATTCTAGATGTGTATATATCAATAAAAGAATTGACATATAGTCAATTTTCAATACAGCCATAGTGTCTCTGCATTCATAAATGAATTCTTCAATTTAAATTTTCTGCAAATTGATACAACGTCAGTGGAAGCAAAATTAAATTTATTTACTGTAATTTTTTTAAGTATTCAGTGCCGTTCGTTCATGCTTCCTGCAAGCTTGTAAGTGATTTTTGTTTCCTCAATTTTATGAATAGTATGAGGCATTTCAAGTTCAAAACCTTAATATAACAATAAAAGGAAATTATGCATTTTTTGTCGTGCAATGTATTTGTTGTTTTAAGAGTAATTTCTAGATTTTCGAAACCAAGTATTTGATTATACCACTGCTCCGTAGGAGAGGTAACTGCGTTACGCATTTCATTCCTTTATTTAATTTGAATTCATTATTACGTTCTCTAGCCCATATCTACAATGTACATAGTAAATAGAGAAGGTATTTCACCCAAAAATTCGATACCGAGATTTCACCGCAAAATATAAATATTAAAACCATTTTAGAAAAAGTTCCGCGCGTGTCTTTCTAGCTGTTTTGTCAGTAAGCAGCATAGCTCAAAAATTAAAAGTCGGTTAAATGCCAAACTTGGTATTTAAGTTCAGTATCTCCCAAGGATGCGCCACGAAGATTTTCAATAACCCCCTCACCTCTAACTACCCTTTACATGGAACATTTTTGGGAAATTTTATATTTATAATTTAAATTTTAATTTCAATTAATTTTTCTTAAACGGGATATTGCAATGCGAAGCGAGCCTAGATTGTTTTACATAGTGACAGGTTTATAATCCGATATTTCCGTTCCACTTACAAGTAATAAGGCCAATTCTGCTGCTGTTTATCTATATTAGCAAGACGTAGATAAAAGAATAATATTTTGTCACAAAAATGTGTTTATGGAACAGCTAGAGGAAGTTATGTGAATGGAACACATCAGATTTTTCTTTGATAGCCTCCTTAAACTTCTATGGTCACATCGAGAGATTTGCTTTTAGAAACAACTGCTGGTTTCTTCTCGAAGAAATGTGGGGTTAATAAAAGTTAGATTTTCAATACTATACACATACTCTCTGGGGGATAGGAAATGTTTATAATTAAATATTCCTAGTCCCTGCCTGGAATCGAACCCGGGAACTCTGAGTGAGAAGTCAGACCACTGATCACTCGACCGCACAGGCAGTCAACCTAGGTTTTATTTCAGATACCACTAGCACTAGACACGCTCTAAACATGGGAAATATATTCACAATTTGTTTGTTATCCTCAAATTATGCAACGGAGGATAAAAGTGTCATCAAGTCCACTTCTGAGTCAGATCAATTACAAAGATTAGCTTTATAAACGATGTAAATCGCTACGACTTTCCTAGTTTTAACATATTGATAATGCTGTTCAAGAATACGCTGCAATTCGCACCATAATTTGCAGTCTTTAGCAGTCTGTCCCCCAAAATTCAATATTGAATGAATCGGAACGATTGTACTCGTAGCCTCACCCTCAACAATTCAACATCGACGGAGCGAGGTAGGCCTGGAAATTTAATTGGAGAAAAATGTCAAGCGAAGTAAAGCAGCTTAAATGTCACGTAAAGTAAACATTCGGAGCAAATGTCACTCAATTTTTGGCAGTCATAAAAGTGGTTATATATTTTATTAACAGAAAGCAACAGAAAACATTACCAATTAGCCAAGCCTTAAGGCTTACGACTAGTATTTTTCAAGTTTCACTGAAAATTTACACTGTGACTGCATTATTGTTTATTTAATGTATGTACAAAAAGTTGTTCAAATTAATACTTTGAGTGTTATTAACCTTTTAGACAGTCACTGTTAAACGTAAGCGTTGTAATACTGAACAATTGAACTAAAAGTTGTTCTTTATAACTCAAGTTTTATAAAATATTTATAACACTCCAATGTTACCAACTTAAGTTATGTTACTATCACTGTATCCGTTATGTGGTTTTGAAAGAGTTACGTTGCTAGTGGAGTCCGCTCGATATATCCATAGAAAAGATTACTACACTCGTCCTTCCAAACACTTCTGCTGACGTTGCAATACCACCTGATAATATGATGCAACACAAACACACCAAGTAGCTCACCATAATGAATCAACATTTGCAATTGTAATAATTGTACAATAGATATCACACTTTCATCATAATTGCACAGTTAACAGCTTAATATTTCCTATTATTAATAAGAATTGTATATGTTTTTCTGTTATTTATCTGTATAAAAATAAATGAGGTTATGTTCCTGAGAAAAAAAATAAGATCAATAACAGTACCACCGCCTTCTTTACTAGTCCGTTATTGTGTCTAAACATGCCCAAACAATTTTCTTCGTTTGGCAACTTCAAGCATATAAAACGTGTGTACTGGGTATTTGGTTGTAACATACTCTAGTTTGGTCGTCTCCTTAGCGCGGTGGTAGCGCAGCTGCTTACCAAGTGGGAGACCTGGGTTCGATCCCCAGTACTGGCGTGGGGATTTTTCCCCCGCCGGGAGACCTGGTCCGGGGTGCATTCAGCCTCGTGCGGTCCCTGGGGGGGGGGGTTCAATTGAGGAGCTACTTGATGGAGAAGCAGCGGCTCTAGGTCATGAGGACCGCATTAACCGGCTGGGGGCTCGAGGCACTGACCACGTCTCACCCTCCACTACTGCACCCCATCCATGACGTCTGTAATGGACCGAGATGGGGGACGCAGCGGCCGGATGGTAGGCCAAGGTTTCCCGTGAGCTGTCGTGCCATGGAGTTATTATACTCTAGTTTATCATTTAATAGCAGAAGAAATGGAACGGAATTGTTAATTTATAAGATTTATGGTAAAGAGTAGAGAACTGACATTACTGCAGCTTTTACCCATATACGAATTTTATACATACACACATACACGTCTCCAAGCGATAGGAAAACTTACTATTCCTTGAACCTTATATTATAAATTTATTGGTAGATCTAGAAATATTATGCTGTCTAAATATAGCGTATGACACTCAAGTTAAAAGTGTATATAGTTTGCTCGGCCTTATGGCCTCGTTACGCAAACTTTCCTTCTCGCAAAATAAAACTACTTTTAACTCTTGTATCATAAATAACTATTATATCTTACATATGGCATAGACAAAATATTCCACGTGTTTTAATTTGAGGAACACGATTCCAATTTTTGGAATTTGCAGCTTTCAACCACAAGGAAAAAGTGTATGAAATGATATTTAAAAAGTATAAACGAAATAAAGCCTATAGGAAAACTTTATCCTTAACAGCAACCATGTTATAACAGAAAAAAAAGTTAACGGTATTAGAATTTAAATTTAACATGCCTATAAAAGGGGTATTTTTGATACATCTGCACATTATAAGAAATGTTAACAGGAATTTAAACAAAAACCGAGACACGTGGAACATTTTCAAAGTGTGAAAATATACTTAAAAACGCTGTTTTGTAAAATAGTGTTCTAGGAAACATGTGTAGTGTACGATATTTAAGGGTTGTAGAATCAGAAGCGAGGGGGGCATGTAAACTATGACTATGGATTCCGTAAGTTCCAAAAACTATTTACTACCTTTTTTTTTTTTTTTTTTTTTTTTTTTTGACAGATTATGGCCAAAATTTCACTACCAGTGTCCAATAAGGACAGCTCACTTATTACGTCATGCTTTTAATCTTTTGTTAAATCCTTTCTTCCTTTTTACATAATGTTTTCAGTACTTTTATCGTCCGATTGGTTCCTCGGTAGGGTTTATAAGCACAATACGGTAACTGATGCACATTTCTCACAAAGTCTGTTTACTTTTCTGCCACCCGAGGAAAGAACATTACAGGTTTAATATTTTAGTTCAAGAACTAATGACAATATTGAGCAATTGGTTTAGAAAAGGAAAGGAAAATGGGAGTAACTTTGTGTTATGTTTTTCGTTATTGGATGTGATAAATCATTCATTTATAGTCCCCTTAGCCTTAGTTGTGTGGGTAAGGAGTTTTCACGGTTTATTGACCTGCTCATTGAAATGCCCACGGTCGTGTCCAAACGCGACATTGGTTGCTATGGCCGTGTGTAAGCAAAGTCAATGTGCGTCGGCCATATTGCGCTAACATAACCGAATACCTGCTTCTTGCATTGTAATGGTGCTATAACCTCAAATTTTAAACCAATGTGATGACGGATTCTTATAAGCATATAGTGATGCGATTTTATTTCCTTTTACTCAGTTTATTTTCATTATTTCCTAACCAAGAAAAAGTATAGGGAATCTTATGCGTTCAGATTCATACACAAACAATATATGGTTGTATTAGTTCCTTCTAAGTAGAAGGGAAATAAGGTAATGACCTAAGTTACAGCAATAGTAAAATTTAAAAAAAAAAGTCGTTCGCTATGTGAATCAATTGAAACTCGGTTCGTTTGCACGGCTAAGAGAACAAGCTATGAAAGGAACGATGACCTCTCGCCTGAGAAATGCTAAGCAGCTTAGCACAGAAGTCAATAAATGAAATGAGTTAAATCATATTCAAATGAGCACGAGATCCATAGAATTCTTAAAACTTGCCAAACATTCGTTTTCTTAGGCTAAGTGAAAACTCCTAAAAAGTATTTACCCTGGTAACTCGCCCTAATTGAGACTTCAAATAGTTACCTCTTGAATGCGTAGCAGATTCCCTAACGCTGTATTGCCTTTCTGAAAAATGAATGCAGATATGGCACAAGTGGAAGCTTGAGTAAGCACAAACAGAAGCGGTATTACGTCTTCACTCCCGGTGCATGCCCTGTACAGTTCAGCAATGCTGGAATGCAGCAGTTGATTCTCTTACAGTGGACGGGTTCGAATCAAGTCAAAGCGCAAACGCCACCGCGAGAAATCATACACTCACAAAGTAGAAAATTAACATTCAATGAGTTACAGTTTTGTAAAGAAGAGAAATAAATGTCGGATAGTTTATTCCTATTGACGTAGGCTGTGCTGATGTTTTGATGGTCAGACTGTAGTGCACTATATTCTCGCCTTTCCTGACTGCTCTAATCCATGCGACCTGCACAACTTCTTTCGTTAGACAGGTAATACTATGTATCATATATAAACGGGTATGTTTATGGTCCTCCTGAATAATTCTTTATCGTATGAAATGTAGAAGAAAAAACGACACCGAATAGAATTAAAGACACCTTTCCTTAATATTACAATAACATTATTTACTACACACTTTTACCATATGTTTCACACTGTTGAACTTTTGGAAAATAAAGAGATAATCGCCTGTATTTAATGCACCATATGTAATGGTGTGTATATTGGTTTCCCGCGTGCCGCGGAGTATTCCTCGTTTCTTATAGCCTTGCCCCGCTTAGTAGTATTCCACGCTGTTTTACCTTCTCCTTTCCCCTGATTGGCCTCTGGTGACAAACAAGCCATGTGCCAATCTTGCCGGTCCCCGTAGCCGCGCTCGCTAAAGTGTCTCGCTTTGGTGCTTCGCGGCGCACGGGATCGTGGGTTCAAGTCCCACCTTAGGCATGGGTGTTTGTGTATATGTAAAAAGGAAAAACGAATAGTTCAACAAAGGAAATTTAGAAACTAGTAAAAAGAGGTAAAAAGGAATACAGCGCCGGAGTCCTGACTAGCCTCCGGGGCTGTATTTATATATATATATATATATATATATATATATATATATAAAGAAAATCAAGGATGAGAGACGTACAAGCCATCGCAATCCTGAAAGACAGGTTTAAAGCAAAAGCTCTTCCTATCCATTTCATCAAGAATTCACACATATTTCAGATGCATATTTCCTAAGTAGTGTATTTAATCCACACGCATGAGTGTCAATCCTCTTCAAATATATGGACACAAATAATAGAATAAGGAGTTAACTTATATCACGCAACACCCTCTACAACGATTGCAACCAATAACAGGTGTCCATTTTAATGTAATTCTTTTTCACATAAGCCGTATGTAGGGCAGTAGTTGGATAGGTAGAGTCAAAACTGAAAAATTCAATGCCGTAGCTGAGATCTATACCACAGATCTCCCGATCTCTAGCCGGTTGTTCTAACCACTAAGCTACCATAGCAACATACCGGTACGGCATTAAATTTCTTAACTGACTCGCAATTTTCAGTCTGACTACCTGTCCAACTCCTGTCCTACACATGGCTTTTGGGAAAACGCTAATTGTAAGCCGCCATTGGGTTATGCCATTTCAAAATAATTTGAGATCAACGTGTGTTTACCGGGAAACTTTAAGAGTCAGTTGAGAAATTTAGTGTCATGCCGGCATATAGTCTTTGTAGCTTAGTGGTGATTTGTGGTTCCAAGTCCCGACTATGGCACTGAATTTTCCAGTCTGACAACCTATCCAAGAAGTGTGTAGTTCACGTGACACGTGAAAGATACGGCGCATAGTTACACGGAAAAAACCGTGCTTAACGTTATTTGTTTACATCAGGTTTGGTTCTAGGAGTGGAGCCTAATAGGTATAACTGAACCTATGATCAATGTATAGGTATCATCATTGCTGGTATATTGATAATTTTTTGAGTAACGTTAGCCCAGCTAAAATAAGCATACAATGCCCAAGCAGTTTAAAAAGAGAAAAACCCGTTAAATAAGCTGCTCCATTATTCTGTAGCAAGGAATGTCACTTCACGCTAACACTGACTCTCTTGGTACTCACTCACCCTGCGTCACTCTTGGACAGTCCTCACCCCTCACCATTAGTACGTGACGTAATATATGGACCCTCCCTGTGTGTTTCCGAAAGCCTCTATTTTAGCTCCTAGGTTTAGTACTACATTTCTAAATTACTTAGTAATGTTTATGGTGTACACTACAAATATTGTAGGAAAAAATACGGAATATAATAATAAGATTAGCCGAAATTAAATTTGGGGAAAAACTACGTACAAAATAATTTTTGGGACCTAATCTTTATATCTGTAAACTACTCTGGTGATGCAAGTTTGACTTCCATAAACACAAATTAACAAATGGAATAAGAGTAAATAATTCCATACGGTGTACTATTTCAGGTCTAAGTCCGAGGTTATTTCTGCTGGATTCAAATATTTGTATCAACAAAGGAGGAACATTTAATGTCGGAGTGATTCACTAAACCAGGCGATTGCAAAAACTGATTTAGTGCGTCAGCTAAATAAGCTTCCTTCACAATTCGGAATATATTCCTTCCCCTACTGCTTTGTACATTTTAATTTAGATAGAAGTCTAAGGAACATTCCATTCCTTCACCTAAATGAAATGCAGTCATTGTGTACCAAAAACTACAGTCCAGCAACCCTTGGGGACACGTGCGAACAAAAACTTGAAGTATTCCAACCTTTCATCGCTTAATCTTCATTCCAAATGAAGTTTAAGGAACAATTTTCAATAACATAAATCTTAAAATTCCGATGTGTTCCATTCACATAACTTTCCCTAAATCGCAGGAACAACTTATAAAAACCATATTCTTCTATCTACTTTACATAATCGAGATAAACGCTAGCAGAATTTTTTTAATTACTTGCTTCCTTGTAAGTAGAAGGAAAATAAGGGAACACACTAGGCTAAAATGGACGTCAAGTCTCTTAAAAGCTGGTTGCCATGTGGTTGAAATCCGTTTCTATGTAGGGCCAAGAGTTTTCAATTTTCCGTATGGAAAATAAGTTCAAGTATTTTAAATCTAAAACAAATAACAAGGAATATCTCAGAAATGGTAATTTCCATGAAACAGGCATAAATTGTGTGTTTTAACGTCATCTATATTTTTGTGTAGTAAGTTTGTCTCTTACGGTTTACTAGTTACGCAAAATTCATTCAAAATAAAGAGCTCTTTAGAGGCTATCCCCAAGAATATTCAAGATATACATTTTATTTGGTTAATAAGTATCTTTAGTACACGGTATTTTAATAAAAATTCTTAGTCATTTTTGAGAATATCAAAATTTTCACAATTAATTAGAAGTAAAACATAAGAGTCCCTGTAAAGGGTAGTTTAGTGTGGAAGAATGTTTCTCAAAACCTTTGGATCGCATCCTTGGAAGATGCTAAACTTAATACTTTTCCTTTTTGAGTTGTGTTGACAGACACGCGGAGCTTGTTATAAAAATGCTTTTTTGGATGCAGGGGACCCTAAAACGTGTTTTTCCAGGGAAATCTCGGTATCGAATTTTTGGGTGGAATGCAACACCTCTATACACTATCTACAAAGTACATGCACAGAGTAAAAATTTAAAAGCATCAAAAATTTATCTCAATATATCAATAATGCTACGATACGACCCCAAATATCTGGAATATCGACCGTATCGAAGTTCTGCTTATTATGCTTATTTTGATTCATTAATTTCCTATGAAATTCTATTCTGGAGAAATTCGGTAGATACCAAAAGTGTTTTTATGTAAAAATGATATAAAAATAATGACGGGGGAAAAATAATCAACTTATCTGCTAATCGGTATTCAAAATGTTTGGAATCTTGCTATTAGCCTGCGAATATACATTATCCTATTTTTATTTGTAATATATAACCTACAAAAGTTTACAAAAAATGTTGTTTTACAAAACAGACTAGACACCGACAGGACCTACATAGGCCAAAAATTTGCAGACGTTCCAAAAAGGGGTTTATTGCAATGGTATAGTTTTACTTAATTCACTTCCATCTCCTATAAATGAACTCCATATGAACAAAATTAAATTTGGGTCAGAATTAAAAGGATCCCTCAATCTCGCACCTTCTATACGGAGGAGAATTTCAAAGAATTAAAAATACTAGTAATTAATGTAGTGTTGTAAATATAATATACATTTATATTCTAAGAATGAGTACTTTACGAATTTGTTTTTGGAAGCATATGCAAAATTGACACCTCTGAAAAATTTATATCACAGTTAATATTTGTAAATAAATGTACTGATAATTATCAATAGTAACCAATACATGTAATTTCTGACTTGATCTACATATTAAGAGTTGGACTTTGTGTGTAATCTCAACAGGATCAACAGATTGCAATTTAATGTAATATTCCATTCCTATGTGTTGCCAATTTTACCGCTGCATCAACTCAAATAAAAGCTTTTACAAAATTATGTTGTCATAGGGTAGTATTTACTCTATTTTAAAAAATAAATTGAAAGGGATATCTGAAACACAGGATCAGCAATCATGTACACAAGCATGTAAATGAAATTGAGCTATTTATGGACAATGTGGTTCTCAGCGTCCCATTCTACAATGGACGTGAAAGCCCGCTTAATTTGCTCAGATGACTATCAGGCTTGAGATTCCTATGTGTCCCGTAAATCTACGACACGAAGCTACCCTTTTTACTTTTCTTATAAAGGAAATCATGCTAGTATATTTACGGCCTCTAAAACATCGATCACCCTCCGCCAGATTTGAACACATGACTTTGGGGACCAGAGGACCAGCTTACCCTTAGCAACGTATGGCCTCTGTATGCATACATGTCTATATTGTGCATTTGACAACCTTTATAATTAACCTTTTAAAAATCTAATGGGTTGCATTCCTATGACTTTCCATACTATCGTTATTGTTGGGCATATAAACTATTCTTACGAAAATTTATTTTTCCGTCTAGTTCATTTTAACTCAGATAAGCCTGATCAGAAATCCATACATTACAAATTTCGTTATAAATGCAAGGGAAATAACGAGTAAAATGTTTAAGAGCTGGACACTATACGTTATCATTAAAATTCATTGTACTTCCATGCAATTGCCAGAAAGAAATGCATAAAGAAGGCATTAAAAAAGTTAAAATATTGCACCATTCGAACCAATGATGACCAACATTTCGGGAATGGTTTATGATATAAATTTATGGCATGTGTAATAACACATACACTTTATATTTTATATTTTCGTCTGTCGTTTGAATTTACCAGTTATGCAAGATTACATAAAATACCTTACGAATGAAGGGGATTTCAGGCTTGTCCGAAAATGTATATAAGAGTTTATTTTTCATAAATATCTATAATATATGGTATTTTAATTAAAATCGTTAGAAGAATCTTTAATAAAATCGACAAATTTGAAGAAAAACATCTTCAAAGTAAAGGGTAGTTTGGAGTGTCGATCTATTGCACTTTTTGATGGTTCTGTAGTTCTGTTTCAGTGACTTTCCCGTAATGAGTTGTGCTGTTCAGTATACACATATACGGGCTCTATAGAAACAGATTTTTTACTTTCTCTACATAGTGTATAGAGAAGGTATTGTATTGCATCCGAAAATTTGATACCCAAGTTTCCACCAGAATTACGTGTTTTGAGACCACCTAAATAAAAAACATTTTTAGAAAAATGTCCGTGTGTGTGAGGGGGTAGCTTAGCTCAAAAACAAAAAGACCGTTAAATACCAAACGTGGTATTTAAATTTGGTTAACTTCCAGGGATGTAACACGAAGATTTTCAATAAAATTCCCCATCCCCAACCCCATTTCATGGAACATTTTTCGAAAATTTTGATTTTCTCAAAAGGGCTCCAACGATTTTGATTATAAAACCGTATCTTTAAGACATTTTTATGACGAACGAAATGTATATTTTGGATTTTCTGCGAATATCCTCTGAAGGCTTCCTCATTCTGGATGCTTTTTGCCTAAATTTGCTTTGCTGCTAAACCGTAAGAGATACTGCACAAAAAATGTACATCTCGTCAAAGCACACAAGTTATGTCCTTTACATTTTTGTTGTGGAGGTAATCGTTTCCGAGATATTCCTTGTTATTGGTTTCAGTTGTAAGGTACTTGTAGTTTTCTCAAAGTGTCCGTTTTTCTTTTGTTCTACTCCTGGCCAAGCAAAGAAGCGATTTGCAATGACAATCGCATAACGGCAGTTTTTAAAACATTTGGCTGTCGGTTTAGCCCAGTGTATTTCTTTTGTTCTTTTCTATTAATAAGGAAGCAAGTAATAAAAACATTCTGCTAATGATTATCTCGCAGGGTGTAGAAGCGTAATCTTAGCGAGCAGTTTGCAGAACAGCTAGAGAAAGTCGTGTGAGTAACATCAGATTTTTTTGGACTTAGGTGTAAGAAGTGCATTAATTCCAGTATTTCCTCTGTACCTTGCATCGAATTGCAATTCTTCCTTAATTTACTATAAGAAGAAAGCAGTAGGGAAGACATAAAAACATCAATAATAAACATCTGCTGAATCAACTACAAGCAGAGATTCTAATGTTTAGAACAGCTCTCACATTATGCTAGGCGATTACTTCAAATTACTGCCACTTGGAATACTCGCAAATAGAGCGTGCCCTGCCGCTCACTGAACATTATCAATCCGGGGTCTGTGCTCGATACCGGAATTGCAAGGTACAGCTTCTATACCAACAGGATGTATTCATTTGACACATTCAAATAGGCGCCTTATTAAGGGAAGCACAGGGACTATACGTGAATTTTGGCAAAAATGATCAGTATTACAATTTAGAATTTCTACCTTATCTCTTCCAACCCTCCGGGCAAAATTTTGTTTATATATCTTTTTTTTATTACCGGAGAATGATTTGCTTGAGGCATGATAAGACATTTTGAGGTTTTTTATTTTCTCTACTGGTACTATATAAATAGTGTATATAGAAGGTATTGAATTCCACCCAAAATTTGGTACCAGCATTTCACCGAAAATACATGTTTTCGGTCCCCCTGAATCCAAAAAAAAAGCATTTTCAGAAAAAGTACGTGTGTTGTGTGTTCAGCATAACTAAAAAACGAAAAGACCGTTGAATACCAAACTTGGTATTTTCCAAGGATGCCATACGAACATTTTCAAGAAAATCCCCTCACCCGCAACTACCCTTTACATCGAACATTTTTCGAAAATTTTGATTTTCTTAAAAATGGCTCTAACGCTTTTGATTAAGATATCGTACATTAAAGATATTTACCTGACAAATAAAATTTATATCTTGAAATTTCTGTGAATAGCTTCTGAAGACTACTTTATTCTGGATCAATTTCACGGAATTTTGCATAACTGCTAAACCGTAAGAGATGGACAAAAATTTACCTCACAAAAAATATAGAGCACGTTAAAGTACATGATTTATGTTATATACATTTTATTCGTGGAGTTGATCGTTTTTATATATTCCTTGTTTTTGGTTTCAGCTTTGAAAAACTTATACTCTTATCATACGAACTTTGTTAACTTCTGTGCATACAAAGGAACTTCAGACACACAGCAACCAGCTTTTGACCATCACTTTAACCTATGGTACTCCCTTATTTCGCTTCTACTTACAAGGGAGCAAGTAATATTATTTCTGCTAATTTTTTCTCGATTAGCATGGAGTAAACAGAAGCACAAGCTTTTTAACAATAATTTGTTACAGAGATGTAGAGAAAGTCATGTGAATGGAAGATTAGATTTTTTCTGATGTTTCCCATATTTTTTACAACATATTTATACGCGTTTGGGAAATATTTGATCACATTTGATAAGCTTCTAAACTATATTCATTAATAAAAGCGTACATTATTTAATGAAAAAATTAATATTCAAATGACTACGCATTTTGCACCAAAATATTTTTATAAAATCTCATTTTTATGTTACTGCATCATATTTAGATAAACGTGAACAGAAATGGTCTTATTACTCATTTTCTTGTAAGTAGAAGGTAAATAATGAACGCCAGGCTACAGAGATAGTCAATCTTTTAAGAGATTTGCGCTATTATATTAATATCCATTCTCTTGATTGCAAAGAGAAAAAAATTGTATCGGAAAATTTGAATAAAGAATTATGAATATCTCAAACCGAAATATTCAAAAGAAATTGTATGTTTCAGCAAGATCTACACATTTTGTGCAATAAAATTTCTCATCTCATTAGGTGTGCTACATTCATTCACAGTGGAGGATTTCAGTGGCAAAATTCAAAATATACATTTCATACATCAAGGAAATATCTTAAAACATTTGGTATTTTAATAAAAATGGTGAAAAACATTTTTAAATTATCAAAAGTTTCGAAAAGCATTCTATGTATAAAATAGTTTGGATAGGGGGAGTTTTCTTGAGAATATTCGAGTCGCATCCTTGGAATATAATGAGCTTCAACATTAAGTTTGGTGCTTAATCGACTTTTTGACTTTGAGTTATGTAAGCAGATTATCAGGTCAATTATTATGAGAACATTTTGACTTTCTCTACAGATACTATGTACATAGCGTATTGCACCCAAACATTCATTAGAGATTTCACCGGAAATACACATTTTGGGTCCACATGAATCCAAAAAATAGCATTTTTGGAAAAAGAGGGGGGACAGAATAGCTCAAAAACAAAAATGCCGTTAAACACCAAGCTTGGCATTTAAGTTTGGCAACTTCCAAGGATGCGACATTTAAGATTTTCAATAAAGTCCCCCCACTCTTAACTACCCTTTACAGGGAAAAAAATTCGACAATTTTTAGTTTCTCAAAAATTCCTCTACATTTAAGGTATTTAAATGACAAATAAAATTTATCTTTTGAATTTTCTGGGAATAGCCTCTAAAGACCACTGTATTCTGAACGAATTTTGCTGAATTTTGCGTAACTGTTAAACCGTAAAAGATGGACAAAAACTTACTTCATAAAAAATGTAGATCACGTTAAAACACACAATTGTGTCATTTTTTTTCGTGGAGCTGATCATTTTTAGATATTCCTTGTTATTGGTTTCAGCCTTAAAAAACATACTTTTCTCATACAAGAATTTGTCACCTCCTGTCCATACAAATAAAGGAACATCAGACACATAGCAACCAGCTCTTGAGCATCACTTAAACTTACGGTATTCCCTATTTCGCTTCTACTCAAGATAAAGCAAGTAATAAGAATATTTATGCAGTTTTTCTCAATTAGCATGAAGTACATTGAAGCAGAGGTCTTTTAACAATAATTTTTTGCAGAGATGTAGAGAAAGTCGTGTGAATGTAACATCAGATTTTTCAATGCGTTTTCACAACTAACATTTCAGGCATATTCAGTACTTAAAATAGCAGTCAATTTATAAGATATGAGAGAAAACTTTCACAGTATATTATGCTAACTGAAATTTGCCGTGTAGTGTTTCATAGCACCAAGCTCACTCAAGTTCGATAAGTATATGTATTACGTATATTCCAAAAGGCTATCTCCAAATTGAACAGCACTTGGTGTTGAAAGGCAACTAATTTAAAATTACATTTCCTAGCAAACTTATTATTCTAGCTCAATAAAGTATTTAAGGAAAGGGTCCTCAGGACGTCCGGATTGAACATGTTGAAAGTACTAACCTGAGCAATAAAAATGCACATGGACCGTGTGTTTTGTAATAAATGTGATCATTGAGTTACTGCGACCAATTCACCCTCTCTAATTGAGCCAGCTTCTTATATATAAAACTCATCGCAAAATGTAAACAAAACACTCTCTTTTGTAATTTTACGCACGCACAAACCATACTGGCAACTTTTTTTTTCCCGAAATCCGCGAGTCATCTGTCCTAATAACGACATTGTAGATTCTAGTTCAGTTTTAGATTTGAATTTGACTCTGCCATTGGTCGATTGACCAACATACCTGCCCATATACAAACGAACGGAAGACTGTGCATTTCGCATCGGAAAGAAGAATCTATTTTCAGAAAGTCAATTTTTACCCCTCATTTCGTTCCAGTTCATTTACATACATTTAATCTTAACCTAACATAGCCTAACCTCAACGAAATCAAATCACGAAAGCTGTCGTTCACCTGTCACGTAGCCATGTTGTCTGCGTAACCAATAGTCATCTGGCGATATTATCTTTATCAATGTTGGCAGCCACTTCCATAATGAATTATAGAGACGAAAACAACGAAAAACTTGCAAACTACATGAGCGATCCTAACGGCCGAATAATATACTATGAAGTCTGGATCGGCAAAGCAATAAAGACCGTATTTAAATATTATTTATAAGGCTAAAAAGTGAATGGTAAGAAATATCTTTAATTTCAAATTACGTGCGTTAGCAGCCAAGATAATTACATTGCAGCCAAAAACTATGTTCAGAATTTCACGTTTTGAGACCCTCTTTATAAAACTATATTTCCATACGTGATCCGGATTTGGTACTTTTCATATTCTGCCATTAGAATCATTTTGTAGTTACTGGTCTGTTTTAATGGTTTAGGGTTCTAAGACGTAAAGTGCAGCCCAAGTTATAGGGCCCTAAAACGCAAAGCGTAGCCAAGGGATCTATGAAGCTAAAACCCCATTGATCAAAAAATAGGCAAAATCTCGGCAATCCAGAGCATTTTCAAATCTGTACATTTTAATATTTCCAACAGTTTCTAATCCCAATCACCAGTGGACGTTTTACCAAATAATTTTTAAGAGAAGGTCTTGTGTGTGTTTTCACAGTATTACTCAAAAAGAAAATTTCCAGATGAATGTCTAAGTTTGTATTTAGGTTCATTATCTTTTTCGAATTCATAGATTTTCTATAAATTGTACGTTTTCGTTTATGGCTTAACATTTATTTAAAGCAAATTTTGTATCAACATTATTTCAAGACAGGTGCTATTCATGATTCAAGTTCAAATCTTTGTTATTTTTAAAGTTATCTCAATATTTAGCAATTTCTCGCAATTGGATGAAAAAAGTTTGGAAATTTAAGGCCATTATACAGCGTGCATTTTTTTCAAATTTGACTATCATATTACCTCTATATCCTAGTGAAATGTTCACAATGTACTATTTCTGAAAATATTTATTTATATTAAATGAAGGGTTTGTAAGAATAGCACAACGGCAGAAGTCAAAGAAATTATGCCAATGTAACATCTAATATTTTATAAGATAGTTTTGTTTTAAAAGTATAATGCAGAATTGAGTTAACATGTGTGCATAAAACTTCACAACTTCACACTTTGCACCTACATAAGGTTTGGTAAAACGTTCATTACGCTCGGCAGAGTGCTTGTGGTGTTAAGATCGGGCCCCTCAAGTTGAAGGAGCAAATCCACGATAAACATAAATGGGCAAAAAACGACTTATTGACAGTAATAATATATAAAATTACGCCTAATGTGTCATTCAAAAGCCAAACTCTAGAAATTTCATTACTGGAATCTGTGAAATTTGGAAAATCCACAGTATGCAAGATATTTTATTGAAATTTAAACGCATTATTATACTAAATAGTGATACTTTTACAAAGTATAAAAAAATATATCTTATGTTGTTGATGTTTACCGTCTTAATGCATTATTCTGATAAAGAGCTAGGTGATGTAACTTAAAAATATTTACATTATAAATCCAGTTTAACAGAAAATGAGTTTACAAATATTGTGTCATATGGTAATTATGCAGAGATCTGGCCGCTCTAAAAATTGAATAAAACTAAGTGTGATTGATTGAATTTGTATTTCTGATGACAATTTCAAAGGTCTTATTTGTCGAAGCGATTGTCTTTTTGATTATAGACAAATTCGTATGCATGCTGGAGCGGTTGGTATTTTGCGTATATGACGGATATTTACGAAATGATTATATATAAACGAGTATTATATAAACAATAAATGGTTTTATAATGTTCTGAAACATTTCTTTGCTGAGTACTACCACAACAGAAAATTAGAAACATTAACCTAAACGGATTCGAGCCTAGCGTCGCGCTAAATTTGAAAACCACCGGACTAAGTGGTTTCGCTTCAGAAACAGATAAACAAAACAAAACCCACATACTCCTCCACCAACTACTCTAGTCTCACTAACCGGTGAATTATTCCTACGGGTTCTCACTACGCGTTAATCCTGCCAAGAGCGATATATGACGTTCTTGCATACTATTAGTCTTCCGCTAGCAACGAAAACAAGCATTTTCATTATAAACCCAATATTTCAGCATAAACCTACACATTTATTATTCATATATTACTCGTGTATGCATAATTATTTGGTAAATATCCACAAAATATCAACCGTTCCAAAATGCACCGAATTTGTCTATAACAATAATAATAATAAAATCTTTCCAACAAATAAAACCTTTTAAATAGTCATCAGAAATACAAATTCAATCAATCACACTTAGTTTTATTCAATTTTTAGAGCGCCAAAGTTCAGCATAATAACCGAAAATATGATTTAAAGTTGGGCATGTCTATTAATAAGCATGCGCGTAACTATTTATAGCTTTAATTAATTGCTAGTTAAAAGTACGCCAAGTGGTAAAAT
Source organism: Hymenopus coronatus (assembly GCA_030762935.1). Lineage (NCBI taxonomy): Eukaryota > Metazoa > Arthropoda > Insecta > Mantodea > Hymenopodidae > Hymenopus > Hymenopus coronatus. The sequence continues at coordinate 35,545,716 of CM060900.1, read as the reverse complement.
CTACTTTCCTAAGTTTTGAATTACTATTTCATTACGGAAAAATAATTTAATTCCAGTTTTTTACAATTTTTGGGTCCAGTTTCATACATATCCCATATGTACTTACACCTTCAGTTGAAGCACGTTCCGAAAACTCGTATGCAACTACAAAAGCCAGAAGGAACAAAGGAAGATAAACCTTACATGCAGAAGTTACCGTCAAATGGGAAAGGTACGGCTTCTCAGAAGTGACATTACTTTCTAGAATTTACCAGTGAATGAATACCAACAGACTAGTTATCGAATCGCTGTCTCGCATTGTAATTTATATATTCTGATAAATTGTATTTTTAGGATGTTCATCTGCTTTTTTCTTTGGATTTTATACTTAAAGCTTTACTTTCCTTTTATATTAATTTAGTATAACACAACTTTGAAGCAACGCAAGGCTATTTAATTTGTACTACAATTTTTAAGTAAAACACCGCATTAAGCATTATTTTCATACTTTCTCAATTCCTTTTAATCATGTTTCAGTATTCAAAATGCTCCTTGGCTTCCAGGCTAGAAATGCATTTTTATATAAATTCTTCAGTGAAATGCAGGTTATAGTATTAAATAGTGCGAAAATTACTTTACATAATATACACTTAAAAGTCGAAAAGTTCAGTACACGTTCTTCAAATTAACGGAAATTAAAAATGCTTAATGTTTGTATAATAATTTCAAGTTAAACATTTTGGCGAGGTGTAATAGACCATGGAGTCCAAAGTGGATTTAATATTAGCATATCAAAGTGATGAATTATGAATAAAATGTTAATATACTGCCATAGTTTGTGTTTAACTATTTAACACTTCACATGTGTCGCATGTTTTATGTGTAAAGAAGAAAAGTAAATGAGGCATGAATATTTTGTTTTTATAGTTACGTTGTCTTAGGATATATTGCCTTCTTAAACCAAAATAAAAAGCCATGTTACCAAATAAGATACACAGAAATAGAGAAAATACAGTTGAAGAGTGCATACCTTACTACACGTCCGTGTTTGACAAGATCTCACTCACTTCGCGAACTAAATACCGACTGCTTAGCAGAACCTGAAGCCACCCCACAGTTCATTGGAGTAACATGACCTTTAGACAATTGCCAGGCTAGCCAAACTTAGAAAATGGAAACTCTTAAAGGCGCCGATCTGTGAATCTTCCAAACCCTATTCTATTAACTCTTAAATGTTCTACCACATATTACGTCTATAAAAATAGTTGTGTTTGGAAAGACCAGGATTGTGTGTTTTAAACACAAATTTACGCTATTTTACAAAGCAAAACAAAGGTTCCTTACCGTGAAAATTTCATTATTATATTCCTTACTGAGCTTGAAAAAGTTCGATTAAAATATACTTCTAAATTAATTTGTCTTAAAGTATTAATTGTATTATAATAAATACTGATATTTTCAATTGTAAATTTCTACATTTGCAAAACAAATAAATAAACAAAGCTCTGACTTCAGTGCCGTAAAATACTTCCCTTATAAAATTAGCTACACATCAAGTTTTAGCTAACAAATGTGAAAGAAGTTAATCCCAAAGTACCTCTCCGATAATTTAAATGGTGAAAAATTACAAAATATAGAACTGAGAGAAACGCACAGGAAAATTCAGACATAAAAGTTACCTGAAATTTAGTTAGCTTAGTTTTACTTTTTCTACCACGTACTATGTATGCAGAAGATAGAAAAGGATTGTATCCCAACCAAAATTTTACCGAAAATATAAGTTTTAGGTCTCTTGAATATAAAAAGTTAATTTCAGCTTCTTTTGTGTGTGTATGTGTGTGTGTCTGTAAACAGCATAGCTAAAAAAAGCTATTAAATACCAAACTTGGTATTTAAGCTCATAACATTTAAGGATTGGGCGCGAAGAGCTTAAAAATCTCCCCATCCCTTTTAAAGTTTCTCAAACATGTTTGTAACATTTTTTATCAAGATACTGAATGTTATTTCCATCACAAATAACATGTATATCTTGATATTTTCATGGCCTAGCCTCTGAAGCCTTCTTCATTCTGGATGATTTTTACATAACTGGTAAACTGTAATAGATGAACCAAAGCTTACCGCTTTAAAAGTGTAAAGCTCGTTAAAACACACAATTTAATTAAAATTCAATTATTTGTGAAGTAAATAATTTCTGCGATATTTCTTGATATTGGCTTCAGTTTTACAATACCTAAACTATTCTCACATTTGGAAATCGTTATTTGTTATTCTTTCTACGAGAAGGGCATTTCAAAACCCTCTCAAAGCAGCTGGCTTTTAAAGATTTCTTTTACTGTATTTCCTTATGCCTCTCGTACAGTCAAATTATATCTAACAAACACACTGCTAAGGTTTATCTTAATAAGCGTGAAAAAGAGAGAAGTTTTCGTAAGAATAGTTCGTTGAAGTACAGATAGAGAAAGTTATATGAATGTAGCAGATAAGATTCTGCATTAAATAGCATAAATGTTTAATTAAAATACATAATTTAGAAACTGATTAGTGTGTATGCGGTTAATTTTTGCATCATTTTACTCCTGAGAATGTTGCAAATATTCACCAACAAATTTAATTTTTTTTGTAAAGATTTTGGTATAATTTCATGAAAAGTAACCTGTGAAAGCAAATAAAATTGAATCTTCATCATCGTATTCATCATTAAGGGTGCCCATTTGACATTGGTAAAACTATGAATAAAGCTCAACTTATTCTGGGAGGTTGCCTTCCGTGGCTAAGTGGTTACCTCTTGTGCCCAAGGTCGCGTGCTCAAATTTGGCGACCACAAATAAAACACATTTTTATCTTTTATTTTGAAACAGTGCTTTTTTCTTCTTTTAGTTACGTGCTTTCCTTGCACTGATGTACATATTACTCAATGGATGTACAGGTTTTGTAGAAAGTGTAAGTCTCGTTTTTAGGTTACGAAAAAGTGAAATGTCCTCTTACTTAGACCATTAATGAATTTAGCATTTCATTTCTAACAACGTGTTTATTGGTGAATTCAGGTCATTTCTGTGTAAACTGTTTTATCTACCACTAAACGTGCCAGTATGAAACTGAGCTTTCTACAATAACCGATTCAATTATGAAAATTAGCTACTTTAACTAAGAGCAACCTTAAACTAAAAAAATGAATAAATTTGGCAAGAGTAGTATTTAGAGCTGCAAATAAGCGTCATACTTTAACCTTGCTGGGAGTAACCAGTCCTCCATCGATCGAAAACTTCAGCAGGTCATCCATTGCCTGTGATAACATACGCGAATCTCTACAGGCTAATGCTTCCGGTGAAAAATGTGATATACAAGAGCAAGTGAATTATAACGGAATTATTTCTCGTGGAACAAGTGATATTTCAACTTGGCCAAAGCTTATATTACCACAAAAAGCGGTTTCACGGAAGCCGAAATCTTCTCCTGTAACAGGTATCAAAGCTAGTACTATACTAAAAACTATTGATACGAAATTGTGGATCGTTTTATGGCGTTTTTATCACACGTTACCTGAAAGACTCCGATATTGACAATTTTGTGTGTGATCAACTGCCAACTAATATAATGACCAAAATGTTTTTAAACTTTCTAGACTTTATATGATAGCAGTATAACTGAACTGTCGCACTTATACTTTAAGACTGAAACTTTCCAGAATAATAATATGTATTTACTACGAAAATTGAAACAGAATGAAACCTCTGTGGTCTACTTCATAGTTTGCTTAGTTGTCAAGTAATATGCGGAACAGTAGAGGAGCAAGGAATGTGTTTTAATACAAAAAAATTATTCCTATAATTGGTAATAAGTATATTTGCGAAAAGACACACACCAAAATGTTTTAAAGAGGTTTATAATATCCACCTCCCTCCCCACCATCAATAAATGTTTATTTTTAGCTGTATTATGTTTGCTCATGAATATATAGGCTGAAGCATTGGTCCATGCACTTTATTTCGCCTCTCTCTACACCATACATGAACTTTTGGACTTGATCCTTCAAGCTCGTATGGGATATGTGGATTTAGTCTAGTCCAAACATTGTAGTTGTGCGTGTTTACTCTCCCGTTGACATGAAAAGTAGCCTCGTCTGTAAATAACAATTTGTTTAAGAAGCCGTCATCACTTTCAAACCGTTGACTCACTATGCATCAAAAATTGAAACGAGTTTCACGTAAGGCTTGTAGACGCTGTATATGAAATTGATGCAGTTTCAGGTACTTTCAAACAATACGCTCCATGCATTTCTGCTGACAGTCGTCTCAAGCTTTTCGTAAGACTCCTTGTCATAGTTCCAGAGATGACCTTTTCTCAGGCTGGGTTTTGCCTGCGACCTCCTGCATGATTTCTTTTAATACAGGACCTGTTTCTGAAAATATTCGATACCGCAACATTATCGAGTCGTATTTAGGTACATTACGCACTCCATAATTATGTCGAAATTCCCTTTGAACTCTCTTAAAGCTCTTAAATTTAACGCACCAGAGAACATATTGGGCCCGCTGTTGATTTGTAGTACTCATTTTACTGTCAGGAAACGACTCCTATAGTCATATCGGTTTTTATAATAACATTTTATTTCATCCATACCCAAACGAATCACCTTATATTTTACCTAATGATGCGCACAGTCATTATACAAGAGGGTGCGGTGCGGTAACTTATTAATGCATTCATGTAGATTAAGCAAGTCGTTGAATGAAACACCCCTTGTATTAGTTTGAAACTTTAAGCAAGTTACGAAAAAGATTTTTAATTTAAAAACCAATCTCGGGAATTTTAAATTGAAGTCTGCTTTTACAATGAAATGAATACCTTAGTTTTCAATTGTTATCGATCTATGGCAATATTTCTGAGTGTTGTATCTTAAAAAGTCGATTAAAGTTTGGGTTATTATAGAGAACTTCGGCCGCTCTAGAAATTAAACAAATGGTGGTTTGACTGTAAGTTTGGTTTATACTTGTTACGTTTACACCAATTTTTTTTATCGGAAAAGCTCCGTAATTAAGTTAAACGCTAATTTATTACGTGTGCGTAGCGATCCTTTTTTGTGAATATTTATAAAGTATGCTGCCTTAAAGGAGTAGAATATAAATAAAGAAGTCTTGTACTTTTGCAATGTAAATATATAATAATACTACACGCTAAAGTGCCTAAAACCTGAGTTTCATTGTCGGCGGCAGGCGAACAGTGTTGTGGAATGCAACACAGGCATATGTTGCTAGACGCTGTGCTGATGTATGACAAGTATGTTTCACGCAGATACAGCTGTTCAGTGAATTTTATTATACAGAACTTCGGCCGCTCTAAAATCGAATGAAACTAAGTGCGATTGATTGACTTTGTATTTATGATGACAATTTCAAAGCCTGTGGATTTCAAATTTAGCGCGAAGTTAGGTTCCAATCCGTTTAGGTTAGCGTGTGTATATAAACAGGTAGCAAAATTAGTTTTTTAAATCACCTCCCCACCCCTAATCCCCCTCTAACCCGGTCCCGTTAGAGTGCAAAACTGGTATAAGTCGCAGCGGAGAGAGTTAGTTGCCCAACTTGTAAATAATTACCAAAGTTTGTATTTTTTCAGTGGCAATAAAAAGTCTGTCTGTCTGAGGTCTTCAAAATAGGAGTTGAAGTCAATATATTCGAACCCGTGTTAAGGCATGAATTTTGGTCAACAATAACACAAGAACTGAAAGTATTTAGTCCTGATCCATTCCTCCTTAGCCAGGAACCTGGCATTACTAAATGTTTCGTGATTCATTGTATAAACTTGTGTGTGTTTGTACTGAACAGTCAGTAAAATAGTGAAGTATAAACTTGATTTGAGTTCTGAAAATATTGATTTTATTTCTCTATGTTAACATTGGTGTAATAATTCCAGAATTTAACTATCATTGAAGGCTATGGACTCTTGGTAAACACAGTCAAAACTCAAAAGAATAAGTTTTACGTTTAAACATATGCCTAAAATATAAAAACTCGAATGTTAAAATATTTACAGAGCTAGGAAGTTTGTACTAATTTCCTTATGCAGAGTAAGAGCGGCCACACTGACAATACCAGGCGGCATTTCTTGCGCGAGCAAAGGTCAACGTAGAGTGCAACCCATTACTGCATAACAGCTATCACTGCATAACACAGAACCACGTCGGTAGGTGGGAAGGAAGGCGTGCGAATAACAGTTTTGGTCTGTTCAAATTTGAGCAATATTAATCTGTTTTACGATAGAAAGTTTTCTGGCTCTGTACTTATTCATGCACTTATTTAGAAACCGATGGCAGTTCTAGTACACAAACTGTAAAACGTCTAGTAAAAGAACTCCACAGAAACATATTGATTGAAAATTTGTTCAAAAGGCTACCCACAGCTATCACACTGTTACAGTCCAGAGGTATGAATGCTGAACTCAATCTGTGCGGCATGTATAAATGTCAAGACGGATCTACCAATCCACGAGCATTCTACCTGAAATAAAGATGAAAATGAACAGAGTAATTGAAAAGAATCAGAGTTCAGATGTGTCACATACAAGCTGCACTTTTAGATCCCAACACTTGCTATTTGCTTGGTGATACTGATAAGGAACTGATAAAATATTTCAAACATGCCCCGATCACATCATGCGAAGTGGAATGAACTTTTTCGCTTTACAAATCTTGTTTGTCAGAACATAGGATGATGTCTGCCTTTGAAAGGCTTCAGAAGTACATATAATTTTCAGTAATACGGCTGCGGATGAGTAAAGATTTAGTTTAATTCTGGAGCCAGCCATATACATATATATATATATATATATATATATATATATATATATATATATATATATGTAACAATTTGTATGTTGTAGATAATTATTGATCTAAACAGGTGCACCTTTACAATGTCTCATAAGTTATTTTTGTTCTCTGGAAATGGTACTATTTACTTGACAAAGGTTTGGTTACCTCTCTCCGCTGTGCCTTCTAATCAATGACTTGTTTTGATGCAGCAAGATGCCCGGTCGTAATCTGAATACGGAGCGAGAACGGTATGAAATTCCTTGCTCTGATTATTATCAAGTATGCGTTTGGATCCAGAGTGGAATTGGATTCTCACATGCATAGGCCATGTCTGTAAACAACCACCAAGTGTAATACATACCTTCTGAGAATTATCTTTCTTAATCTTAATAACCTATAACGGTCAAAATATGTATAATGTATGCGTGTATGACACAAAAAGCCTTTGACGCAGCAAAAACTACACTCTAGCTTAGAATTCGAAGTTCAGACCCATTTCACAAGATTAATAGCTTCATTTCATGTTGTACCTATGATAGCTTGTAGGACCATCTATCTTTTTCTAGTAATGGTCGAAATAGTTGGAGCAACGTTTTTATTCTGATACAATTTTAGGTGTAGTTTCTTTATTTCTTTCCTTTTGCCAATATAATAAAACGAATTACCTACTTAGGTTTCAGGAACAACGTAACAGCGAATTTTCATATTATTCTTTAATCTAATATCTGCAATTGATCATGGAATAACACAATAGTTAAATATTTTCAACAGCTACTATACTTAAAAGCAAGGTGGATGAAATCGCATGGTTGAAGAATTAACAAACTTTTGAACTGCATTATATTCAACTGTAACTACAGCAAAAACATCAAACCAGACAAGATCTTTATTTTTTATATTTATCACCATATTTATCCTCATATACTTATTGGGTATTGAAATAAAACACTACAAACGAATTCAGTATAATCGTACACCTAGACGGCCCGGGTTCGATCCCAAGCGACCGCATGTGAGATTTGTGGTGGACAAAGCTGTGCTGGGGCGAGTTTTATCCGGGTTCTCCGGTTTACCCCGCTATATAAAAATATTCTATGATCATTTGCGATATTTGGACATACACATTTTATAATGTTTAGTTTCTGAATATTTGTAACCAGAGCATATGTTTCTCTATGGGAAGGTTTTGATGTTTTATGCACCCCCCCCCCGCCCAATGATGTATAAAAACAATAAAGTAGGCGTAGATAACAGCAATAGCATCAAACAAAATGAAGTAACATTTCTTCCTCTACTCTTTTATGTATTCATTTTGTTGTTTTTTATTTTACTTTTTTTCTTGTTTATTCTTAGAAATCGTATGTGTTGAGCACTGAGAGTAAACAAAAATATATTGACATTATTTACGCTATTATCGCTTCTTTCCAACTAAGATATTCTCTACAAATAGCGACGAGTCTCCCCAATTGTCAGAACGCGAACATTAAAGTTGCATTCTCAAGAAACCATCATTATAGACGGTGGTAGTTGTGATTGTTCAACCGTACTTTTCTATATTGTTTTATTAGTTACTTTTCTTTCCTTTTAGTTTCCTGAGTTTTAAGTGGCTGTTTGTGTGAGTGCGTTGTATAATACTTTCTAAATACGACCGAAGACATGTAAGGCTATTGGACATGCAGCTTAAGGCTAGATTTGAAAAAAAAAAAAATAAACCAACAAATCGCAGGTATTTCAGCTAGTAGTCAATAAAGTTTCTATATATTACACGAAATATTTTACCATGTATAGTTCGAAAGTGTTCTTAGATATGAAATGTGATTATATGGTAATGGGAGTAAACTTAATGCAATCTTACTTTTACCCAAAAAAGACAAACAACAAAAACTACTTATTGTACGCAATATAATCTCAGAACATCTTGAAAATCAATGTTTATTTAAATTGCATAAGGTTTTAGCAGTGCATGGTTAATATATTCTTTATCTCGTGGTTTATGTAAATAGAAATATTAACGAATTGGTTTCAACTAATGATATGTATATCAGCATAATACCAGAAATATGGATAAGCCCTAATTGTTATATAATAATACTAATATTATTAATATTATTTTTGTTATTGTTATTGTTATTATTACTAATTTTATTATTACTAATTTTATTGTTATTATTATTATTATTATTATCATCATCATCGTTGCTGTTGTTATTGTTGTTGCCTTCGTCGTCACTGTCGTTAATCGTTATCGTTAAACGATATCGTTATCATTATCATCATTATCATTGTCTTTATTATTTTTACTATTATTATTATTACTATCATTATTATAATTATTATGAATATTATTATTATTTTTATTTTAATTTTAATGTCTCCTTAGGCATTGATATCAGTCAAGTCATTATCTGTACATAGTTTTACATTCTTACACCCACCCACTGTCATATACACACATACAACACACCCACTTGCAATATTTGTTGTAGAACTCAATTTTATAAAATACTAAAATGTTGTCTTTTGTATATATTTTAAAATGGGTTTTGAAATTTAAAATAAGTAATTTTTTCTAAAAATTAAAGTTTTACAGAAATACACCCACACATCCACACAGCTCTAATTTCTGTGTCATTCTGTGTATAATAACGAAATTGAAATAAGTAGTAAGACATTATAAGAAGATACAGAATGTTAATTTAATAAATTAAAACCTTGTCGGATAAATAATCAGCAACAGCTAGTTCAAATTGAATTAATAAATATTAAACATATTTTTTAGTAAAATTAAGGTATATAAATACAAATATTTATTCAAATTAAATATTATGTATAAATACACAATATTAGGTCAGGTACCATCCAGTCATGTTATCGCTAGTGTTAAATTTTATAAGAGATTGCCAACTTAGATTAAAGAATTAAATGATTATAGTTTTAATTAACATTGAAGACGTGGCTGGATATGCAACGACTCTTGGAAAAAGTTTACATTAACTATAGAAAACAGTTATGACTTTTACCATGCATAGGATGTATCGTTTAGTTTGAGCCGCAGATCATGTTTCGAAAATGTTTTGTTCTTGAGTAGTAAAGGTTTCTATATTTTACTAATTTCTCGGACTAACAAAATGCTCGTGTTTTACCAGGTTAACCCACGCATCCTAATTTTCCGGAAGTTATGATCTTATTGGCTAATTTTTGTGTCAGTTGTAGGAGCCGATGTTGTAGCCAATGAAAGTCGGGATGTGATAACGGGTTAGCTCATATGATATTTTAAGTTGGTAAACAGCTGTACATTGTAAAATAAACTAGTAATGAGCCATGATGTGTTGCACAACTCAAAGTTATTGTGAGTTTTCTTTGGAGAATACTGTAGAGCTGTTTATTAAACACGAGTATGTAAACGGATATTTAACAGTGTTAAGTGCATATGTGTACAGTACGCGCATAATATAGGTATTATGTGTGTATATATACATGTAATACATACAAAGGAAACGCTCTGTGCCTTTTCTAAAACAGCTACTGCGTTATATTCACAAAAGTATTAAGGTAGGTAAGCTAAAGTTGAATTAAAGTTACGTTTTTTAAGAGCTTTTGAAAGTAGAAGTAGGAAAGTACGACTAGGAATACGAGTATGATAAAGTTCTCTGGTTTCAAGATTTTGGTGAGGTTAGGTTTTGTATGTATGTGTGTGTGTGTGTGTGCGCGCGCGCGCAAACTAGATCGAAAAAACGGGTATCAGCTTATTTGGTTTAAAACCAATAAGAGGCGTTAGGCCATAGCAAAATTCAGCGGACTACAGACCCTTTAATTTCGATATTTAGGCGAAGTTTAGGTTAGCTTAGGTTCAGTGTGTGAGTATGTATGTACGAGGTCTGTTTGAGCGTGTGAAGAGAGACGGAGAACTATGTCAAAATGAGGAGTAAATATGGAGTTTACGAAAACCATTAATAAGTGTTTTTGAAAAAATAGCAGTGCAAATGAGGGCCTTTCTCGGGGGGAAACCAAATACGCTATGTAGTCAAAGATAACTTTAGCACAACTCTTCTTATAATTTGGCTGAATTTTTTGATAGTGATGTTATTACACAAGATGTTTAATATACATGTAATAGCCTATTTTATAATGTATTTAGTGCCCAATTATTATTATTATTATTATTATTATTATTATTATTATTATTATCATCATCGTTATGATGGTCATCGGTGGTGGTGGTGGTGGTGGTGGTGTAAACATAAAATATTATTTAGAGTTATAAACGCAGATAAATTCTCTCCCGAAAAGCATTTAGAAATACACCAACTAGTAGTCATATCAGTAGACATTTTCTTTCTCTACTACGTGTTGTAAGTACTATATTCCTACCTAAAATTCAATGCCGAGATTTCAGAGGAATATCCAACAGAAAAACATTTATACAATGGTTTGTGTGTCTGTGAACAGCATAGTTGTAAAACAAAAATTCGTATTAACACCAAACTGGTATTTAAGTTCAATATTTAACAAAGATGTGACACAAAGATTTTGAAAAAAAAAATCACCCTATCCCAATTATACTCCATTTGGAACATGCTTTGAAATGTGTGATTTTAAGAAAATGGCTTTCATATGTGTTAAAAACATTTTAATATCATAACGTATACCCTGAAATTTCTGGGAATTGTCTGTGAAATCCTTTGCAATCCAACGGAATTTTGTATAACCTAGTGTTTCTGGTAGACTCTACACGATTGACATAAACCTGTTGCACAAATAATGTAGATCTCTTTAAAAGTTATTTCAAATAACCCCTTTTGTGGCATAAGCCATTCCCGAGATAATGCATATTATCGGTTCCAATTGATCAATGATTTGTCATTCTTTTTCAAGTCGTGCTGATTTTCACTTTTTTCTCGCAATTGCATGAAAAGACCAGTTTTTATACATTTGACTATCGCTATTCCTTTTTTTTTTTATTATTTTCTCTAACGCACTGTCATGTAGCTACTTCTGCAGTGAGGTATCTTGATTAAAATGAGCTAGATTAGAGAACAAGTATGAGGTCACGCAGTTTCGAAATCTTGTGTCCACCTTTCTTTCTTTTCTTCTTGTACAGGTCAGCCCACTCAAAGAGACTACCAGCATCAAAACAAGAGTCTACCGACCTGCTACTTAAACCGAAAATCCTGGTTATATATTTCTATATGCTTCTATTTAACAACAAGAAACATGTGTTATGCAACCATTTCAGAAAATTTAATAACGATTTGCAGTAGCTGGGCAGAAAAACTAGCTTATGGCGACTAATTCTCAGAATATATATAATAAATAAAGTGGGTAGTGAGTAGAAATCATGTGATTGTAACGGATGAGATTTCTTTCTTCCTTTACTACGTATATACGAAATTTGTAGGTGTAAAATGAATTGCATTCCCACCGAAGTCATTTTTAGGAAAATATCTTTCGTTGCCTTGACGTATGTGTCTGTTGTCAGCATAAATCAAAAACGAAAACACAGATAAACACCAAACTGTGTATTTTAATTTCCAAAGATACAAAGCGAATATTTTCAGGAAAAACCTCCCACCCCAGCTACCCATTTCTTGGAGAATTGTAGACATGTATGATTTTCTTATCCTCTTCATTCTGAATGACTTTTGTATAATTTTTAAACCGTAACAGACCGACAAATCGAACTACAAGAACAATTTAGAACTCGCTACAACACAACATTTGTGAAATAGTTTTTTTTTTTTTTCTTTAACACGTACAGAAGTACAAAATATAGAAGGTATACACTGGGATTTCAGCGTAAATACTTGTTTGACGTCATATAAATAATTAATTATAATAGCTTTTACTTTCTTTAGTCCATGTACATTGCGTAGAGAAATGTATTGGTATTCCATACAAACAATTCGATAAAGGGATTTCACCAGATATAAAAGATCTGTGGCCCCCTGAATCCAAGTAAGAGTATTTTAGAAAGGTGTGTGTGTGTGTGTGCGTGCGTGCGTGCGTGTGTGTGTGTGTGTGGGGGGGGGTCGGTTAAATACCAAACTTGGCATTCAATTTTAGTATTTTACAGGGATGCGACTCAATTTTAAAACATTTTACTATTGCTTTAGCCTAGTGAATTCCTTATTTCCCTTATACTTTAAAGGATATATATAAAGACCGTTTCTGATAAATATCTTGATTAGCATGATGTACATAAACGAGCAATTTCTTGTAAGAATATTTAATATGCATAACAGATTGAATGGAACGCATCAGATTTTTGTACTGTTTCATATATACTTTGGCTTTAAGGTGATGCTTATGTTAATTTTGACCAAACTTTGTGAAAACATAACATTTTATAATAAAATGATATGAATTCTAAATTGTATTATTTTACCCATAGATGCTCTAAACTCTGAGTTAATTGAAGCTCTAAATGGGTAGTTGCATGCTTATTAATTGGCACTCCCAAGGCACTTCATTTTCTCTCCAAGGTTTTCGCAATATTTTTGCATACTAAAACTGCTTCACAGGTGCAATTTTTCATTAATCTCTTTCTCAATTTTTATCATGTTTCTCGAAAGAACATTAAAAAACTAATAATATACATTCGAAATTGTGCTTCCGTTTTGCGAAATAAATCTAGTACATTTTGAAAACACAAGATTTTCGGAGTGTTCGAAAAGTAATAATTTTTCTACAATAATTAGGGTTAGTATAAAAATATAATATTACATTTGTATTTGTAAACTCATAGTGTAAGGATAGCATTTCTAGGGGAATATTTCTATAAATGCTCACATAGCTCATTTTTATTGGAGCAATGAAATTAGGCAAGGAAAATTAAACTGGGTCTTCAGATTTATTCGGACTTTAACGTCAGTGAGTTTAAAGGTATGACGACATTATTATAATTATTTCAGCAAGTCCCTTGTCTCAAAGGGGGGGTGCGGAATTGAACCTTGCATTGCCGACTTTGTAAACAGGTTGATGTACATACTAGGCGGTGCAGATTTGTTTTTCATGAAGACATTTTGTCCGCTCCTTTCACTCCATATAGAAGTGACCACCAGTCACAGAATTTGTATAGTAAAGTGCTACTTCTAAACCGGAAGAATGCATTACCCTTTAAAGCAAATGCTGTGTTTGCGAGTTTACGAGACGCAAGCGAATGTTCCAAATGTAAGTATTGGAAAGTTACTGTGCAAGTACCTTGTTGTTCACTAAGGTGAATTCGAAACTTTCGACATCCACCCTCCTCTACTCGTCTATCGCTAGTCCTCTGAAAGGGGCAATGCGTGGTAAACTAGCTACCTAGCATTGGCGTTATGCGTGGACTAATGTCCAGCGGCAAAGGCCGAATAAATCTGAAGACCTGTATAAATATCCATAACATAATTATCTTTCCTATTGTGTGTAATAACTGATATCAATTTCAATAAGATATCTTGCATATCTACTGTGGATTTTACAATTTTCACAAATCAAAATGAAATTGAGTTATGTATGGACGTTCTTAAACTGCTGCGGGTCTTAGCGTCCTACTCTATATCGTGCGCGAAAGACAGCTTAATTTTGCTCAGGGTCCTCTCTATCAGGCTTGAGGTTCTCAAGTGCCGTAAATGTATGACACGAAACCAACCGCTTTATTCCCCTTCGAAGAAAACCATGCTAAGGATTTTGACGCCCGAAAAAAATCCCTGGCCCTTTGCCGAGTTTGGAGCCACGAACTAGTTGCCCCTAGACCAAGGAAGGCGACCCAAATTTCAAGGAAGCACCACCTTATCTGCATGGTCCTATCGACGGTATTTTCCCTTTGGAACATATTACCTAACGGAGCGCTATTAATTCGGGTACTAATGTCGATGGATTTTCTATTTATCTTTAATTTTAATTATTAGACCATACACATGTATATTTTCAAACCGTTGTTAGGATAGGGAATATTCTGGGCTAGAGAAAAACCCCACTCCTAGCCGGGAATCGACACCTGGACCGCTCGCAATGCAGGCAGGTAGTGTTGCCAACACCTCTCAGAGAGATAAGCTAGAACATCGTACAAAATAAGCTAAAATGTCTAAAAGTCAACTGAAAATGGCTCGAAAGAATTTACGCTACTATGATTATTAATGTTATTTAACTAAACTCTATAGCAATGACTGCATCTGTTATTGAGTGGTCGTAGGCTTCTGGCTTCTCATCCATAGGTTCCGTGCTCGATTCCCTGCTGGGGCAAGAAATTTTCTTTTAACCAGAATAATTCCCTATTCCCTACAGAGTCTGAATGTGCGTATGATTGAAGAAAAGAAAACGATTAAAAAACCAACGCTAAACAACCTCCAGTCAGCGAGTTGTTTCTAATGTAAAATTCCCGATATGACCATGTTTGTTAAAGGGGCTATATAAATGAAACAATGGGGTAAATAAATAAATATTCGGTAAAAGTTTAGTTTGAATACAGAACGGATTTCAGGCTTTTTCCCCCTTCTTCCCACTATGAAAAAACAACGTAATTTGTTGTTTCAAAAACACCCTTAGAAATAGTTTTCGGAAGCTTCATCTTCCCCATATTTCGATTGTATTATATTTACACTGCATTTTCCATGTATAAGTGGGAATAATAATTTTTGCCGCTAATATGGATTTTAAAAATGCTACATTTGGCGAGAAAAAATTCAAATCCATTTGAGGCAGGTGTTCTACCTATTGAGCTACAGGACCAGTCACTGAGCCAGGTGGCTCAGGTGTTTCGTCTGGGCGTGACATTTAGGAGGTCCAGGTTCGCTCCCCATAGACCTCACAGTCTGGCCCTGCGTTTTTCCGTGGTTTTCCTGGGGCCTCATAGGTGGATGCTGGGGTTCCATTCCCTTTCATTCTTTTATTTCGTTTCCCGTCTTCATGTTTTCGGTCAGCGCAGGTGTGACTTGAGGCTTTGCAGGCAGATGGCACGGTTGCTTGCTCGGAGTGAAAGTCTCTTTCCTCTGGTTGTGGCTAGCTCCGTTCTAGAGGCCACCTTTCGGCCTCCTGGCGCGTGAGACTGCAGATTCTATTTCAGTTTCGGACTGAACTTATGCTATTGGTTACTGAGGCAATATGGCTGCAACAGGTTTTGAGATTTCGTCGAGGTCAGGTTACGTTAGGTTAGGTTTGTGTAAATGAATTGGATCGAAATATCAGAGGTAAAAATGGACTTTCTCTCTCCTTTCCAATATGAAATATACAGTCTTCCGTTCGTTCTGTCTGCTTGCACATGCGCAGCCATGTTAGTCAATGTACCAATGAGAGAATTCCAATCTAAAACTGAACTAGAACCTGTAATCTCGCTCCCGGCGCCTATATAGCCTCCGTGGCACCCCAGGGATGCAATCTAGTGAACTGTTAGGGACTTCGGTGCGCATCAGCGCTTAGCTCCGTCGTTTCCTGTCTACTGGCCTGTGGTTTCCCGTCCTTTCATCACTTCCCCCGAGGGGTGGTAGGCCGCAATAGATGAGTAGGTACTTATCGCAGTGGCCGAGGTGTCCTTCGCTGTTAACATTCTCTACCCTCTACAGGGCCATTCTCCTGCTGCTTATCGCCCTCCGTGGTGTAATGGTTACCATGCTAGCTTCATATACCCAAGGTCCCGGGTTCAAACCCGGCGGAGGACGATGGATTTTTTCGGGTGTAAAAATCCTTAGCATGGCTTCCTTCGGAAGGGAAGTAAAGCCGTTGGTCCCGTGTCGTAGATTTACGGCACGTAAAAGAAACTCAAGCCTGATAAGAGAGGCCTCTGAGCAAAATTAAGCGGTCTTTCACGCCCAGTATAGAATGGGACGCTGAGAACCACAGCAGTTAAAGGGCGTCCATAAATAACACGCCATTTCCATTTTTTTTCCTGCTGCTTGTTTGGTCTTCACAACTGATAAATTTATATTCATATGCTGTACCTTGCAGTGCATATGTATGTTTTGCAGAACGTGGTCTGTTTGAATCCCGGAGAGTCAGTAAGCTTCACTTGTTTTAAACTTTGTAGCAAATTATCGGTTATCATTCCGCTCCCTACTGGAATTCGTCAGCTGTCAAAACATAAACGTGGTTAATTTGGCCATTTGCAGAAATTAGTCCTGAGGCTTCCCTAGGGTAACACAGCTTGTGAAATCAACCTCAATATTTAATCTTCATTCGTGTGTCACGTATGTAATACTGTGGTGATATAGCTGGTTGTAAAACGTTGGGCAGTTCTTTAAGCCTTAAAAGGAAGGCTCCTGAGTGCCAGCAAATAAATCCCCGTTAATATCATCAGTGATGAAATTAAAGCACTTGTCATGTTTATCATTCCTACCATATAGTAAATAAAATAGATGCATGATTATTTATTAAAGCTCTAGAAATTAAGAAATGAGTGCACACTTTTTTTTTTTAAAATGAAATGTACTGGAATCATTTGCCGAAAACTTATGAAAACATTCAGGTTCTATGGATAAAACTTTTCCAAAGTTTATACCTGTCTTATATTTGACAACTTGTGTTATTTGTTATCTACATACGAGCTGTGTTTAGAATGAAAAACAAAATTTAAGAATACAAACCTCATCCTTTATAAATTTCTCAGCAACTTGGGTTTTCTTTAAGGCTTTAAGTCGGTGTACTCACTTTTTCAAAATCTTTGTTTAAAATTTTAGGAAATCTTTATGTTTGCATGCACATTTTATTACTTTCCGTAGCACGTATGTACAATGTAGATACATAGTAGATAGAGAAGGCGTTGTATTCCACCCAAAACTTCAATGTCGAGAATTCACCGGAAATATATTAGGTTCCTGAATAAAAAAAAATAGTTTTAGAAGAAGCTACGTGTCTGTATGTAAAAAAAAACAGTTAAATAATAAACGTAGCACTTAAGATCAACAATCTCCCAAGGATGCGAGGTGAAGATTTTCATGAAAATACCCCCCCCCCCTACCTGCAGATATCCTTTAATGCAACACTTTTAAAAAGTTTTGTTATCTCAAAATGGCTCTAATGATTTCGATCAAAATTTCATATGCTTGATATTTAATGGCAAAAGAAATGTATATCTTGAAGTTTCTGGGTGTAAACTCTGAAGACCTCTTCGTTCTGGATGACTTGTATAATTGGTAAAAACGCAAGAGCTAGACAAAAGCGATTATACAAAAATGTACAGTATTTTTCGGAACATAAATCTCTCCAAAAGTTAAAGTTTGGAATTAGGAGGTTTGCCCCTGGAAACCAACCCTCGCAGTTGCCAAGACTTCCACTTACAGGAGCCTCAACTGAAGTAGTGTCTTCTAAGTCTCCAGGAAACAGATTTTACTACGTTGCCTCTCACTCCTAGTACAGAGTCGTCTTTTATTTCCTAATGGTTATTACACAGTGGCAAGGGCGAGAGGTCCCGATTGAAGGCCATCGTAGTTTGGAGAAAGCTATAGGTCCCGTTAAAACGTGCCACTTATGTCATACACGTTTTTTTGTATTCTTAACCGTTACCCAGATATTCCTTGTTGTTAAACTACTTAAAACTTTTCTCAAATAGGAAGTTATCTTTCGTTTCCCCTCTCTTGTTTTGCTCCTGACCATTCAAAGAGAAGCGAGTTTTAATAGTTTTACATAGTGACCAAATTTTAGAAGATTTGACTATCGCTTTGGCCTAGTGAAGTTGCTTATTTTCCTTCATCTTACAATGAAGGAAATAAAAGAAAATCTCTGGTAAGTTTTATCTCAATTAGCATGATGTAGGCAAAAAAAACAAAAAAAAAACGGGCAGTTTGTGCCTATATAAGGGCAGGTTTGTGGATCAGGTAAAGAGGATCATGTGAATAGGTACTACAAGGTTTTTGTTACATAAAATTCACTGGTATAAAACGCCGAAGACAATGAAAACATGGAGAAAACTTTAAGGTTTATACCTCATGCTTTTATTTGGCAATTTAATCTTTAATTTTGTTTGCTAAATGCATGCATTCAATCAAAAATACTTGTTCAGAGTCGAACTGAAATTTAAAAATAAAAACCTCATTTATCAATAAGTTTCTCAGCATCTTTGTTTTCATTAGGGGCTAGAAATAGACAGTTCACTCACTTTTTGAATAAGTTTGTTGGTACTTTCAGGAGATCTTTAGGTTTAGTATGCATACATGTACATTACTCGGGAAGGTCGTCATATGAACAGGGAAAGGACTGTACCCACCCTCAACACCCTGTATGAATATACAGGTAGGAGGATATAGACTTCCACCTTTAAACTGCTGAGAGAACTTCTAAAAGTAAATACAAAACCTATTGTGTCCCATTCACACGAATTTATTGTTCTGCAAACAAAATATTCCTACAAAAGGTTGCGCAACTCTCAATGTTTTAAAAAATTTAAGGAACTGACTTGAATTACAGTAATTTGTCCATGCTGATTTCGAATCTTTCATCCATTCTTTACCATCACCCTCAGTTCTTTTGTTATGATATCCTTTCTTATTAAGGGCTATCGTCAATCCGTATACGAATATGACTAATTGGCGAGTTAATACTATAAATATGTACATAAAATGTATATCACACAATTCAGGTCATACAGTGAATATGTGAAATTATTAATAGAAATCTAACATCACACTATGATAAGTTTACTATACACACAGCAACAGTGATCCGCTTCATATAAGGTCAGCAGTTCTAGTCAGATAAGCTTACGCAAGTGCGCATGCGTGCTAATGCAAATGTGGCGACATGCCATTCAGCGAAAAAGATTAACAGCGATACGGTTTTCCCCTGATGCGATAGATACATTCTGCTTTCAGCAACATAATCAACACATTATTTGTAAGAGAATCCACAACTTCCGGTTCCAGTTCCCTAAACCTTGTTGAGTTGTGTTAATTATTCTATCTCCTTCATGCTAATCGAAATAAACATTAGCAGAAACGGGCTTATTACTTAATTTCTTACAAGTAAAAGGGAAAAAAGGATTACACTGGGCAAGAGGGGTAGTCAAATCTTTTACAAACTGTCGCTATGCGATTGACTTTGAAATACAGTTATCTTTGCATGTCCAAGGGTAAAAGAAGAATGGCGGATAACAACTTCCTGTTTGAGATAATGTAAGTATTTTGAAATGTAACGAGAAATATCTCGGAAATCGTTAACTCCTTAAAACATGCATATGGCATAAAGGGTGTGTTTTAACTAGTCTTCAGTAGTATGTTCTCTTACGGTTTAAAATTACGCAGAACCATCCCGAATGAAGAGTACTGCAGAGGATATTTCCAGAAAATTCAAGATATATATTCTATTTTTCATGTAAATATCTTTATTACACGTAGTTTAATTCAAATTATGAGAGCCATTTTTCACAAAATTAAAATTTTCGAAATTTTTTCATATAAAGTGCAATTCGGATTGCGGTGTTTTTCTTGAAAACATTCGTGTCGTGCCTTTGGGAGATGCTGTGCTTAGATTATCAGTTGGTATTTGACCGACTGTTCGTTTTTGAGTTATGCTGTCCTTAAACACACACGGACTTGATTACTGAAGTGCTTTTTTTTTGGATTCAAGGGCCCTCTAACATGTATTTCCGGTGAAATATCGGCTTTTGATCGAATACCATACCTTACTTATTTACTATGTATATACGTGCTAGAGAAAGTAAATCTGCATAACAAGCATTGGCATATCTAGAAAAGGGTGATTTACAGGGCAACATTCGATAACGCGGCACCGCGACGTATTGAGTTCACGGCGAAGCCTTTGCGGTAGATCACAGAGTAAATTTTGAACTGTTCGCATTTAATAACACAGAAGTTGCAGGAGAAATCTTCAGCTATTTATATTATAAATATGCTTTAGTAAATTATCAGTTCTTGCAAGACGTAAGTATGAAATTTGGTATTAATCCAATTTCATATTAAACTTTTTTTTTTTTTTTTTTTATTCACCGATATGAGAGATACTCTGTACTGTGTACCACTCAGGAGAATGTGGCTTTAAGAAATGCGATATCCGAGCAGTGTTGCCAACACATGATTATTTTTTTCGTTAGATGAACACCCAAAAATCCGGCAAAGTTATAAATGTCCGTAATGTCTTTACAAAATAGAAATTAGATTAAAATTAAAGATCAAAACTTTGGAAACATTTCTTGGTTAGATCTGAAAAATGTTCAAGGGATCTAATTGCACAGTTATTGAAAGAGCAGCTTCTGTAGCTGCACGTTTATGCGGGTATCTGATAGGCTGAAATGGTAAATTGACAGTGAAGTTGAAAAGGATAAAGTTGCATTTAAGCTTCCTACAACCATTCCTTTAATTGTTCATTGATTAACCTTTATTTTCTAAAATGCCGTACATACCGCTTAGCCGTCTGTTCTTCTAGGCAATTAAAATGAAGAAAAAGCAACACAAAGTGACTGTTAAACATGCAACGAGGCACCACAATGGAACACCAAACTTGCACTGCGCTCACTATAATTCATTCAGAATTCACATTGATTCTTAAAGTAAAGAAGGTGCATTGCATGACATCACTCTATGCAGTATAATATTTATATTCCAGCGCAATATAGGCATAAATTACACGGTCTTGTAGGTACACAAAGATTTACATCCGTGAGTTTTTCTAAAGAAAGCCAGTATAATATTTACTAAACATTTGTAATAATGTCCGTAAAAAAATCAGCCATCCGTAAAAAGTAAGTTTTGCCCAACACACAACTTGAAAATCCGTGAAGTTGGCAACCCTGTACCCGAGATAATTTACTCTCTACTTTCATTAAATCGTACAAGATACTTGGAACACATATTATATTCCTGTGCGAACAATGCTGAATACGCTCTGGGATACTAACGTTGCGCGGTGTATGTATAATCAATGTAATGTACACAATTACAAACTGCAACTTAATCGTTTTTCACGCGTGACATACATACAAGTTGTTCGCCGACGTTTTAATCCAGAGGGAAACCGTAATCGCAACCCAATGGATCTAGTTTCTCAACAAGCTGGGATGGAAATGTGATGTCTATGATGGAGAGAGCTTTCACGTGGCATATTGAGTTTCTACGCCAGTCAGCATGGTGCCAAGCGACAAACAGAAGCTTCTAGCACCCTATGGCTTGATGGGACTGCATGCATGCATGTATGTATATGTATCTTAGATTTTGTACTCTTTCACAGCCTCTCGTTTGCTGTATGGCGCCTTTAATAAGCCCAGACTCCAACCCCACAACAATTCTACATCCTATGGTTAATATTATTTTCATCATCCTGTTGCGTTTTCAGCTTAGCAGGCCCAAAACACAATTCCGCTGCGATTCGGTTAAATAGTTATTCATGTGGCAAAAGTAGGGTTAAGGATATGTATTCCTGACAGTTTGAAATTCCAAACTAATAATGATACATTTTTAAATGTATGCCACAGATGTAATATAATACAAATAAGCTACAGAGTAATTTTATTTAATTTCGCTCTAATAGTTTGGAAGTTATCGTCAAATTTGTTTGTTTTTGTCACGTCACTGAAAGTCCCTTGCGACAAAAGAAATTAAAAATTGTGTTCTAATGTTTTAGCCATAGGCTCATAATATATTTTCTTTTTGGAATTGCCCTACGTTTCTCTGTGTCTCCTTTAGCTTAAGCTCCAAAACATTTTAAAGATATGACTGCTTTTTCGTCATAAAAATTTTAATGTTTGTGCTTGAAAATTCAAAACACATCATTAAATACATCCGACAGTAAAACCTAAGGCAATTTTTATTCAATGCACCTCTGTGAACATGCACAGCAAATTTTATCTGTGTAACAGAAAACCTGCTTCACATGGAAAACTTTAGAAGAAGAAACATGCTGGAAATACAAATAGCGAGAAAACAAGGGAAGATTTGAATGTATGACTCTCATTAAACTCCACCAGATTAGTAGACTGGACCCTCAGCTTTCCTTTTTCTCTCCTCTGCTGATGTATTTGCTGCCCTTTTCTTTTTGCATTGCTGCTTAGCTTCTGAATAACTTCTTGTTTGCTTTCCTTGATGCGAGTTAGATCTCGTCAAACTGAAGTTTTTCTTGCGGAGTCCAGTTTCACCTCTAATGCTTTGCTGTGGCTCCAGTGACTTAAGACATTTAAAAATGATACCTGGTGATTTTTGTATTCATGCCTTTTTAAATCATTTTATTGAATTAAAATTAAAACAAATTGTTTTTTTTTTCATAAAATTTCAGTCATGCATACCCTTAAGTGATCACCGTAGTTATCATTGAAAACGATTTTCAGAAAGTAATAGACCTGTGAAGTATGATATATTTTCCGCAACCTCACTTATTGAAACTGGGCTAACATTGTTCACTATGGGTTCTTATAGTTACTTTAATTTTAATACACTTGATGTTCCATTCAAATGAATTTCTCTATGTGCTCTGCAAACGAACCATTATTACAAAAGATGATTTTCCTACCTATTTCATGCTAATGGAGATAAACATAGCAGAAGTGGTATTATTAGTTAGTAAAAGAAAAATAAGGGAATAGCCTTGGCTAAAACGAATGTCAAATATAGGTTCTTCAGATTTATTCGGCCTTCACCGCCAATCATTTTCCCGCGCATGACATCAATACTAGGTAGCGAGTTTATCACACTGCGTCTTGCAGAGGACTAGCAACGATGAGTAGAAGGGATGGATGTCAACCGTTTCGAAGACGCGAAATGGGGTTTGTATCTTACCTTTCCATTACTTACATTTGGAACATTGCTTGCGTCTCATAAACTCGCAATCGAAGCAGTTATGCTGATAGGTAACGTATTGTTCCAGTTCGGAAGTAGCACTCAACCATATAAATTCTGAGTTCGGTGATCACTTTCTTCTATTGTGAAAAGAAAGTGTAAAATGCTCTGGCCACGCTGTGGCCGAGTGGTAAGCCTATTCGCCTCTCACCAAGGCGACTGTATGTGGGATTTGTGGTGAACAAAACGATGCAGGGACGTGTTTTATCTGGGTTCTCTGGGTTCCCCCGTCATCGCATTCCACCGGTGCTCCATCTTCATTACATGTATGATCAGCGTCATTCCTGCGGTGCCGCCTGTACTAAAAGTGGGCGTTAAACACTATAAAATAAAACAAAAACAAAATGTTGTGATGAAAATCAGTTCTGCACTGCCCAGTACTACCTGTCTGATGAAAGAATGCAGTTGTTACGGAGGTCCCTGGTGTTGCATGGCACGGTTTAGAGCGGTCAGAGAAGGCTGGAATATAGTGCAGTACAATCTCACCATCAAAACATCACCACGTAAACAGGAATACACTAAGCAATCCACAACAGGTTAAACTTGCTGTTTTCTTTATCACTAATGAATATTAATTGTTTGCAAGTGCTTTCATTTTGACTGGATTCGAACCCGTCCACTGTAAGAGACTCAACTGTTGAATTTCAGTATTGTCGTGCTTACAGGACATAATACCACTTATCTGTTTGTGTTTACACTAACTTCCACTCGTGGCCGTCTGCATTTATTCTTCAGACAGGTAATACATGAACCTGTTTACAAAGTCGAAAACGTTAGTTCAATTCCGCGCCTCACTTTTGAGACAAGTGGCTCGCTGAACTAATAATGAAGTCTTGCGTTTAAACCCACTGGCATTAAAGGCCGAATATATCTGGATACCTCTATTTTAAAAGCTGTCGCTATGCGAGTTTGAGAAACTCGGTTATCTTTCCATGAACAGGAGTAAAACAAGAGAAATATGAAGCAAATGACGACTTCCCGTTTGAGAAAAGTTTAAGTAGATAGTTTAAAATTGAAACCAATAACATGGAATATCTTGGAAAAGGTTAACTCTACAAAATATGTGTATGACATAAGGTGTTTGTTTTAACGAGTTCTAACCCTTTTGTTTAGTAAGATCTCCTACGGTTCGTCAGTTATACTAAAGCCATCCAGAATTAAAAGGCTGCAGAGGCTATTCCCACAAAATTCCCCAAACGCATTTCTTGAAAATATTCTGTGGCATCCTTGCAAAATATTGCACTTATATATCAAGTTTATTATTTAACAGAATTTTCATTTTTGAGCTATGTTGTCCTCACACTTAGGGACCATTTTCTGTAAAAGTGATTTTTTTATTTAAGTGTCCATAAAACATGCATTTCCAGTGATATTTCGGTATTGAATTTTTGGGTGGAATGCAAAATCTTCTCTACCTACTACGCACATTGTACATACATGCTAGAGAAAGTAAGAAGCTCTTTATGGGTAACTTTATATTTCCTTTTTTCCCCTTAATTCTCTGATATCCTATTTCCTTCTTTTCTTACAGTTTCTCTATGTCTGCTTTACTGCCAAGAACTTCACAAGCTTCTGTAAACTTGAGGATACTTCGTTTAAAATGTGTAAGCACTATTTATTTTTACCTTTTCTACCTATTACTATAGAAGTACATAGTAGGTAAACCTTTCCACCCAAAGATTCGATACTAACATTTCACCGGAATAAAAGAAAGCATTCTTAGTAAAATGTTCATGTGTGTCTGTGTGCTTTTGGGCAGCACAACTCAAAACCGAAGTGTCGGTTAAATACCAAACTTGGAAGTTTAGTATCTCCTTCACAGGATGTGAAAAGAAGACTTTAAGGAAAATCCCCAAGACAAACTACCCTTTACATGGAGCATTTTTAGAAATATCAGTATTTCCCCAAAAATGGTTCTAACCATTTTGATTAAAGCATCGTATATTAAAAATGTCTACATGGCAAACTTTTAAATGTATATCCTGAATTTCTTAGGAACAGCTTCTGAACTCTTTTTCATTTTGGATGACTTTTGCATAACTGGCAATCCGTAAAAGAAAGATATAAAAACTTACTAGACAGAAAATGTAGATCTCATTAAAACACATAATTCATGCCATTGATTTTTTTTAGAATTAAACATTTTCGAAATAGTCTGTGTTCTTGGTATAAATTTTAAAACACTTATACGTTTTTCAAACAGTAAATCCATCGTGTTCCTTTCTTTTTTTTTTTTTTTTTTTTTTTTTTTTTTTTTTTTTTTTTTTACTCCTGATCATTCTAAGAAAACCGAACTTCAATAACAATAGCATTGCGATAGATTCTGATAGTTATTTATGATGTAAGAGCGTATAATTATGCTTTTTGATTCGAGCGGTAATATCACAACCAGGCGAGAGCCAAAAAAAGCTTTTCGCTCGCGTATCATACAATGCTTTTTTCTACTGGAATTTTCTGATATCAAAAGAAAATGAAATAAATTTGAGGTTAAGTTTGAACCATTCACCAAGGGTTATAGTTCGTTATTTATTTCGCTGCGTTAGGATAGAGTGCGTTCAGTGGGTGTAGTTTCGCTTTGCGATTGCTGGACGCAATACGGTACTGTTATAGCAGGCCGTAAAAAACCAATATTATTGTTGTTCTGTGAAGTATTTTGAGAAAATATCAGATTTTGAGAATGATGATATCCTTAGAGCTGCGATAGAATATTTGTCACTTATTGACGTTAAATATAACATTATATCGTGCACGACTAATCTTAAATGTCTGTTGATCAGTGATGTATAAACACTAATATCGTGAATTACCTTGGCGACCGTAAATCTAGAATAAAATCACTTTACGCTTGCATTTCACGCTTGCTGCACTTTTTTGTGCGTGGATTCCCTAAAAATCATGTTTGCGATCTGAAATGAACTCTTAAACTACTCAATTATGCTTGGTCATAGAAAAAGGTTTTACTGTCACTTTAGCCTAGAGTATTCCCTTATTTCTCCTCTACTGATAAAGAAATAAGCAATTCGACCATTTCTTGTAATGCTTTTAGTTTGATTAGCATGAAGTAGACAAAAGAATCTTATTTTGTAGGATTGCCAGGTAGGCAGTCATTAAGATGTGCAGTACCTTAAGGGTATAACAGCTTAGCACAGAATAATGATACGAGTATAACTCTTGCAGAACTCGTAGCATTTGTAGTCGAGTAATAAACTAAGATATTTATTTTTGGAAGAAATGGCTATAAATTATTAATTGTTAGATCATGCTTTCCTTAGTACTGTTTTATTCATTTTTCTTCCTGTTAGATATACTAAAAATAAGGATTAATATAGTAAAATTGCTTTTGTCTGAATCCGTAGTCTTTCATAAAATTAGAATTGTAAATATATTAGTGAAGATTGTTATAATAACCCACAATTTATGCCGAGGAAACAGTTGCATGCTTTAGAGATTGGTAAAAAGGTTGATATAAGCTTTAAATACACATTCGTTTAAAATTTCAACATTGTTAATATTGCAATATTTATAATATGATTGTTTTCTCATTTCAGCGAAAATTTCAGATCTAAAATGCCATAAAGGAACACATACTAACGTCCAAGACGCGAAATGAGCTCTCAATTTCCTGCGTCACGCAAAATGGAGGCGAAACGCTTTAGCGTGTGATGTCATGAAAACACACTTCACTATCAGGGGTCTTAGGAATCCAAATGACAGTAATTGATATTACAAGTAATTTTAACGTATTACTATGTGTAAATACGCTTTTATATTTGTCAGGCACGGTTAATTCTAAATGTATTGTTTCAGAATTCGTTTCTTCAAAAGCTGTAATGTGATTAATCACTCACGTTTATATTGAATAGGGAAAAGCTCTATAGATAATTACGTACTATTAACTTAGCTGTTATACTAAATTACAAAGAACATGCGTATACAGTGGTTGTGATAACGAATCTGAAACAATTGACGGAGGACCATTATTTTCCATTCAGAACTGCTAGACTGTAAATTTGTTAACTAAAAGCGGTTTTAGGAAGTAATGAAACATACGTTACTAAACATGCTATTGTACTTTATAATGAGGCACGTTTTAAATGCCTATATACAATAGGAAACAGGCCAGCTTCTGAACCGGTGGAAATATGCTGGGTTTCGAAAATAAAAAAAATTTTATAGCTCTTAAGTAATTAATAAAAATCTATAAAAACAACCTCTGATGCTTCAAAAGGAATATAATTTTGCGCTGCATTCACATGATTTTCTCTATTTACACTTCTAAAAATAACTTTTACAAAAGCACGTTCCTGTAACCGCTCTTTTTAATTTCGGTAGCCGGCTTCCCCTCCCCTTATGTAGGACTGACATCTCACTAGGACTTACAAGGGTCTAGGGGACAAAAGCCTGTCGGAGAGCCAACGGCATGATCCATAGAATGGAGAGCCTGCAACGAGTGGTCGGCCGGTAACCAGGCATGAACGTGAGGAAGTGGATGATCTGAAATGCAAGTGTAATGGATAGTAGGACATGTGATGATGGAGTAATTGTTGGAATGAGAGGCGGGAGAAAGCGGAGGTACCGGGGAAAACCCGCCCAGACGCCGCTTAATCCACCGCGAATCTCACATGTAGGCACGGAGTCCGAACCCGGGCCGCCTAGGTGGGAGGCGAGTGGTCTAACCACTCAGCCAACTTCTTGTTAATACAGATAGTATTTCATTACATCCTCAGAAGTGTCTTTATAGCTGTTAAGGGAATATGGAACTCTAACGTGAACGTTCCTGATGTTTTTGAAAGAAAACCGCTATATTATTGATGGCTTTAAAATTGTTTGTGGGTGACCACAAAATAAATAAAACTCTGATCTGTTCCATTGGCATGCCTTTCTCTACTTTGCAAAAAAAAAAATATTCTTACAAAATAGCTATCCTCTATCTACTTCATGCTAATTAAGATAAACTTCAGCATAAATGGTTTTATTGCTTAGCGCTTTGTAAGTGGAAGGGAAATAAGCGAATGCGATACACTAAGCTAAAGCGATATTCAAATATTTTAAAAGTTGGTTGTTATATGACTCAATTTCGGTTCTCTTTACTTGGTCAAGAGCAATAGAATTAAACAGAAAGCTCAAATTTTCATTTAAGAAAAGGTTTTAAGTGTTTTAAAATAGAAACCAATAACATGCAAAATCTCGGAAAAGGTTAAGTACACAAAATAATGTACATCACATAAATTGTGTATCTCCCTAGCATGTTTTTGACTGCGGTTTACCTGTAATACAAAGGTTATCCCGAATGAAAAGTCTTCAGAGGCTATTCCCAAAAAATTGAGATTTCAATTTTATTGGTCTTGAAAATATCTTAGACATATGGTATTTTAATCAAAACTGTGGGAGCCATTTTTTACATAATCGAAAATTCCGAAAAATGTTCCAGTACAGAGTAGTTTGGAGTGGGGATGTTCCTGAAAATCTTCGTGTTACATCCTTGGAAGATACTGAAGTTAAAATCCCTGTTACTTAACAGACTTATCGTTTTTGATTTATGCAGTCCACTGACAGACACGCGGATCTTTTTCTAAAAATATCCTTTTAGGTTTTAAATGTCTTCAAAGCATGTATTTCAAGTAAAATTTGGTACCGAAGTTTAGGATGGAATATCAATACCTTCTCTATCTGCCATGTAAATTTTACATACATGCTAGAGAGAGTAAAAATACATAGAAACCTTTTTGGTAGTGTTTAACTCTTTTACTACTTATGGCACCGCAGGCGATGATACTGGTAATACATGGAGTAAATATTGATCAGCGGTGGAATGCGATGGCGGAGGAAACCAAAATCCCGGAGAAATCCGTCCTTGCGCCGCTTTGTCCGCCAGAAATCCCACATGTCACCTGGGATCGAACCCGGGCCGCTTGGGTGAGAGGCGAGTGATCTAACCACTCTAGCAAGGCGCGGCTTGAGTTCTCTTGTAAATATTCTTTAAAATCAAACCAGTATGAAAGACTACCTCAGAAGGGGTTGGACCACCAAAAAGATTGTTTTAATAAATTGTATATTTAAAGAACTTTTGTGTGTGTCTGTGTGTTTTATTTCTTAACCATTATGTAAAATCATTAAAATTGAGCTTCATGTGTCATTTTCATAAAATTCAAGATTTTTTTTAGGCAAATACCTTAAAGATATCACAATTTAATAAAAACCATAAGCTCATATTTTGAGCAAATTAAAAATAACCAGAATTTTTTTCACTTAAAAGAGAAAATGTTCGTTTTGCATCTCTAGAAGGTACTGAATTTCATTATCAGGTTTTGTATTTAACCAATTTTTTTTTTTAATTTTTAAAAGGGTACACGCAAACGCAGAGAGCCTTGCTCTTTTTCATCTCGCGAAATCTCCAAATTGTATCTTCACAGAAATTTAGATATAGAATTTTGGGCGGAGTTCAGTACCAGCGTGGTATAATTAGTAGAGAAAGTAAAAAGCGTAAAATAAAAGCCAGTATCACAAAAAGTGGGCAGATGTTTAGCCCTTCAAATGCTACTAAAGAACGTTGTTGATGAATGTTCTAACCTGGGAATAGCTGATTTGGTAATTTGTATACATCTGCAAATGACAAGCAGAGTTAATTTCAGTCATAGATATTGTGTCATTGCTGCTGGGGATAGTGGTGGACGAAGTTAATTGGATAGTCAGCTCAACAGCGTTTAAATACCGTGAAATTCTGTTCATTCAACACGTGATTTAAAGCTATATAGAGGTATTCTCTTCTAATACGCGGCCACTGAAAATCCATATGGCCTCCATACGCTTGCAGGGGCTTCTGAAAAATAAATGTCTCCTATATAAATTACCAAACACTACAGTTCTCTTTTATACACGTTCTTCGGAATAAAAAAAGCAAATTCTGCGTTCAAACACACGACATTCTGTACAAACTATTATTACAAAATAGTATTCTTTTACTACATCGCGGTAATCGGGATAACCATTAGCAGAAATTGTTGCCACAGTTCCTTCTATGTAGAATGGAAATAAGGTCATACATTAGACAAAAGCGATAGTTAAATCTTTTACAAAGCCTTCCGTTATTTGAAACATTTGAAGTTCAGTTTTATTCTTTGCACGGCCAGAAGTAATACAAAAGACAGATGAAACGAAAATAGCTATTATTTTAGCTAGACCAAACATAATTTGAATAATTACAGGTATAATTATTCCTATTTCTGTTTCTATTAATCCTCCTATTTGAGAAAACTTTAAGTAGCTTAACATTCAAACCAACAACAATAACAACAAATATCTTGGATGCGTTTAACTCTACAAAACACCTTATATGACATAAATCGTTTGTTTTAATGAGATATACATTTTTTGTAGTATGTTCTTGTGTAGCTCTTCCGGTGTGCCAGTTATGCAAAATCCATCCTGAATGAAGAGGTATTCAGAGGCTATTCCCAGAAAATTCAACGTGTACATCTTGATTTTCAGGTAAATATCTTTAATTTACCGTATATTAATCAGAATCGTTTGAGCCATTTTGAGAAAAACAAAATTTTCAAAAAATGTACAAAATTCACTTACAATAATAATGTGAAAATAAATTAAGAATATACAACTAACATATTACGTATACATTTTTTTAAATGCCTAACTGCTTATTATTCTGTATAGTGATACTTATGTCAATTATCAGCTAGTTTATAAACAGTTACTATGAAGCCTCAACATTAATACTACACATTACTATTATATACATTACTAATAATATACACTAATACAGTTTTTGAGATCCTTAATTACTTCACAATATTCACTCAAATTAGCTAACATTTATTCTCTTTAAAGTATTCCTAAACTTCTTTAAGTTCAGAGGGCAGCGTAGTAATGGATGTTCTTGAAAATCTTCACGTCGAAATCTTGGAACACACTAAACTTAGAAACCAAATTTTGTATTAAACTACCTTTTCGTTTTTGAGCTATGCTTTCTAGACACACATACCTTGACCTTTTTTGTGAATTCAGGGCATGTATTTTCAGTGAAATCTCGGTATCTAATTTTTAGGTGGAATACGATACCATTTGTATATATTGTGTATATAGTCGTGCAGAAAGTAAAACCGCTTGCAGGGTGTTGTGCGTCACAGACGGTACTGGCTGGCTTTCCCCTCCCACACCTCGCACTCACGAGTGGCTTTCTGTTCTTCAGTTACCACGTAGTCATTAGCGTTAGTAGTGTGATGCACCAGAAACTCAAAACGGTGTTTCAATAATATCCGTCGGGCTCTGCACACAATGTGATACCGTTATAATTAGCCTTTTCCGCAACTTAAGCCTGTAATAGAGCTACAGGCAATTGTTATTATTGTTAGACACCTTCTTGCCTGTAGTCACCGAGAAATAGAGCACTGAAGTAATATCCAGGGATCTCGAAGTACACTCTTGCAATTGTCTCTAAGTCCAAACGACAGACCGGGATAATTCCTATGCAAAGTCCCCCGGGACCATACTGCGTGTTTGAGGATTGGCCATCTTGTTAAGGAGCAGGAAACAGCGAATACGAATCTACTACAGCATCCAAATGTTCTACAAGGATATTATATCTCTCGTTGACTTTCTCATCTAATACACAGGAGCGAATGATTTGGTTGTAAACAATGTTCCTCCCAACATTCACAACGAAACGTCCTCGAATATGCTTTACAACCCTTATAGGTTCTTTGGAATAGTGATATTCGCTAATTGTTGATACTCCGAACATTAGAAAACGCGCGTTCATTTGTCTACAAAATGGCCTGTTTAAAAACTCATTGGCAACATGTTCTATACAGACAAAAAACAAAAGCTATGTGATACTTTCTCGACTTAGTTCATGCCATGTAATCAAAAAAGGTATTGCATTCTACCCAACATTTCTATATTGAGGTTCACTGGAAATACACCTTTTAAAATCCTCTGTAAAAATGCATTTAGAAAATAGTCCGTGTGTGTATCCGTGTGTTTGGGTGACTATGAACACGATAAAACAAAAACGAAAAGTCGGTTAATTACCAAACTTAATATTTCAGTTCAGCATCTTCCAAAGATGCGACATGAAGATTGTCAATAAAGTCCCCCGCCCCAAGCTGCCATATGTATATATAGTAAGTTGCCAATTTTTTTTATTTTCTGAAAAACGACTCAAATGAAACTGATTACAATACCGTAAATTGAATATAATATAACTAAATTTACTATAAAACATATACAATTTAACAAATAAAACTTATATCTTGAATTTTGTGGAAGTAGGTTCTGAAATCCTCTTCATTGTGGATTACTTTACTTAACTGGTAAACCGTAAGCGAGAGACAAAGGGTTACAACAGAAAAAGGTAGATCTCGTTGAGACACAGATTTTCTTATATACTTTTTTCTTTCTCTCTCTCTCTCTCTCTCTCTCTCTCTCTCTCTCTCTTTTATTATAGAGAGTTAACAATTTCGAGATAATCCCTGTTGTTATTAGTTTCAGTTTTAAAATTCTGAAACTGATGAGGACATCCTGTGTCCTCATCCGTTTTATATCTCTTATTTTAGTACTGGCCATGGAAAGAGAGATGAATTTCAAGGTCAATCGCTTAGCGACAGTTTGAAAAATATTTTATCAATATGTTAGCCTTATTGCCCTTCTACTTATAAAGTAGCAATGCGTAAGATCATATCTGCTAATGTTTATCTCTATTAGCATAATTTGATATGATAAAAGAAATATTTTACGGAAGGATAGTTTCTTTACAGAACATATAGAGAAAGTCCTTTGAATGAAACATTTCAGAGCTTTTAAATAGTGTACTGTATATTATTATTATTATTATTATTATTATTATTATTATTATTATTATTATTATTATTATTATTATTATTATTGGTGGTGGTGGTGGTGGCTTATATCTGTTCTGTTTTATACTAATTATATAAATAGTTAATATAGGGTATAACGTATTGTGGATACATTTACTTTTACAGTGAAAGCCTAAGTTTAGTTTATACTTCATTAATTATATATATGGACTGGATGTACTTAATTTTGTTAATGCAGATTAGATACCATATATTACTGCAGTGAAAACATTGTACGTATTACCTGATAAAGGTATTACGGAAGGTTCAAGTAGGGGGGGGGCGGGGTCACAAAAACGCCTGCAGTCGTCAATACTACTGATGTCAAAACGATTAATAAAATGTATATTCATATATACAGGATGTTAATGAACTAAACCGAAATAATCTAAGAGATTATAGAGGCGTCTGATATAAATAATTTCAGATAGGAAATGCATGGTCCACGGCTAAACATAACGCAGTTATAAGGTGTTAAACAAATTGGTTTTAGATGCAGATAAGTCGATGCTAAATCAAAGTCAGATGAAAATCTGACATGTAATGTCTTTAAGACTTTTACACGAGTTTAGAAATCTCGATTTTCAAGAACTCGTTATTCGCGTTCTCAAGGTTTACTGCCATAAAGTTTTCTCAAATATCGAACAGATCACTTGAGAGTGCGACACTGTCCTTGGATTAACTTCCATCTTGTGTTAATGTGATCCACTCTAGAGGCATTTATTTAATTGCTCCTGTGGCTTAATGTGTAACGCCAAAAGCTGATGACCCGAAGGCCATAGTTTCGTTTCATGACATGGATTTAACTTTTTTTTCGTATTTCTTTAACTCCATACGAAGAAATGCTGCTTGTTGGAGACAATCGAACTAGAAAAGAAAGACTGCCAATTGTGAGAAGTTAATGTCATGACCGTTACACCAGAAAGTTACACTCTCCAACAGTCCTTTGTATTTGTTGTGTTCTCTAATGGTATCATCATCAGGCAGTGGCAGGCTGGTACGTTAGAAACTTACATCCGTAACTTCGAAATTGTAACAACTGACCAGAGTTCTCGTATCTCAAATTGGTTGTTTAAAATACCTCTTTATTCTCTAAAAATATGTTTGTGTAATTCATTAATATCCTAGATATATACATGTCGCAGTAACGTAAGAACGGAACAAATTCAGTTTTTTTACTAAATCACATAATGTATTTATCAAAGATGAATCAAAAATTGGCGGAGCGAAGTTCATGGGCGTTTCTTTTATTTTCTATCGTACAATAAACGCCACTAAAAAGTACTAAGTAAATGGTTTTCTAATCAGTGCTCTGAGGGAATGAGATTCCGGGGAGAAAACACATCATTTATAAATATTTGTATTTATTTCTCTGTGCCCTGCACATAGGGCAGAAATGTGTTCTAGTCTCGTGAATTCTGAAAGGAATGTTTACAAGCATGATATATTTTAAACTCAAGACAGAGCAGTTATAAACTATTAATTTATATAGTGTTTAATAATACATAGCTTAGATATGCATTATAAAGGACAGTTACATAAGTTGTATCCGTATAGCATAGACCCTCTTTGGAACAGAGAAGGTCTCGATGTGAATGATGACTCAGATACTATTGTTAACCGTGCATAGTCGCTTCTGATATTTTAGATACCTTACCTCCCGTACCTCACTACGTTATCGTCACCAGAGTGATGTTCTCAGTTCTCGCCCTGTAATAAATCATTCAGTTCAATTGAGGATGAAAAATACCATAACAAATGCTGACAATTAGGTTTTTGTTTTAATTATTTTCTCCTTACTCAGAAAATATTGGATGCCAAAGATAGATACAGTGTATAGTACTGCTGTGCCGTTCAAGAAATTGAATATTTGATTGTTTACTCCTAAGCAATTCACTGCAGCGCACACAAGCTGCTCTGTATATGTGGACGTTGAGCTGCTGTGATTCTAAAGCTATGGCAAGAAAACATTTTGTTTGAATAACGAATGTTAACATACCTATTTTAAGGCATATAGTATTTAAGTAGGAAACCCTAAGTTTAATTTGATACACTCATTACGGGTTTACAGGCGCTATGGACATTTTCAATGAAAACGTGAGGCATGTTGAGCTATTGGACCTGAATATTTTTTTTTTACAAAATAAAATAGATTATTCATAAGTTAGGGTGTTTATTTTCAGTCAGCACACCCCTCCGCTCTTCCCGGCGAATACTTAAGCCTATGCATGGGTTTTAAGTATGAGATTTGGGTGAATATATTTCAGCACCAGCTCGAGATGAGATCTCCATTCAGTTGGTTGCATTTTCACCTATCCTAGCTCAGCATTCAGGACATTCTCAATCGAGAACCTGTGCACTTGCACCCTAACGTGTGAAGAATCGAATACAGTATTAAGGATACGAAATATCGAGAGTATAATATATCGAAACTTTACATTCGAATACTCCCATCACTACCTATAAGCAATTTAAAAGCTGTTGGTGTATCATCGCGTAGCAGTTCTGCCATTCTGTCGAAGCGAAAGGCAACCGAGGATAACCTTAGAAAATGGCGAGAGGTATTGTTTCGCGATACTTACGAAGGAAACCCTAAGGCTAATCATCTGCATGTTAATGTTAATCATATAACACAGATTTAGTAAGTTGCTGATAATATCTTATGTGATTTATTATCCAAAATTTAGCTCGTTTACAGCTAGTGTTGCAAAACGTATGTGGTCAGTGTAGCATCAAACACGTGGCGAATTGGGTCCGCTCCTCGTTAGTTAAATTAGGATTTTTCTAGTCTGAGATACAGTATGATTTTTCACTATTTTCAGTACCATGTTGTGTCATAAATGTGCACGTTCACTTGACCTTTCCTTTTGTTGAAGAAGCAGCTTTTTTATCATCCTGTGATTAACGTTTATGTCAACTGGATGTTAATTAGCAGAAGGCTATAATTGATCACCTCTCAGTTCTGCCACCCCACGTTCGCCTAGCGACCACAAACCCACCGTTTCAATTTCCGTTGTGGCAGAAATGCTCCTCTAATCGCGTTCTGATTATCAGCTCCTGTCCGTAGTGCAGGTTTCGCTTCAGGCTAATTGAATCTGTGAGATTTTATATTATCCTTAGTAATGAAGATCTTTATCTCCATGAAACAAAGGTCCTACAGCATCCGACAATACATCAAAATATATCTAGCATATTTATTGCTCTTATCATCCTCGTTATTATCATGGTTTGGAACTTTCTCTAGATCGGCCAAGAATTCATTAATTAAACTCGTCTATCCATCTCCGCCTTGGTCTTTCTATATTCCTTTTCTGTGAAGATTTATATGATGCTTATACTTTTGGCCATTTCCACCCCCTTATTCTTTGTACACAGTGTCTCCAGTTTACTTTGTTTTCCATAAATCCTTCCCTAAGTGTAAAGCTTTCAGCCATCTCTTTTTTCTACTCCATTTCCGATCTGGGAATACGTCTCTTCAACACGTTGTAAACACTTTTGTTTTCTATAAATGTATTGTTTTGTCCATTATTTCAATACATGCTTCGCTTGAATATGAGCATGGGAACTATCATTGTGTTATAAAATTTCTTCTGTGCATTTTTATCACGTGTTAATAACTTATTGTGTGACCATTGTGGTCGTAAGTTCTTAAGTTAGTCTCTGACAAAGCTTCACTGACAAAATCTCTTTTATTTTGGTACAGCAATGCATATATAAGCGTTCTAAACATAGAACTCGTTCCACGATTTCAATTATGACAAGTTTGTTTATAACATGTTATTTGGTTTTAGTATGTTATATTTTGTAGTATATTTCCTCCATATTTAATTAATATCTGTGGTTTCATTTATTAGGTATATTTTGATTCTGCCGTTATTACTTAGTCACAAGTATATGGTATGACGTCCATTTCTTATTGCGTTCTGCATATAAAATAACAGTAACAAGCCGTATTGGACAAACTTGTTAACTATTTAAATTATTTCTGTTATATGTACAGTAGGTGTTCATTTTTATCCGTGATTTCCCGCACGCGGATTCAGTAAGAATGACGCCATAGTTGTCTGGAAGCCATTAAGGCTCCCTACCAAGAAGGAGCGTAATCTTATCCGAAAGAGAAACTTTCCACAGCGATCTCTACCTAGAACGGCTATCTCTACATGAAAGCGGTAATGGTTTGGGGAAGAGAAAGTAAACCACGGCGTCCTGGTTGTGGTTGCGTTGTTAAATGGTGCATCCAGCCTTCCCCGCACCTCCCATAGCGGCAATGAGTAACATTAAAACGTTGCTCTGTTTTTTGCTAACAAGCTTAATGTAGATAAAATGCACCTTGTGGCTGAGTTGAATATTATCATTCTGCTATCAACATATGAAAAACGTGTAAATATGGTCCGTATCGCTGCATAGTTACGATACCCACTCTGAAAAATTAAGTATCAACATCTGCCGATAGAGGGGCAGTAATCAAGTCACCTTAGCAGCATGGTATGGCGTTCAGCAGAATCTCTTGTCGCTAGAGGGACAGCATATAAACTCGCTTCTTCAACGATGGCATCGAGAAACCAGGGATAGAAACAAACACCTTAATTATAATATAATGCAGTACAATATAATGTTAATATAATATATATTAATTATTGTTTCTAGGCAAACTCAAACATGGCTCATAAACCCAACTGTCTTAGATAACATTCTAAATAATATTGTTAATATTCTCATCTAGTTTTAAATATTTGGTTGTATAAATGGTCATATAATTTGTTGTTATCCAAAGGAAGATCATCGTATAAACAAAGCATACACAGTAGGAATATCTTGGGGTAGGGGGAAGTCAGTAAATTATGGAGAAATTCCAGGTTAATTCCATTCAGCTTACAAACTCAAGTGATGTAAGCAGCTCTATGGCCGCGCCGTGGCCGAGTGGTCAGACCACTTGCCTCCCAACTAGACGGCCCGGGTTCGATCCCAAGCGACCGCATGTGAGATTTGTGGTGGACAAAGCGGCGCAGGGGCAGGTTTTCTCCGAGTTCCCCGGTTTCCCCCGTCATCTCATTTCACCGGGGCTCCATCTTCGTGTACCATCAGTGTCATCGCCCCTGCGGTGCCAGAGCAGTAAAAGCGGTCGTTAACACTACGAAAAAAAAAAATCGACCGAAACTGGGTATTTTGTGATTACCACCCACAAGGAGAAACGGATGAAGTAAAGGAGGTCACAGAGGCGCGCGGAAATCCGTAATGATTCCAAGCTTGTAGACTCGATGGGAGTGCATGTTCAATGTTCTATCCTCAAAAATTCAATTTGCGGCGTCATTACGCAGCCCATGCAAAGCAAGTGTAACAGTTACGAGGAATTGTTTTTCTTGTTCTTTTTCGAATTGTGTTAGATATTAATTACCCAGAAACCTGCTAATATCCACTGCTATGACCCTGAACATTTATCGTTACAAATAAATTGTCCATTTGTTTGTGTTCAATGCGATTGCAATGGCATTCAAGAGGTTAACGAGCTTGTTGTTTTACAATATTAATAATAATTATCATTATATTTAGTAATTATTTATATTGCAACAAACATTTGCGACCAAGCGTATGAAAATATGTACATGTTCATAACGGAAATATAAACGTTAAACTAAGAAGCATCATAATGGAGTAATTTGTCCACAATTTACTAGCCTACAAACGGCGTATAACCTATAAATTTATTTGTTAAATCAAAATGATTATCTTCCAAAAAGATATTTAGTTAAAAATACTACTCTTCTTAAATAAGGAATAGAAGTTTTTAACTAAACTGTAGTGATAGGAAATAATACAGTTAACTTTTAGGTCTCGGTGCTTACGGCAAGTTCAGCCCGACTCCATCACTACTATAGTTAAGTAAAGTCAACCTATGAAATGTTGATTACGTATTTGAAAAGCAAAATGTTGTATGCCGTACCGGCTCTGAAGAAATTATCTGCTCCTGCTTTCCGCAATATTGGTTACGAAGTGTACAATAGCATCGTATGTGTGTGCTCGTGTGTTCTGTAGTAGTAATTACTGGTACTTCCGAGGCGTTCTCTTCTCCAATCCACTCTCCTAGTCCACCACCCGTCCGAGGGAGAACTAGATGACGTTATCACGTGTTCAGTCAGCAATGAAGGCGTTTATATAACCTTGCTCGTACAATTACGGTATTTATGGCTATTGGCGGTGATTTAAACAGTCACAAGTTATTTCTGTGGGAAAAGAAGGGGAGGTTGCCAAAACTAGGGAACAACTTCTGATCTTATCTCTCCACTTCTTAAACATGTTCTTCAAAATAGTCATCTCGTTGATTTCTAAGATCCGTTTATTTTGAGAAATGTCCGCTCTTGTTTCAGAAGCAATTGGGCTGCAATTGCGTTATATCTATTTTGGTCTTAAAAAGTCCTTAATTAAGCACTTATTTTTTCGCTTAATTCCATTCATGCAACCAGCTATTGTATCTGCTATGATATACAACTGCATCCTGCAACTGTATCCAGTTATCCTAACACTATGCAACCGATTTTCTCCCTAAATCTTGCATATATCTTAAGGTGAATTCACTTTTGGCCGGTTGTACTATGGCCCGATAAGCTGGTCTATAGTTATTCGCCAACTATTTTTATCGGGCCGATAAGGAATGCTCTTGTTCTACAATCACACACCTTCCTCTAGATAGCAACCCTCAAGGATAGTTTGTAGTGTTACGTTTGCCATTCTGAATTCGATGAAAGCGCTACGGTTAGGGGATTCGTAAACCAAACAAACAAAAAAAAAAAAAAAAAAAAAACAATGGAGAATTGCCTTGCGAAGCCGGCCCAACAAACAAAATTAAAGATAGTATGTATCAGGGAAATTCTTTGCCATGTTTTAGAGTAAAACGGAAGAGATCAAGCGGAGCAGTGCTCTAAACTTTACTCCTGACGACCGCGAAAGTGCGTTAAACCTCGTAGAAGCATATAACATTGCAAGGGAACATAAACTTGATGTCATAACCTAGGAGGGGATGCTTGTAGTTAGGCCAGGGTTCGTATACCCGTACCTCTCTATTGGTCACTATTTGCTGATGTACTTCTCATTTCCTTATGTTCCTTCTACGCCGAAATTGTTGCATACTGATATTAGAGAGAGAGAGAGAGAGAGAGAGAGAGAGAGAGAGAGAGAGAGAGAGAGAACCCTCGTATGTATGCGCATGTTAGTGTATCTTAGTTACCACTTAAACTAATTTTGATAATTCAGGATTTTGTAAACGGCATGGGCTATAAAATGCCTTATAATTTTAATTCATAAAGTACAATTCATAAAATACTAGTAAAAGTTTGCAAAGCCTGTGTATTAGAATACGAACATACTGAATTTATAAAAGAACATACTGCGAAGATTGTAGGGTTAGAAGTCAAGGAATCAGACGTTCCGCTTAATATCGGAATTTTTTCATCAGTTTT
Source organism: Hymenopus coronatus (assembly GCA_030762935.1). Taxonomy (NCBI): domain Eukaryota; kingdom Metazoa; phylum Arthropoda; class Insecta; order Mantodea; family Hymenopodidae; genus Hymenopus; species Hymenopus coronatus. Next base: position 35,504,846 of record CM060900.1, on the reverse strand, counting down.
TAGGAATTCCTGGACTGTTCGAAATTTAAATGTAAGGGATAAAGGGGCAGGATAACCAAACATCCACTATATTTTCATAAATATCAGCGTAAAGTAGGTATATGACACTAATTGAAACATCAGGCACTCTCCCATACTTGTCACTTTTTTTTTTGGCACGAATTTAAGTGTAGCCTATTGTTGGGGGTCCTAATAATGTGTAAGCCGCAACGAGCAGCTGAGGGATCGGCCTATCGAAAACCCCAATCGCCCGCATGACAGGTAATAGGAGAAACTCCATAACATCATTCAAGTGTTTAAAGGTACCCATGAAAAGTTTCAAGTCGAGTATTTGGAAATTATTTTACCCCTTTTTATGACCTTACGCTTTCTCCTCTTTATCATTATTTCCTCGCTGTCGCCCAATAAATGCAATTTTTGTCATGGTTATTATTGCTAGTGATAATTGTTAGACATGAATGTAGAAATTTGTTGGATAATAGACGTATCGGCTACTCCAACTACCGAAATCTTACCGGCAAAGATATCTTCCGAGTAGTGCTATGCGAGATAATAGAACGCCAATCGCCGAGAAATTTATTACATAATTGTATCAGCAAGTTATTGGCAGATTGTAGAACCGGCCCTTATACTAATAAATCTAACCTTCGGTAAGAATAGTCTCATATTGTATTCTCTGCAACCAAGGTTTTCCACTGAGGTGCCAATGACATCTTGTTTTAACACGATCAGCTCTCTTTTCTGGTACTTGATGTGCCCAATCTTGATCTAAACACAGAATAGGCATGTGCTCCTACCACAATCGTTGGCCACTTCTGTGCCCTCCAGCCGTTTCTAATTAGTTCTCCATAACATAAGTATATACGTCTATTTACCACATTTCAATTTTATTTCGTTTCTTAGACTTAAAGAACCTTTAATTTTATCACCCGATTCATCATCCGTTAGGTGATGTTCATTAGTCCACTTTTGACACCATTCTATATGTGTCTTGTCATTCGTTTTAAGTCCTTGTCATAGTGACCTCGTACCTATTCTACAAACCTCTTTTCAGAACAGCTGCCCAAAGCTTAGCAATTACATATTTATAGCGTTGGAGCCTAGCGTGGAATTATCTGCCTGGATAAATTTCAGCCAATACTTCATTGCTCATATTTTCCAGTATGCTATATTTTCATAACTCCCCACGTCACCCAGTACCTCGGAATTTTGTCTTGTTAAACTCCAAGAAATATTTCCAGAATCCTAAGTAATTTTATTTATATATCCCCCAGTGGCACTTCCCATAAAAAGTGTACTTATAGATTTCTGTTTATTTTATATCTACCGGAGTAATAGAAATACGCATACGAGTATTGTTAATATTTACCACATTACCCCGTTTACAAAATTCTTCCATCCTATTAATAGCTTTCTGTGGGCTTTTTACTGTCATTGATGAAATACCCATGTCACCTTGTATACAATACAGCAATGCAGACCTCTTCTACTTTCGGGGCACTCATTTACTCTATTAAAACCTTTGCTATATCGTTTATAAACTAATTGAATAGAAGGGGTGATAAAACACATCCTTGGCGAACTCCTCTGTTGGGAAGAAATTTCATTCAATTATTGTGTTTTGGTCCGTTTTAATGCTGAAATTTACTATTGTACACTTGCATCGTGTTTTCATCTGTTTACCGTCGAGTCCTATGATGTGAATTTTCGCCCATTCCTCTGCGCGGTATCGAAAGCTGTTTTTAAAAGTTAATAATGGCACATACATTTTCCCCCTTTTACTATTTAGATTTGAATTGTTTAATGCTTTTAATACGCAAATATTCTTTGTAGTAGCGGACTTTTCCCCAAAATCTGTAAATTACATCGTACTCTTTAGTTCAGACCATTAACCAATCATAGATAAGTTTTAGTATATCTTATCCAGTATAGATAATAGTGCTGTCCGTCTATAATAATTTTACGTAGTAAAAAATTTATGTGTTTACTTTCAGCTTGAGTTAACTACACGTTGCTAGTTAATTGCTAGGTCGGATTGGTGTTTCTTTAAGGGTTTTCCTTCCCTTAGACTCGCTTTCACAAGACGTAAAGAGTCTTTTCGGCTCTCCCAGTTTTGTTTTGACATGGTCATTTGTTTTTATAAATATGTGTTTTTGACTTCAGGAAGTTTCAAATCATGCATTCCGGTGGAATCGCCACAACGAATTTTTATTGAACCGCAAATATTCTTCATATTGCCTATTGCAGGTAAATGGCATGGAAAGTAAAAAGAGCGAGTAGCGAATGTGCGTGGTATCACGGAATGTGTCGTGGTGGGGTTGTGACCAGTGTGGTAATTCTGCTGCATTGTTCCACATGTAGTGCTGTAATTGTGGTATGGCGGTTTGTACAATATCCGCTGAGATCAGCGGTTGCTATATTCAACTACAGTTTGGTAGGACCTACTGACGACTGTATAGATGCTACTGTCTACTCAGCTGCGGTAAAACAACAAGCCATGGCAGAATGACAGCATTGTCTGCACCAGATTACGTTTGGAGTTTACGCTTTCTGAGCCTTTGCTTTCCTCGCAAGCATTCCACTTTTAGTGGTCTATCTCTAATTACAGTTCTGTTTTACAGAAGTAAGCCCTTTACTGCTTGCGTTTACTAGCTTTCTGTAACTGACGGACTGAACAATATACTCCGCGTATACTGGGCCATTAAAAACATGTTCAATACTTATTTCCATTTATTAAAAACAAGGATGCATACTCTTGTGGAGGCTTACGTAAGCTGAAGGGACGGTTTAATAATAAATAATATATGTACCATAGCCGGGATTTTAACCACGGATCTCCCAGTTTCCGTCGGATTCCTCTAACCACTGAGCTACTATGACAAAATGCAAGGTGACACCGTGTTAACGGGGGAGGCTCGTATTTGTGAGATGCTGGGTTCGATCCCCAGCGACTGCCCATTCTGGATTTTCATCATTTTCTCGAAGGTGCCAGGCGAATGCAGGGATGGTTTCTCATATATCACGATTTCCTTTTAACATTTCCCCTGAATTCCGTTTCACCTTTTATCTTTCACTTGTGCTTCCAGGTTCGTGATATATGATAATAAGGGCAGATGGCGCGGATGCATGCTCACTGAAAAAATTACTCCCCGTGGACATTAGGTGGCTAACAGGTCGACAAGTTGCTGGAAAAACCCCTCTCCCACCCCATCAGTGGACGGTCATTGGGCTTGGAAGCCTTAGGGGCTTCCGCGCGTATCTATTGGCTGCGGTTTGTGGCCTTCTGTGGTTCCTTCGCCTCATCCTATCCTTCTAGGGCAGACATGGGCATTTATTGGTCCAAGAGCGGTGAACAGCCTATTAGCAAGCAGTAACGAGTTGAATTTGGAAAGTCGTTATGGTAAATTCTAAGCCTGTTTATACAGATTTGGCCTTCCTTTGTTGACAGCTATTTTCTGCAGCTTGGATTAAAAGGTGAAATAAATAAACATTTAAATGAACTTAACAAGAAAGAAAACAATCAAAATACAATATATATTGTATTATACATGCATTGTATTTTATATGTATGCACGATGAAATTAAAACGATTACCCTGCAGCTGGAACAGTGAAAGTTACAATAGGCGAAGCTGTATTATTTTTTCCCTTTGTAATCCATATAGCACGCAAATGAGATCAAGGAATTTAAAACAAAATGTCTTCGAACACTAAACGTTTTGACGGAAAATTATGTTGACATTTCTGTATATTCTATGCACGTTGAATCTGTAAATGTAAGAATAGGTTTGCGGTTAAAGTTAATATTCGTGAAAAATAATACACTTTTTTCAAATATTTATTCCACAGCAAACATGATGTTGGATATTTAAACCGTAATCAGTTACAAAACATATGCAATTAACTTTGTTGTAATTAAATATTGGCTTTTTTACATTCATGTGAGCAACTGTTTCCACAAATGAATTATGCCAAGTCAAAATACAGATCTCGTTTAATTGACGAAAATCTGTTGGTTTTGCGAATATACTTCTATCGGAGCTAACCGATATTTCAGGAAATAGTTACAAATGTAAAAGAATGTAATTAAAATGCCATATTTGATTTCTTTTGTCGTTGTTTAAACTGTATGCTGTGACTGCGCCCTGCGACCACAATAGTCGAACGTGTGTGAACGGCTTGCTTCGTAGGTCAAAGCTGACTGTTGGCACTCATTGTTACACATCCGTTAGTGGGCACGTGTATCGGCGACAAGTTCTTTTGATGTCGAAGCCGGACAGTGTTACACGAGGGAGTTGACATCTGCGGAGGTCTGCACTTGTTTCTGGAAATTTTCTGCCAAGTGATCGACAGGTGCAAAAACGGGAACGAAGCCCTGCCCAGAGCTCAGTTTCGACGGGAAATTTATAGAGAGCAGTAGTATTCGTCGCTGCAGCGTACGTCGAAGGCAAACTATACGGCATAACTGTCATTAAAGAAACGCAGCTATTTTTGAGCAGGTTCTGACTGTAATCAGTTTGTGGAAGAAATATACTTTTTTGTTGGAGTAAAAATAGCCGTACTATTTCACTAAAAATAAGCAAACGCCACTGTAATCATTTGTGTTAGTTTCTCCATCTACCGTCCCCCTCCGTGGTGTAGTATTTACCCTGCTAGCCTCATATACCAAAGTTCGCGGGTTCAAACCTGGCTGAGGACGATGGATTTCTTCGGGCGTAAAAATTCTTAGCATGGCTTCCTTCGGAAGGAAAGTAAAACCGCTGGTCCCTTGTCATAGATTTACGGCACGTAAAAGAAACTCCAGACTAATAAAGAGGTCTCTGAGCAAATTTAAGCGGTTTTCACGACTAACATGGAATGGGACGCTAAGAACGACAGCAGTTAAAGTGCGTCCATAAATAAAACTGCATTCCATTTCTCCATCTACCAGTTTGTTTCAACTAGATGGTGTTAGCGTGTGAAGTGATTCGGGGTTTGCCCATACCTAGTAAAGTGGCTATTAATCCCAATCTCAAGGTCTCAGTGCGCAAGATGGCCCTGTTCGTCACGTACCATTTCTCCATCTACCAGTTTGTTTCAACTAGATGGTGTTAGCGTGTGAAGTGGTTCGGGGTTTGCCCATACCTAGTAAGTGGCTATTAATCCCAATCTCAAGGTCTCAGTGCGCAGGATGGCCCTGTTCGTCACGTACCATTTCTCCATCTACCAGTTTGTTTCAACTAGATGGTGTTAGCGTGTGAAGTGGTTCGGGGTTTGCCCATACCTAGTAAGTGGCTATTAATCCCAATCTCAAGGTCTCAGTGCGCAAGATGGCCCTGTTCGTCACGTACCATTTCTCCATCTACCAGTTTGTTTCAACTAGATGGTGTTAGCGTGTGAAGTGGTTCGGGGTTTGCCCATACCTAGTAAGTGGCTATTAATCCCAATCTCAAGGTCTCAGTGCGCAAGATGGCCCTGTTCGTCACGTACCATTTCTCCATCTACCAGTTTGTTTCAACTAGATGGTGTTAGCGTGTGAAGTGGTTCGGGGTTTGCCCATACCTAGTAAGTGGCTATTAATCCCAATCTCAAGGTCTCAGTGCGCAAGATGGCCCTGTTCGTCACGTACCATTTCTCCGTTTAGGGTGTAGCAAGTGTTTATTTTTACATTCTCTAACGCGTGTATGTACAATGTACAGAGTAGATAAGGAAACTATTGTATTACATACCAAATTCAGTACAGACTCTTCACAGAAAATGCATGTTTGGAGGACCTCTGAATAAAAAAAAACACTTTGAGAAAAAATTCCGCGCGTATATGTGTGTGGACAGAATAACTCTAAAACGAAAAATCGATACATACCAAAGCTATCATTTAGGTTTGGTATTTTCCAAGGAAGTGACACGGTGATTTTTCGGAAAATTACCCTATCCCAAAATACCCTTTATATGAAACAGTTTTCAAAATTTTCGATTTTCTAAGATAAGGCTAAAATAGCTCTAATTTAAATGCCGCATATTAAAGATATTTACAAGACAAATAAAATGTGTATCTTGGATTTCTTTGAAATAGCCCCTGAAGTCCTCTTCATTCTGAATTACTTCTGAATAACTGGCAAAACTTAAAAGATAGATGTGTATCTCGTTAAACCAAACTAGCTATGCCACATACAATATTTTTGCACAGTATTTCAGAGATATTCTCAGAGTTTCAATTTTAAAATTCTTCAAGATTTCTCAAACGGATAGTTTTTATCCGTTTTATATTTATCTGATTTGCCTCCTGTCCATGGAAAGAGAACCGAATTTCAATGAAAATCGTATACGACTGCCACTCTAGCTTAGTGTATTCCATTATTTCCGACATACTTACAAAGAGAACAAAGTAATGGGATCATTTCAAGAAATGCTTATCAAATAAAATAATCTTTTGTAAGAATAGTTTGTCTGCAAAATAGATGGAGAAAGGCATATGAATGGAACACATTAGATTTTCTTCTGATTTACCTTCACCAATTTACAGGGGTGTTCAAAACACGAATCGATGCTCTCTGAGCAGTATGTGTATAACTTGCGGCTAATGCTTAATGTGTAATACTAATTATTTCGAAGTTGCCAGTATGTAAAGGATAAACTGCCTGTGACCTAATTCACAAAATTTAAAAGCTTTGTTAATTCTAATGCGAGTCGGTTGAGAAATTCAATGCTATGCCGGCATGTTGCCATGGTAGCTCAGGGGCAGAGCAACCGGCTAGAGATCGGCAGCTTTTTCAGTCTGACTCTACCTATCCAGCTGCTGTCCTTCACACGACTTGTGTGAAAAAACAATTAAACCAATACCCATTGACTATAATAGTTGGCTACACTACGAATCCTGGGACTTAAGTACTTGCAGCATTGTAAGTTGCTATTGAGGTTGTCATCTCAAAATAATTTAAGAGCAACTTGTGCTTTACCGGGACACATGCAAGTCAGTAGAGAAATTCGATGCTACGCCGGCATGTTGCCATTGTAGCTCAGTGGCAGAGCAACCGGCTAGAAAGTGGGAGATCCGTGCTTCAAATCACGGCTATGGCATTGAATTTTTCAGCTTGACTCTACCTATCCAGCTCCTGTCCTAAACACGGCTTGTATGAAAAAACAGTTATTCCAATTCTAAACTTTGTTTGAATTTTTTATGCATCTATTTTACAGTGGAAGTTTATAAAATTTTACCTTACAAACGAACTTAAGGGGGCAATTGGGTGGCAATATATGAGTTTAGGTGACACATAATCTTTTCATGGGAATATATGAGGTTTTTTAGTCTTATTTTATGTATTTTCATAGTTTTGTGGCCGTACGGTGTTTGTAACATAACAAAATGCATAATTTTAAAAAGCCTGCACTGTTTAAATGCCTTTCACGTTGAAACTTTAAATTTATTCTCTCCCATTTCCTTTGTTTAGCAGTTTTCTACAGCAACCTCTTACAGCTTTAACGCAAATAGGCTGATAGTTGTACAGATATTCAAAAAACTGTAGCTAATAAAACTTAAGTATTGGACTTTTAAGTATTGCATGTTTCAAGAAATAAAAGTAAAATATACGACATGAGAGCGAAAAAAGCAAAAATGCTGTCATCAGTAAACTAAATATGTTTTATTCTGCGGAGCAAACAGATATAACAAAAATCTGATACTTAATTTATTAATCACGGTTTCTAAAGCATTTAATAACATTTACAGATTAATTACATTGGAACTGAAGAAGAAAATGTTGAGAGTAGAAGTCTCAATATTTTTATACACATATCATGCAGCATATGCGATCAAAAATTTAAGTGTTTACGAGTGTTTTGTTATACAAGCATAGTATTTCCTCACATTTGTAATTTTTTATTGTAGAGTAATCAGTTTATTAAAAATGGGTTAAGGCTAGTAGTGTAAACTATATTTTAGGATTTGTGAGCAAAATCTGCTTAGAAAGGTACAGAGTGAACTAAAGAGTAAAATATCTGAAAATTATATAAAATGCTATTTAATAGTAGCTCCAGTAGCTCAGATATGAAGAGGCTGAGTTAATAATGACCTTACATGTCTTTATGGATACAATAAGAGGTTTGGGATGACTTCTTTTGCATCAGAATTGTTATTTCAAGATACAAGGATAACATTCTGCACCCAACAGGCAAATCTAACCTCAAGACAACAGCAGTGTGTTGCTTTGCACTGAATGGAAGCTTCTTTTTTTAATTATTTATTTTGACATACTAGCTAAAAGCTATACAGGCCATTTATAATAATTTAACGTAAAATAACAAGTAAATAACATTGATATGGGTCATATGGCACCATTAACATATGTACATTGTCTGAAAAATATAGAGGTTTAAATAAATTATAATTACGATGAAGTTTATAACAAGCTTTGAAATACAAATTTCAAGTAAATTCAAAAATTAAAATAAAAATAACCTAATAAGTTTGCAAAATAGGAGTTGAAAAATGAATCCGTATTATTAACATGAAGAAAAAAGGTGTAATTATTACAAATTAGGTTGAATCAGTCTTTGGCTGTCGGCTTCAGGCAGTTTTAGGCATGCACGGAATTTTTAAGGCTTCAGTATGCAGAGGTATGCATAGAGAATCCCAAGTTCGCGCTTAGATAAATCTACACAATTTATATCTTAATGCGCATTCTGCAAGTGCCCAATCAAATCTCAATGCTATCAGCACAGCCAATATATTAAATGCGAGTATTGTAATTGCGTGCCGTCAATCTTTGAATCCTCAAATACCCTTAAATACCTGTATATATAGTGTATTTGAGATTAAATACACAATAAATTCTTTAGAATGTGCTACACGTATGTAAACATATTGTAGCTTTTTACTGATTTGGAAACCCATAGTTGGCAATGCATTAATGCGTATAATGTTTACATTTGTAAATTCTATATCTGAATCTGTTAAGTTCCTCAAACTTTATTGGTTAAGAAATTGTTATTGTGAAGGAGAGTTTACAAACATGTGTAGTTTTTCCGTTCGTATTTGTTTAAAGAGCTTGTATACACACGATTATGCCTGATCTTGGCACTTGTTAGTTGTTCAGGCCATAAGTATTTAATGCACAACATTTCAAGGTATTACTAAATATCTTTATCCTATAAAATTAATCTAGCTTAGATGTTCAACTCACCGTTTCAATTTTATCCTATAAAAACTCTCGTAATTTAGGTATCTGTTTACGATCCTCAAAATCTTTCTAAGTGCAATTTGGTTGTCCCTGAGTAGCCATTTGCTACTTATTAAATTTTCCCTCCAGTTATTTGTTGCCCTGCACCGAAAAATAATACAAACCTCATCTTCCTTCTCCCCAAAAATTGGACACACTACTGTGATGATCTCTCCCCTCATTCCTCATAATTTCCAAATGTCTAATCTAAACCAGGCTATCCCTTCTCTTTCATTTTTTTGTCACGGACCAAAATGTACTTATCCTTCTTTGGTGGTCTTTTAGCTCTCAGTAAAATGCCAGTGAGCTTTTCCCTGTCATTTGAGAATATTTTTTTTTCCATGTCTTTCATCCTGGATCTCATTTCCTTCCAAAAATCGCTTTCAAAATATTTTACATTAGCCCAAAAATCTCCTAGGCCATTTCTAATTAAATGTTCCCTTTGTTATTTGTAAATTGTAGATATTGTAAACAGATCCCTGTTTCGAATAAAGCCGGTATTTGTTGTTTACTTTTCATTTATTCTTCGTTATTAGCTGCAGCGATCATATCGGCGACGTACCTTTGGAGTATATTGGCAATCGGCAATTGGGGTCACTCGCATACATTGAAAATGTTTTTTAATTTCTTCTCTCTGAGTTTTATACAGTAGATCTCTCTTTCTCTCTCTCTCTCTCTCTCTCTCTCTCTCTCTCTCTCTCTCTCTCTCACACACACACACACACAGTTTCACAACCTGATTTACATTCAGACTCTGGGGAGAACAGGACATATTCTTGCATAGACACAGGTTCCTCTCTCCAGCTGGGAAATCGAACGCGGTATAGCCCTCACAAACAGACAGGTGCTCTGCCGGCCAGCCTGGGTAATCATTTTGACTCTCGGATACTACAAATCCTATGAAATTTGTAAAGTGAGTATTATTTACGGACGCTCTTTAACTGTGGTGTTCACAGCGTCCCACTCCCATACCGGGCGTGAAGGACCGCTTAATTTTGCTCAGAGGCCTCTTAATGGGGCTTGAGGATCTTTTACGTGCCGTAAATCTGCGACACGGGACCACTTCTCTTCCGAAGAAAGCTATGTTAAGGACTTTTTCGCCCGAGAAAGTCCACGAGCCTCCACTGAGTTTGAACGCTCAACCTTGGGAACCAGAGACTGGTTATTCACAATCCACAGAGGATGACTGTGGGATTTATGGCGGACAAAGTGGCGTCTGAGCGGGTTTTCTCCGAGTGCTACGATTCCCCTCGCCATTCATTCTACCAATTACTTTATAATCAATTTTTCTTCCATCCATTTCACGGTCCTTTCATATCATCCACTTCCTCAATTTCATACTAGGCATCCGGATGATCACCTATCCTGGCGTATTTATGGTTCAGAACCTCTACTTCCTTAACATGCGTCTGACTCCAGGCATTGACTTGTAAGTTTTGGGGGGATATAAATCCTAAATACCGAGGTTCTTGACATCCCAGCAGCCTTTCAATATGGGCTGTTTCGGCTCTTTCCGAAGTTGCTTATATTAACGGACGCCAAAAATGTGCTACAAAGATTGCAACAACCCCTGTGGAGTAGAGAAATATATCAATACTTGCATCATATTCATCACCTTGTACATTCAGAAGCGGGTTAGCAAGTTCACTTCCTCTGGATTAAAGGTCATGCAGGTATATATTATAACGAGGTCGCCGATCACCTGACTATATAGAGACCGATCAGGGTAAATTCCAAGACATCAGACTTCCATACACAGACTTTCAACCAACTCTAAACACCAATGCTTACTGTAGCTGGAATGACGCCTGTAAACTTTTCAAAATATCATAAGGAAAACATTACGCAACCGTCCAGGAAGACGTTCCCAAGATTCCCTCGTTCTTCGGCTACACCACTGCACGCCGACATCTCGCCACATTGATCCGGATGCGACTTGGTCATGGATGCTACCCGCAACATCTTCATCACCTCATCGGCACCCAAGGATACCCTTATGACCCAGGGGAAAGCGCCTACCTGAATCATATTGTTTTCTATTGTTCCCGTTTCAATTCCCAATGTTCTTCCTTGTTTGCACTCATGAACTTTCCGTCCCTTTTCCCGCCAGCATCAGTACTATATTACAGCCTTTCCAGTTTACCATGCAATAATAAAGTACCTTAAAGACTGTAATTTAAACATATAGCCTTATATCCTACCTCATATTATTAATTTCTTTCTTTCTTCTGATGGCCAAGTAGTTTACATCTGAAGGGGCCCCCTCCCCCAAGAAAATGGTCCACGAGAAGGTTAAACAGAGGAAAAAAAAAAAGGAGTCTGTGAACATTTATGTATTTTTATTAAGTAATTATAATTTCTGGCGATTAGGTAGCCGTGTTCATGGGAACTATAAGCAAGGTGAAAACAGGTATTCTGTCAGAAATGGATTTACTGAACCTGAGCCAGTTTTGGCGCAACTTATGCACTGTTCGAAGAACCATTGCTGAGTGGATTAATCATAACCATTAACTGCAATGTGTTCAAACAGAGGAATGCAGGTACATTAAAATAATAATGAGCAATGTATCCTTCTCACTTACTCAAGATAATAAATGCTTAATCTAATAGATCCAAAATAGACCTGAAGGCGAGGCTCTTGACGGGAGATAGTGGATTACCGAAACAGCTATATACACTGGGAATTTTTAGAGCACCAGTATGCAAGCGGGAAATGAAACTGCCTCTCATAATTTTAAAATGTGAAACACTGCACAAGAAAATATGAACAACCTTTGAGTTTGACAAACCAAAGAATGATTTCCCCAAACAAAACTAATTTGGTAAGATACCCTTCCTATTCAAAAAGGCAGGGCTATTAAAATAAACACATCTTTAAGTTTCAGTGTTATGGGTAATTACATTCCGACCCAATCACTGTGATTAGAGAAGTCAAGTAATTAGAGAATATAAGATGACTAGTGATTTCCAGACTTTATAATTTTGATAATTTCCAGGAAATTAAATTATTTTCAGAAATGAAGATGAAACAACTACCAATATAACACATTAAAATATTTCATTTATCACCTAATTAAAATGAAAGGAAAATACACAAACAACACTTCTGTTTTATAATAGTTTTTGTTACAGTTGTGTGCCACGCTTACTTATATGTACATTCCAATGCAAAAATGAAGCGCATATTGATGTAATATTCATTACACTGACTTCAAGAACCGATAAAATTACCTCCTCTTATACCCTAACAATCTGTATTTCAGAAAGTACCGCATATTCTAATTTTTACTTTCCCTAGCACGTTCTCTACATGGTAGATATAGAAGGTATTGTATTCTACCCAAAAAATCGATACAGAAAGTTCACCGAAAATACATATTTTGAGACCCCCAACTAAAAAAACCATTTGCGTGTGTGCGTGTTTGTCTGTGGACAGCATAGCTCAAAAACGAAAGGTCCGTTAATTAATAAACCTAGTATTTGGGTTCCGTATATTACAAGGATGCGACAAGACGATTTTTCAAGAAAATTCTTCCAAGCATCCTTACACGGTACGTTTTTCTAAACTTTTGTTTTTTTCAAAACATGACTCTTAAGGTTTTGTTTAAAATACCATAAGTTTTAGATATTTTTATGGCAATTAACATGTACATCTTAAATTTTCTGGGAGCAGCCCATTAAGAATTCCTCGTTCTGTATGACCTTTGTATTGCTGATAAACTGTAAGATATAAACAGAAAATTACTACGTTTAAAACTATGGATCTCGTGAAAACACACAACTTACGTCATATACATTCTTTGTAGAGTTAAGTTTCCAGGATATTTCTTGTTATTGTTTTCAGTTTTAAACTAATCAAAATTTTCTCAAGCAGGAAGTCATCTTTCGTTTCATACTTCAGTTGTATTACTCCTACTCACGCAGAAAAACCGAATTGATTTACCATTGATAGCTTTTAAAAGATTTGACTGTCACACGGTAGCCTAGTGCATTCCCTTGTTTCCTTCTGTTTATAAGGTACTAGACAATGCGACTGTTTCTGCTAATATTTTTCTTAATTATTAGCATGAGGTAGATAGAAGAACAATATTTTGTAAGAACAGTTTGTTTGCAGTTATGTGAATGGAATACATCAGAATTTTGGAACAAAAATGAATGGCCATTTGTTAAAGGGCAGATGTCACATTTTGTTTTAGTTTTTTTTAATTTTTCACTGATTATTAAACTACAGGGGTTGATAGTTGAAAGGTCAGTATTATCATACCTGTAAGTACCTTAAAGTGCAACTATTTTAACGATTATTTGTTAAAAGGATAGACGTCCTGGACATCTGCCTTTTTAACAAGTTTCTGGTATGGTTGAGTTGGAAATACATGCCAACAATACTAAACTAATCATTGTGCTTGGAGGGAATAGCATTGTTGTGGATTGTAAGAATTCCTGGATGAACGAAGAGGGTTCAATAAGAATGTACTTTCCTTGTCATTCGATTACATGAAAAACATTTCACTTCCAAAAGTTTCTGTTCAAGAACTTTTTATGTGAGGCAGCTAACTGTTAACATATTCTGCATTCATATAAAGAAAAACAGAGCTGTGTGCTATTTATATCACGAGGGACAAGCGACAAAAGGTCCCAACAAAGTGTGTTCTTTTCTAAGGGATTATTTACAAAATTATGTACTTGCTCATATTGAAGAAGAAATCCGTTTGTTCGCGACAACTGTGAAGGACAAAATAAAAATCACCCTCGTTCCAGGCTCCTTCTAGAATTAACTGACACAAAAAATTAAAAAGTTCTAGCACTTCTTTCCCATAAGGGAGCATTATTTTAGTATTATGAAGAGAAATTTAGGAGAACTGATAGAATTCATTCTGTACATCAATTAACAGAACTTATTCTTGGAAGTAGCACCACAAATAACTTTATGGTTCCACTGAAATGTTTAATTTCAAATATTTGTAGACCCAGTTCTATAAGAGATCAGCTGTCTCCATAGAAAGTTCATCAAAACCAAGAAATGAGAGAATTCAGTTTGGTATCACATCTCTGTATCACTTCCTATATGGCTCAAGTGCACCTGCTTATGTTGTGGCAATGCCATTCACCAACAGTCTAGTGAAACATTCATTCAACCTTAGCCTAAGAACCAATGTTGAACTACCAAAAGATATAAGCTACTCTACTTGCAAGGTATCCTTAAAAAGGAAAAAGGTAGGGGACCCTTGCAAAATTATCCAGTATGTTGATGAACAGGAATTTTACATGGACATTCTCAGAGTCCTGTTCTCATCAACGAAGAGGCAGCTGCTACAAAACTTGCTGTAAATTATGGGAACTAAAGAAAGTGTATATTTGTTATGGATCTCTTTAACTCATAAGCTTAATCCTTAAGTAATTAATATTGATTTGTTGTTGTATAGATAATACAACAACAATAAATAAAAAGAGAAATGTCTTTGATTTGCAATATTTTCCAACATTTGTTAAATGGGCATATGTCCGGAGTTTTAAAATGGCAATAACATTTAAAATTGTTAAATTTAGGAGATTTTAAGTCACTGGTCAATATCAGAAAAATGAATACTTTATTTATAGTTAGAAAAGAAAACATAAATTTGTAACATATTCATAGAAACAAGATTTTTGTTAGTACTGAAAAGTTTAGTCAATTGGACATCTGCCCTTTCAAAAAATGGCCATTCTAATTTAAATAATTGAACTGATATCTATATTGCAGCAAATAAGTATGTTGTGACAACTTATTAAAAGGTTTTAGCGTTTAAATTTCCCTCAGAGCATCTAATATAAAACTAAATTGTACTATAGTTAAGGTACTACAGTTAAATGCAGCCGGTTTAATTCAATCAGATGAGAGTTTGACCCAGATGTTATTCAATGTGCCCATAGGGGGGAGTGATTCATAACATCTGTGTGTGAAATGTCATGCTATATATTTTGCTATATAAATTCATGCATTAATGTAAGTACACCAACACTACTCTGTGCTGTATTTTAACACACG
The DNA here is from genome assembly GCA_030762935.1 of Hymenopus coronatus. Lineage (NCBI taxonomy): Eukaryota > Metazoa > Arthropoda > Insecta > Mantodea > Hymenopodidae > Hymenopus > Hymenopus coronatus. The sequence continues at coordinate 35,489,628 of CM060900.1, read as the reverse complement.
CATTATATCTGCGGGAAACAAAGAATACATTGTTAATCACTTCAACTGAGCGGCCCAACATTCCAATATATTTGATAAATAACGATTAGCCAAAACGAGAACATCCATTCTGCTTGCCCTTCATATTAGCTTCATTAAGAGATGTATTCTTAAATTTTGTGATATGTTTAGGAGAAGATGTAGTACCAAGTGATAGAAGGTATTAAATTTACCATAAACTGTAGTGTTCTTTGGCTAAAATGTGTAGTGCGGTTTGAAATAGTTTCTTGCAGGTCCCATAGTTTTCTCAGAAGTTTTGTTTCCATATATACTTTGAAGTGATGTATTAAAGATTTTTTTTTAAAATACGTTAATTATTCATATTTAATATCTTGGTTCACTCCCAAGATGAAGTAGGACCATTCTTATCTTTGCAACTTTACTACATAGGTATACAAGCAACTTTTGTTTACTATATTCTAAATTATTTTTATGTTAACCCATTATTTTGATGCCATTATCACATCGAGTTTTACAGATCAAGCCGGAATGTGCAATGAAAGTAAATCGAAAATAAAAATTCCTGTGTCTCGGCTTTCCCTTTCAGAGGCCCAAATTTGACAAGAAACATCTAGTTATAAATTAGAATGCTTCCCTAATATGCAATTACTTGCAAATATCGGTGTTTATAAATGTTAAGTGAGAGCACTTAAAAGCTTAACAGATTTTTATTGCTTTATTTTTTCTCCACACATCACTAGATAAAAGTGAAACATATTATCTTATTCAATGGGATATTATCTTCCGATATCTTCATTAACTAAACTCTTAGAAATTCTTTTTAGTTCGTTATTGGCGCGCAGATATTTGCTCACTCAATTCTGATAGTACGAGAGCATGAGGCAGCTGAATGTTGAGCGGAAGACAGAAACATATCAGCCGTTACATATTAAAGCGATATAATTTTTTCCCTGTCGACCATTTGGCAGAGAAGCCGAGATAATGGTACTTTTGTTTTAAAAATAATTTAATTGTAACAGATTGCAGCTCAATGTAGCAATGGTCTCTTGATAGTTTATTTAAAAATATGTATAAAAATTCCTACCCCAAAATATTTTTTGATATATCAGAAAAATCCTGTGGTAATGTGTGGTTTAGAAATTGTAGTGGTTCAGGATTTAGGATTTGAAATGCACAATAGAAATCGTAAGCTTAATACTCAGCGGTGGTGTCTATGGATTCTCTTGAGGTGTTATTTGGGCTTATAGAAATAAGATGTTGTACTGTAAAGGCGGGTAGAAACAGTTGAGAACAACACCATAAATCACCGGTCACGAAATCGCAAGGGTAGAAAATTAGAGATTTGCGTGTTACCTGTGTACCAGGTCGAGTTCTGTCCAGGTAAACTCGCTCATGACGAGAGTCGATACGCCTTTGTTCGATCAATCAAATTGAAGGGCGGAAACTAGACGACAGTGTAAAGATCGCTTATTCTGATGTGTGGACAGTCTGTGGTACGAAAAGTGAATAAAAATAATAGGAAGAGAGGCGTGGGATTCTGGATGACATGTACAGTATTTTAGCTGTCTGGTTGCAGCAATTTTTAGCGGTGTTCAGCTCTGGCGCCTCATGCCGGAAGGTTGTCCATCACTCTAAACCACCGTGTCAGCGGGGTGGTGAACGTTTCCACGGCGATGAGCTATGATATGTGCTTGTCCCTCTATTACTTAACGGAATCCCAAATCACGGTTAAATTGCAGACTGCGTCTTCTCTCGGTGTAGGCGCCTAATGAAAGTGAAAGCCATTGCAGTGGATGTGTGCTATTGCTGTATAACATCTTTTGGCTTCATGAAAACTTTAATACTTGAAATTTGACAGTAAAATAATAAAAAGCACTTAGCTATGGGGGCGGTGATGAATGGGTTTCAACCTAACTTCTAGAGCGACAAAGATAACAACTTACGTACACGTGTACTGCATGACCTACGTAAAACACATTCAAGTTTCAGATCTGTAACTTTAATAGATTCTTAGCTATAAAAGTTTTCTTGTTTAAAGCATACGTACTGAAAGTTTTAGATACTGCCATTAATAACTCTTTTTCGACTTTTAATATCTGCTTTGTGTGAAAATAATAATAATAATAATAATAATAATAATAATAATAATAATAATAATAATAATAATAATAATAATTTAATGTTCCAAACCATCGAAATTATGTAACTAACAAAGAAAAAATCTCTATTGCGCAATGATATGTAATACACGATATTGCTCATTACACTTCGTTAAATAGATTGCCTTTGTCTATAGTAATATATTATTAATCATAGTAAGGGGTAATACGCTTTGCTTTAACTATTATTTACTTGTGAATGTTTCTATTTCTGTCAATATTTTACATACTAAGGTGACGAGATTTGAAACGCGGTTTTCACTGTAAATGCGCAGTTTTCGGTTAGCAAGAGACCTTAATGTCTTGGAGTTGAGCTTTCAAAAGGAAACTTTCTAAAATGTTATTGTCCTGTTTTTTGTAAAACGTTGAGTGACCTTATGGAATAGAGGCATAAGTATACATGTCAACCAACAGCAAGAAGGGAAGCTATGAGCTACAGATAAGTGTTTAAGTTCAAAATTACAGCCGTTTTAGCAGTTCTACACCACATTCCGTGGGCGATACTATGTCGGTCGCTGAAGCAAAATCACACCAAATTGATTACCGCGGTTGAAACAAAGAAATAATGGTTCTGCTGTCCCCAAATTTATAACCAATGCTAACCAGGTCACTTGTTTGCCAACGGTTAGGGTTTATACCGTGTAACATTGTACCATGCACAGTTTATTCAATAATACTTACGTGAACTAGTGATTAGTGTTATTCTTCTGCAGTACTATTTTGTATTTCCTTCTGTACCACGCTCTGTACCGAATAATTCATGTTCGCCAATGAAGAGGAACAACCTGAGCTGAAACCGGAGCAGTGAAGACATTTAAAGGTAGGGAAGTGTCACTAGGTTCCACCCTAGCCGGACCAACTGACCCATATGATAATACCGACGCAGCTTTCTCATATACTATTTTGCGCTAATATTTAGGACAAAGTCTAATTAGCAACTGCAATATATATACACTTATTTATTAGTTATAGTGCGTTAATATACAATGCGCAATTTTGAGCCTTTTTGCATGAAAAATGTAAGAGAAGTAGACTTTTAATTGCAGCGACATACTAAATGAAAGAAAGAAAAAAGAAAGAAAAATTAAATGGGAGAAAATTAAATTTAAAGATCTTAAAATTGACACACATTAAATTACAGACATTGCGGAGGCACAAAGCCTCGAAAATACATGAAATAAGATTGATAGATTTGACGTTTTGGACCGAAATAACAGTTTCCCCACTTTAGAAGTTGTATCACTTTCTCTACTTTGCGCATTTTAAGTAGCAATTAATTGAAGCTACGCACAAATGGGAAGGCGCGTGGTGATTAATATGCACGCACATTTTAAACCTTGTTTTCTTGCAAACACCTTTCAGCATTTTTCTATACTGAAAATGCAACAACTTGATCATCTCTTAAGGTCAAACTTAACTTTATTACCCAATTACGGGCCACATCACTCCGGACTTTGAATCCTACATCAGTCTTCTACAGCTAAACTTCTTAATTTTGTAAGTGCAAATTAATATTTATATTAACATTTTTAAGGATTGCAATTACAATTATATTCCCAATTGTTATTAAATATATATGGTACCAACATTTCATAATACAACATTTAAACATAATGTTTAGGAAAACTCGTGCTGAGAGTATTTAGACGTAAACGTAAAATTGCATTCAGATTATTACACTTGTTCTTAGCAGTTCAATGTGCCACATTACGTTTCTTTGTTTTACTGTTTGGTCCAAGTTTAGTAATGCGGCCTCTATATTAACATCAGTTAAAGATGAACATATTCAAGTTCGTGGAGGGGGGAAATGCTTGTTCACAAATAAATGTGCCCTAATGGTAGGCAGCATCTGATAAACTTTTATTCTGATCCAGAATGAAATAAAGCTGTTACAAATTCCTCTCGCCATGTTAAACTTGACTAGTTCAATAATTAAGCGTATTAAATAATTTTGGTCAGACACACGGACCGAAATAAATACCATAGTGTATGGCAGGTGGCCCATGGGCCGTTTGTTGTATAGGCCTGCTCTACATGTTGCAATTTTTAATTTCTTTACCAAGTACATAGGTAGGGAAATTATTTCATTCCATCCAAAAGCTCGATACGAGATTTCAACGGGATTACACATTTTAGAACCCCTGTATCCAAGAAAAACATTTTTAGAAAAAGACTGTGAACACTATAACTCAAAAAACGAAAAGTTGACAAAATACCATACTTAATATTTAAGTTAGTATCTTCAAAGGATGCGATACGAATACCATATTAAAAACATTTACATGAAAAATAAACTGTTTATCTTGACTTTTCTGGGAATAATTTCTGTAGGACTCCTTATTCTGGATTACTTTTGCATACCTGTTAAACCTAAGAGATACATAAAAACTTGCAGCACAAAACAAGGAAATCACGTTAAAACAGACAGTTTATGTCACAAATATTTTTTCGTGGAGTTGATGATTTCCGAGATATTCCTTGTTATTGGTTTCAGATGTGACAAGATGATTTTGAAGATAATCCACTCACTCTAAAATACTCTTTACAATAAAAAAATCTAAAAATGTTTGTTTTCAAAAATGTCTTTAACACTTTTGATTAAAATACCATATTAAAGACACTTACATGAAAAATGTATAGCTTGAATTTTCTTCTAATAACTTCTGTAGAACTCATTCTGGATGACTTTTGCATAACTGTAAACTGTAAGAGATGGACAAAAACCTGCTGCATTAAAAATGGAGATCTGTTAAAACACACAATTTGTGTCATAGACAATTTTTCGTGGAGTTGATGATTTCCGAGATATTTAGTGTTGTTGCTTTCAGATTTAAAATACTTAAAACTTTTCCATATAGAAACGTTTCAACTCCTGACCATGCCCTGATACGAATTTCAATCACATAGCAACCAATTTTTTTAAAAAAAAAAAGGTAGACTGTCGCTTTAAGCTAGTGTACACCCTAATTTTACTTCTACTTGCAAGTATGTAAATAATAAGGCCAGGTTTGCTAAGGATTATCTCGATTAGCATGGATTAGATAGAAGAAACAGCTTTTTAACAATAAACTGTTGCAGAGATGTAGAGAAAGTAATGTGAATGGAACACATTTTAATACCTCTCATAACATAATATAGTTTTTCAAAATAATGCTCCAATGTTTATGAATAGATTATTAACTTTTGAAAAATCAAAAATTGTGGAGAGTACAGAAAGTAATATTTTCTATAGTAATTAGGGGTTGATACAAAAAAAAAAAAGATTTCAGCATTTAAAAGCTCATTTACTGAAAAACTTGAATTGTTTATGTGAATATACTTAACAGGTCCATTCTGTGTAATATTTTTATTAGAACAATTTTTCTTTTTATTAAAACTCCCCTGAGTCCGAAAAAATCATTGTTTGAGGAAGATCTGTGTGTGTGCCTGTGGACAGCATTGCTCAAAAACGAGAAGACTTTAATTACCAAACTTACTCAAGGATACCACACGAAGATTTTTAAGAAAATTTCCTTACCAAAAACTACCCTTTACATGCACAAATTTGAAAATTTTGTTTTTCTCAAAAATGGCTGTAAAGATTTCGATTAAAATACCATATATTAAAGATATTTACATCGTAAACAGAATCTATATTTTGATTTTCTGGGAATAGCCTCTGAAGACTACTTTATTCTGAGTTTTGCAGAATTTTGAATAGAAGTTAAGGCGTAAGAGATAGATAAAAGCTTACTGCACTAAAACTTTATATGTCGCTAAAAGACACATTTATGACATACGTTTTTCTTGTACAGTGGACCACTTTCGAGATATTTCTTGTTATTTGTTTAAATTTTAAACTACTTTAAGTTTTCTCAAACGTGAGCATACAAAGTGAATCGAACTTCAATTGTTTTACATAGCGATCAACTTGTTTAAGGAATTTACTATCAGTTAGACTAGTGTATTCCTTTATTTGCATTTTACTTACAAGGAAACAAGTAATAAAATCAATTCAATGTACATCTTTATTAGCATGATTTAGATAAAAAGAATAATCCGGAAGAATAGTTTACATATGGAACAGCTATCGAAAGTTATGTGAATGGAACACGTCAGATTTTTTTTTTTAAATGCTACTGGATTTTATGTTTTGTACTGTAAGTTCTATACCTCTTCACGGTACAAACCGTATTTTCTCACAATTTGAAACAGAGCGGTAAGACTATGTTTTAGGAGAAGTTTTTCTCTAGAAATTGGCAATGATGTTAAGTATGGCAGACTCAGTGTGCTCATGGCATGTGATTTCTTTCTTTGCACAAATTTTTTTTCTCTTCGTACTTGCTTTCAGCAGATTTTTTGTGAATGATATCTTAATTTGAAAATAATGTTTTCTTAGAAACTACTGAATATTGTAACATTTCAGCACGGTAAAAAACACCTCTACTTGAGTGTTAATATCTTCATTCGCTATGCTTCCTCTTTACGGTTTTTCGTCTTAAAATTATGGTTATCAAAATCAAATTTTAAACTGTCATGAAGCTGCTTCCTAAACACAGATAAAAGGCATTCGAAAAGAATCTAATTTGGGGGAGATAATTATAATATGGCATGATTTAAAATGTGGATCCAAAACTAGTCGATGATTGGAATTTTAAATTACTTACGAAATGATATCTCAAAAATAAGTAGACCTACAAAACAGTGGGTAAAGTTTGAAGGTTTATTTACATATGGAAACAATATACCTTTTAATTTTTTATCATAGTTTAAGAAAGCGTAGGTCTACAATCATTTGAAAATAAGATATAAGAGTATAAATTACGAAAATGCATATCTTTTACACAATATTTGTACATTTCATTAAACGTACATAACGGCAAAGAAAAATAAAAGTGTTAGGTTTGGCTAAATGATAGAAAATATAACAGTAATATTCTAAATACAAATAACCGAGAGATGTGGCGCCAAGGTGGTGTGAGTAACTGGCATTCTGGATGTTGGCGGGATCGGTTCCCTGTGACCACCCATTCTGACCCATTGTTTATGTTATAGTTCCTTGGGAATATCAGACGAATGCTGGAGTGCTTTCTCATCAACCACATTTGCTTTGCACAATTTCCCTTGTTCTGCTCATCTTTAAGGAGCGCTACCAGGCTTATAGTAGTGCTGCTATATACAAAGATTACTAGGTGCCTGCCAGATCGACGGGTTGCTTGCAAGCCCTTTCTGGTGGTCCGGCAGTGGGCCGGGTCATTGGGCTTTGGAACTGCAGGGACTTCCGTGCGTCTCATGGTGCCCCGCTTATGGTTTCTTGAATTCATCCCCTCCTCTGGGAGATGTTAGGTGCAATAGATCTACTTAAGTGACAGTGTGCGAGGTGTCCTTATCTATCCTATACGTTTTAATCATACATAGTTGACACACATAGCATAATGCTATCGCATGTGTTGGAATACCTTGTCATGCTTTGAACTGACACTTCCCTGCGATATGATTTAAAAACCTGATAAATAAATTAACCACACATATTTTAACTTTCTCTACCTTCTGTTATCACCAATTACCCCGCTTTCCCCCCTCATCCTTTCACTCCACTCTTAGTTCTCATCTCTCACTCTAACACACACACACACATCTGTAGTCCAAGGCCATATTTTGTCCTACACTCAGATTCATAATAAATCCCCGTATTTACGGTGATGCATCGGTGAAATGTTATAAAACATTGTAAAAAAATTAAAAATATTTCTTTTTTTCATAATAAGATGATATAAATTCCAAACTTGAATATATCGTTTTTCCCACTTGACGTACTTTACCTACAAATTAACTGAATCTATAAATGGGTAAGCACAAGCTTATTATTAGGCACTCCCAGCTTTAAACCTTATTTTCTCGCAAACCGTTTCCCAATACTTTTTTATATTCAAAATGGTACACACGATGCAATTTTTTCTAATTTGTTTAAAAGAACTACATATTGCCTCTCAAAATTTCCTTGACATTGGCAAATAATTTTTATAAATGACGCTCCAGTTTTGAAAAATAAACTATTAATTTTTGAAAAATCAAAAGCTTTGGAGTGTATGAAAAAATTAATTTTGTTTTCTAATTTTGCTAACGTCAAAAAATTTTAACATGACAATTTATTTGTAAAATAATTCGCTAGAAAATTGAATTTTAATGTGAAGTTTTTAATTGAATATTTTTAAAATTACTTCACGTGCCTCGTTTTTATTAGAAGAATGAATTAAACAATAAAATAACTATTTAAGAAGAAAACATGCAAGATAGACATTTAGTACATGACAAAAATAACATTATTTTGGTGCCTAATATTTGATATAAATTTCAACAATATACCTTTTGTACTGGATTTTCCAAATTTCATAGATACATCACGGCAATCGTTAAAAACACTATTTTAATATAAATGAAATGCATATCGAGATGCATACAACAATATTTCCAAACTTTTTAGGTTTCAATTTAGCCCGTAATACACATTTCCTTAGTTCTTTATCTAACATTGGAAAATCTCGGAGAGTTGGTTAATTTGTTATACTTTAGGTGATTTTAGCTATATAATGGCTTCTTTATGTTTGGAAACACTCGCTTGTTTTCTATTCCTTTAAATTACTGTACAACTGCTTTTGGTGATATTGTAGATTTCAAAATATACTTGGTGTTTAAGCGCTTGTTCTCTCTGCCATTGTTGTACTTCAATTTCCATTATTACTTGCTCTAATTTGCACACAGCACTCAGGTAGAGAAGACTTCTTGTTCCACTCAAAAATTTGATACGGAAATTTCACCTGAAAAACAAGTTCTATAGTGCCCTGAATTCCAGAAAGAATAGAAAAAGGGTCCGTGTGAACAGCATAAATAAAACTGGAGAGCCAGATAAGTACTAACTAAACTTGATATTGATTTTCAGTTCAACATCTTCCAAGGATGCGACACAAGATTTGCCAGAAAATTCCCCCCAACCCAAACTATCCTTTAGATGGAACAGTTTTAGAGAATTTTAATTTTCTCAAAAACGTCATAACTATTTTGATTAAAATGGGTATATTAAACATATATATAAAATTGACAAGAAAACATTATATGTATCTTGAACTTGCCTCTGAATTTCTCTTCATTCTGAATGACTTGCATGTTAAAGATAGACTAAACTTACTACACAAAATGTAGATCTAGTTGAAACACATAATTTATGTTAAATACATTTTTATTTTGTAGAGCTAACCATTTCATAGATATTCCATATTGTGGGTTTCAACTCTAAAATACTTTAAATTTTTCTCAAATGGGAGGTATTCATCCGGTTCATATTTTTTACTTTTGGGCTTGGAAAGCGAACCAAATATCAAGCGACAGCCTTTAAAGTTTTGTCCGTCGCTTTAGTATAGTGTATTTCGTTATTTTTTTTTACTTTCTCTACACATAATATGTACATAGTATATAGAGGAAGTATTGTATTCTACCCAAAAATTTCATACCGAGACTTCACCGGAAATAAATGTTTTGAGGTGCCCTGAGTCCAAAACAAGGATTTTTAAAAAAAGTTCCGTGTGTGTCTGTGGACAGCATAGCTCAAAAACTAAAAGACCATTAAGTAATTAAGTTTGGTATCTTCCAATGGTGCGACACGGAGATTTTCAACAAAATCCACTCCAGATTACCCTTTACCTGTTTTTTAACATTTTGTTCAAAAAATGATATTAAAGCTATTCAAATCATAAATAGAGTGTGTATTTTGAATTTCCAAGCCTCTGGGTTTTGCAAAATTTTGAAGAACGGTTAAACCGTTTGAGGTACACAAAAGCTTACCACACAAAAAATGTAATGCCCTTAAGCATACACTTTGTCATAAACGCTTTTCTTGTAGAGCTGACCGTTTTCCAGGTATTCCTTGTTATTTGTCTCAGTTTTAAACTACTTAACTTTTCTCAAACGGAGTCACTTTTCGTTTCATCTCTCTTTGTTCTGCTGAAAATCCAAACCGAACCGACATTCAAATGTTCACTTATCGATGAGCTTTTAAAATATTTGACTATGCTTTAGCATAATATTCCGTTATGTCCCTTCTCATCATAAGGAACTAAGTAGTAAGACCAATTGTGTTAAAGTTTATCTTGATTAGCATGATGTAAAAGAAGAATAAGACTTTGTAAGAATGTTTTGTTTGCAGAACAGGTAGAGAAGGTCATGAAAATGCAACCCAAGATTTTTTTCTATTTATTCTTTTCTGCTAATGTCTATCTTGATTGGCATAAAGTAGATATAAGAATATGGTGCCATAGGAATAGTTTATTACTGAATGAGTATAGAAAGTAATGTGATAGGAATAAATCACATCTTTTTCAATTCAAATATTTTCTGAGTTTCTGCTAGGTAGAAATTTTGGCATTGCTTAAATATCTCACAATGCAAATAACGTAGCAGCCGAGTAAAAGCAGTAATATCATCCACTAAGAAAGAATCTAAAATAGGATTTATCTGAAAAACAAAATAAAAGCTTATTATTTCCCTCTCCATGTGATAATGATCGCATAGCCCAATTTTTTTATAATCTCTGTATTATGTTAGCTGTATACGCCGATTATCGATATTTATTTTTCTTGGAATTCAATATATTTAGGCCAATGCTATGAATAGAACTATCAGCAGCAAGCCTGCCTCTGGTTATTAAAATTAAAGAAAAAATGCGAGATTTTCCATGAATTGTCAGCATTAAACTCCTCTCAGTTTATTGCGAACCATTGTTCCGCCCACGCTGCCAATACTGGTATATTGAGGCCAGCTTCCCAATTTGGGGGTTTCTAATCTTCTGAGTATATTAAAGAGAAAAATAAAGGTGCTTATATGATGTGTTTTAAGCTGGTAAAGATTTATTAAACCAGCTGCTTCCGCATTTATGACTTCCTTTGATTCTGTCAAGGAAATAAACCGGCATATCCTTTTTTCTCTTTGTCGGATGTGCACCAAAGATCGTTTTAGATTGAAAGTAAGACCTGAAGCTTTCCTGACGACGTATTACTCCGGCTTCTAGCCAAAATATGATGACCCTCAAACGGGACCCTCTCCCCTTCCACTGGGCAATAGCCATTAGCAAACAAAAGACTAATCTGTACTAGAGGTGAGAGGCTACATAATAAAATCTCTTTCCTGGAGATACTGCTTGCAAGTCGAGAATTACGACTCAGTTAAGGGAACTGTAAGTGGAAGACTTAGCAATAATTAAGGTTGATTTCCAACCGCAAACCCATTAACCGCAAACTTTAAAGTCGCGACTTTGGAAGGAGGGTGAGGCAGGGTCCTCATGTTCTGGAAAATACTGTAGGTACATGAATTGACTCCAACGTTTCGAGGAGGTGCATCATCTTCGTCTTCAGGATAAACTGATCACTTGAAAGTTCGGATTCGTGTATTTATAATGTCAGAGTGAAGCTCGTATCTGATTGGTTCGCATGATATTTTTTTTTTTTTTTTTTGCACATGAAGCATTTTTTTTTTCTTTGAAAGGAGAGACAGAGTTAGAGTTGGGAGGGAGAAATATCCTGGGTTATTACCCTGTTTGAGAACATTTTGTAGCACACATTTCTTTAACCACAATCTGTTTTATGAGGATGCGGTGAAGTTTTCTGCAGTCTTGGGAATTAAATGTTAAGATTCTTTATCATTAGTGTCCATGCTGTTATTAGTTGTAGGTCTGAATCGTCATTAACATTATTTACTTCAGATGAGATGACTAAGGCTTCTTTTACTCTTTTTTCCCAGTAGGTGGAACACTTCGCCACTATACCACTGTTGGCAAAATTGACTCTGTGGCTGTTTTCAATACAATATTCAGCCAGTCCAGATTTTTCGCGTTGCGTAAGCAGATTTTTCGGGTTGGTGTTTTGTTCTTTGGTGGTGCCAATACTGAGTCCTATTTGACCGATATATTTGCAGGGAATGTGGTAAACACCAGATATCCTTAGAGCTAAATTATGTACCTTTTACTAACCTGACCAACTTTCTGATTTTAGGCGGTGGCTTTTGGATGGTCTTGATGCCATAAGCAGCCTGCATGCAGATTGGTATCCTTATCTTTCCAGAAAAATTGAATGTAAACGATAGTAGGCTTACACTGAAGACGAAGATGATGCTCAGTGCACGAAATATTAATTAAAAATTAATTAGTATTTAAATGGGAAATCGAGTTTTTTTGGTAAAAAATAGTTGTTAGAATCTTCGGGCGTACATTGAGAAACAAATTTATCTGTACCCTCCTTGCTTCGGCTTTACAGTCATTTAAAGATAGTACAATACCGCTTTTTCGTAGCATACTATTTTATAAAACAGCGGCCATTTCTAAACTAAACTTTCGCACTTTTCAAAATATTCTATGCGTCTCAATTTTTGTTTAAGCACAGTCAAAAGCTCAAAGAATCTGCAGAAGTATCTTTGGTAATATCACAAATTGCAAAAGTAATAACATCGATAATAATTTTTAAAGAAAATACATAGTTTGTGAAAAATTACAATTTTAGAGACTAAAATATAGAAAAGTTTAAAACCAATTAGCATTATTCAATAATGAAAAGTTATTGAAATATCCACACGACCGGTGTTTGTGTGTGATAAAATATTCAATTAGAAAAAATACCACCCAATTTTCTCAAATCTTGAGGCGTGTAGGTAATTTGATAATCCAATATATTTACACAAGTAAAAAAATTAATGATTTATGACTTACAAAGTATTTATTCAAACTAAATGAAGTTTGTTATTCGTATTCAAACAAGGGCAAAGCCATTAGAGTAAAATTTGCATAAAAATTTGCACAAAAATATATGTATTTAAAACTTCATTTTTGTCCTTCAAGGAATAATATTAGTGAATAACAGATATGGTGTAAAGTACGATAAAGACAACCTTGATAGTATTATCCATCACAACAAGGCACCACGGCTATGACAAGGAAACAGTTATAGGTAGTATAAAGTTTGTATACTTTACTCTAGTAAGTAAAAGGTATGAACTGCACCGAAATTAATATGGACATGTCTGATACAATTAATTTCGGATAGGAAATGCAGTTATAAGGTTTCAAATAAATTAGTTTCAAATGCAGATAAGTCGATGTTAAAGTCAGATGTAAACATGGCTTGGAATGTCTTTAAAAGATATACACGAGTTTAAAAGTATTGATTTTCAGCTAGTCGTTATCCGCGTGCTCAAGATTTACTGCCATAAAGTTCTCTCAAATATCGAACAAATCACTTGATAGTGCGACACTGTCTTGCGTTATATAGCTTACTCTAGGTATTTGTTTATTCAATCCTGAGGCTTAATGTGTAACGCCAAAAGCTGATGCTCTGAAGGTCATAGGTTCGCTTCCTGCTATGGATTTAACTTTTATTCTTTTTGTCCATACACAGAAGTGCTGTTTGGTGGAGAGATTCGAACATGTGCAACTTCTTTCTGCCCTGCTGACAGCTTTTGCTCAATGCTGAATTGCATACTTCAGGCGGACCTCCGTGAGTCGCAAGTAATTTGCTGCTCCTTGGCGCTCATCTAGGCTGGTGCGTCCTGTTCTAGGCAGATTACACATAATGACTTCTACAAGCTCTTTGGAAAGAACATCAAATGAGTGTAACAGTCTTGTAGCGAATTATGATGTCGCAGCTTCTAGACTCATTGTGCTTTTATGTAACATGGACCATCACATCGTTTTGAGATTAGGCATTGTGTGTGACGCCCATGTACTCGAACCTCTGAGCGTGTACTTGGCAAGTACGCGACATGAAAACAAATGGGCTTCTCCTTTCCCTTGTCCGCAAAACTGTCTTGTCTTTCAAGTAAAGGTTCAAAGGGGAGCTCGCTAACAAAATAGCAGAAGTTTTGAGGTGTCTCTTGAGTGCAAAACACACATCTTTTTCTCTGTGAAAGTTGTTTATTTTTGTTTAAGTTCATCTACAATTCTTAAGCTGCCTTTATCGTTCCTTGTATCCATCCTAAAGATCACTACATTAAATTACCCCTAGAAGTATCAGCGGGTTATGTATCTCAGCTTTTTGTTTTTATGTTTATTAACAGTCGCACATTGCCTCCTGCGATGGAATATTATGTTGAAATAATAAACAAATGGTCAAAATTATAGGTTACTTAGGGAATTCGTAAGACAAAACATTCCTTAAGGTTAGCTAACAGCTGAGGAACATGTCGGCATTTTTATGAAAACACTGCTAAAGCAACTACTACTTCCCAAATTACTTGCGTAACCTCCTATAGTGTGGGCCAGGCACGCGGCTTTGTTCCCAGGTAAACCTCGCTGACCATGTGTTTTGTTGATGTACCTTTATTGACGTTGAAAAATATATCCTCGTATATCAGGATCTGTTCACATCTTGGTTCGGAGTCAATGGAAACGCTCTGTGTAATCCTTAGGGCTGATAAAACATTCAATGAAAAGGTATATGACTTATAGTCAATTCAAGAAAATTCGAGACGCACGCTATTTCAACAGATTTGCTTCGGATGAAAATTCAGTGTGAAAATTGTTGATCAAGTGCAACACCTATTTTGCAGAAAAAATGTTCCATTCACATGAGTTACACTATTGTTCTACAAATAAACTTTTCGTACAAAAGATTATTCTTTTATATACATCATGCTAATCAACCGGGAATGCTCGTATTACTAATTTCCTTGTAAGTAGAAGGGAGGGAGGTATTGGAATATACTAGGCTAAAGCGATAGTGAAATTTTTAGAAGCCGCCACTGTGCGTTTGGCAGTGAAATTCGGTCTCTTTCCATGACCTGGAGTAAAAAAAAAAAAACTATGAAATGGAGGAGGACGATATCTGCATTTATTGCGTATTAAGCTTTTGTAGATCTCCTACGTTTACTCCAAACATATTGAGGATAAACATTTTATTTTTTCAATGTACAACATTCTAATTCAAATCGTTAGCTCCATTTTTGAGAAAGTTGAAAAATTTAGAAATTGTTCCATGTAAATGAAATGAAATGGAATGAAATGAAGTTGAGTTTTATATATGGATGCTCTTTAATTACGGTGGAAGACCGCTTAATTTTTCTCAGAGGTCTCTTTATCAGGCTGGAGGTTGTTTTATCTGTCGTAAATCTACAATACAGGCCAACGACTTTACTTCCCTTCCGAAGGAAACCACGCTAAGGATATTTACGCCCGAAAAAATCCATCGTCCTCCGTCGGGTTTGAACCTGCGAACTTGGGTATATGAAGATAGCCACGGAGAGCGACTTGTTCCATGTAAAGGGCAGTTTAGGGTGGGGGAATTTTCCTGAAACTCTTCGTGTCGCATCTTTGGAAGATACTGGACTTAAATACTAAGTTTGCTAGTTAACAGACTTTTCTTTTCTGAGCAATGCTTCCACACATACACACACACTCGAATCTTTGTCTAAAAATGCTTTTTTTCAGACTTGGGGACCTCAACACATACATTTCCGATTTTTGGGTGGAATACTATACATTCTCTACCTACTATGTAGATTGTACATATGTGCTAGAGAAAGTAATACATAGCAACACTAGTGACCGTCACTTCCTCTAGGGCTCCAGTGGAAGTGGTGGTAGTGGTGGTGGTGGTGGTGATTGTATTTAATAAGTTTACAATAATACAATTTTTGCATCAGTCGCATGGGTCCGATGCCAGTACATGCCTTCTAAAAATACTTCGATTTAAAATATGTCCTACATATCTATTTTATTTATCTTTACAACATTGAAAATACATACACACACATATTCATAGACACATATACACACAGACAAATACACACACGCTCGATCGCTACAACAGAACCACAGAACAATAAAAGAAACAACACACTGGTATAACACACACACACACACATACATATATACGCTCGCTCGCTACGACAACAGAACCACAGAACAATAAAAGAAACTACACACTGATATCACACACACAGACACATACATACACACGCTCGCTCGCTACAACAGAACCACAGAACAATAAAAGAAATAACACACTGATATCACACACACATACATACACACGTTCGCTCGCTACGACAACAGAACCACAGAACAATAAAAGAAACAGCGCACTGATATCACACACACAGACACATACATACACACATACATACACCCGCTCGCTCGCTACAACAGAACCACAGAACAATAAAAGATACACATGCACACACTTACACTCACAACCACATCCACGTATTCACACATATAGATTACTCAACATAAAATAAGTCTATGCAATATATACATAAATATTTTATCTCTTAGTGCATGTACCTCCTTTAAGTATGCGACCAGGCTTGGCCAGTTTTGGCTGTATATAATCCAGAGCTCCAGATATATTGTGAGAATCTGCGTACGCTGGAAAAAAAAATTTGAAAATGGTGATGCAAGGGCTGTGTATTAAGCAGCAAGATTAACTGCATGTTTTGTTGGACGCACACTGTTTACCGAATGAGGGTCTGATATTATCTATTGAGCCGAGAACTCTGTTATCTCTCACATGGGCGAGAGTCAAAGCCTGAGTTTTGCCTGTCTCCAGTTGATTAGTTTGCCTTCACTCAACACCCGTTTTATGTATCATGGGATTTAACAGAGAGGAAATCGAAGGGGAAAGCACGTCAGCATTTCCCTTTCCAGGGGAAACCTATTCTATCTGGGCTGTATCGCACACCGTTGTCAAATTAGCGGTTATGAAACAGTATCCTCGCCGACTTCTGGTTTCACTACAAGAAACACAGGTGCGGCTAATGCATGTCTTTGTGTTACTCATTTTTACATCCTCTATGTGCCGATGCTGTTAGTGTCTTTTGGGATGTTTCTTTATTAATTTTGGCTGCACTTTTTCACAATTTGTGTTTTTGGGTTTGCCAATACCCTATTGGTTTATAGTTAGGTTCGACACACAAGCATGACCAATGATCAAAGCAAAGGGAAGGATAAAGAACAAATTTAACTCGAATAGAACAATTCTCTACATCACGTCCTTGCAGAATTGATGTTGTTACAATGAACGTGTAGGGGTAGCGGGGTTGTCTCACAAATTCCTAGATCATTATCTTACTTAATTTTATTATCGTCTATGTTTTTTACCCCTTATGTTTGTCTACTTAATGAAAGCATGCTTTTGTGTGTTCGGTATACTTTGTGTATATTGAGCTTTAATGTTTAGGTACTTATTACTTCTCTACACGTACTATCTACATAGTGTGTAGAGGAAGTATTGTATTCCACCCAAAAATATTATTCCGAGATTTTCACGGAAAATATGTTTTGAGTTCCCCTGAGTCCAAAAAAGCCTTTTTAGATAAAGGTCCGTGTGTGTTTGACAGTGGACAGCATTGCTCAAAAACTAAAGGACCGTTAAATATGAACCTTGGTATTTGAGTTTGGTATCTTCAAGGATGCAACACCAAGAAAATCCTCCCACCCCAAACTACCGTTTATATGGACAATTTTTTGAAAATTTAGTTTTTTCTCAAAAATAGCTCAAATGATTTCGATTCAAATGTGTATTAAAGCTATTTACATCATAAATAAAGTGTATATCTTGAATTTTCTGGGAACACCATCTTGAGAACTGTTAATTTTGGATGAATTTTGCACAACTGGTAAACCGTAAGAAACGTAAAATGTGCAACACAAAGATGTAGATCGCGTTAAAACTCACATTTTAAGTCGAATACCTTTTTGTAGACTTAATTGTTCCAAAGATATTCCATGCTATTGGTTTCCTTTTTAAATTACTAATAATTTTCTTAAACGGAGAGAAATCTTTCTGTTCGTCTCTTCTGATTGCTCCAGGCAACAAAAGAGAACGGAATTTCAATTGTTTCACATGACGTCCGGCATTTCAAAGATTTGACTTTTGCTTTAGCCGAGTATATTCGCTTAATTTCTTCCACTAAGCAAGTAAAATGCCTATTCTGGTAATGTATATCTCGATTAGTATGATATACATAAAAGAAAATTCGTTTGTAAGAAAAGCTTGTTTGCGGAAAAACTAGAGAAAGTCATGCTAATGGAGCACATCAGGCATTTTTTTTGTAATAAAATGGCATGATTTTAAATAAATATATGTAATGTAGAGTTTAAGTTTAGACACATATAATAAAATATTTAACTTGGTTCATCCCTCGTCCCTTTTCCCCTAAAACAGGAAAGTTAGCATTTTTCGGTATTCGAAAAGGATTGGAAATTTGGCTTTAGCTCCTTTACTCCACCAGTGATAATAATTAAATTAAGATAAGACTTATTCTGAATAATATGTTTCAATGTGTCTGAAACTTTCTGGACCTTTGGTTTGCCTCCGCCATCGCGAAACAAAAGGCAAGCGCACGCTACCAATCACGCCTTACTATAGCTGACAGGGGTTTGAAAATGCAGCTGTTCTTCATACTAGTACCACACCGTGCACCGGACAGTGTAACTTACCTAGTAGGTAATGATTTCACCGGAATTTACAGTTTGAGAGCCACTGAATTATTTTTAGAAAAACGTCTGTGTGTGTCTATCTCTGAACACCGTAACTTAAAAAAAGTTAATTAACCAACTAACTTGGTATTTGTATTCAACATATTCCAAGTGTGGATCTCAAAGATTTCCAGCAAAATCTCTCACCCTAAACAACCCTTTACATGGAAAATGTTATTTTTTTAAATAACTAACGATTTTGATGAAAATAGTGAATTTGAAAAAACTTTTACATAGCATATAAATTATATCCTTTTTGCATTAAGCTTTACTTTTTTATATTAAGCTTTCAGGTTTAACCTACTTGATTATAAGGATAGAATGGACTCAACCACACATAAATCATCCAACCCTAAAACGGATCAAACGGGGACAAAGTTGAACGAAATATGCGACAGTATTTTAGTATAACACATATAATATTAGTTTAATTATTAATTTATCATATTTAACATAGGAAATATACGCTCAGTTGGAAGGCCTCACCATGTAGGGCAGCTTTTGTTTTCTTCAAGGTTGCACATGTAGCTAAAAGTCACACACATTTTAATGCATTAAGGACATAAGTACGAGTAAGCTAGAGACTCTACCTTTTAAACCGGAGAAGGGGACTTTTGCTTTGTAAAACCTAGTCACGTGGGTGTAATATAAAGAAAAATACCCGATAGCCACGTGATGACACCACTTTTCGCGCTCTTCCTCAACCAATCAAAGAGGAGGGTAAAATTGTGAAGCTTTTGTATATAAGTGATGTGCGGATGAGAAGTCGGGAGTACCGAGAGCAACAAAGAGTAAGAGAGAGTAACAAGGAAAAATCGAGGCTGACAGATGAGAAGTCGGGGTTATTACGTACAGAATCGGGTGTAGTTAAATCGCAGGAGACGCAACGCGTAACGCCGCAGGACCATAAAGTAGAACATATCCTGTAAGAAATCGCGCGCCAAATATGGCGCCGAAAGTCATTGTCTACAAAATAAGCAGATGGGTATTTATCATAGTGAATACTGTACAAACTTATAAACTTCGGGCCACAGTTACTAAGGTCGATTGATTATGTCGGGAGTTGCTTGTCGGGTTAGTGCCTCATAGAACTCGTAATTCACGAATAAATGAAGTATCCATTGAATGAAGTGAACTTTCTCTTTAATGGAGTCTACCAACTGTGTGACATACCCTGTCATTCTTTCCGCCCCTGAATAAGAGATTCATCATCTACCAGAAGGAGCTCAGCTGGTGCCATCACGGGAACTTGCAGGTATGTCCACTAATTATAAAGAAATTCACCAGCATTAACCCGCGACCAACTCACCTGACAGCGACATACTGGCACCCTAACGTGCACGTCACCAAACAAGACCGCGGCAAATAATTAATGTAACGGTATTGAGGGGCAGTAAATCAAGGAAATGAGAGAAACCATTCCAGCGTTCATTTAAGAACTTGAGAAAATCGCTAAAACCTGGCACGGTTTACTTATACAAAGTAGAAGAAATAATCTACGTCACCCAAATATTAATATCGGATTTCACAGGAAGTGCGTTTATTGACGCCCCCGAGTCCAAACATAACAGTTTTAGAGAAAGTACAGTCTGCATGAGCGCGTACACTATTTATTTATTTATTTTAATTTTTTTTCTCTTTTACTGAATGCGCGCACGTGCGTGTGTGAGTATGCGGAAGGTCTATGAATCGCCAACTCAAAAGTGAAGAGCCGGTTCCATACGAACCTTGATGTCTAAGTTCAGCATGTTTTAAGGTTGCGACTCAGAAACTTTCCAAACTACTATTTCAATTGACATTTTCGTTATCTTGGGTTTTCTCTTAACGGGCAGCAATGATTGTCACTGAAATACTCCATGTTTAGGATAGCTACATGACAATTGAAATGTATACTATAAGTTAACTGAGAAAATCCTGTAAAGTTGTCATTCTAAGTGGATTTTGTATGGCTTATATATCTAAGATATAGAATAACGTTTAAAAATCGTTCCTACAGGATAACCTTATAAGTCGTCGTTAAAATACAATCTACCTACGTTAAATTATTTTCCGCTCATTACATTTTTTATATATTCTTAATAAATGGTTTGAACTGTCGGGTACTTACACTTTCTTCAGCTGCTATATTGCTATTCGGTTTTTTTCTCGTGGTCTCTTGGAATCTCAAAATTCAGCTCATATACGATAAATGATTCACTTTTTAAAAGATTTGGCTATTACTTAAACCTACTGCAATACCCCTATACCTAGAGGGAAGTATGTAACAAAACCGTTTCTGCAAACGTTTATCGCAGTTCTCAAGAAGCAGATAGATATTAAAGCTTCTGTAAAAATGGATTGTAGAACGAAAAGAAGAGAAGGTAATGTAACATATTGTTTTGCTAGGTGGCAATTTATAGTTTTCTCCAAAACATGATGGCCCTCAAACGGGACCGCTCCCCCCTACTACAGGGTAATAACCATTAGCTAACAAAAGACGGCACTATACTAGGGGGCGAGAGGCAACGTAGTAAACTCTGTTTCCTGGAGACACTGTTTCCAAGTCGAGAATCGCGCCTGAACTAAAGAACTATTAGGTGGAAGACCTGGCAACAGCACGCTGTCAAATCCCAAACTTGAAAGAAAGTGGGACTTCGGAAGATGAGTGGGACAGGACCACCATGTTCTGAAAACTACTGTACTTCACTTTTGTTAATACTGGTAATCGCTCTAAAACCTAGCAGATCGTCAGTTGCACATCAGAGCCGAACCGGCTGGCTTGCCAACTACCCACATTCCGCACTAACGACAGGCATTCCATCCTTCAGTTACCACTTATTCATTAAGGCAAGTTCATTAACTACCAATAATATTTAGATATATTGTAAATTATATTGGCAATACAGTTAAGCTTCATTCTTAATTAATGTTCTCCTAAACTGCTATAACATTTCAAAACTCGCCTCTAAAATTTATTAATATAGCATTAAAGAGTTTAGTTAGTGAATACTATTTTGTTAAAAAAATAATTGTTCACTTTGAGACACTTTTTCATGCCAGTAGACACAATCTGGTTTAAAAAAAAATCTGTGAAGCTGATTTTAACACGTATACGAAACTTAGCGTATATATTATACATTATATCTTCATTACTGTATTCACATTTAAAAGGATTTCAGAAGTTTTACCGATGGGTGTCATCAAGATATGAAAAATAGCAAGATCAGGTCCCCTAAATACTCCAGCCTATCACTCCAGTAACTCATGACTCAGTACAATTCACAACACACTCACTTGCAACTTTTACGCTTTTTATAGCCAGAAAATGACGTCACAGAACTTTGTGGAACTTGTAGAAAACCGAAGGTTCTGATAGAATTGGGAGTCGTCCGCGTTCCAAAGTCTCGGGCTTCCTGCGCGCCGCAGTTCCGGTGTTGTAATACATTCCCAGGTCTCCAGCTGCGTTGACTCGATATCAAGATGAACGTGAGAACCACTGCAAAGGAGGGCACTGTCACAATATCTTATAGTGTACGAAAAGTTTTCAGGTTCAAACGTGTAGCTGTCGTAGTTTCGGAATAAAGTGTAATATTGCAACTTAAACATTTTATAGATGAGAGAGAGCAAGAGAGATAAGAGTGATAGAGATAGAGATAGGGATAGCGATAGAGATAGACACAGACAGAAAGAGGGGGAGTGGGAGAGAGTGGGAGAGGGAGTGGAAGGGACTGGAATGGAAAGGGGAAGGGAGTGGAAGAGGGAGTGGAGTGGAGAGAGAGCAAGAGAGAGAGAGACAGTCGTTTCCATAAGGACCTAGCTTGATTTGAAGTCCTTTAACACCGTATTCTTTTCCTGTTCCTATTCTCATTTAGAAATAATAAACTATACCTTTTCAATTAAATCTGAACTAATTCTGGTAAAAGGAAAGGACACACGAGTGCCTTTTAGACAGGATGAAGTTAGTATACATTTCTTATTGTTCAATGTATTTGATTATTAATGATCTTCTACAACATTAACTTGCAAGGTCGTGAAACAAAAGTAGCGTGTTTGCAACATCAGCACGCGATTATTTTGAAGGGTGAACACCAGTGATTCATCGCAGCAGGCAAAGCGCACACCAGTCATTTCGAATTTGTTTTTAAGTAGAATAGATAATCGATTAATTTTTATACACACACACCTCTAATGTGCATTACATCACCTATATAGCTGAATCCTTATACTTTTTTCCTTTTGCATTTTATACACGCACACACACACACAGACAGACACAGGGTGTTAATGAACTACACTGAAGTAATTTGCGTATAAACATAACGCAACTACATAGCGTTAAACGTGTGGGTATGAGGTGCTGATAAGTCGGTGTTAAAGCAAAGCTGGTTGAAAAAATGGCTTAAATGTCTTTGTACCTGCTGCCCGTGTATAGAAATATCGATTTTTAGCAGCTCGTTACTAGCCTTCTCAAGATTTAATTTTGCAAACATCTGTAAAATCTCGAACTAATCACTTGACTGTGCGACACTGAGCATTCATTAACTGCTCTGGTGGCATAATGCGTAACGCGGGAAGCTACTATCTCAAAGGTCGTGAGTTCGAATCATGAATGCTACAGAGTAAATGTGTTTTATTATTTTTTTCATTCCTGACGAAATGCCGCTATGCGTGGTGTACTGGCACTTCAGAAACGTATATATATACATAAGGTCTGACAAATTTTCATCTAAACTGAATGGTTGCCTAAACAAAAAATAAAATTCCTCATGTTTGCGAATATTTCACTACTTCGTTATCGTTTATTTCTGCAATTAGAATAACGAGATAGAGCTACAAAAGATGTGTTATTTGTCTTTTTACCATTTGTCGTTAAACTTGTTAGCCACAAAATGACAACATATCGCATTTCCAGGATTCGTCGCGGTCATAAGCTTGGCAAGTATGCACAGGAATGTTAACAGCAATGCTGAGACTCGACACCCTGCACAACAGCTGGCTCTGTCGGTGTTTCAGATGCGTTAAAAGCGTTCAAAACAATAGCAGTTTTTATACATCAATGTATCTGAATATGCTTCTTGCTTTTGGCAAAGCTCCATCGTTTAGTAGATTATTTTCCTGGTGATATTTGAGGAGTAAAGTTTGTTTGCACTGCCGATCTTCTTAGGCATTAATTAAGTAATTTTATTATGTTATTATAAATATTGTAATGTAAATAGCCAGATATAGATTTGGTGTATATATATATATATTAAGATACAGAGCAAGGCAAGGTTTGATGGGCTACAAAGATCAAAAATGCGCATTTCTGATGAAAACATGAAAGATCAAGCAAGCAGGGGCTGGATTTTATGGCTCAGCTATTGTATTGGGTTGCGTGCAACAAAGTCAATGCAGACTAGGGGCATTCCCTAAACTTTAAACAGGGTATTTTCTAGTTATTTCCATGACACGTGTGTGATAACCAATAAATTAAAAATGCAGGAGCCTATGACGCTATGACAACAATGTTGGTTAAAGCATATTGCCAATAATAGAACAGTACTCTGAGATATTATCAGTTTTAGGTATAAAAGAGGGTGTAATTTGGTTTGTAGCACTCTAAGCGATGTAACATTTGTATGGTAAGTCCACGCTGATTTGAGCTATGAAACCGCGCCATTTTTAATGATATGTATACTTTGTGAATTTATGCTTGTAAAATCGGTGTTATCATTTTATCATCGGCGAAAAATGTTGATTATGACTATATATTTTAGATTTTTGCCTGAATATTGTTCAATCAAACTGGCCAAAAATTAAAACGTTGGGAATATTTTGAACAACCAAATCTGTAGGGAAAAAAAAAAAAAAAAAAAAACAACAACAGAAAACTAGAATGTGTGCTTCCAAATCGGTGTTAACATTTTATCATCGACGAAAAATATTGATTGTGATTATACATTTTAGATGTTTCAACCAAACTGGCCAAAAATTAAAACGTTGGGAATATTTTGAACAGCCAAATCTGTAGGTAAAAGAAAAACAGAAAACCAGAATATCCCTTTTGAGATTTTAAAAGGCCTACTTGTCCACAGTGGAAGGACCTAAAAAATTCACATGACGCCACCCCTTCGCTACCGTGCTCGACAACAAATGCAGGTTTTAGATCATAAGTGTGTATGTATAATTATAATCGTTCGTAGTTGGCTTACCCTCCCCGTATTTAGGACTGACATCTCCCTGTCTATGACTTACAAGCGGATGCCTAGAAGCCTGAAGTCTGTCCAGGAGCCAGCGACTCGAAGCCACAGAACGGAGAATATGGAACGATTGGTCGGGCCGTAACCAGGTATGAGCCTGAGGAAGTGAATGATATGAAATGCAAGCGAAATGGATGTTAGGAAAGGTGCTGATGGAGCAATTGGTGGACGACCCGGAGAAAACCCACACGTGTGGCGCTTCGTACACCACAAATCCCACACGCGGGTGCCTAGGTGGGAGGCGGGCGGTCTAACCACTCGACCACTGTGCCGCCAAAATTATAATCAGAAAATAAAAGTAAGCTTTTAATGGATTTTGGTTAATTTTCACCAATTACTACCCTCAATAATTTTATTGTTACTCTGATACATTAAAGAGTTTATGGTATAATGGATCATGAATTTAGCAGATTTAGCGTTACTTGGATCGGGTTTATAAGCTTCTCCTAATTTCTAGAGTTTGGTAATGTATCAGGCGCTCTCTGAGGGTCTCAGAGGATTTTGTGAACGTTTTGGGAAAACAGCTCTGAAGTAAAGAAACGAGGACATTGCAAATTCATTTATCTACCTGCCGTATATCGCTGAATATTCTGCAGGTTCTGTTACTCATAAAGCTTAAATCCCTTATGATTAGTGTAGTAGATAACGAGGTAACGGTTGAGAAGCCGTAAAGGGTTGGGGGAGCTGCGCCGTGTTATCCAAGAAGTTTGCAGTAGCATTTCAATGTGGTGGTAATCGCTGAACGCTCGTAAATAACCATTAAGCTCCTGGGGCATGAAGAAGATCGCTTGGAAGAGATAGCGCATCCGAGTTTATAATTTTGGTCCTGAAATCGTTTTACAGTATATTATTACGGCTATCCAAGCAGTATTTTAATATAAGTGAGTTTTAATAAAATGTCAGTGAGTTTTGGGTTATCAGTTGGGTAATCGCGCGGCCGGCCGGTGTTCCAACAATACCTCTACATTCCCACTGGAGACAGCATTGCGGCGTTTAGCCTAACGTTCACTTCTCTGGTAGGTTAATTCAGGCGCGTTCGACAAGTAGGCACCAAAAAAAAAAAAAAAAAAAACTAATGTGTTTTATACACATGATTTTTTAATTTCTGTAGCACGTTTTAAATAGAGAAGGTATTGTATTTAATAAACTTTATTGCAGCATAATAGTCAGGATTAAAGTAAGAACACATTTAAATTTAATTTTTTGTAATTCACATATTGTCTTTGTTCCTTTTGTGATATCCGTCACATGTCTTTTCATATAGCACACATTTACAATCTACAGGTTGATAATGAACTACAGCGAAATATTTTCACAGAATATGTAGATTACTTAGATAAGTAATTTGAGATAGGAGACTTATGGCCTGTTTATTGAAATTACGAAGTAACGGCTATAGGTCTCTGAAGTAGCAGTACACCACTGGCTATTTTATCAACCATTCGAGAGCATAACGCGAAAACTAAGGGATATATTACAGCGTACCTCTCTAGCGTAGTGGTTATGATACTGGCTTTCAAGTGAAAGATAGTTTCCGAGTTCGGGTCTCGTTCACGTATAGCGGCACTTTGTCTGGAATGAAAAAAGAATAATAAAAAGCATTTACTCTATGACAGGAATCGAACTCATTACCTTTAGGATTGCAGCCTACCGCGTTACGCATTAAGCTACCAGAGTAGGCTACATAACTCAAGAACGTAGTTAATGAATGCTCAGTGTCGCACAGTCAAATGATTAGTTCGAGATGTTACAGATTTTTGCGACATTAAATCTTGAGAACGCTAGTAACGAGCTGCTAAAATCGATATTTCTGTACTTGGGTAACAGTTTTAAAGACATTCTAAGTCGTTTTTTCAACCTTCTTTGCTTTAACACCGACCTATCAGCACCTGATACCCACCCTTTTAACGCTATGTAGCTGCGTTATGTTTATCCGGGGAACATGCATTGCCCATCTCAAATTACTTATATCAGTGAAGTGTACAATCTCGCAAATCATTTCGGTGTAGTTATCACCTGCATTTTGGGTTCATGGAATGTTGTGTTCTTGCATATCAAGTGGTGGAATCCGTGCACGGTCAACCTAGCGATGACGTGTCTCATTTCGAAATTTTCCTTTGTCCACGCACGGTCCACGGTTCTGGGTGTATTTCTTCTCTTTTCCTATTCAGTGTTGCTAGCAGCTTCTGTGATGCGCTAGAGCTGGCTAGGAGTATGCTATTTCTCAGCTCGTCGTTGAGGAAAGTTTCCTTCGCCAGCAGGTATGCAAGTCTTGATTTCGTTACTTTTGATACTCATAGTATCTCGCTTTCACCCTTTCTAGAGAGGAAAGGTATTGTATTTCACTCAAAGATTCGAAATCGAAATTTCAGCGGAAATAAATATTTTGAGACCAACTTAATCCCCCCCCCAAATCATTTTTAGAAAAAGGTCAATATGTGGGCTTCTTTTAATAGGATTCATCGGAACTAAATATTTTGAGGGGCCCTGATATCAAAACGAATATTTTTAGAAAAAGTTCCGTGTAGATAGATAAGGTAGTTTGTGTGCCTGTGGACAGCATAACTCAAAAGTGAACAGCTGGTTAAACCCCAAACTTTATATCCTCCAAATATCCCTTACATGGAATACTTTTCAAAATTTACAATTTTCTCCAAAATGTATGTCAAATAAAATGTATATCAATTCTTTTCACCCTGAATGATTTGCGTAACTGGTAAACTATTTCCGAGATATTTCCTATTTGTTGGTTTAAACTTTAAATTAGTTAAAACCTTCTCAAATGGGAAGCTCTCAACCGCTTGATCTCTTTTATTCTATTCCTGGCCATGGAAATCGAATCAAATTTCAATGTCAATCCCAAAGCGACAGCTTTCAAACTATCGCTTTAGCCTAGTGCATTTACTTATTTCGCTTTTACTTATAAGGAACTAACTTATACGACAATTTCTGCGGATGCTTATCTTGGTTTAGTATAAAACGGATAAAAGAACTTTCTTAAGGTTAGTTTGTTTGAATACTAGGTAGAAAATAATCTGACGTTTTCCATTCACATGACTTCCCTTACCTATTCTACAAGTTTCTTACAAAATATTATTCTTCGTTACACTCCACGCTAATAGAGATAACTCTTAGCAGAATGGTCTTATTACTTACTTCCTTGTAAGTAGATGGGGAATAAGGGAATACACCACGCCTAAGCGTCAGTCAAATGTTTTAAAAGCTGTCGCTATGCGACTGTCATTGAAATTCGCTTCTTTGTATGACCAGGAGTAAAACAAAGAAATACGAACGATTTCCTGTTTAAGAAAGGTATAAGTATTTTAAAATTGAAAATAACAATACGGATTATCTCGGAAACGATTAGCTACACAACAAGAATTTAAATAACATAGATTATATGTTTTGATGAGATCTATATTTTATGTGCAGCAAGTTTTTCTCTATATCTTACAGTTTACTAATTAAGCAAAAGTCATTCAGAATGAAGATGACTTCAGAGGCTATTCTCAGGAAATTTAAGTTAAATGTTTTAATTCTCATTTAAATATGTTTAATATACGTTGTTTTAATGAAAATCGTTGGCAATTTTATAGAAATTCAAATTTCGAAAATCTTTCCACGGAAAGGATAATTTGGGCTGAGTGAATTTTCTTATAAATCGTCGTGACGCATCCTTGGTAGATAAACTGAAATACCTACCAAGTTTGGTATTAAACAGACTTTTTGTTTTTTTATGCTACACACACATACGCACACACACAGGCCGCGCTGTGGCCGAGTCGTTTGACCACCTGCCTATCGCCAAGGCGACGCAGGTGAGTGCATGTTGGATTTGTGGTGGACAAAGCGGTGCGGGTCTGGTTTTCTCCTGTTTCCTCTGCCCACGCATTCCACCGAATGCAAAATTTTGGGTGGAATACAATACCATCTTTACTTACTGCCTAGATTGTGAATTTTTACCAGAGAAAGGCGACTAGAAACTTGGTTCCTTATAGGTTTTTCTTTAATTTTGGCACTCCCCTTTTCAGCTGTATTTCACTCCTACCCTCTCCTACCTACGATCTCTTGTTGAATCAAAGGAAGCGCGAAAGAGTGGAAAACGGAAGCATTTTGTCTTAGTGACTGGAAGACGCTCTCCAGATGTGTATTTCTGCTACTGGGGAATTTCAAAAGTCTGGCACATTATGTCCAGTAAAATTGCTCTATAAACATTACTCTCTTTATTACACATACCGTTTGAAAGGAAGGAGGGGTATGGAGAAAAAGCAAAACAAAATTATTGCCCTTATTGAACTGCGGAGCTATGGAAAGAATTTCCGGGAACAGCACCACAAACAGATTTACTATATAAGTTTGATATTAAAATCAAAAGAAGAAATGAATTCTAAGAAAACGATTTGTGCACAAATGAACCACATAAAACGAAGCATTTAAAAACTGTTGCCATTTCTCGTTACTTGAAAAGGCAACCTTCTTTATAACCATTTTCTTGCCGCAATATTTAGTTTCTCAGCCGCAGTCCTTCCATCTGACCTACAAAATCGATTCTAGCAGGTATGGAAATTTTCCATGCTACTAGAACTTAATTGTAAAATTCAAGGCGTTCTCATCTTTTCTTAGATAAGCTATGTCATTGTCGACTTACCAACTTTTTCGTCGTGATTCAAATGTTTCAGGTCATGGAAAAGCAATCAATAAAGCTGAATTGTGTTTTTACAAGGAATAGCACACGGGTCCTTATATCGACCCCTTTTGTTCCTTGAGTATAGGTATATTGCTCAAAGGCGGTTTCAACTACTAAGGAGTAGGGTACGGATTCATGAACGGTAGATCTGTGGTTCAAATCCCGCCTGGATGGTCCTCCCTGATTCAGGGCTTTCTCAGTCCTCATAACTGGTGAGTGCCGATGGGATAATCTAAACACAGGTTTGTAACGTTTACTTCCTAGATTTCCCTTCTCACCACTTCATTTCATGTACATCAAGTGTAGTGCCTGCTGTGTCTTAACCCTTCTTCAGTGGTAAGAGATACG
The DNA here is from genome assembly GCA_030762935.1 of Hymenopus coronatus. Lineage (NCBI taxonomy): Eukaryota > Metazoa > Arthropoda > Insecta > Mantodea > Hymenopodidae > Hymenopus > Hymenopus coronatus. Next base: position 35,459,721 of record CM060900.1, on the reverse strand, counting down.
TTTAGGGAACGTCCCTGTAGCCCAGAGGTAGCGCGTGTGCTTCTGACATGAGGGACAGGGAACGATTCCCGGTGGGGGCATGGGGATTAATCCCCGACCAAGATCATCTCCCGCTGCTTCTATTCTCCTCCAGCCCGCGGAATGCACTGCATCTTCCTGCCGTCGCCGCGCTCTGGTTGTGTTCTCTTCCCTGGCTCCAACTTACCTTCAGATTGCTCGTCGTTATCATGGGCCGCGCCGGGGCCGAGTGGTTAGACCACTCACCTCTTTCCTAGGCGGCCCGAGTTTGATTCCAAGCGACTGCATATGGGATTTGTGGTGGACAAAGCGGCGCTAGGGCCGGTTTTTGTTTCCGGGTTCTTCGGTTTTACCCGCCCTCGTATTCCACCGGTGCATCATTTTCATTCGTGTGTCATCAGCGTCATCGCCTGAGGTACAATTTGTATTAAAATCAGGCGTTAAACACTAGCAAAAAGCATTATTAATAGGTAGATGATGTGAGTCTTTAACCCTGTATATCGTAGGTCAGTTTGGGTGGCTCACTTGCTTAGGCCTTGGCCCTTTGATCCCAAGGCTGCGGAATCAGACCCGACTTGACCGATGCTGTTTTTACGTGTGCTTAGAAGTTACAGACCTCAGTCAATATATTTACTGACAAGCAAAAGAACACCTGCATTACGAAATTCTGGCACACCAGCAGCGCTGATCTGATTCTGGAAATTGGCAGGATCGTTAAGAAACAAAATACTTCTTTAGTATATGCATGAATCGCCCGCCATATCTACGTTTGGGTAGCTGTGCAAGCCGCATCGTTGCGGGGCCGCCCGGTCAGAATTTGTTTGCCTCCGGTATCATTCGGGTGTAGCTCTCCCTCGCAGATTCAATGGCTCTATAAGTACGCAGGCTACGTCGGATGCTTTCTCTCTGGAAGCGTTAGGTACCCTGTCCATGATTGCACACGTCGTTATTCCTATCTGGTTGCACTTCTGGCCTCTCCCCTCGTCTGTCCCTTCTAGGGGTCACTAAGTCGCAAATATTCACAATGCTTGTGTGCGGTGCTCTGCTGGGGGCCCGTGTTAATCCTATGAGCCAATTTTTGCTCGGGCTGAGCAAGAAAACTGACATACATTTCCGCATATCAGAAGTCAGTCAGAAAAACAAACGCCTAGATAAGAAGGGCTATTGACAGAGTAAATGTTGTTCTCTTTGCTTGTACCATAATCTGCATGTGGAATGTGATAGACAAGCAAGTGCCATTCCTCTATTCCACCGTGGCTTTCCCAGTTTTCTATATCAATAAAGTTACATTTCATTTCAGTCTGGAACAAATAACTCGTTAATGCTTTTAACAATTTATTATAAAGTAGCTGCCCGCCCCGGCTTCGCACGGATTGTGTAACCAAAAAACTCAGTGAAAATCTTCCGTTTACAGTACGAACCTGCAATGGAGTAAAATTACAATTACATAATTTGACAATACTTTATTGTAATGCCTTGTAATATACAATTTTGGTTCCGGAGAGAAAACAAATAGCGGCGATGTTTTGCCGACTCTCGAGCACGCAAAGTACAACTATCCATGCGAAAAACACGACAGTTGAAGGTATATTCCACACACTTCTAACGACTGACCTTGGGATTTATTGTCACTGCGAATGCAAGGCGCGCCGGAAGCAACATGCTGAAATTCAAAAGGAAAGTCGGTTGACATTAGTGGTATTCTTGGAATAAGTATATCCTCGCCTTTGAGCTATCCTATGTTATGGTAGCTTAAATCAAACTTTTCATGATTTTTTTAACAGTGAGTTGTGTTCCGCGGCATAATTTTGGCTGATTGAGATTGCGGAGCATAATTATCACCGAGTCAACCTTGAGCTGTAAATTCTGCGGCGGTATTCCTTGTAAATCCAATGAATTTAGGAATTCAGTAAGATAACTGACGACTTCATTTGGATTGGTAATGGAATCGATCGACTTAAATGAATGTATTTGTCCATCATTTTAACCTGAATTTTTATATTCAAATAATCTACATTCTTATTAGTGGCTGCTAAAATGGCTCGTTTGCTCAACCAAGCATAGTTTTTGTAATTTGCTCAAATATTTAGAATCTTTTTCCATATTAATTCTTCCTTTAACGTTGTGAAGTGACAAGCATGTACTGGAAACGAAATGAGGCCAGTAGAAGTAGCAACAGAAATTTGCAACTGCAAATGTCTAATAATGCCTTTAAAGCATCTGAAAAGTGCAATGAAGAGCTATAATCTGCGCAATGTAGCATATATAGTTGGTATTGCGAAAAGGACGAACTCAGCGCGCCTATAAGATATTGTGGAAAGGATGACATACGGTTAAGTGCGTGGGTAAGCAAGGATGTCATTGGCATAACAGTAATGGCAGCACTTTCATAGTGTGGCGGTTAAACGCTGGCATAGGTAATGAATTACATAAAGGAGACAGTCACAACATTCATGCTTCTTCCGAATCTCTTTCTTTCCTTTACCCCTAATGTTTTCCATCTTTTTCTCTATTTTCACCTATGTCAGAACAGCTATTTTTAAAGCTAACAATGACATAACTAAAGAGCAAATAGATCTGGTAGGAAAATTGATAAGCTTTTATTAGACAGATTTGTGTAATTTCTCCATTTAACTCAAAATATTACTTCATCAAATGTATTAAGAGCACCACAATTGCAATGTGATGGTGACGCGGCTATCTTTATGTTCTTTAGCTAGCTCACGTACCACATAATATCAAATAACCAACATCTGCAATAGAACGTTAAACCTAAAATGGGTCCCGTCATTTCTCCGCCTTTTTCAGATTCCAAGAAGGTTTAATGGTTATGTGCATAGTTTATAATCTGTTCATTTTAAAGAATTACAACAATAATTTACTTATTTCTTTATTTAAACGATGTGACCAATGGAACCATAGTTAATACACAAGAAATATATTTGATTGTCACAGTTATCCTGCGTCATTGTCTCCATTACCGGGTGCATTCCCTTAGCATTGGAAAAGAAAAATAAATCGGTAAATACTACGGCTTCTGATGGCAAATAAATAAGTAGGTACCATTTTAGGTGTTTGTCGCCAGGAAAGAACTATATTTGATTTTCACAGTTATCTTGCGTCATTATTTCCATAACCGGGTGCATTCCCTTAGCACTGAATGAGGAAGAAAATTAAAGCAATAGGTATTACGGCCATCTGGTGGAAAATATATAAGTACGTATTTTAGGTGTTCATTGAAGAGCAAGTAGATCTGATGAGCTTTTGTTTTATGATAGCTTTATGTATTAAATTTCTCCATTTAACCCAAAATATTACTTGATCAAATGTATTAAGTGCAGCGCAATTGTAGTGTGATGCTGACGCGGGTATCTTCATGTTCTTTAGCTAGCTCATGTACCAAATAACGTCAAATGACCAACATCTGCAATAGGAAGTTAAAACTAAAACGGATCCCGTTATTTCTCAGCAATTTTCAGGTTCCAAGAAGAGTTAACGGTTCTGTGCGTTGTTTATAACTTGTTCGTTTTAAAGAATTACAAAAAAAGTATACTTATTTCATTATTTATACGATATGACTAAGGGAACGATAGCTAATACATAAGAAATATATTTGATTTTCACAGTTATCTTGCGTCATTGTCTCCATAACCGGGTGCATTCCCTTAGCACTGAAGAAGAGAAATAGAGCAGGAGGTACTACGGCCATCTGGTGGCAAATAATAAGTACGTATTTAACGTGTTCGTCGCCAGGACAGCTCTCTTATTTTAAACGATAGGAGTACGGAAAGGACAGTTAATACTTAAAAATGTATTTGAATTTCACTGCTGTGTTGTGCCATCTCGATAAACTGTTTCGTTACCTTAACATTGGATGGGGAGGGAAAATACCAGTATGGCCATCTAGTGGCAAATAAATAAGTACTTACTCTAGCTGTTAGTGCCAGGAAAGTTTCTTTTCTGCTTTATTTTAACAAAGTAAGGAAAGGACAGTTAATATATGAAAATGTATTTGAATTTCACTGCTGCGTTGCGACATTGTGTCGATAAATCGGTGCGTTACCTTAACATTGAATGGGGATAGAAAAATATAGCAGTACTACGACCATTTAGCAACAAATTAACATGATACCACTGCCATCTGTGGCTATTAACCGAAATGCGTTCGCTTGGCACGGTTTTTATTCGTTTTATGAGATTTTAAATACTTTCCCGTACTATTTTTAATCATTTTCTTTACCACAAACCTTGTCGTCACAATGACGAACACAACAAAAAAAGAATTGTTCAATTTTATGCATATTTCGGAGGTGATACGCGTACATACACTTCAGCCATTCATTTTTATATATGTAGATGTAGCTGCATGAAGATTTCAAACATATCTAAACTAATGTTGTTTTAATTCATGTTTTCGCACAAGTCATGTGTAGGAGAGGAGTTGGATAGGCAAAGTCAGAGTGAAAAATTCAATGCCATAGCCGGGATGTGCACCACAGATCTCTCGGTATCTAGCCGGTTACTACTTGTTTTTCATACAAGCCGCGTGTAGTTGGATAGGTAAAGTCAGATTGAAAAGGTCAATACCATAGCCGGGATTTGAACCACGGTTCTACCGGTATCTAGCCGGTTCAATCTGAATCTGCCTATCCATATCTAAACTATTAAACGATAAAACTAAGCTTTATTTTTTAAAAAACAAACAAACTATAGTTATGTAGTCCACACACCAGGAGGCAATGACCGCTACTCCCACCACTTGTTTACCCTGGCACTGGGGATCACGCAGTAGTAAGATTTGCAGGAGTGTGTTGAATATACAAGCATGTTACAGGCTAAACTTTTCTCTTCCTAACCATTCACCATATCCTAAATTGAAACAATATCCAGGACGCATAATACCCACGTTTGGTTTTATATGCAGATGGGAGCAGCTATTAAAAAAAATGGACCAAAGTAAAACAATTCGGTGGTCTAATTTAAATTACAACAGTCCGCTCTCAATATTGCGTATTGCTAGAAACACTATCAAAACCAAACATAGACCTAGTTTGGAAACAGGAGTTGTGAGCATTCTATTAGTCGCCAGAATAAGGAACATTGAGAATGTGTATATTTACAAAGCTTTTCTGCTGGTGTGTAAGATTTTGTGCACATTCACATGATTCGTGGGGTAATTTTATATGGAAAATAGTTCATTATTGTTTTTAGTACTAATGTGCAGAAGTTTGTAAGTACTGTCTATATTGAAGTGTTTCTACCACACATATTCACATAACTATGTAGGTATTGTATATGTACGTAAATCTTCCTTAGCATTGAAACGACTTTTCAATTGTTTCTGCACAAGTGTGAATGACATCTTATAAGCAGCGTGCACTTTTATTTGCTTTAATTGCTCTTAGTACCGGTGGTTATGATTTTGGACGCTTTAAAAGGGTTTTATACTAATGTGTAAGATCTTATATTCTCAATACCTCATAATTTGTTTTCCAGTATTCATATATGAATTTGTGCGTAATGAATGTTTTCAGCACTAAAGCCTTTTACTGTATTCAATTTAAGACAGTAGGCATTACAATTATACATCTCTGATGGCTTCACAGGCCAAGTTTTGTTGACATTCGCCTGTGACACCGGGCGACTACTATTTGCCGAGTAAAATGAATAGAAGTATACTATTTCCCCAGCTCCTCCATGCCTAATTTAGCCACTTTTAATGTGTCATTTCAATACTACGCAACCTATAGGTTGCTAAAATCACATTGTCCAGTAAAATTACGAAACGTCCCCGAAAGTAAGTGCCATTTAGTTCTATCGCCGTCGCAACGCTAGTGTCGCAGTTCCACGCATGTGCGCTCGTCTCCCTGGTGCATCGTCTGACCCCGGACGCCATTAAAGCAGATGGTATTGTGTTTACAGTTATTAGTGGTTGTTCAAAATGTTTAAATATGTTTCCGATCCCTCCGACGTGAAATGCGTTTCGTAATAGGGTTTTTGAACCCAAGGAATGTTAAGCCAGCTGAAATAGATCGTCAGCTTGTAGGGATTTACGGTGAAAGTATAATAACTCATGCAATGGTGACAAAGTGGATTAGGCGATTCAGTGATGGACGATTCAAAGTTCAGGAGAAGCATTTAGTGGGCGGCCTTCTGTTGTCACTGATGGTTTGGTTGAATAACTGAATGAGACAATTCGTGCAAATACATGGTTCACATAAGACAGCTCTGTGATGCGTGTTCACAACTTTCAAAAACTTCAGGAGTGGCTCGTCCCTGACAGCAGATTTCTTGGAAGAGGGCATACAGAAGTTGATTCATCGTTTGGGCAAATGCCTGAACAATTGTGGTAACTATGTCGAAAAGCAGGTTAAAGAATGCTCTTTCATGTACAAACAAATCTTCTTGTGGAAACAAATATCTTATGTTTTTTTTTCCAAACCGATACTCACTTTTCAGACACGCCTCGCATTTGACCACACTGATTGCACATCAGGTATAAAGGCCAGATATCAAAACACATTTGCTTCCAACACAGTTACGCCTCACCATTTTAATTTGGAACGGAAGAAAGCACCTCACTCCTGAGGAATAAAGACATTTAATTTACTTTTCTGGTGTTCACAATAAAGCGAATGCCTGTTGTTTCCCCTAAAACCACTTGTATATCATTGATATCTTGCATTTTTTATAATTAAGTTCCCTACATTTCTGTTTGAGCCCTTGCATTCTGAAAAATCTATGTGCGAGTTCTGGAAAATTCATTTCCATTGACAAACGCGATCTGAATATTTCATAAGCCTTTGACAAAGCACCGATAAAGCGAATAAAAACTAATTGGCCATGTAATTATTCAATGCTAATATACCAACATGTCCTTAAAAAGCGATTCATAATAATCCCATAGTTGCGTGTCAGGATCTAAAATGCTTTGTTATTAATGAGATAACAGATATTGCTCATGCAATTTATTTATCTGTGTAAACGCAGGAAAAATATATGCATATCTACGCTCACAGTAAAAATGAAAAACAAAGAGTAAAACAATATAGAGGCAAATTAAATGATAATCCGCACTCTTACTGAAGAGCATGGATGCAGATGGATATTATTACCCAATAATATTGTCACAAATAGCATATGGAGTTGTTTTTCATACCATGTTTACGCCATACTAATCGAGATAAACATTAAGAGAATAATCTTACTACTTAGTTCCCTAGAAGGAACCTTGAGCTGACCATTTCCATGATATTCCATGTTATTGGTTCCATTTCCTAGAAGGGAGCTAAGGGAATACACTACACTAAAGCGATAGTCAAATGCTTTAAAAGCTGCTGCTATGAGCTTGTCAGAAATTCCCTTCTTTGTATGCCAAGAATAAAATAAAAGAAACACGGACGGCTTCCATTTTGAGAGAAGTATCAGTATTTTAAAATTGGAACCAATAACAAGGAATATCATGGAAATGGTCAGCTCAAAAACAGAAATGTAAAGGACATAACCTGTGTGTTTTGACGCGATCTTCTATGTTTGTGTAGTAAGTTATTGTGAATGTCCTATGTTTTACCAATTATGCTAAATCATTCAAAATGAAGAGGACTTCAGGGGCTATTCCCAAAAAATTCAGGATATATATTTTATTTGCCATGTAAGCAATTTAATATACGGAATATTAATTAAAATCGTTAGCCATTTTAATAAACTGCAAATTTCAAAAAATCTTCCATGAAAATGGAGATGGACCGTTATTTATGGACGCTCCTTAGGTGCTGTGATTCTCAGCATCCCATTCTATACTGGGCATTAAAGACAACTTTTTATTTTGCACAGAGGCCTCTTTATCAGGCTTGAGGTTCTTTTACGTGCTGCAAATATGCGACACGGGACCAACGGCTTCCGAAGGAAGCCCAGCTAAATATATTTACGCCCGAAAAAAATCCAGTCCCCCGCCGGGTTTTAACTCCGGACCTTGGGTATATGCAGTTAGCATGAAAACCATTACATCAAGGAGGGCGAAAAATATTTCATGTAAAGGGTAGTTTGAGGTGTGAGGAATGTTCTGAATTTTCTGTCACATCCTTGGAAGATACTAAACTTAAATTCCACGTTTAGTATTTAACCGACCTTTTGAGCTATGCTATCCACGCACACGCACACACACACACACACACACACACACACACACAACCACACACTGTCTCTCTGTCTGGCCTTGTTCTACAATCTTCTATTCAGGGGTGGTTCCGGTAAAATCTCTGTATCGAATTTTTGGGTGGAATACATTACATTCCCTACCATCTATGTATATTGTACATACACTAGAAAAAATAAATATAGACAGATTATGCGCACTATTAGCACATATGCATGATGCCTCGGAAGCAATGGACCATTGTTGTCTTCGGCATCATTGCCATCATTCTCACTCAACACATTCTGCGGACTATCAAGACTGTATTTTATTTTTAACATTTCCTCAGAATACTGCATTTAATTTCTCAGTCTTCATTCTCAAGTTAGTAATGTACAACATTCAGTTTTATACAATTAAAATCTGCTGTTTCTTACACAAGGGCTAATATCCTATATCTTACAATATATTTTTAATTGTTATCCACAGTTGTATACAATTATTCTATAAATAAACTACAAATAATAACCAATTTTGCACTAAAAATAAAACAAATAATAATAATAATAATAATGGTCCTATATTTACAATTCAAAAAACAATTATTTAACATATAAAACTAATAAAAATTCAGTTGTACAGTACTTTTATTATAGTTTAATATTCGCGTAATTCTTGAAAGTACTATAACTGCAGTATATTAAATTATTTCTAAAATATTAACTAATTTATAATGTTTTACCTACGATTATATTTTTATTTGCCAATAATTTAATTTTACAACATATTATGTATTAAGCAACACCTGAAAGATGAGAAGAAACCAAAGTGAATGGGAAATTGTGCAAAGAAATCGTGGTAGATGAGGTCATGCCAGCATTCACCTCATGTCTACCAAACTGGTTAGAATTGCTCTCATCAGATGCTTAATTAAATATGAGATCCCAAATCGTTTATAGTCTTTGTTCTGTCTGACAATGTAATAATGGATAAAATACCTAAGAAACTTCAATGCATACAATAAATAAAGCATGACATTTTAGGTGCAGTTGTATTTGATGGTGTAAGGAATGTCGATACCTGTTCTAATAACCAGAATATATTAAATAAAATCGCTTTGGCCCTTGTTATATCCATGTTAGAAATGTAAGGTTTTCAGTATATCTCAAAACACATAATTTGACATATAGTATTTTTCAGCTCTTCTTTTGTTTTACTCCTAGCCAAGGAAAGAGAATCAAAAACTCGTATCAAAGGCAATCGCTTAGCGACGGCTTTTAAAATAGTTGACTATCGTGTAGCATAGGGTATTCCGTTATTTGCATTCTACTTAAATGAAACTAAGTAATAAGGATATTTTTGGTAATTTTTATCTTGATTAGCATGATGCAGATAAAAGAATAATCTGATGTAAGGATAGTTTGTTTGTAAAAGTCATAGAGAAAGTCATTAAAGAGAAGACATCAGATTTTTAAAATTGGTACTAAAACTATATTTATAGTTAATTAATTACGAACGTTAAAATGAAAGAGAATCAACTGTGGTTTCTTATTTTTCAGTTTTTCTTACATTAACGTAATTATTTTAACGCATCACACGTTTATGGTTCCCTAGTAAACCATTGCGAGCTGATGAGTTCGGCTTATCGTCATCACCAACATTAATGGCAGCTGCTCACGTAAGGTGGGCATAGAAATAACATTCACTACATTTACACGACCAAACCTTACTCGCATACTTTCTTTTTTATGGGTTCTACACAGCTAACATTCTCAGTTAACGTTCTTACTGAGAATTAATCCCTGCATTTTCGCACCTCTGGTCTACAACATTGATGAAACAAGTAACAGAATAATTGTATTAAAGGGGCAAGTGGATGTCAATTTGTAATTTTCTGTCAAATAAAAAAAATCACTATTTTGATTATTTGGAAAAAAATCAGACCTATCAATCATATTTTACGTATTTTCGAAGTTGTTGGTTCCACAACGTTTGAAAATTGATAAAATACGTCATTTTTAAAAGTCTGCACCCTTCAAATGTCCTATACATGTGACTTTTAAATCTATTTTTCTCCCAATTAATGTTTTTCTGTTGCTACAATCAAAAGTAATTTCTTCTTTCAATGTGTATGCAAAGAGACTGAAAATTGCACTGTGTGTGCAATACACTACGACTAAAACAACTAAGTATTGTATTTTTATATATTTCATCGTTTATGTACTAAAAAGTAAAACGAAATAACATTTTCGTCAGGAATGCTCTAAATACCTTTTTATTCTGCACAAGAAGTAAATACAAATATTCTGGCACTTATTTTTATATATTACAGCTTCTAGAACATACATTAACATTTTTGGCATCCTTTTATTAAAATTGTAGGGGATGGATTTTGAAAACACATATTCTTAAATATAAAAACACTAATGACTAAAAAGCTATTAAAGTTACAGGATTGAGGGTTCATTGAGCTATACATTAGGTCATGTAGCACGCGCCTACAAAAATAATTTCCAGCTTTAAAACTATAGAAGTAAACCGATTTGCACCCTTTAGTATTAATGGGTGCTCGAGTGAGCTCGAGGAACAAAAATCCAGAGGTAAATTTGCAGTTTGATTTTACGGTAAAACAAAGTTCCTTATTTAGACAACTTATCTCAATCAGACCGACTAAGGTACCGTTGCTTTAACATGTCAGGGGTTCAATCCTCAACATTCGTACACTATAATCCATTGATTTTTCAAGGTTTCCCCGGAGTAGGCGGTAATGTTGGGATGGCCTCATGTACCACGATTCCTTTGCTCAATTGCCCTTACACTTGTGTTTCTAATCATCTTTTAGGTGTTTTCTATTATGTAATATGTTATAAAATTAAATTATTGTTAAATAGCAATACATTAATTCATGAAAACTCTATAAATAAATTATTATTTTACAAATAATTTAACATAGTGCAATTATAGTACTTTCAAGAGTTATGAAAATATTAAAGTAAAATAGAAGTACTGTAAAAGTGAATTTTTTATTAGTTTTATATAGAAATACTGTTTTTTTTAATTGTAAATGTATTACTATTATTGCTATTAATTTATTTGTTTTATTTTAGTGCAAAATTGGTTAGCAGTTGTAGTTTATTTATAGTGAAATTGTATACACCTGTGGATAAAGATTAAGAATATATAGTAAGGTCCGGGATATTAGCCCTTGTATAAGAAGTTAAGTGCCAAGGTGTAGTATGCAGATTTTATTTTATTTATTTATTTTGCTTCAGGTTAAGTAAGGCAGAGTGTACAGATGGCGCAGACGCGTGATCAACTGATCGTCCTCTCTGGCGGTTACAACAGTAGCACGGGTCATTAGACTTGGAAATGTTAGACTTCTACGCATCTCTGTGGTCTGTGTCCTCCTATGGGCTCTTCACTTCAGCCTTCCTCCTGGTGGAGTTAGCTGCAATAGATATGCGTAAGTTGCAAGTCGCTGTGCACTGTCTACCCTTTACCCCGTTATTTCAACTTGTCAAACCTGAGTGTGCCAGATCACTAAGCAATAACCCACTACACATCGGAACTTGTATTTGGAGAAGTTACAGCTGGAACTTGTTTTTCAATTGGACATACAAACAGCCATTATCTAAAGTGCTCTGTGTTGTATCTCTGTGTTCTAAAAATGCTGCTTCATTGGAAAACACCAGGTAACAAAACAAACAACGTTTTAATATTCTGAAAACTAGGTTGTCCTGATTGAAATCGCATTTAAGTGCCACAGGACTATGGATAATAATACCACAATCGCTGATGGCTTTACGACAATTTAATTGAAGTTAACAATTGCTTTCTTTCATGATTTTGAGGCCTCCATTATTATGAAGATATACATGGGTTTGAAACTAAAATTAAATGGTCACGAGTGTTTTCAAAAGCGACGGGACTGAATTGTCCTAAGAGATGAAAACACGAGGTGTATTTGATATGACAATTCAGCGAAATAGACCATTAATAATTTATAATATATATTTATATAGGAAGGGAGATTTTGTTAGGTTATGATTGTAATACATTAGTTATCAAATGGTAGGAGACGTATTCGGCAATGTTTATTTACTGAGTGTTTTTTCTTTCTTTCTTCACTAACTCCTTAGTTAAACAAACAAACGTCATGTGCGACAAGATTTCAAGGAAGTGAACATCAGCTACGATAAGATATTTCAACAATATATATCCAGTAAGACGACTGCGATTGGTTGAAATTGCCTAATCTTGGCCATTGCATTGACGCTAAATTGTCGTGGAAAACTAGTACCAAGAGTACTATTTGGCATGATAATAACGCAAAAACTGTTTTTATTATGAGGCAGCCATGCTGCATAAATAATTGCATTGTGTGAAATAGCTTAGACACATGTAGAATAGCACCAATCTCTTTACCATGCGCACACGTTATCTTGGGTGCTCGGCTCACTAGTCTTTATTGGATAGGTTCGTGGAACATCGGAAGCAGAGCAAACACATTGATATTCCAAGAACGTTATACACCTTGCTGTCTAGTGGTTTCAATGCTAAGGATTCATTCTGTCTGTAAATCCTAGAGTTAACGCAAATGCACAAGCGCTGTGTTTAGTTTAATAGCTCAGCGGTAAAAAGAAGAAACATTGCTGAAAGACAGGCGGTGGGCTCTCTCTTCTTCTCTCCGGCCCTCGCTTTGCCGTAAAACCCGCGCCCAAAAAAATCGGCACATAGTACTAATTTTGACAACAATTTTATAGTTTTTCTCTACACTGAATTCCGAAAACTGACTCCACACCATATTCTTGTTCTTCTTTGTATTAAAATAGCAATATTTTGACCATCAAGGCACGCTATGTTTGAATTGAAATTATTATAGCCATCACCGACACAATCTCGCAATGAATTTCTGTAAATTAGGCGTCACCAACTGGTTGTTCATTGAGCAAAGCAGAGAGAGAGAGAGGGAGCAAATTTGTTCGATGTTCCTGTCAATCGCTTACTGTGCACTGAGTGCCCATCTGCGCGGAACGCAAGAGCAGATAATTCCTTCAGTGATGTGGGAATACACAGCAATTTGCGTTTGAAATTTGTAATTCGCCTTTCGTAGGTTAATACACCTATTGCAAGTTCACGATTGCTTAAGCAAGTCTATCACTTACTGGTACCTTAACTGGGGCGCGAATATCGGCTTGCAAGTAGAGTCTTCGAGACTCCAGGAAACAGAGATTTCACTACGTTGCCTCTAGCCCTTAGTACAGGCACGTCTTTTGTTTGCTAATGGTTATTGCCCAGTGGCACGCGGGAGTGGTCCCATTTGAAGGGCATCATATTTTGGAGAAAACTATAAACTGGGTAGTTGTAAGTAAAGCTTTTGACTGTGTTTGAATGCTGACTTTGTGTTTATATTCCTCCAAAATTATTTAACATAATAAAACGATATCTTGATACTGAGTACATCAATATTTTCCAAATATTATCCATGTAAAATTGTGAATATATACTACACTTAATGTTACACAAATCATAAATAATTCAACGTAGTTTAAAATAATCAGATGTTGAGGTACAATTTTCATTAAGTTACAGAAATGTAATTTTTCCTGACCGTTTTTCAGTATAGGACCTAACTTTCGTAGCTTAAGTTATTCCTCACATTATTACTCTAATTTAGTAAAAAGTTTATAAATGTCTATGTGTACCTGTGTAAACTTGAGTATTAATTCTGTATTAATAATATCATTTTTTTTTTAAAGGAGATTGGTTTAGCATTATTTTTTCGTAGTCCGTTTACCCTCCCCGTATTTAGGGCTAACACCCCCCTAGGAATTACAAACTGATGCCTAGGAGTTAGAACCCTGTGGGGGAGCCAAGGGCACGTAACCACAAAAATAGAGAACCTGGAACGAGTGGTTGGTCCGTAGCCAAGCATGAGCTTGAAGAATTAGATAACACGAAATGCAAGCGAAATGGATGATAGGAAAGGTGTTGGTGAAATGAGTGGCGGGGGAAATCGGAGGACCCGGTGAAAACCTGCCCAGACGCGCTTCGTATACCACAAATCCCAAATGCGGGCGCTTGGGGTCGAATCCGGGCCGCCTAGATGGGAGGTGAGCGGTCTATCCTTTCGGCCACGGCGCCGCTTGCTTTCAGATATAAGAAATTGTCAAGTATAGCTGGCATTGCAGCATATATAAGCTCACTTAAAACTAATGTATAAGTTTAAGGAAAGTGCACCTGAAATATAGGTACAGTAAAAATTTAAAAAAACAAATTATATGATTTACAATACGTAATCTTAATGGATTATAATTTAAATTAGATTGCTGTATTAATTGCCAAAGCTTTATTTCATTATATTAAATAGTTTTTGAGAAACTTAAATTCAAATTCTGCACCTAAACCGCAGTCAAAAACCTGACTGACAATTATCCAGTCAAGTTTGAATATACAATGTAAAGAAATATTCTGAAATATAGCTCGGAATGTCGTCTTATCTGAGAATAATCTACAAATGAATGCAAACATGGCGATAGAACATGCAAGATGTATGCACTTTCCATTGTTTCTGACTATATTACCATTCCTCCCTAACAGTTATGACATCTCTACTTTTCTACTGTTATAAAGCGGATTATGATACTTCCTGATCTCGTAGAGCTTCCCTTTCATTATCCGTCTGCTCATTCTCACCCTCCCTCCTTATCTTTCATCTTTCTGGCCCTCTTTTCCGCTCATCCCCCCTCATTACCCTATTATAGTTTAAGAGTTATGGGTTGTGAATGATGGGGATGAACGAGTAAAGGGTAAACATTGTCTCTAAATGCAACCCTAATATAAAGGGGATGTGTTGCACGAAGCCACAGGGTTCTAATATTGCTCTGCTTTGTCTATAAGAAGTGGCGGACTAAGCTACGACATTCTAACAAAGTATGTATTTATGAACTTCTAATCTACTTATTAAATATGTAAAACGAATCTCATAAACCTTGGAGACTATTTTTAAACAATGAAAGAAGGTGCAGAGAAAGTCCGCCCTAATATGAGTATGTGATTTCCAGCGAAAATATGCACATTAAATGTTCATCTAAGTCAGCCCTGCACAGGGTTTGCGCTCCCGAAGCCGGCTCGCAGTTCGCGAGCGGAGTACAGGTACTGGCAGCGCTCTTGTTTACGGGTGGACAGAGAGGAGAGGTATCGTACAGTACGCACACGAAAACAAGTGCAAGCTTTCATGAATGATTTCTGAAAATATTATTTTACTAATTTATGCTTAGGAAAAATGTTTATTTTAAACAAATTATTGTCTTCTATAGCAGATTAAATCCGCGCTCAAACTAGTTATATGTTATGTCTCTTTACCAATACATCAAAACGTGGTTTTATGTGACTGGTAGCTGAAAAAAAAATCACTGACCTCAATGAAGCGTGTCATAGATGTCCAATACCTGTTTTTAAGTTCATGATAGAAAACAGTTGCTCACAGGCATGTGTCGAACCAAACATTTTCGCAGCTATTCTGTGTAGACGTTGATATTCTTGTTGAGGCACAGTCTTGTAAAAGCCATTCAGGTTAGTGGTATTGTTGAAACGATATTTAGCTCTTATAGCACACTGAAGATCAATAAGGTCAAGCTGCAAATCATGAGACACCGTTTCTACTGATGTTGAAAAAGGAATTGCGAGAATTTGAAATTCCTTCTCAAGTGAATCAAGATTTTTAAATCTAGAATCGAATTAATTTTGAATTGCAATTAATACTTCAACGTAAAACTGAACATATAAATAAAAATAATAAATACATATTCACATTCACAATTTTCCATGTTTTCGTGATATTATAAACATGGAAACTAACTCCAATAGTAATAAAGTATTATGAATTCCAACCTATCTCAGGTAATACTGCAACCTTCAACTCCTGAACCTTTTTACTGCGATCCTCACCAACAAGCTCACTGTAAACATCTTTTTGTGTTTTGTTGTAGTGACGCATTATGTTATGTTTTTTTCTACTTTTCAAAATTTTTCTGGCATATAAGGCTGAGAATTTGTTCCAGTTCCTATGAAAATGTAATCGCTTTCCCACTCAACGTTGAAAGTATTTGCCTGATGGTCACTTTTCCGCCTTTTAGATTCCTCTATTATAGAAGGGTAAGTAAATGGGAAGCGTTAGCAACAAACAACACAGTCCACCAGACAACAATTTTAAAACTGCCCTACGTCATTTTTCTGTATCACACAGCGCTCTACGAGCTGGCTTGTGGCTCGCCCGCTCCTACAGAGCGTTCACGCTCAAAGACCGCCATTTGCGCACCCATGATCTAAGCGCTAAAAGTGATTTTATAAAGTATTTAAGGGTTTAATTTTTGTACAGACATTATCAGTAAAAGAAGAATTTGTCTTACCACGTTTCATTCAAACACGTCTGTTCATTCTGAATACATTAATTTACTCGATTTAACTAGCTAAAACATGTTCAGATATTTTAAATTGTCTTTCTTAGAATCTTGAGTGGTATTTAAAATATATTTTACATTACAAAATGGAAAAACTGCAAAACATTTCGCATAGTTATACTAATTAGCTTTTAAAAATTAATCTATGTGAAATATCACAATTTTAAAGAGAAACACATGTTTTGGAATGCTTTGGGAAAGGTTTTCAGAGACCTAGCTAGCTGTATTTTTGTATTCACCGGTAGACAAATTGGCATTTATCTAAGGATACTCTCATTGGATTCCGGAGATCTTAAAACCTGTATTTTTTATGAAATCTCGGTATGTATTTTTTTGGTGGAAGACAAAAACAATAGAGAGAGAGTGACAGAAAGAGATAGTGTACTTAAAGGTGAAAGGAAAGAAACGACATAGACAATATCTAAAACAAGAGCATAAATAATTCACGATGTATTCTAGTTACCGCATCCCTGATAATCAAGGGCGGTAGATCATTTAAAACGGATTCATTTGAATGAAATTCACCTTTGTTTCTGAAAGCTCTGTTATTCAGAATTTGAACACAATTTAACCTATGTTGTTTGTTATATTTAACATTGATATAATTTCAATATAGGGAGCAAAGGGGGTAACGTTTGGAGGATTGCAAGTTAACTGCGCTAAGGTGATTTATGGAACAGAATACAGGGGTGGGGTTGGTACACTCAATGTCCGCTCACGCGACTAGTACGATAACGCGAAGTGTCTTAGCCAATTTTTCTCTTTATGGCTTCCTTTCAATTGTGTGAAAAACAACAGGTATGATGTTTTGAAGAACGCGTCCAAAGTGAGGCACTCGCAAAGGCAGTCATGCTCAGAAGAATTTAGATCGGAGTACATATCAACTGATAGTAATGCGGAGAGGGATTTTGCGCAGTATAAACGCTGCTCAACATCTCCTTCACTAAGAACAGTTTTATGAAATTGGTTTATTAATATACTACAAGAAGAGCTTAAATTTATTGGAAAGGAAAAACTAATAGTGTTATCCCCATTTATTTTCATTTTCATCTTCTCAATTACCTTATTTAATAGCTTTATAGGTCTATTTCTATATATTTTCACCAATGATAGGAAATTTGCCACAAAAATCTCTCAAAATGTTTATTTTTGTACCGACTTAGATAGGACCATGATGAAAGAAACCATAATATTACATCATGGATTAGCTGCTATATACATTACGTTTGTAATACCACTGGCTACATGAATTATTTATGAGTAAACATATAAACAGAATTTCCATGCATGTGTAAACGTTTACCAGGATATAAAATCAATCGTAAAACATTTCTTTCTGCAAAGACTGTACTAGTCCCGACTGACTTTGTTTTGTTATCTCTTCTCAAAAATGTTTCATAGTTCAGGTGTTGCTTGCGTTTACAGAAGTATATGCAGTGACCTATAGCCTAAAAGGTCCTGTTAAAAGAAACATTTGCAACATCGTGAATTGATTTTGAAATAGTACTATGATCTTTGACTATAATTACAGCTCAAACCACATTTGTGTTCATATGAATTATTAGGAATTTCTGAGTACATGCATAGGCAAACATATTTCCCAGAGGGTAAGATGTGAGGATAACGATATCACATAAAATCCCTGGAGAGTGTAGATGTAAAATGCTCATCGTTAAGTTATAAAGCAATAAAGACGGAAAAGAGAAGGGGTAACAATGCGATAAAAAGGGGAATGATAATGTGAATGAGAGCCAAAATTATGTCATAAAAGGGGTGAGCAACGGATGGTGTAGGGGTAATATTCCTACGGAGTATAGGAGGAATAGTGTGCATTATACTTTCACAGAACCAGAGGAAGAAGTCCAATGCGGGTTAAGAACCGAAAAAACCAAAAAAGACGCGGCATATTTAGCAACTTAAAGAACATATTTTCAAGGCTTATTACGAAGAGATTATTTATTATACAAGCTTCATCACTAGGAAAGTTCCCCAACTTTCATTAGCACTTTTTTTTTTAGTTTTTTTTTTATAATTTCAGCATTAATTATGCTATTCAGAATTGGAATAAAATACATTATGACTAAAAGTAACAATGAACGTTATAACTAGCCAGGTCAGAGGCCCCTCTGGTACTAAACATTTAGAGATGATTTTACACATTCGTTTACAGAGTCGTCTTATTCGGAATCACTTTCTGAAGAAAATGGCAAATCCTGTAGGAGACGAATCTTCATCCGACAAACTGCATCAGATCTTTCTCGCAAAGAGAAGTGCACTGCACCAGGTACTAAGTGAAGATGCTGTAAAAATCTGTGTTATTTTCACGTGACTTTCTCTACATCTCAGTAACAAATTATTGTTAAATTCTTTTGTCTACTTTACGATAATCGAGATAAACATCAGCAGAAACTTGCTTCCTTGTGAGTAGAAGCAAAATCGGGGAATACACTAGGCTAAACCGACAGTCAAATCTTTAAAAAGCCGGTTGCCATGTGAATGAAATCCGCTTCTATATAGGGCCAGGAGTTTACAACTTTCCGTGTGAAAAAAAGTTAAAGTATTATATCTCAGAAATGGTCAATTCAACGAGAAAAACGTATGACATAAATTGTGTTTCTTAAGTGATCTACATTTTTTGTGTACTAAGGATTTGTCTAACGATTTATCAGTTGAGCAAAATTCATTTAGAATAAAGAGGTCTTTCCCAGAAAATTCAAGATATACATTTTCGTTGTCTCTAATATACAGTATTTTAATAAAATCCGTTACAGCCATTTTTGAGAAAATTAAATTTTCTAAATTTTTGAATGTAAAGGTAGTTTGGGATGGGGGATTTTTCTCAAGATCTTCGTGTCGCATCCCTGGAAAATACTAAACTTAAATACCGACTTTGGTATTTTACCGTCTTCTCGTTTTTGAGTTATAGTGTTCACAGACACACACGAACGTTTTTCTGAAAATACTTTTCTTTGATACTGGGGACGCTAAACGTCTATTTCCGGTGAAATCTCTGTAATGTAATACATTGGAGTTGGATGTAAAGGAATACCTTTCTCTATACACTATGTACATAGTGAGAAAGTAAAACGTGCCAGCGTAAAATCGAATATGTGCAGAGTTGGTGTGAGTCCAAGTTGATGATGTATCTGAGTGTTTCTGACATAGCAAGATATATTCACTATAAGCCTTGAAGCTTTATTTTGAAAGACCTGCAGAGGATTAATTTTATTTGCGGCAGCACCTCACCAAATACGACATGTATATGTGTAAACAATGGTATATAAGACAACAGCTTAGAATTTGCAAAGAAGACTTGCGGTTGAGCTTGGAATACAATTTGGGTGATCTGGAGTAAGCGAGATTTAATTTTGAATTAATGTGAGCGTTCCAGGTCAGTCGGTGATCAAAAGGCATGCCATTATATTTAACAATATTACAGTTTCGTCAGCACATTTCCAAGGTATGGGAATATTTTGTGAGGTAATAGGACGGGGAACAGAGGGACGACGTAAAGTAAAATTCATGGTTACACATCCCTCGTGGCTCAGAGAAACCCTCCAGTTGTCAATCCAGGATACTAGTACATTATGAGACTCCGTAGTCTGTGAACAGCGGCATTTGCCCTTTGGCACATGTATCTGCACTGTAATGGTTCCTATCAGTACAGTCACTTCTTGTAAGTACAGAATATCGGTTTTGCTTTCGCTGCCCAGGAAGTGTGGGGGTCCAAGGTAGCAGAAAGCATTTGTTAGCATTTACACATAAAATAATTATTCGAAATGCAAGCTTAACCATTTAATCTTCCATTCTCATTTCTTTTTGTGTGGAACTGTAACATTTATATACCATAAATAAAGAATTACTACATAAGTAACCTCGACATTCGTTAGGGCGCAGTTGACTTTATAGTTGAGCGCCCTTAAACACCAACCATCGTCATTAAAATTCCTTATCGCAAGGGCTGTCCGCTGTGTTTTACCACTATCGAATACTCTCCCGTGCTTTTGGGTAAAATAAACAGATAGAGGCACTAACCAATTTGAAAACGTATTGCTTTTAGTAACTGAAATTATTATTCGGAAATTAAATAAATATTAAAGTAATGTATTAATTACGCTGCCCTCAGATACCAATATAAACATCTTCACTTATAACCCAAACAACCTCTATTTGGAAGAACCATTACGAAATGGCAATCAACCTGAGCGTGGTTAGCTAGGAAGTCCGGGGCTTAAAGGGGATACGGAATTGTATATTGCCAATGGGTTACCATACCTCAAAATGAATTTGGGAACCCCTTGTGGTTTACCATTAAAACGTCAGTCAGTTAGGGGACTTTAATGTCATTCTGGTATATGCATATTGTAGTTTATCTGGTCAGCTCAGTGACACAAAAAGCAAAACTTTAGTGTTTCAAATCTCGGCTATAGGATTGTATTTTGCTTTCAAATTTGAAATCTTCAGTTACCAAATGTCCACTTTTAATTATTAATTTGAAATTCCTGCTCTATAAATGCCGAAATGAAACTTAGTTATTCTTAAAACCTTCGCCTGAAAAATGATAAACAATACGTCTTTTGAACAAAAGCTTTCGGCAATTTGCCGTTGAATGACAATAAACACATTCTCTAAATCCGAAATCCGGAGCCCGGACGGAATTCATTAAATAGAGAACATTCCTGTCTTACCGTATATACTGTCATATTTTAATATGTTGGATTTAAATTGGTTACAAAATTGATGTCAAGCTATTGGTATGAGGTATGAGCATGCTAACAGTGGGGAACACCTCTGCAACTGCGACCAAGTGCTGTTCCATTGCGGCCTACCACCCCATGGGAAGGAGTGCGACGAGGGGAAACAGCCCAGCAGACAGGAAACGACGGAGCTAAGCGGAGATACGTAGGAAGTCCCTAACAGTTCAGTAGAGTGCAGCCCTGGCGCGCAGCGGAGGCTATACCGCGCCGGGAAGCCCGTAATCAGGGGTAAGGGAGTTTTACTCGGAGCAAGCAATCGTGCCATCTGCCTGCAAAGTCTCAACATGAAGAAGGGAAATGAAATGGAAAGGAACCGTGGTAAAGCTATAGCACTCCAGCATTCGCCTAAGCGGCCTCAAGAAAACCACGGAAAACCCCTGGGCCAGAGAGCGGTCAACCGGGAGCGAACCCGGACCTCCCAAATGGCAATCTCGGACGAAACGCCTGAGCCACCGGGCTTGATCAACCAATTTGAGCAGGGGATTAGAAATAACGGCTCTAGAGGTGTGAACAGGACATGCAGTCCTTCCTTTTTACTTTACATGCTCGTAAGACTCGTTTTACGGTTTAACCATGCTTCGAGATTGGGGCAGCGGGAAACTACAGGAAATGTAGTGGGTAGAAATATGGACTTCTTCTCAGACCGTGTCTCTCCGATGCTAAACAGAAAGGTACGTTATACGTAAACAAACTTATTTACACCAGCTTTAACATTTTTTCGTTAGCTTCGTCCCCGCTATTTTTATTCTGACCACACAAAAGAGTTATAACTTTGTATACTCGGCCTGTTTCGCAAGCTGCTTGTGGTAAAATTGTTTTACAGTTATTCAAAATATTCAACGTTCGCCAGCATTAAGGTACACTGGGGGTAATATTTCAAATGTCTATATTTCTGTATAGGTTTTTCTGAAAGATTTGCTGTGATTACACTGTTACGTGAATATAAATTACAAATGTTATTCAAATTAGAAAAACGCTTTGCAGGGTATAAATTATATCATAAATTGTATTATATAAATATATTTCATATTGAAAATGTCCCGTATGACTCAGAATTTGGTAAAATTGGTTGACATTTCCCGAATTGGTATTTGGAACCACAAATAACTTTAAACTGGTCAGGTCTAACTATACTTACAGGAGATTTCTTTCAGCGACACGCCGGCGCCCATTTAGAAACCTGTCCTATTGTATATCTAGAAGGCCTATTTTCTGTATCCACTATTTTTCTCTGGTTTGCAGATAATACGGGCCACTAATATACAATACTACACAATAGTCATTAAGAATATTTGATTCTCTATAAAATATATCGTTTCAGGCCGTTCCAACCCTTTCGAAATATATGCTGATTGTTATCAATAGGGATAGCATCTTGGGGACCAATAGCAGGAAATATGCGTTTACCAGTTGCACACTTACCAAGTACACACCGATCTGCATTGGGGAGTGCACGTGCCGCATGTAAACAACCTGTAGTAACGTGTTGAGAAACGTGGCCGGACTATTCTGTATATTACTATACTGTTTTACAGGTAATTAATGCCTTCGATGATACATAGTGCATGCTCTTCAATCAAGATTGTATAATTTCGTACTTCAAATGGATTGCATGAAGATTTGTAATTCATACAGAAGAGGACAATAATACATATTTAAAACATCAAACATTGAAATGCCTCGAGCCTTGAAAGCTGTCAATGAACTTATCTTGCGTTGTGGAGCGAGGTTTTTCACAATATAAAGTCTGTTTACGCGCCAATCGGAGACGATTTACGTTTGAGACGTTACGCATGTATGTCGTGCATTGTAATCTATGTATCTTGAGAGAAAATGAAACGGATATTGATGATGATGATTGTTGCACAACAGCAATTAAATGTATGTAAATATTAAAATTGTTAGTTCCCATAAATCAGTCGTATATATGTTTACCAACCACCCAACCTCAATCGCCTTCACTGCTAGTGAAAACAAAGCAGTCTACCACGCAACCATTGCCCCATTTTTTCTATTCTGTCGCACTATCGGTCCCCAAGATGCTATCCCTAGTGATCACTTAGGCTAATCTTAAAAAATGGCAGAACCTAAGGTTAGAATAATATATAGTAAAGCTATATAATTAGCATAACTTACTGTCCACGCAAGAGCAGCTTATACAACAACTGTAGGAGTTTTCTCTTCTTCTCTTTTTTGTCCTAATTTAACTTTTATCTCGGGTAGAATAATGAGGGATGAATAAAACTATATGTTACTGCTTCTCTTGATTTATTCCAATTAAATAAGCTGGCTATTTACATATTATACCTAATAGTTCAGACCACTCTTTAACTCGCTGAGTTATATATTTACAGTTAACTCGTCGTTATGTTCTAAAGCTCTAAGTCGAATTTACAAATGAGTTCATACTCTTCCCAATCAGACCAGCATTAAATATACTTCTTGAAGATCAGAATTAGCGGTATCTTTCTCAAAATGGACCACAAAGCTCTTCCAGGCAGTCGCTAATGCCCCCCCCCCCCTGTAATATATAGATACCGTAGTTGAGACTTATAAAAATAAAATAATTGATACATTTTTCTTGCGAGCACTTCACTATTTTGGAAATTTCGATTTACTAACATCTCTTTCTTCTAATATTGCACAGTCAGTATTTTGCGTCTCCGTTTTGCCCCTTGGTCACGTTTTAGTCTGTTACAGGCTTTTACCAAATATCTGTACGAGCCGTTGTCAATTTTTCGGTTTGTAATTTTAGGTTCTACACGCGTACATAATACTCTATACCGGCATGGACATTCTTAAACCTGCGTGTCACCACGTATCAGTGACTTCCACTCCATTCCTTCTGATTTGCTGTTTCCACACACAAGCAAGCGTTCCATCCAGTAGGGAAACATTCCTATCAATTACGAGATACTTGGTCAAGTATTTGAGAAATATTTTAGAGGCCGCCATCAAGAAAGCATACTAAACAATAAACGGATATAACTACACAGCTTAAATTGTAAACAATACTACCAGCTTTTTCACAAAGCTGAAAATTAATTTACAAATAATATTTGATTGCGTGGTAGTATACCTGGCTATAATTTAAGCCAACAACGTCTGCTGAAGCAACATGACAGTTATTTCACGTAAAAGCTTGAAGTGGGTGTTTAACGTCCGCTTTTACTGCTATAGCACCGCAGGAGATGACGCTTGTGATGCCTGGAATAAAGATGGAGCACCGGTGCAATGTGAGTGCGGAGCAAACCAGAGGACCCGGAGAAAACCGCTTTGTCCACCACAAATCTCACATGTGGTCACTTAGGATCGAATCCGGACCGCCTAGGTGAGAGGCGAGTGGTCAATCCACTCGGCCACGAAACGCCCTTATTGTTTTTTCGTATTTCATGTAAGTTTATTACCTTGATTTGATTAGAGGTATGGGTGGGGTATTTTGAGTAAAACACATTTTTTATGCGAATAACCATGAATGTGGCACATTGTTTTTGTCGTTTAAAGCACTTCCGGCATTTTAAAGAATAGTTTTTCGAAACTAATTGTCACATCACACTACTGATCTGAAAAGGGGGAACCACTTTACATCACACTGCCCTCTCTCCCAGGATGTGACTCACATTCGCCCATACCTGCTCTAAAACTATATTAATTATTTGCATTCTTTTTGTAGTCTGCTTACCCTCCCCATATGTAGGCCTGACACCACCTAGGGGTAAGAAGTCTGTCGGGTATCCAACAGTACGAACCATCGAATGAAGAACCTGGAACGAGCGGTCGTTCCCGCGGTAGCCAGGCATGTACACAAGGAGGTGGGTGATAGGAATTGTGATGAAGGAGCAATTGGTGGAATGATTGATGGGGGAATTTGGAGGACATGGTCGACATTTCGTATACCGCAAATCCTACTTGCGGGCGCTTAGGATCGAACGCCGGCCGCCTAGGTGAGAGGCAAACGGTCTAACCACTCTGCCACGGCGCCGTCTGATTATTTTCAAATTTACTATTTCTATCAGTTTTATCATTCTGTAATGCTTTTTAACTAATTTATGTTCAATTCTATTGTTATTTCCTACTTAGATATGCTTCTTGTATAGCTATTACTTTTTCTCTATGATTTTAAATGCAATTTATTTATGTTAATCATTACACAGGCATTTAATCTCTTACCTATTTTACTTGCTTTAATATTATTAGCAGGACTTTTTTAGCATTTAATTTAACGTTGAAAGATAAGAAATTGAAAAAAAAAGTATTTTGAATCACAAAGTAAGGTCAGGAGACATGATAGCGATAAATTGTTTAGAGGGAACCGAAAGACAACAATCAAAGAAGTAGAAAATGTTTGCTAAAGCTAAAAAGGAAAAATAAAGATCACAAAATAGAGAGAGGGGGGCATACAGAAATGGATAGGAATAGGTAGCACAAAAATGGCTTCACTCACTAACATCCAAAGTGGAGTGCTTTAAGGGTGTAAAACTAATTCCTACGATTAGTAAAAAAGTTTGATAACCGTTTGCAGGAAAGCAAATCAAATCACCTAGTAATTGCCAATCAGGTAGTCTCTAATCATTTAGATTCTTCGTTTGGTTATGTAAACACTAATCAAGGACCAGGAAACGTTCATCGCCTGATTGCTGAGATGGACTTGGTAACGGTTTCTTTTGACAACGCCATCTGGAACCTGTTTATGTTGGGTTTAAGAACCACAGCTAGCAGACGATGATGCTCTTTTCGTTATTTAAAACATCGTTAGCGCTAGAGTGACTCATTGCGAGTACCAAATGGCCAAAATTAATCGTCCATAAAGTATTAGGTGCCCTAATTTCTCTGTTTGGCATTGTGGAGAGTTATTTAGTCAATAAGTATCGATTATTAGATATCTCTAATTTAAAACAGAGACAGAGAAAACTACATAAATTAAGACCATATCTACGTTATAGGTACATCTGGTTTTAGTTTGGTTTACTGGAATGTATTTTCCAACCAAAACTATTCTAAAGGCCCTAGATTAACTAAAATGTGTAATTTTGTTATATTTGTTCTCATTAAAAAGTTATAAAATAAAAGCACAAAAATATATTTTTAATCAAAACATTTATGCATATATATGCTTGATGAAGACAATCTGTAGAAGAATTATGATAAATATTACTTGAACAGTAATGCTACATTAACATACATTAGCAACATCACATATATAGGTTAGTTTTTAAGCGTTGTGATTCTGGAATACGCTCTTGATGGTAATCAAGCCAATTAACCAGCAAATTCCTCTTGATGTTGTTATTATTATGATTATTATAACTATAATATATATTATTATTACTATAACATTTATTATTATACCTATAACATATATTATTATAACTATAACTATTATTATAACTATAACTATTACTATAGCTATTATTATAACTATTATTATAACCATAACTATTATTACTATAACTTTAACTATAATTATTATTATAACTATTATCATTATAACTATTACTATTATACCTATTATTATAATAACTATTATTATTAGTAGTATCATTATTATTAGTATCATTATTATTAGTATTATTATTATTATCACTATTGTTATTATTATAACTATTATTATAACTATTATTACTATTATAACTATTATTATTATTATTATTATAACTATTATTACTATAACTAATATTATTATAACTAATATTATTATTATTATGACTAATATTATTATTATAACTAGTTTTATTATTAATATTATTATTATAACTAATATTATTTTTATTCTTACTAATAATATTATTACTATTATTATTACTATTATTATAACTAATATTATTATAACTAATATTATTATAACTAATATTATTATAACTAATATTATTATAACTAATATTATTATTATAATTATTATTCTTACTATAATTATTATTATAACTAATATTATTATAACTAATATTATTATTATGACTATTATTATTATGACTATTATTATTATGATGACTATTATTATGACTATTATTATGACTATTATTATTACTATAACCAATATTATTAATATAATAACTAATATTATTATTATAACTATTATTATTATTATTATTATTATTAATATCACTATGATTATTATTATTATTATTATTATTATTATTATTATTATTATTATTATTATTATTATTATTATTATTATCACTATGATTATTATTATTATTATTATTATCATCACTATGATTATTATTATTGTCACTATTATTATTAGTATTAGTAGTATTATTATTATCACTATTATTATTAGTATTATTACTATAACTATTATTATTAGTATTATAACTATAACTATTATTATTATTAGTAGTAGTAGTAGTATTATTATAACTATAACTATTATTAGTATTATTACTATAACTATTATTACTATAACATTATTGTTATTGTTATAGCTATTGTTATTGTTATTATTGATCAATACTAATATTAGTGCTACTCTGTGTTTAAAACTATTAGATGCAGTTAATTTTAAACTCGTTGCGTTTATGTCTTGCAATTAAGAGACTGTGGGATACGATACTATTCAAAGCTTTATTGCTGAAGCAACTTAGAAATCTTGTTGTGTCTCTGTCCTCGTCTGATTCCCGTAATTTGTGTTGAGATACGGTTTATATAAGCAATCAAGTACACACTGCAGTTAGCTCAGAGGATTAAGGGTGAAAGTAGGTGAAGCACGCCACGAATGCTTTTGCCTACACTATGCTCTAATTAGTCTCCACTTTAGCATTGGCTTGCGTTTTAGTTAAATGCTTTAAATAAATTTAACCTTTAATCTGCAATTGCGTCGCTGCCTTTAGAATTTACTCAACGCTTTTAGCTTTGCAAATAAAGATCATTTAAACCAAAGGAGCCTTTACTATAGGCTTCCAAAACGCTAAATGAAAAAAGTGGAATCGTTTTAAAATGAACTAGAGTACCAATTTAAGAGGTAACTAAAACAGAAAGACAATGGGACAAAATAGCAATATAAAATAAACAAAGCTTAGTTTAATTAATACAACCCCTCTGTCATTTTTTTATATTTTGTCTGTGATGTTTTTTATTTATTGTTTAGCAGCTAGCTGCACTATTCCTTTCTCTGTCTATTTTTCATTAACAGTTACACACCTAATTTGAAACATAATCAAGAGGATGACCGAGATGATTAAGATATGGACTCTTGAACGTGATGCCTTCTTCCTTGATTATTTACCCTCCTCGTGTGGAGGACAGTTCTCCCGTGCTACTGGGCAATAACCACTAACAGACAAAAGTATACCCTGTACTAGGGTTGAGAGGCAACGTAGTAGAATCCCTGTTTCCTGGATATTCGAAGATTTCTGCTTGCAAGTCGAGATTCGCTCCTCAGTTAAGGGACCAGTAGTTGGGATACTTGGCAACTGCGAAGGTTGGTGTTCAAATGCAAACAGCCTACATACAAGGTAACACCTGCCTGTTGAGCAGACGGATCAGAGAGAGGAGCTAGGAGGGTTGAACAGCCCAGTCTCTGGTATGAGTGTGAGAAGGAAAATGATTTGAAACGATGGTGAAATGGATGAAAAGAAAGAGTATTGTAGATTAGATGGTGGACAAAATTGTAGGGAAACCCTAGAAAACCCATCCAAACACCGCGTTGTCCACCATAAATGCCACAATCGGTCCCCAGCGATCAAACGCGGACCACCTTGGTGAGGGGCGAGCTCCTCGGTGCCACCTGTTAACGGGAGGCCCGTGATTCAAATCCCATCTTAACCGTCTTCTCTAACTGAGGCTTTTTCAGGGGGTTCCACGTGGCATTCTGAAAATTCTGATAACTTAAAAATTTGCAACTTCTAGAAGAGATTAACAAAAGTGCAACAATATACCGATTAGCAAAGCTAAAATACGATTTTAAGTAAGTACAAAATCCGCAGTTACCTAATGTAGTTAATTAGAACACAGCTAAGAGTATCAGAAAAACAAAACTGGAAAATAGAAACAGGACAGATCCAACCACAAAACTAATGAAGTCGCAGACCAGCTGGCTAAAACAGCAACTGTGAATGAAGAAGAATATTGTCATAATATATTTCCAAAGAGCACCATTACGAAAAAATAAAGAAGATGAAGGTTTACAAAATTGGAAAAGGCACTGCTAAGATCAACTAATGGTCAGGAGACACCACTATTTTGCTTCTCTTTCAGAAAGAACGGAATCAAGAATTAGTTTAACGACAAACATTAAAGCAATGCTGACAGGACATAGAAGGCTAAAATCATATTATTACAGATACAGATTTAAATAACAAAGGATCCAAACTCTAGACCACATATATATATATATTACATCTTATGTTTATTTTGTAAATGCTATTGATTTAAGAAAACATAATTAAAATATTGTGATTATGTAACTATGTAATTATTAATTAAAATTTGAAAGTCCAGATATTTCATTAAATCATTAGCATGGAAGGGCAAACTAAACATGTTTTATTACACTATGTAATGGAACATGTAATCAATAAATTTATTTTTTAAAAGTTTCCTCAATCTTCAAAAATTTTAAATGTCCTACATTTCTGTCGATATTCTTTCCCAAATTAAATTTCGTAATTCTGATTTAAATTCGGGTTCCATTAATATC
The DNA here is from genome assembly GCA_030762935.1 of Hymenopus coronatus. NCBI lineage: Eukaryota > Metazoa > Arthropoda > Insecta > Mantodea > Hymenopodidae > Hymenopus > Hymenopus coronatus. The sequence continues at coordinate 35,429,712 of CM060900.1, read as the reverse complement.
CGCCGCCTGTGATGCCGTATGTATTAAGAACAGGCGTTCAAATTGTCAATGTCACAATTATGCTGAGATATTAGAGTGCCTTGAAAGTGCTGCCCTCCTAGCCACGTCTTCAGTTCAGGGAAAAGGTGAAAGTCGCTGGGTGCCAGGTCAGGACTGTACGGCTGATGATTGAAATTGTTCAAGGAGCCGATGGCTTGTGCCAGCAGTGTGTAGACGAGCGATGTCATGGATCAACACAATTTCTGAAGTCAACATTCCTCTTCGTTTGTTTTGAATGTCTGCCCGCAAACGTCGTAAAGTACGAAGACCTTCAAAACAACGTCAATGCTCATTTGAAATCATTGGCGGCAACATTTTTTGAAGCAGGTATTGTAAAGCTTGTGCACAGGTACGATAAATCTTTTCGGTGATTATGTTGAAAAGTAACCATAAGTATACAAAACTTTTAGTGATAAAATAATTGTTTTCTGTGAACTTGTCTTTTATTTGTAGCCTATCGGAGGTTGAAAATAAAAAAAATCCCTCATAATATACTTGCGAAGGCGGCTTTGATTTCCCTAGGATGCCATGGGGTAGAAACCGCCGATACTTAGAAGTTGTACATTGTTCCCAGTACTTTGGGATTAAGAAAATCAAAATCAAGTTTTTATGGTATTTCATAACCATTTCCTTGAACATTAGAGATTGCTTCTCCAAGGAAGTAAATAAACTACAAGCCGCCTCTTCATGCCCGGACAACACCCCCTATCTGATTCTAGCAATCCAATTAATATTTGTCTGTCTTACTCCAAGTTTCCTTCGGTCCTTATCCTGAAACTAAATTGTGTTGGGAGATCCAGATAGCTGAAGACAATCCAATAAGGGACAGATGTAAATCGGCGTTCCAAAGTACGTCTTGTAGCTGCTCAGGTGAAATATGTCTGCACTCCTCCCCTTTCGTCACTTACCAGGACCTTTTCATAGGTCGATGCGTATGTTTAGGGCCTGAATTTAGACCAATAAGAGATTCGCCTATCTAGAGATGCTGTGGAACACTGATAATGAGGAGTTTCTGCCAATATTAAATAATAAAAACGCCATAAGCAAGCAACATTTTTCCCTGTATTCGACTGTGCAAACCTATTTTTAGGAATGTTATACCCCATGGAAATGAACGGCGAGGCGCATTTCATCATTTCTTAGAAAGTTCCATTTAATCCTGGAAATTCCTTATCTTCATGGTTATGAAAGTTGTAAATTGATTCTCATCGGATAGAATCAATAGTAATTTCGTAGCCCCCTAGATGTTTTTCGCCACTGCTAGACTAATTCAACTTCAGCGAAGTTGTTCGTAAGAAACAGGTTAATTTCTTTATTTTCGTTTCTTTGAGCCGTAAAAAGAGTAATCTGGCGTTTGCTCCATCTACCCAAGTCATTTCGAACAACCCTTAAATATTTTATGGTCTCTACTAACAATCCAGACAAATTTCAAGTTTTTCTACACATCATAGAGAACACAATATGACCAAAGTTAGAGAGAAAACGCTGCAGTTCTTAAAAGAGCACGAATGCTCGTCTCCACACATGCTCAGTGGTTTATGTCGGAGTTCATTCAGAGCGTGGCATCTGAAGGGGTGAACAAGTACTACTTGCAACTTTAAGCGAAACAGACTAGGAATGGGGTGGCACTATTATTTTTCGATGCCCGATCCAATACTGATTTGGAATACCAATACTAAATACACGGTATTCAATCTGTCAGTCCAATCCAGAGACAAAAACCTCCTTAATGCAATATTACGCTATTTGGTTTAATTTAAAAATGTTTGGCAAATAGTTGACTTGGCATACTATAATTTCCAGTAATTTATTTTAAGTTTTAGTTCTACTACAGATTATATTAGTACTTCTAGGCATAAATTAAACTAAGGAGAAGAATAAGATAATGATCTTATTTTTGCTATTATTATTATTATTATTATTATTATTATTATTATTATTATTATTATTATTATTATTGGTGGTGGTGGTAGTAAGTGAGTAGTGGTGGTGGTGCTAGTGGTAAGTGAATAGTAAGTAGTTTTAATTGTGATTATAGTACAATTATATAGTCTGCTAAAAACTTTCCAGAATTTTGTGTGCACAGATAGAAAAGCACTAGTAGTAACTTGCTCTTAACTGTGCAAGTATAGATAACTCTTTTTCACTCCATGTATACTCTAAATGAAGGCATGTTGAGTGCACTCACCGGCGCATTGCTCGGCGCATGATGCAGAATATTGCTTGGCAAGGTTGAAAACAAAGCAAAGTCCAGCACTTCGATTTATAGCATTAGTGATGTCTGTCTCTTAACCTAAGTTTATCGTGGTAATCCCGAATTGTCCCAAGTGAAGTAAAGTCGGACCGATATAAGGCACCTTGGTTTGCAATTTTGCGCTTTTGAGAGGGACTGCTCTAACTTAACACCTCTTTTTTTCTCTTAATTTTGTAATTATGTGACTAGCTGCTGCATAGTTTACCTTCCGCTGGTGTTAGTTCCGTCCACTAAACTATTTCCAGATGTTTCTGTTTTAATTAAACCCCAATACGGCATATTTTCTGGTCACCTAAGGGAACAAACCTCTTAACGAGTTCAAGTAGGTATACACCAAAAAGAGCAAGACTGAGTATAGCTGTCTAGTCACAAACAATCTGGGGGGGAAAAAAAAGTATGCTGGATTTAAGGGAGGCATTATCTATTTTCTGAGAAGATTTTTAAGGGTTTTTGAGGACCTAAAATGCTCACGCTGGTAACGTTGAAGCGCCATGAGACTGATAGCTATGAGTAGATATGGTAGTCTCTCTTTCAAAACCTGAAGTATGTCACCGTGGCAGCAGGATTCACTTTCGCTGTATGGCGTGTGGGTCATGAGTGTAGATAAACGCTTCGTGTCTGTAACCTTCTAATAATAACGCCAATATCTTACAGTGGCGCATTTTGTAACATAAAGTCCGAATCTACGGATAAGCAGCTAGATCATGTTAATCTTGTAATTTATACTGCCAATTCAGTGAACAAAACAGTCTTTCTGATATGTGGACACAAACACATAGCTAGACTCTTACAAACTCTCCAAATGGTACCTTGACATAGACAGCAACAAATAAAGATTATTCGCACGATTCAGAGCTGATATGCACATGGTGCTTATTGCACGATAAAGTCATTGCTTATGTAATAATGTGCAAGAAAATCGTTACCAAGTTGTGCCTGTCTTTTCGCCAAAACATTACTCCATCCTTTCGTGTGTTTGTTTCGATTAAGTGTCGTGTACAAATAAGACCTCTATTCCCCCACCGCCAGTTCAAGAACGGTGTTTTGTCTACGTCCGTGAATTGGCACACTGACCTGCCCTTATCTAGCAACGTTGTCTAGGTTTTCAGCATGGTTAAGTTTATAAAACAGGGCTCGAAATTATTAATTATTTGAAAACCCCCATATGGTGTCTCATAATTATTACCAAAACTGGGTCAGAAATAGGTCACTCTAGCCATCCCACAATAAGCATTTATGTTAGTACATTCTTGTGGAACAAACCGTCTAATTTGGATATTATATATAGGCTGGTTAAATAATAAGGTATCCCCTCTCGCGGACTCCATGCACTGCGCGAGAGAATCGACAATCGCCGGGATAACTGTGCCAGTAAAGGCGCACTAAAATACTTACCTTATAGTAAATGTTGATATTCTGCTCTCAAATAGGCTGTTGTGGTTATCCTTTACAGAAATACAAGTGCTACGTTGTAGTCCCATGTTCCCCCGACCTAACTAGACGAGATTTTTATTTATGGCGTTCTATGAAACACAAAGTATCGCTGTAAACCTCATATATTACAGCAACAAATCAATAGCATTTTTTCTGCCAAGTTTAGGTAAATCAGCGAGAACATTATTTTTACATGATGCGTTGATATATATATATATATATATATATATATATATCATATAACAAAATGCTTATAATAAATTTTATTTGTATACATGTATGAAGTACATATTAGAAGGAATTTAATAAATGTCTTCCGGCCTGTATTTTCAATAACCGTATGATCACACGTTCTTAAGTTGTTATTTATCCCTGCTGGATTAAAAAACTGTTATTATTGTAGATAAGTATGTGTAAATGCAGTGGGGAGTCCAATACAAACTTAGACATAAGTAAAACGTAACTCTCCAAGGGTTTATTGGTTCGGTAAAGTCTAACAAAATCAAGGCTGCTAGACCTCCCCTGTGCCCAATGACTCTTAAAAGATAAGAGCCTAATAACCCAGATTTTTACCTGAAAGGAGTAGTTAACCTGGGACTGTTGTGCAAACTTCTGCCTGCAAAGATGTTTATATCAACACGTGTTTTAAAGACCGCTATAGATGTAATTTTAAAGTCTTTGACGTATGTTTCAAATTTTATATCTAATGTAAGGTATAGTTCTGACCTTTTTTAAAGGTGAAAGGCTAATCCTCCTAGCCTTAGGCATATTTCGTCAATTCTAGTCTTCTCAAAAGTTTTAGAACATGTCATTTTTTTAAACTGCCAAAAGTATGTCGAAGTTATAAACAATTGGGAATCCTGCTAGCTGTAGGCACATTTCTTTAATACTAGTCCTGTGAACAGTTTTGAGAGTGTGCCATGTGCAATGATTTAGATTGCATGTGTATTGTGAATGTAAACAAATTCAAACAATATAGGTAATATTGTTTATAAACTTGAATAAAAATGAACATAACTTGAGATTTTAGAGCTTTAAACACTTGTAAAATACCCATAACCTAAATATCTTCTTCACTCAACTGTTGTGCGTGTAAAATGTGAACCTGAAAGTGAGCAGAGTCCCAGATGACTATCGTAATGGCTGTTATATGTTCCTCCAGACAGATGAAAACTTTTGAAACCGTTGCCTTAAAAGAGCGCCTCTCGTCTTTTGATGGACGTTTCCAGGCCTCCAGGGAGAAAATGTCAGAAGGAGCCATCAATTGAAATGCTTCAGTATAGTGCCGATGAGAAAAGGGAGGAAGTAAATAACTAACTTTGTGCCACGTAGTGGGTGAAGCCGTGACCAAGCAGTTAGACATATCGCCTCTCACCAAGGCGACCGGAGTTCTATCCCAGTGGATCTCATGTGTGATTTTTGGTGGTCAAAACGGCGTCTGGGAGGGTTTTTGCTAGTTTTATACCACTAGCTGTTCCATAATCACTTTTCGTTTCCTTCCATTCACAGTCATTTCATATCATCTTCTTCTTTAAACTGATACCAAGCATATGACTGATTACCAATCCTTGCTGCTCTCTCTGATCAAGAGTCCGTCTGCTCCTCACCAGACATTTGTCCCCAGGAGCTGACTTGCAAGTCCTCCCCATTCGAGGAGGAAAGAAAAAGAACAAGAATAAGAACAAGAAGGTGTTACTTAACGAAAGAAAGAGGCCAACAAATGCATCGGAATGCTATGAAATAATATATTAATATGAAAAATATGGCGAAAGAAATAATAATAATAATAATAATAATAATAATAATATTATAATAATAATATTATTATAATAATAATAATATTATAATAATAATAATAATATAATAATAATAATAATAATAATAATAATAATAATAATAATAATAATAATAATAATAATAATAATAATAATAATAATAATAATAATGTGCATATGAATTATTAGAAAATGTATAAGAACATGAACAAGAAGAATAAGAATAAGGCAAAACGAACACAAGGGATAACCAGTGTTTCATTTCATGAGAAGGGGCCAGGTCCGAAATATTGAACTGTTGTTAAAGTGTTTGAATGTTTTGTAGTTCTTACATTTTGCACACACTTCATTATACAGGGTTACTACAAAAGAAATAGACAACTTCAACTGCCTGTAAAACAAAAACTATTAGAGATAGTAACCTAATTATTTTGGAGGTATGTTGAGAAACTCTCAAAGTTTCGTTTGTTACTATTGGTAACGCTGTAGTGTTTTGTTTGTTGTTGCAGAAGCTGAAATGGCGGAAAATCCTGTGGAAAAGGCATATTGCGTTGGAATTTGCTAGAACGCAATCAGCAACTGTTGTCCAACGACATTTTAGAACACGTTACCACAAAAATGAAATGATGCGCTCACAAGAACCAGCATCGTCTTCATCATGTCGCAACATGTCGATGCAAAAGTCTCACCGTATGACCTCATCTTCTTCACTCAGAAACTGCAACATCTGTAATCTGTAAGGCATCATGTGCAGTCGCTTCCGCAAGATTTTCCATACAGTTTGCTGTGGAATTTGTAATTGCATGCTGCCCTAGATGTCGATTTCTGTGGGCTTCTTATGTAGGCAGAATGAACACGTTCAACGTTTTCTTCCGAAACTCTTGGTTTTCCCGAGCTCTTCCCTTTGCACAAACATCCCGCTGTCTCGAATTGTCTATACCAGTCGTAGATTGACTGTCTAGTCGGTGGCGTTTTATAGTAACGTGTTCTAAAATGTCGTTGGACAACAGTTGCTGATTGCGTTCTAGCAAATTCCAACACGCAATATGCCTTTTCCACAGGATTTTCCGCCATTTCAGCTTCTGCAACAACAAACAAAACACTACAGCGTTACCAATAGTAACAAACGAAACTTTGAGAGTTTCTCAACATACCTCCAAAATAATTAGGTAGCTATCTCTAACAGTTTTTGTTTTACAGGCAGTTGAAGTTGTCTATTTCTTTTGCAGTAACCCTGTATATATAATACCAGGTTTGCCAACCACTCCGGATTTGACTTGTGCAGATGTCACATAAAAGAGTAGTAGAACTTAAAGGGGGCTATTTCAAGTTAAAACCCGATGGAGAACTGGTGAAAATTATGTTCGTTTTACCCGTTTTTCTTGTCAGCAGAGACGGTGAACGGGCCACACTCATTGCAAAAGGTAAAACAAAGGTCGCGGACCCCTCTCTTGGGAGTTATTGGAACCTCTAGATGAAACACGGGCCTCTAATCTACCTCTCCGACCGTCGGGGATTCTCAATCTGGAAACTGGCCTTTTCATTGCAATGGAGTGCATTTATGGTATGTAAAAGCTAAATTTTATCTGCACATTTACCTGTAGGTGCTCTCTGTACCGGTTTTTGAACAAAGAACACAAAATACAGGGGGCGGGAGCGGTAGCCGCACCAGTTTTGAGCACACAGTGAGTGTACAGACCCCGCTCCTGTCTCTGAGGTAATCAATGCCCGTAGCGTGGCGCTGTTATATTGCAATCCTTCACAATTTACCCCGTCTGCTCTTTGTAGTCGTCACTGTTTCCGTTACTGCTGGTTCCGCCGCCCAGTGTCTCCTCTCTCCCCATCCCTCCCAGGCGCCCCTTCGTGGTGCATAGGTGCAATTTTCTCACAATATCGGTGCCGAGAACACTCCTAAAACGCCCCATCCTAGTCCCATATAATAGTAAAAACTTACTTGTTTAATTTGTATATGAACGCTTTTTAATTGCTGTGGTTCTCAGTGACCCATTCTATACTGGGAGTGAAAGACCGCTAAATTTTCCTCGGAGGCCTCTTTATCAGCCTTGAGGTTCTTTTAAGTCTGCTACACGGGACCACCGGCTGTACTTCTTTAGAAGGAAGTCATGCTAAAATACTTTGGCCCGAAAACTCATATCGCCTTCCGTAGGCTTTAAACCCGCGACCTTGGGAACCAGAGGCTAGCATGTTACCCTTGGACCATGGAGGAAAACTAAACGATAGCTAGTAAAACAAGTCTTATGACGTAATGCGTCAGGTCTTCTTACAAATAAGTCTATAGCCGTACTTCCCAATATATTGTTTATAATTCATTACATTTCGTTAGGACAGATTACACGACTTATCTTAGATAATAGATAACCTAATAATATCCGCACTAACTGCCGTATTGCATGCTTAAGAATAGGAAGAGAGTACAGACGGAGGTTCTCGTTAACGAACTGTATGACGGTTATTGTACCTACGTCCAACTTGGGGGCACCTCCAGGAGGTAGGGTAAAGTTGAGTGAATTCACTGGGTGGCCGGAACCAGGGGATATTCCACAGCAATGACAGAATCCCTACGGCTTCCAGATAGAAGCACCTCGAACGCCGGAGAGGCCGACCGGGAATCCCGCTACACAGATAGTCCAACAGCTCCATCAGTGGATGGTCTTCATTCCGGTAACCAACCGAAGTCCAGGAATGAGCTTTTCTTTTTCCTGCCACCAAGCACCATTGCTCCTGGCGACCCGGGAAAACACATCGGTGAGATAGGCCGGCCACGGTGATCAAACCCTCGACTTCCCGAATGCAGGCCAGAGACGAAACCGCCACAGCCATCCCACTTGAAATGGCATGCACAGTTCAGTAAACTTCAACTGTGTTACTATAACGTTATGGCAAAACACCACTGAGCCCGTCTGGGTAGTGTGGAGTGGTGCCCTCCGTGGTGTACTGGTTACTATGACAGCTTCATAAACCCAAGGTCGCGGGTTCAAACTCGGTGGAGGACGATGGATTTTTTTCGTACGTAAAAATCCTTAGCATGGCTTCCTTCGGAACGAAAGTAAAATCGTTGGTCCCATGTAATAGATTTACGGCACGTAAAAAAACCTCAAGCCTCATAAGGGCCCTCTGAGCAAAATTAAACAGAATGGGACGCTGAGAACAACAGAATTTAAAGAGCCCATATAAATATAACTCCATTTTGGGAGTAGCGTGTCTGCCTTACGTTCAACATTTCGTGAGTTCGAATTTCGCTGAGGGTGGAATACCCAGATAAGGTTTTCTTCGGGGGTTTCCCTTATGTTTTCCCTTATCTTCATGTCGAGTAACTTGAAGCTCCATGGATCCCGAAATAATTTGAGCACATTTCACCGATTTCATTCATCGTCCGATATGGCCAACCAGTTTAAAGGACATCAAGCTAATACAAATAAACAAACCAAAAATAAAAACAGAACACCACTGCTCTGCGTTTTACAGTTTCTTGCAATGCCAGGTGGATTTTGCACCAATCTAAGCAGTTCAATAAATAAATACTTATCCTAAATTATGAAGTGGTAGCTTATTTTTCTTTAGTTCCTTTTTCCCTGCAATATACTTGCTGATAAAATCCTTTCTATTCTCTAGAACATGCATATAAAGCTAATGTTTAGGATATGAGGTTGACCACACAAAGGGCAAAAACATAGCCTTTAGATTATATTTTAAATATATATTCTTCTTAATCCCATTCAGGAACACAATAGAGCCTGATAATTTGCTGCTAGTTATTTTCATATTCTTTGTAAGATCCTTGATTAGAATATAGCTCTAATGCGAAACAAAGAAGGAGTAAACAAACGAGAGTAATTTTATGTGGTCATTAAATTCCTAGCGTTTCATCTCTTTCTTTCTGCAAGGGATTTCATCGGAGTACGTGCATAGTGCAAGAGGTTTTGTTTATTATGATTAAAACCATACCAGATAAAGAAAAGTGTCCGTTCATTTTGTTTATGAAATGCATGCATATAAATATATCAGTAAACGCATATTTTTAAGTTTTTCGAGATATGATTTCTCTAGAATTTAATACATAGACACACACGTACACACAGACGGACGTTTGTTTTTGTCATTTTAACCTAGGGTGCCTCAAACCATGTATTTTCACTAAAATCTCGAAATCGAATGTTTTATAACAGTGCAATTGCTTGTCTACCTAGTACGTACGGACAGGGTAGGACAAAGGGAAAACATAAGAAAGAAGCGTCATTTGGGTGTTAGAAATGTTATATGGCTTTTGATTTTCTGTTATCACTACAATGCATGTAGCATTGTTATATAATCTCTTTTAGCACACGTGTGACAGAGAGCGAACACTGTGTTAAACGTCTTTGGCTTTGGGTAAGAGTGTTTGATCTGATTTAGGTAATCTGAAAATATTCGTTTTCGGGTATGTCAAGTTCTGCTCTCCCTTGACGATAGGTTGAGAGCAAAATCTTGTTCTTCTCTCCCTTGAAGGTATGAATGAATGAATAAGTGTATTTACTGACATGGCGATATAATACATAGAATTTCAACAATCGCACGGGTCCACAGACCGTACGTGCTTTTGTAATACACATTACAAGCAATATTAAAACAACAACAAAGAATTAAAAAAGTAAACACGAAAATAAAAAGACAAAGGTAATACACAGTCAAATGCAATATTAAACAACAATAAAGAATTAAGAGTGAACCCGAAAATAAAAAATCAAAGATATTCAAATATAGCAATTTAAATTTACAGCACAGAGCACACCTTCATTAATGCACCCTCTTATAATAAATACTTACACTTAAAAGACATACACATAATATATAGACCATATATAAAACATAGCACAACAGTGACCTAAGTATGCCATAATATATATGTATGTAGAAAATTGTAGTCACTTTTGTTTAGTCGAACTTATTCCTCCCCCCCCCTTCTCTATTGGCAGCCTCCTCAGATCTCAGCTGTCTTGCCTTAAGTATAAATTTACCTAGCCCGTCCATGTTTTCCGTGCCTGCCAGTAGCGTCCAACATGCTTCTAGCCTTACATTCGCAGCGGTAAAAGCATAGTGTGGCAAATATCTTTATTGCCTCAAAATTTGGTACCAAATAAATTCTTTATTCACTGCTGCAAACAATTCACTCAACGCTTCGACATAGACAGGTAACGCCTCTTCCACGCGTCTTCTCGCACGCCACTGCGCGCTAACACTCCAGTACTCACGACTTTCTCACTCAACTCAGTAAATTCACTTGAAATCATTTCTTGTATAGTTAGAAATGACGTCACGTAACTATCTAGCTTTTCGAAACAACTGGAAGAATCTGGCATATGCTGATAACACCCATGAGGGCTAGCCCGCCGATTTATCTAAAGGTTAACTTGGCGATACTCTTCCCTTTCCTAGCATTGCCTGCGGGAAAACTCGAGTTATACCTTCTACTTAAAAATTAAATATTTTAAATGTACAGCATTTTAATAAGAATTGTTAGCACCATTCCTATAAAATAAACATTTCTAAAGATGTTTGGTGTAAACAGTAGTTTGAAATCTTCGTGGCGCAAACTTGGAAGGTACTGGACTTAATACCTACTTTGGCAACAAACTATTCCTTTTTTACCTAAAAGATATACATATTTTAATAGGACTGTTATCTAAAAATTACCTTTTTAGATTATGGGGCCTCAAACTTGCGTAATCTCCATATGCTATCCCGGGCTGGAATAATTTGCTTTCTCTGTGTTCTAGGTACTTGGTAAAATAAGTAAAATTGTATTTTATTTATTTATTTTTTTTTGTTTTGAAAAATGGTCTCATGTCATGCAGTTGCCTTTGAAAGAACTAGCATGTTCGGTTGAACCCTTTGATAACAGGTAAATAAGTGGCAGATATATTTTTTTCATCTGTATAGTTTGAGAGAAAATAAATGTCAAATTCAAGAATTCAAATATTCTCTTTAAAATTTAAACATTATTGACACAATTGTTTTAACACCATACATATGTTATAAAAATGCATATCTCATTATATCCTCAGGATACGGGAAACTCCCGAAAAAAACCTTATCCAGGTAACCCGCCCTAAACGAGATTCGAGCACGCGAGCTACTGAATGTGAGGCAGACACGCTACAACCACACTACCCAGGTGGAAGATATCACTATTGTTGTTAAGCTAAGCATTTACGAAATATTCCTTGTAATTTTTTTTTCAATCTCAAAATATTTGTATTTTGCTCAAACAGAAAGTCGTTGGTGTCTCTTTTGCTTTATTCCTGGTCATGCAAAGAAGCGAATTTCAATGGAAATTTCATAGCGACAGCTTCTAATAACTGTAACTGTCACTTAAGCATAATCCTTGGCTCCTTTCTACTTTAAGGAACTATGTAATAAGACCATTCTGCTAATGGTTATCTCAATTGCTATGGAGTAGAAAAAAGAATAATCTTTTGTACAGTATTTTTCATAACATGATAATCCTGCCCCACTTATCTTCTAAAGGTAGCGTGACTTTAAAGTTTGGGATTAGTATGCGTGCGTTTGGAAACCAACTCTCGCTGTTTCCAAGTATTCCACTTACTGGTGCCGTAACTGAGGCGCGATTCTCCAGAAAATATATTTTACAACGTTGCCTCCCGCACCTAGTACAGGTTCGTCTTTTGTTTGCTAATGGTTATTGCCCAGTGGAAGTAGGGAAGCGGTCCATTTTGAGGGCCTGCCTAAAATTTGGGATTAGGGTGTGGGCGGCTGGAAACCAACCCTCGCTTTTGCAAAGGCATCCGCTTACTGGTCCCTTAACTGAAGCGCGATTCTCCAGGAAATAGATTTTACTACGTTGCCTTCCGCCCTTAGTAGAGGGTTGTCTTTTGTTTGCTAATAGTTATTGCCCGGTGGAAGGGGGGAGCAGTCCCGTTTGAATGCCATCATATTTTGGAGGAAACTATAGCAAGTGTTTTTGTAGAACAGGTAGACAAAGTCATGTGAATGGAACACATGAGAGATTTGTTCAGTACTAACAGGAGTTAGCGGATCACACAGGGCGGACAATGCCGCAAGAATAAAAATAAAGTGCGTCAATTTTATTTTAGTCGGAATATTTTGTAAGCCAAGCTAATGGAGATTGTGCGTCCTGTAAATCGCTTGCAGCGTTACCTTTACAGCCACAAAGCGTCACTGCGTTATAAATTACATTTCACACGACCAAATGTCTCGGGTAATTCGGATCTCCCAATATGTCACAACGAATCATTGTACCATCCAGAGTCAACATTTATACTACATTCTGGAGTTATTGGCAAAGTTTGGCAATTCCTCTTACGCTACATTGACATATCCAATTTCTCTTGATGGAATCACAGGCACGGTTTCCATAAAAATGAATGACGTACAACGCCCATTCGTTGTTTGCAGAAGCACTGCTAACGTGTAATCTACTGCAGAGAGTTGCAGGTGCCATGCGGTCTATATACTATGTATCATGCAAAAGGATTAACAGACATGATAAGCTAATGGGGCTCAAGCTATGCTGCTGGCCTCTACATAAGGCACGCAACCCTTTCCTGCCACCTACATGTTTTAATCCTCCATCTAACATGCCACAGTCCTTACAATTATACGAGGGCCGTTTTTTTTCTACCTCCGATAGCCTATAAATAAAAGACAAGTTCATAGATAATAATTATTTTATTACTAAAAGTTTTTTACACTTATGGTTACTTTTCAACATACGACATTTATCGTACCTGTGCACAAGCTTTGCATTACGCGGTTTAAAAAATGTTGCCGCCAATGATTTCAAATGAGCATTGACGTTGTTTTGAAGATCTTCGTTGGTTTGAAAGTGTTGCCTCCTAGCCACGTCTTCAGTTCAGGGCAAAAGTGAAAATCTCTGGGTGTCAGGTTAGGACTGTACGGCGGATGATCGAAAATGTCCCATTGAAATTGTTCAAGGAGCCGATGAGTTGTGTAGACGAGCGTTGTAATGGATCAACACAATTCCTGAAGTCAGCATTCCTCTTCGTTTGTTTTGAATGGCTCTCCGCAAACGTCGTAAAGTACGAAGATTTTCAAAACAACGTCAATGCTCATTTGAAATCATTTGCAGCAACATTTTTTGAAGCGGGTATTCCAAAGCTTGTGCACAGATACAATGAATGTCTCAATCTTTTCGGTGATTATGTTGAAAAGTAACTATAAGTGTACAAAACCTTTAGTATTAAAATAATTGTTTTTTATGAACTTGTCTTTTATTTATAGCCTATCGGAAGTTGATAAAAAGCGGCCCTCATATAATCACAAAGAGCTACGTGGATCTCCTTGTTTTATTTTCATATTTCAACAATGTATTCACCAAAGTTAATAAACGAACACTCTAAAACGTAAAAAAGTACTTAAAAATTATAGTAAGAGAGGGGAACGGCTCAGGGAGTAACGTTAGAAGGTTTTTGGTACGAATCAAAGGGAACTCTAATAAATACATACGTATTTAGACAGGAAGGCATTTTTACTTTCTCTAGTAGGTATACACACACAATGTACATAGTAAATAGCAAAGTTATTGTACTCCACCCAAAAATTTGATACCGAGACTTAACCAAACATATATCTTTTAGAGTCCCCTGATTCAAAAAAAAAAATAAATAAAAAAAAATAAAATGTCCACGCGCGAGTATGTTTTTTATAGTGTTTAACTCCCGTTTTAATTACTTGTGGCACCACAGGCGATGACACTGCTGATACATTGAATGAAAATGGAACACCAGTGGAATGCGATGGCGAGGGAAACCGAATAACCCGGAGAAAACTTTCCTCTGCGCAGCTTTGTCCACCACAGATCCCACATGTTATCGCTTCGAATCGAAGCCGGGTTGCGTATTTAAGAGGCGAGAGGTCTAACCACTCGGCCACATTTGGTCCGCTGCACTTATAACTAAAGCGCAGATTTATCTTATCAGGGACTGCAAGTTAATAGCGCTACGTGGATTGATGACGTCAGAGATGGGCGTGGTCTGTACACTCACTATCCGCTTGCAACTGGTGAAGCTACTACTCCCGCCTCCCTGTTTTGTCTTTTCTGTAAATACACAGCTTTGAAGAGCACCTACTGCTTGCATCTACATGTAAATGTACAGTAAACCGTCTTTATGTGCTAACCTGGAATGAATCATAGTTCCGTGTATGTCCGTTGTCACTTATGATTAAGGATACGCTGGAAAGTATATTAATCCGGGATGTGGTTCTGACGGATTTTGAACAGCAGGCTTTGCGTTCGGTTCTACGCAGGTCCGCTTCAGACCTGTTTGCTCAAAGGCTTAATAATGATCTGTCAGCAAACTGACATGCTTAAGCACAGCACGAAAGGCAAGCATGTAGAACTGTGGCCAGTTACCTTATTCCTGAACCATTGCCCTATCCACTCCTCCGTCCTCCTTTTCTGCTTCTACAGCTGTGATGTAAAACTACTGTCATTATAAGCAGAGTGCAAGGCGTTTAGCTGTTTCCGTTGCAAGGAATACTATAAACAAAGGCGAAAGAAAGTTAAATGCTACATATTATGAAAGCTCATTTCTGCAGAAAGAAACCGCTTCTGTACTTTTTCTAACTTTCTAATACACATAAGAACCTTTAATACAGGCTTTATTAAAATATTCTGCCGTTTGAAGACCTGGTCCGACTTGTACTCGGGAGGGGGGAGACCATCGAGGAGTTGTTTGGGAAAGGTAGTTTGCGTCGACAGCATTAATTGACCGCGGCAGACTCGGGGCGGTAACCACGTCCTATCCCACGTCCTACTGTAACTCACTCATGACACCTGTCATGGCAGAGATGGGGGACGCAGCGGTCGGGCGGTCGGCCTCCGCTTTCGGGGTATTGCATCACTAAGTTAGTTTATTAACATGTGTGATAGAAAACAAATGCATATATATTTCCTTGTTCAAGATCTTCGTTTTGTTGATTTTATGGAAAAAATGGGTAACGATTATGAATAAAATGCTCGATATTAAAGATATTTACATGGAAAACAAAATGTTTATCCTGAATTTCTTGGGAATAGCCTCTGAAATTCTCTTCATCCTAAATACGTTTTGCTCAACTGATAAACCGTAAGAGATAAACAAAACCTTAGTACACAACAAAATGTATAATTTTGAAGAGTTAATCGTTTCCAAGGTATTCCCTGCTATTGGCTTATACTTTAAAGTGCCTAAACTTTTCGTATACCCTTTTTGTTTTACTCCTGGCCATGGGAAGGGTTGCACTTCAATGACAACGGCGTAGCGAGAGCTTTTAAAATATTTAGGTATAGCTTAACCTAGTGCATACCCTTATTTCACTTCTGCTTGTAAGAAACTTAGAAATAAGACTATTTCTGCTAATGCTTATCTTGATTAGCATGACGTATTTAAAAGAATAATATTTTTCAAGTGTAGTTTGTTTGCAGATCGTATAGAGGTCATGTGAATAGAGCAGTCAAATTTTTATGTTTGTTTTTCTAAGGAACAGTAGACAATCCTTATTCTGCTTAACATGATCCATTAAGACAATCGGTCTACAAACAAATGTTTTCTACACAAGAAAAACTATGATATGTTACACTCACATGACTTTCTCTAGCAGCTCTACAAAGAAACTTCTTACAAAAGATTATTCCTCTTTCTATACAATGCTAATCGAGGTCAACATTAGCAGAATGTTCTTATTACCAAGTTGCTTATAAGTAGAAGGGAACTAAGAGAATACACTACGCTAAAGTGATAGTCAAATGTTTTAAAAGCTATCGTTCTGTGATTATCATTACAAATCGTTTCTTTTCTTGTACAGGAATAGAACAAAAGAAAAATGGACTCTTCCTGTCTGAGAAAAGTATAAGTACTTCACAATTGAAACCAATAACAAGGAATATCTCGGAAACGGTTTCCTCCACAACAAAGACGTAAAGTACGTAAAGTGTGTGTTTTGAGATCTACATTTTTTGTGTAGTAAGCCTTTGTCTAACTCTTACGGTTTAGCAGCTTCAGAAGCTGTTTCTAGAAAATACAATATATACATTTTATTTGAGATCGAAATCATTGGACCCATTTTTAATAAAATTAAAATATTCGAAAAATTTTCCACGTAAAGTCTAGTTTGTGGTGGGGGGATTTTCTTGAAAATTTTCGTGTTGCATCCTTGGAAGACACTAAACTTAAATTATTTGGTATTTAACAGTATTTTCGTTTTTGAGCTATGCTGCCCTCAGACACACATACATACCTTTTTCTAAAAATATTGTTTTCGAGCTCAGGGGATCCCAAAACTTATCTCTCCGGTGAAATGTACATTGTATATGTGAGCTAGAGAAAGTAAAGAACGAAAAGTACAGAAATAAATCATGAAAAGCCTTGAGGTATTTTTCATCGTAATTTCATGGCTATTGTGTAAAGCTGTGGGAAAAGTATGAGAAAGTGAAAGTTAGGAAGAAGGATTACAGAAATTGGTGCTCAGTTTTCCATGTCGGTAAAATGTTGCGATATTGTACTGTTTTTTGTTCTCCTCTTGATAACATACTCGCTTCTAAGCTGGGGTGTAAGAGCACTTATCACGAGAAAATTGTACCGGTAGTGGCGCCCTTGTGCTATTTCACAGACCCAGGTGGTCTCGGCAACTGCGAGAGTGTGAAACAACTATATCATGATTCTCGAGGGAATTCTAACGACGCTAATAACTTACGTGTGAAGAGTGAGGCCTAAACTACGCAATTTCTAAAATTAACAACTTTCTCATAATACCTACATAAATAAAGCATATATAAAACTCAATTTATTGTTCCCATTGGTACGATATTTTAAGAAACCGTTATCTCACTCTAAAAATTCATGTTGACACAGAGAAAGAATAAATTGTGTGCAAGCTCCAATGTGAGCTCTAGAGAAGTGTGGAATTCTGCTCTTATATGTGATTACCTATTGTTTTAATATTGTTGAAAGTATTTTAAAGTATACAGCTTCTGGTTAACTATTAAAACCATTCACAGATTATTAATATATAAACATTTTATACATTGCATCTATTACTACTTCCCTAATTTACTTATTGTTATGAGTAAAACTTTAAAAATGAGCGTCTAGGGACAATTTCATGATAGATACACCATAAATTATGAACCTTTCACGGAACAGTATCTGTTCTCATGAGAGAAACAGAAGTAGAGGTAAGGAAATGTATGGTTGGATTGATGATTTAAGTATTTTGTTCTGATATTAAATGAAGACGCCGTGTATGACTAAGAAATTTTATTCACACGTAAGATTGTGTTGTTTTAATATTGTTGAGAGCATTATAGCTTCTATGCAATTATTAAAAATGTGTACAAAATATTTACGTATTAAATGTTACAGCTGAAATGCTTATTGTTATAACAAGTATCATAATACTGATTTTACTTATTGTGACTCTTATTATTTTAATTACGATTATTATAATTATTAATTCCCTAATTTATCTTTTGCTATCAGTAAAATATAAAAGTACTCTTATCTACTATCTACATAGTACATGTAGAGAAAGGAAAAATCAGATTCCTATATAGTGGTTTGTTTAGAAAGTGTTGCTTATGGGTTGAGAGAAGACTTGTCTAAGAGGCAGGTATAACGTGAGTCAGCACTAATGTCTGCAACATGATGTAAGTAACTAGCAAGCAAGATACTGGAAATAAATATATGTATATAGAAATAAGATTATATTGTTAGAGGATGTTAGTATACACTTAGTTATAAGAGAGAAAACATAGCTGAAACGCTATAATAGTCATAAAAGAGTTTTTTGGGGACAATATTGAAGGAGTTAGGATATGACGTACAAAAGAAAGTCCTAGAGTCAATAAAAAAGACACGCAAGCCTTAGAGGGGTGAGATTGTGAAGGTTACTGAGAGTTAGCAGCCTACATTAAATAGTAGGACAGTTTCTATTGGCTAATGAAAAGAGAGTGACTGGAAGAAAATTAAGACACAATTTAAGTCCTATATTACACAATATTTTACAGTGTAATGTAGCATCTTTACTATCATCTAGTTGTGACATATGTACTTCTGTGATAAAAGTTATACCCCCATTACACCTTTGATCACATCTGTGATGAGAAAATAAAATGGCAGACAGGTCATTTGGTCAATGCTTACAACCAAACTGCTTATTTCCTATCATTAATCACATGAAGTGTTGTATAATTTAAAACATAAGGATTATAAAAACACAAATATATTAACACATAGAAGAAGCCATTAGAGAAATATATGAAGTGAAGGATGTACTGCGATTGATGTGAGAAATAAACTAAATTGAGAAGCCAATATTTAGAAGAAGAAGAATGCTATCCTAACAACCAATTAGTTACTGCTGTCTTTGTATAACTATTCAGAAATCTATTATTAACATTCTTTCAGAACTTCTCTTTTTGATGTTCAGTTTTAGGTTAGGTTATGTGAAATTGTTGTACATGAATTTAATAAAACGCTATTACAGTAAATTTATTTATATATATCGAATATGACAAACAGAAGGATGATAACCATTATTACAGCGCATGATGTCAAATTTTGGGTATCCTTTTTAAAACTGGATAAAACAAGTAATCAATTATTTGCCTTAGTGTAATACACCCAACAGCATTAATTATTGGATAAGTAGAGTCAGACTGAAAAATTCAACGCCTTAGCCGGGATTTGAATCACGGATCTCCCCGGTCTCTAGACGGTGCTCTACCACTGAGCTGTCATGGCAACATGCCGGCATAGTATTCAATTTCTCAACTGACTCGCATGTTTCCCGGTAAACCACAAGATGATCTCAAATGTTTTGTCCATAATAGTTGGCTATACTATGAATTCTGTGACTTAAGTACTTGCAACATTGTAAGTCTCCATTGGGGTTGTCATTTCAAAATAATTTGAGATCACCTTTTGGTTTAGCGGGAAACATGATATGCCGGATGCTGCCATGGTTGCTCAGTGGAAGCGCAACCGCCTAGAGACCGGGGGATCCATGGTGCAAATCCCGGCTATGGTATTGAATTTTTCAGTCCGACTTTACTTATTCAACTCCTATCCCACACACGGTTTCTGCGAGAAAACAGTTAAAACTATCACAACTTTAAATATATTTGCATTATGTGATGATATGTTTTATCACATTCTGTGACACAGAAATGTGATGATGTAATGTAGACCTTAATGCTTAGACAGAACAAGGGTGTTCGTGTATATTCCACAGAGACGCTGTCTCAACTCAGTTCATTTTCAGTTACTGTACCCCCCCCCTAGTATTTTAGTATTACTTACGTAAGAACCGAGATACACGAAATCTTAAGGTTCACGTGTAAGTGTACGCGTAACTCAGTTTCAGCTATGATCGTATAGAAATATAACGTGTACATAAGTAATGACATTTTTGGTAAAGATTAAATAAATTGCTTAAACCAAAAATTACAAATATGATATCTCTAAATAGTTCCTTTTACCATTAAGAATTACCTGCTCGACCGACGACCCCAGCCTGCCGGAGGAAATATGAATAGCATATTAAAAACTTAATATACAATATAAAAATATTTCAGAGATAACGAGGAGCAGCGGGAACGCCGCAAATTACTGCTGTTAACCAGTCTAGCGGTGAGAGAGGTCAGTTTTCCATTTTCGCGTTAATAACTCCATACAGTGAGGAGGCTGATATTGTCCTTTGCCATAGGCTATGAAGTCCTCTTCGTTCGGAATGCATTTGGTATAATCTGAGACATCAAAGGAGTTTATTTTTCCGTTTTGTAAATCCTATTTCAAAAATAACTTATTTTTCTTTCCCAGCTTTTTAAGCAAGAGGATGAAGCAAATATGAATTAAAATAATTTTCTAAATCATTTCGTGGTTATTTCTAGACATATCTTTCTACTTTTATAACAGTCCATATATCTAAGCATAAATCATGTTCTATCTTTCGTAACCTAATTACATTACAGTTAGGTTTTTTTCACTTATTATGTGATTTTTTTTAATAGTAGATTGATTATATAAATCACTTTTCGAACCCTTTTCGACCATTAATTTGGGGCGGTACTGATAAACCCCCTGTTCCTACTGGAACATAAATTGACAGTGGGCTTAGCACATTATTTCAGGTTAACTTCTGGTATGTTATTTACAAGTGAGCGGAGAAGTGAGAGGCAGGAGTACCCTGTGCTGTTGAGTTTGTGCTAAACGTATAGGTAGGTGCAGAAGTAGGTATGTAGTTGTGTAGTAAACAAATGTTTTTATTAGAATATAAGTAACGTGAACAAAATAATATAATCGTAGTGTGTCAAATGAAATAATCAGTTTAGTATGAGATTTATATGCTTTACCAGCTATTGCAATTGGTTATAGTTCATTTCCTGAATGTATCAAAAGCAAAACAGGTTCTATTGGACCATGTACCTTCAAGATTAACTTGTAAAATCGTAGTACTAAAAGTACTTATAGTACTAGAAGTACTTAGAGAGAGAGGGAGGTCCCACTGAAACACTGTGTGTACGTAAATATTCTCCAGACAAGAGTAACTAAATCGTAACCATGTCTAAAACCTAATTGAGAGTTTATTCTTGTAGGTTATGTGTATCCCAAAACAGATGAACACTTCTCACATAAATGAAATTACAGAAAAGTAACAAAAAATCTAGTGCTGAAAAACACATCGACATATTTAGCCGTTTGTACTTTGTATATTGAAACGTTCAGTAATATGTACAAGCGTAATGGAAATCTTGCACGCTGGAATCAATTCTGCATACGAGGTCACGAGCACAACGAGTAACGTTATTTTGTGCCCTTCACTGGCGTTGAAAAGTAAAGTCTGGCTATCTGCATGTAATAAAATAATAATACAAAAAATATATATCTGAAGTGTTCCATTCTCATGACTTGCTCTATCTATTCTTCAAACACAACCAGCCTTACAAAATATCATTATCTTATTTTAATTCATGATAAATATGATACAAATTACCAAAAATTATTTTATTACTTAGTCTCTTAAAGTAGAAGTGAAATAAGAGAAAATATTATGCTAAAGCGATAGCTAAATGTTTTAAAACTGTCGCTAGGCGATTGTCATTGAAGTTCCGTTCTCTTTTCAAGCTCAAGTGTAAAACAAAAAAGAAATGAAACGGATGAGAGGTTCCCATTTGAGAGCAGTACTTTAACATTGAAACCAAACACAAGGAATATCTTTGAAAGGATTAGCTCTGCAACAACCTATGTATGGAGATCAACATCTTCGTGGTATAAGTTTTTGTCTATATCTTACGTTTTACCAGTTATACAAAAGTCATTTAGAATAAAGAGAACTTCCAGGGCTATTTTCAATAAATTCAAGATATAAACCGTATTTTCCATGTGAACATTCTTAATTTATATCATTTTAACCAAAATCGTTACAGCCAGTTTTTAGAAAATCGAAAATTTCGAAGAATGCTCCAACCAAAGATTAGTTATCGAGTTATGCTGTCTACACACACTGGCCGTTTTAAAAAAATTGCTTACTTGGATTCAAGGGTGCTCCAAACATGAATTTTCAGTGAATTTTCGGTATGATGTGTTGGTTGGAGTACATCACTTTCTGTACCCAATAATTACAGTGTACATACGTGCAGGGCAGGTAATAAGTGTGTGGTTATTCTGTTATATAATGGTTTGTGTAGTAGTGGTGTTACTCTATTTTCCGTGTCGGAGCATCAGTCAGGAGTTGTGAAGACCTTGGTTCTTGATCTCATGGCGCGGTCTCGGAGATAGGAAGTAGTTATTAAATAATAGGTAGTTGTCACTCCTAAAACCACATTTTTATTAAACAGAAGTTTTACAACTGTTTTTTCTAAACCACTAGAGCAGCAGACTTAACTTGTTGTATTGAAATTACTAGTAACAAAATTAGTATACCTAAACATTTCATGCAAATATACACTGTCAATCTAGATATATTAATTTATAACATTTAGTTTGCGAAAATCAAAATCTATCATCTTCAAAAAATATCGAGTTTTATGCACCATGATTTTCAATTACATTCTCTAACATCTGTATAAGACGCTTTCAGCTTTAAACTTCTCTGTAATGGATTTTTTAAAAGAATTCTTTGTATCACAAAGTGGAAAAAAGTGCGAACGCAAAACCTGATTATACTAATTAATTGTAATACTAATCTGTGATCCATATCAAAACTCGAAACCAGAAATTTTATTATTCACAGTCTACAGTACCTTGTGAAAAATGTTCATCTCTCTAGCTTATGATTGTGGGAGAATTGGGGCAGGGGAGGCTTTTCTGGAAATCTTCGTGCTGCATCCTTGGAAGATATTAAATTTAAATACTAAGTTCGATATTTAACCGCAATTCGCTTATGCCATATGCTGTCCACAGATATTTACACATACAGGGACCTTTTTTTCTTAAAATACTTTCTTTCTTCAGGGGACCTCAACGTATGTATTTCTGGGGAAATATTGATATCAATTTTGGGTGGAATACAATAGCTTCTCTACCTACTACGTGCATTGTATACACGTGCTGGAGAATGTAAAAATAGATATAAAATTTTATTAGAATGTATCTAGTTAGGAAACCGGTGAAGCGGCGCTTCACCTGAGGAACCATTCTGGGTGCATATTGTGGCTGATGCTAACGGAACAGATAAAACCGGTAAGATAAGTGAAATGCGCGATCCCTATAATCGCCCCTTCCTTTTCCCTTCCACCTGGCAGAGAAGCGGAGAGGTTACGTGTACAACTGTGGCGGTTGTTCTTAAACAACAAAAAGTACTTGTTCTCCCAGTCTCGATTAAACATTCGCCGTTCACTCACATTGCACATTTAAGCAACCACTGCGCTAATAAGGCTGCTATGGGGCTAATACCGGTTTCTTTGGCTCTACGGGACTGTTGAAAGAGAGCAGTAGGACGAGAGGGAGAGTAAGTTCACACATTTTGCGCTTTGCCTACCAGGCCTGACCTAGAGCTAAATACTGACTGATTGGATTACCATTTTTGGAGACCAAACCCAAGACAATCGCTTGTTTTATTTCCTACAAACTAAGGACACCTAGGACACTTGCTGCATAATGTTAATTTTCCACCGATTACTATTTTTCACCTTTCGTAAAAGTAACTGATTACGCGCTTTAAAATGTTTCAACGTATTATTATATTTTTGCGTGGCCAAAAACCGTTTAACAGTTTGTAGTAGAGACTGAGTGGATGTTTCATAAACATGTAAAATAAATGCTCTCCTAAACATAAACGGAAGTAGATAACCACTTATTTATGGTTGTATATAACTGAGTAATACAAGGAGCAGGGCATTTTAAATCACCATAATCTGTAGTTTTGATATAACCCGCAATATTTTATGATGTAGAAGCACGCACAGCTTTCATATGTTTATTTGTTTTTAGGCAATCTTCAGTGTCTCCCCTATCTTTGTGAACAACATTAAACAGTGAACACTGCTCACGGTTGCTATAATCACCACATATTTTCACTTTCTCTAGCCCCGTATGTACAATGTACATAGGGATAGAGAGGTATTGTATTCCACCCAAAAATTCGATGTCGATATTTCACTGGAAATACATGTTTTAGGACCCCCTGTGTCCACAAAAAGCATTTTCAGAAACAGGTCCGCACGCGCGCGCGCGCGTGTGTGTGTATGTATGTGTCTTGGGACAGCATAGCTGAAAAACGAAAAGGCGGTTAAATACCAAACGTGGTATTTAATTTTGGTATATTCTAAGGATGCGACACGAAGATTTTCAAGAAAATCTCCCCACCCTTAACTACATGGAAAACCTTTTCCAAAGATGTTGCTTTTCTTAAAAATTGCTTTAACGATTTTGATTAAAATACCACATATTAAAGCCATTCTATCACAAATAAAGCGTATATCTTGAATTTTCTGGGAATAGCTTCTAAAGACCTGTTTATTCCGAATAAATTTTGCTTAATTCGGTATAACTAGTAAGCCATAAGAGACAGACAAAAACTTATACAAAAAAAAATGTAGATCTTGTTAAAATACACAAGTTATGTCATATACCTTTTTTCGTGGAGATTACCATTTTCGAGGTATTCTTGTTATTAGTTTCAGTTGTGAAGTACTCACACTTTTCTCAGACGGGAATGTCCGTTTTTCTTTTGTCTACTCCTAGCCAAGCAAAGAAGTGATTAGCAATAACAATCGCATAATTCCTCTTTCAACACCACGCTAATCGAGATAAACAGCAGAATTTTATTACTTAGTTCCTTATAAGTAGACAACTAAGGGAATGCACTAGGCTAAAGTGATAGTTAAATGTTTAATTAAGAACCACCTCTGTGATATTGACAGACAGCAAATAATTGCGCAATGAACGGAGAAGGTGTCATTAGAAGCAGAGTCTGGGCTAAAATCGGAGTGGGGTATGGAGCAATACATCAAAACAGGTACCAAACTCATTAGAGAGGGGCTCGCGTGAATTAGACTAGGAGCATGGAGGAGCACGAAAATTTCTGACGAGAATGGTACGAGAATCTGTCCCATTGGCGAGGAGGAAGAGTCGTGGACTCACATCTTGGCAAGATGTAGGGTTACGGAGGAATGGCGGGAAAAATATTTGCCGCTAGTTTTTAACACTGCGAATGTAGGGCTAGAAACATGTTGGACGCTACTGGCAGGCACGGAAAACATGGACGGGCTAGGTAAATTATTCACAAAAGTAAATAACCACTTTCCGTTTGAGTGTGCGATGGGTCACCTAACTCTCAGGCGTTCATACAGAGATGCTATGATAATGAAATTTACCACATGCCACCCTTCCCTTTGTGTTGAAAAGGGCATGGTAGCCATTCGCTCACCTCATCGCAGTTTTGGATACTAATATTTAAGCACTGATAATAGTATTGTAAACAAACGGGAAAATTGTTATGAATTCAACTTCCAAACACTTGCAGAAAAGGTGTTATTAGTGTGTTTCAATCAAGTAGTGCTTCTGAGGTAAAGCGCTCCTAGTGTTGGGTGTTTTACTTTTGGGGCAACTTGAATCGGCAGCAGTCGTGCCTGTGACTCGAATAGCCGAAGTGGTTAAAAGGTGTTTCTGTTGAATAGGACAAAACGCCCGTTTACATTTTTTTTTTTTCTTTTATCTTTATTTTCCTGAGCTGCGTGAACTCTTATAAAAACTCTTTCTGATACAACGTGCGGTTAATTAATCAATAATATTTTCACGGCTGTGGCCCTAGCGAGCCATGAGCACTCTCCTATTATTCAGGGAGGGGAATATTACGAAAATACCACATGGATATACCTTGACAGGTTAAAGGATATATTTCGGCTGTGCATTGACAATGTTTATATTATCCTACAATGGATATAGGGAAACATTTATCTCTCTTTCATGTTGGAAAGCCTCGCTGCATAAGAAGGAAAGCTATAGGTACAACAACGAAGATAATTTCTTTAGAATGTTGAACGAACACAGCATGATTGCATTCTTTCATAGTTAATTATGCCGTAATACTACACAAATACAAATGCTATGTAAAAATAGGACTCAGGGGTATCGAAAGGAAATGCAGTTAGTATATTACACACTGTATTGTCATAAAATGCGTTGTAAAAAGTCGTGGAATAGTAAACAGCACAGTGCAGTCGTGCATTGCTTGAACGTGAAGCAACCTTTTCATCTAGCTAGCGCTATACAGTGTTGGCATGACCTCACTGACTGGCTCTCTAGAACTGTGTCTTTATCCTGATTCTCCATTTTTGATGACGAATGATAATCTCGAAAAATTATAGACGTTTGGTAGTGTTCCGTTTCAGAAAATAAGTACATGATAGGTGGGGATCGAACCACCGCCTGCTGGCACTTTTGAATTCACACACAGCGACGCAGAGACCTCTGCTGTTTCTCAGGTGGGAGAATGTGCTCTATTTACCAAATATGTTATGTTACTCTGTTATTAATTTTGCAACAGAGTATGCAATCCTTTCCATTTTCGGTATCATTTACTTTGACGTGTGAATTGGTTTAACTGTGACTGTTGTGTTGCCCTGCAGCTAAGGACCTCAAAAGTGACTACAATATTCTACATACATATGTTATTTCATACTTAGCTCACTGTTGTTTGACGGTTTTGTATATTAGGTGTATATATTTCTTTTAAGAGTATTTATCTATAATAAGAGGGTACATTTATGAAGGTGTACTCTGTGCTGTAAATTTAAATTGCTGTATCTGAATATCTTTGTATATTTATTTT
The DNA here is from genome assembly GCA_030762935.1 of Hymenopus coronatus. NCBI lineage: Eukaryota > Metazoa > Arthropoda > Insecta > Mantodea > Hymenopodidae > Hymenopus > Hymenopus coronatus. Next base: position 35,402,898 of record CM060900.1, on the reverse strand, counting down.
CGGGTTTACTCTTTTAATTCTTTGATTTTGTTTTAATATTGATTTTAGTGTGTATTACAAAAGCACGAACGGTCTGTGGACCCGTGCGATTGTTGAAGTTCAATGTATGATATTGTTATGTCAATAAACACACTTATTCATTCAACTTTGCAACACATTTCCTTGCAAATTTAAAGTTCGTAGTTCCCTGAGAAATTTTGTAAATGTTTTATTTTTGTTTTTAGATACTAATTACATTTATCTAGAGATGAAAAGAGATGGTTGCCTAGAAGAAGAAGAAGAAGAAGAAGAAGAAAGTATATTAGCAATGGCTAATACGTCATGTCATCAGAATCCGAGTTCTGGTTATCAGCAGTTAAAGGTTGCGCAGAAAGCTTCATCCGTTTAGTGACGGCTTTTACTTCCTCCTTTGCTTCCCCTCCTCCCCTATTCAGTTTTTATTCTTGCTCGCAGTGTTTCCGCGCTTTGTTGATGAGGTGAGGCTCTGGCGAAACAAAGATTATGCTTGCCTACCCCAGAAGAGTGCGCGTGCGTCCGGCGCTATCTATCCCTTGCTTTATTTCCTGCTAAGGAAACAGAGATATTTCCTTGTTCGTGCCTGCGGAGATTGACAGATGAGGGGCTATTCCAGCAGGCCTCCATATGGCTCAACTTTATGACATACCGCCTTTATTTGATTAGCAGCAACTTGAATTGCTTCTGAAAAACACGTGTCTGGCCAACTTATTCTGCTCCCCCTCAACATTTAACTTCTACATAATGCAACAGGCATTTCCCCTATGATATGTAACCCCTCTACATTCGTGAGCAGTTCTTCTCACGCATTCGGTGTAGGGTTACACGATTTCCAGAATGTCATTAAGAAGCAGGATGAGGTTGGGATAGTTTGCATGCTTGGTTTCAAAATGGGCACGTATTTACGAAATCTACCACCTTTTGAAGCCCATTGAAAATCCTCCTAGAGCAGTGTTTCTGTGATAAATAGGATATCTTACTACCGTGGATTTTTTATATAAGTTCAAAATAATTGCTACACATTTTGTCTAAGTTTACTGTACTAATAAAATGCTCCACCCGATGCACTTCAAAAAATCGGATGTGTACCATTGATATAACTCTCTGTATCGGTTTTGCTAACAAACTATTGTTAAAAAGAATATTTTTTTTTATTCTACAACATGCTAATCCAGATAATCATTAGCAAAAATGATCCTATGACAAGTTTCCTTGTAAGTAGACGGGAAATGCACTAGGCTAAAGTGATAGTCAAGTCATTTAAACCTGCCACTATTAGATTAGCATTGGTTCTTTCCGTTGCCGGGAGTAAAACAAAAGAGAGATGAAAGGTATGAAACTTCCTGTTGAGAAAGATTTGCAGTATTTCAGGACTGAAACTAATAAGAGGGAATATCTCGGAAATCGTAAACTGTTCTAAAAATTATATGGCAAAGGTGTGTTTTAACGAGATCTACATTTCATGATTACTTTCTTTAGCAAGTATGTACAATGCACACTGTAGATGGAGAACATGTTGCCTGCCACCCGAAAATTCGATACGAAGTTTTCAACGGTTATATTTTTTTGAAAGCCCCTGTATTAAAAAAAAAAAAAAAAAAAAAAAAACATTTTAAAACAAGGTACGTCCGTGTGTGTGTGTGTGTGTGTGTGTGTGTGTGTGTGTGTGTGTGTGTAACAAAACTCAAAAACGAAATATTTCAAAAACAGTTTCATGTAAAGGGTGGTTGCGTGAATAATTCTGAAAATGTTCGTGTCGCATCCTTGGGAGATGGTGAAATTAATTATCAAGTTTTGTATTTAACCGACTTTTCGCTTTTGATTTACTGTGTTCACGGACACGCATAGATACATATCTGTATATATATAAACACACACACACATACAGACACACGGAACGTTTTCTAAAAATGAGTTTTGTATTTTATTTTTTATTGTGCTACAGGGCTTCCTAAACATGTGATTTCTAGTTAAATTTCGCTATCAAAGTTTCCGGTGGAATGAAATGCGCTATGCACTATGTACTTAGAGAAACTAGAAATATTAATATCAAACATTCAGATTTAACAGCAAATATGTTTATTACTAGATTGACATGACTTTAAAATCCCTAATTTTGTTTAGAAAACCTATTACTTTTGTACTCTATAAAACTCTTGATTTTTCAATAGCTTATAATTCCTTTCTCAATATCAGAGCTCTATTTCGAAAAAGTTCATGTTCATCTTCCTTAAGTGAGTTTGAGTGGCAGTACAAACTTTCTGAAACAAATTGTTAAGTAGCTGCATCATGTGAAGCGTTTTGAGTGTGACAAGATGTTGAAAAACGTTTCGCAGAAAACGGGGTTAGAATTTGGGCAGTTAAAGAGCAGACATCTTCGGTGGCAGCGGCGAGGTCGAAGTGCTCTAGTGGACGTTTCAACTGCGACTGTGCTGATTGCCAGGAGCCAGGAGGAGGAGCCAGGAGCAGGAACTAGTCGCCCGAGTGTACTCGGGCGGGGGCAAATCACCACGGTACCTATCCGCTTTTCTCGCGGATTTACCCGTGTGATATAAAAGATGTAGTCTTGTGCAAGCGTTTATGTCTGTGTCAAAGTAATGTGGGCAGGGTGTTTCCCTTTGTGCTGCCGGCGCGGGCTAGCTTATCTACCGGAGTGGTCACCCACCCAGAGAGGGAACGTTGCTGCTTAACTTGGCCAGCCGCTTGCGGGCTGTCAAGAAAGCAGTGCCAGCTAGCGGGTAGAACTGAAAGGATGCAGGTAGAGGGTGGGGGAAAGTGAGTGTTGGAGGCTCTAGTCGGAGAACAACTTGACGGTCACCCATCCGAGTTGTGACCGGGCCCGATGCTGCTTAACTTGGCGGGTGATACTGTAAAGAAGGGAGAGGCGGCCGAAAACTACCATCCCAAGGCGTCCTTGGGAAGACGGTAGCTTACGCGTCTCCTAGGCAGCGTGTGGTCGTAGAGACCGAGAGTGTTCACCTGAGGATTTGGGTGAGGAGCAAGTTTAGTGTATATTGTGCGAGCTCTTTCTCGCACAACGTCCACTATGTAAGGGATTCCGGAGTGGGAATGGAGAATGTGGGACGGAAATGTACGGTCTGTGCCATATATCATCCTCAGTGCCCTGTTCTGCACGGTCTGCAGACTGCGGATGGTGGAACGAGCCACCGAATCCCAGACCTCGCAGCCGTACAGCATCAGGGGCGGGATGACCGCGCGGTACAGCCGTAGTTTTAGGTGCGTAGGCATGGTGGAGCGGAAGATGGGAAACAACTGCCGTAGGGCAGCGTGTCCCATACCGACCTTCTCCCTGACATGTGGAGTGAAAGTAAGGCCGCGGTCGAGGAGGACTCCGAGGTATTTGGCGGTGTGGACCCAGGGGATCCGCCGCCGCAGCAACCTCAGGGACCTCTCCGGCCGCCAGCCACGGACTTTTGCTAGCAGCAGAGCGGAACTCTTCTGCGGGCTGATGGCCATCCGCCACTGTTCACTCCATCTGCCTATGGCCTGGAGCTGTCTCTGCAGCGGGGGGAAGCAGTAACGGGCGTTCTTGTTACGTGCCATTATGAGGCCATCGTCGGCATACTGGCACGTAACAGTACCGGGTTCTGTGGGGAAGTCGGACATGTAGGCGGCAAAGAGTAACGGCGACAGCACGCTGCCTTCCGGCTCTCCCGCCGCTATGGGTCTGACTGTGGAATGCCTCCCCTCCACCCTCACCCTGAAAGTGCGGTCCCGAAGGAAGCTACTAAGTGGGTGAAGGTAGGGGGGAGGGATTTCTGCATTCTTGAGTTTGTACAAGAGTCCCTGATGCCACGTGGTGGCGAAGGCCTTTTCCACGTCCAAGAGCACCGCGACTGTTTTGAAGTTGTCCTGGAAGCCCGGGGCACACTTCTCAGCCAGTCGCAGCAACTGCAGGGTTGTGGAATGTCCAATACGGAAACCAAACTGGTGATCCGGGAGTAGGAGTCTCTCCTCGAAGAGAGGGGTGAGGCGAGGTAGGAGTAACCGCTCGAATACTTTCGAGACGATCGGGAGTAAGCTAATAGATCTATAGCTTGACGGGAAGACCGGGTCCTTGCCGGGTTTCAAAATGCATACCAACCTCGCCTCCTTCCAACACGTTGGAAAGTGACGGAGGTGTAGGCATGCATTGTAAATCCGTGTTAGGTGGATTACGGCCTTTCGGGATAGGTGCTGGAGCTTAGGTGCCGTGACGCCGTCATGTCCAGGGGCTTTGCTGGGCTTTAGGTTTTTGAGTTGGGAGGCCACCTCTTTCGGGGTGGCTAAAGGATTGCGGATCTCCTCGTGGAGCGGCGGGAGCTCCTCGTAGAGGTAGTCTACCGTCGCTTCTACGAGTTCAGTAAAATCCTCGTCCTGGGGGTCTTCGCGGGGTTCGAATTGAGACTCCAGATAGTCTGCGAAATCCGTGGCTTTATCCCGGGGCTCAAAAGAGGGTCTCCCACTGGTGCCATGGATGGGATGCTGAAACTGACTTTTATCTTTCCTGAGGGATCGGATTATCCTCCAGGGTTGTTTCTCTTCCAGGTTTATATTTGCCATTGTGTGTTCCCAGGCCGCTTTGCGGTGCGAGCGGAGCAGGCGCCTTGCCAGGGATTTGAACCGCTGGTACACTGCTTGGATCCTTGGATGGCGGAAGCACTGCCATTGCTTCCGTACGGTTGCCTTGGCTTTTAGCAGCTGTCGGAGTTCGTTAGGTATGGTTCTCAGGTTAGGTTTGCCAGATGGGATGCGGTAGGTATGCGCGCGTACCACATTCAGGATTTGTCGGGAGAATGCCGTGGCTACCGCTTCCAGCGCTTCGATGGAATCGATGCGAGGTCGCGGGTCCACGGTTTGGTTTAGGTCTAGGACGGCTGCGTCCCAGTCGATCTCATTTATCCAGTCTGGTGTTACCAGAGCTGATATGGTCTCGGTTGTATCCACCACGACAGGGTCATGGACGGAGTCCAACTCGTTTACCGCCGAGAGGTCAAGATGGAATGGTATGTTCTTGGTGATTATGATGTTGAGAACATCCGGTCTGCCGCGAGCCGGATGACACGTAGGTCCTCTCGGTCCGTGCGCGATGAGGCTGGGGTTACCGCTGATGAGGCGGTAGAGCCCGCGGCCTCGGGGGTTGTTGATGCGGCTATGCCAGTGGGCATGTTTCGCGTTGAGATCTCCTGCGATGCATACCACTGGGTGAAGGTTCAGTAGAGTGGTGTAGTCCGCTTCGTGGAAGCGGTGGTTTAGTGGGTCATATCCAGCTGTCAGCAGCGCGTCGAGCCCGCCAACGGCAAGCCGGATTGCGCAGGCCTCCACGTGCTGTAGTGCTGGGAGTTGGATAGGAATATGGGTTATGTGGTTCTTAATGAAGAAAGCTGTACCGCCACCCTGTCGGCCGACCTGGTCAGACCGATGGGTGACGTAACTAGGCAGCGAAAAGTCAGTAACAGCATCCAGATGGGTTTCGCAGACCATCAGGATGTCAATTCCGTACGACTGTACAAACTCAAGAACGCCTGGGTGTTGGCCCCGGATGCCGTTCGCGTTCCAATACGCGAGTCGCAGTGGTCTCCGAACGAATCTAGAGGCCATTACTTAGCGGAACTCGGGTACAACTGCTCCAACGTTTGGTGGAACAGGGTGTGTTTCTGGAGGGGGGAGAGTCTGGGGTCACTTTACTGCAAACTTAAAGTTTCGCCGAACCACAGGGCTAGGTCCTGAAGTTCACCCAGGTCCGCCTGTGGGATGGCCGCTGAAAAGGCCGAGGAAGCCGATGTAGTCGTAGGTGCAGCGGGGGCTACCGGCGGGGTTACCGCTGGAGTCACCGCTGTCGGTACTGAGGCGGGAGCTGCTGGAGCTTCCGCGACTGGTAAGTGCCGGTGTGCGAGGGGCGTGGCCTCGGGTCTCTCAGAGGTGGGAGCCTCTGATTGGCCCGACTGGCCGTGCGCCCGACGGTTCTTTTTCCCTCTCTTCTTGGACTTCTTTTTTGAAGAAGTCCGGCGTGGGCCCTCTGCCGGGGTCGTCGGGGCGGCTTCCTCCGTCGATGTAGGCGGACCAGGTTGGGGGGTTGGGGTCTCCGTCGAGGACGGAGCTGGCACAGTCTCTGCAGTGACTGCGGGGGTGGGAGTTGCTGCTGCCTCTGCGGCGCGCAGCGTTCTCTCCTCGCGGTCGAGTGCCGCCGTAAAGGACACCCCAGGGCGCACAGTAGCTGGCTCCTGGGGGCCTCCACGGCGGCTCTCAACCAGGCGCTTCCGCACCTTATAGCCTTTGTATGCGCCCACATGCGCCTCTTTACAGTGGTATCTTTCGATACGCACGACGGTGAACATAAGCCGACGGACAGCGTCTATCGGCTGGACTGTCTGGGCGCGTTCCTTTGGGGAATAAGGGCATAGTCACTCTCTGAGTGACGTCGTCTGTTGCCACCGTCTTACTGAGACGTGCCACGGAGGTAGGGGTGATATTATACTCGTCCTGCAGGGCCGCCTTGACATCCTCAGGGGTACAGTCGGAGTCAAGGCCCCGTATTATCCTACGCTCCACGTAGGACCGCTGCAGCGAGTCGCTGTAGAACGGGATTTGTTTGTTCCGTAATACAGACTTCGCTGCCTTAAAATCCCTTTCCGAGGAGGTATGGACGTGCACTTTCTTGGTTTTCCGCCGGGCCTCGAAGGGGCCCTTAATTTTCGTTGCCAGCTTTCTCATTACCACAACGTGGTTGCGGAAAGAGACGGCAACTATAGGCGGGATTTTGCGCCCCCCTTGGGTTGGGGGTTGGTTGATTCCCTGTGTTGGTGTTTGGGTTGGGTTGGGGGAGAAACGGCCACTTCTGCGGCCCCCTGCGTGGACAGTTATCCACGGCCCGTCAGGTTCGACGTCGGTGTCGGAGTCGGGTTTAAGAATGGCATATGGACTGGTAGTGTCCTGACTGGGTTCACTCTCAACCGCAACCAGGCGTTGTGGCGAAAATGCTTTTCGCCTGTTACTGCCGCCAGTGGACGTCCTGCCGTTCGGCCGTCTCTGGGGAGGGAGCAGGTTTGCTGGTGCTGGGCTGCTGCCCATCATTACTGGTCAACGTAGGCGCGGTTGCCCTTCGTGTGTCCGCAGAGGACCGGACCTCCTTTGAGGAGGCGCCTGTGCGAGCCATATCGGCTCGAGGTTTCAGGCCAACGGCCTTCACCCTTGGCTCTGGCCTTACGAACCCGTTGTATCAGTTGTCTGTCGGTCTTGTCAGGTCAATGAAAAGAAAGAAGACAGTAGAAGAGGAGTAAGAAAGTAGGGACACCCCTTCCTGCTCTTTACTAATCGACAGCAAGGTGTGTCTGCGGGGGCCGCTCGCACACTGGCGGCGGAACGGCAAGCTAGAAGAGGGTCAGAGCCCACTGCGTTGCCGCTGTATGTAAGCCGAGCACCCGCAGGCGTCGGAGCTGCAAGCTAGAAGAGGGACGAATGCCCACTGCGTTGCCGCTGGGGGGAGTGCTGCCGTGGCTCCTGTCGCTGCTGCTGCCAGGTCCGCTGATAGATGGTGCGCCGTAGCTGCTACACAGGAGAGTGGAGCGTCGTGCGTGTGTGAGGCACTGTGGACCGCGGTATTTATATCAGCGGCCGGTGGGGAGGCGTGTGGTGATTGGTTCGGGTTGGCGGTGGGCTGGACTTTTGTCGGCGGAGTGCTGTACTCTGCTGGTGTCTGATTGGCTCGTTTGGAGCTGTTGATTTTGACTTTGGTTAGTGCCGTTTGCCATATTCTGATCAGTTTAAGGCCTTCTTCTTTGCGATTGATGTTATTTCTATGCTTCTGTATTTCAATAGCTTCCCGGTATAAGCGAGAGTAGTAATGGGAGGTTGATGCTAGAATATCTGTGTATTTATACTGGATGGTATGTTCTCCTTCGCAACTGCTGATTTTTCCGAATGACCCAAGCAACAATTGGCTTTGTGCATCAACGTCCACTAGAGCAGTTTGACCTCGCCGCTGCCACCGAACATGTCTGCCGTAGTCGCAGACGAAACCTCTGGGAAGAAGAAGGAGGAGCCCAGTAGACCACGCCCACACGCCCGGATTATACTCCAGCCAGTAAAGAGACTTTAGTTTTTGTCTCGGTAATGGATTTTCCTCTGGTTAAATGTATTAAACGTAATATTATGAGGCTGAACTGTTTTTTGCAAATCAAATATTTAATTCCGACGAAATAAAGTATTATAATAAGAGTTGTAGCTTTCCTGGCGACGTAAATCCTCGAAGTTCTCTCGGGCTTCCAGCCAGGTGTAAATATGGTGAGGCACCAACGTTTCGGGAGCATACATTGTTCCCGTCTTCAGGGTTACTGAATGAATTGAACTGAGATATATGTTCGTGGGTTCCGTGCGGGCGAATCAGCGCTCCGAACCAACTGACTCTACCTATCCAACTCCTGTCCTACACAAGGCTTGTGTGAAAAAAACAATTTTTCCAATACCAATTGACCATAACAGTTGGCTATACTATGAATCCTGGGACTTGAGTACTTACAACATTGTAAGTCGCCATTGCGGTTGTCATCTCAAAATAATTTGGGAACACCTTGTGCTTTACCGGGAAACATGTGGGTCAGTTGAAAGGTTCTATGCTATGCCGGCATTTTGCCATGTCAGCTCAGAGGCCGAGCAACCGACTAGAGATCGGTAGATCCGTGGTTCAAATCCCGGCTATGGCATTGAATTTTTGACCTTGTGGTTCACCAACTCTACCTATCCAAATCCTGTCCTACACGCGGCTTGTGTGAAAACACAATTAATCCAGGTGTATTATCTAGTCTGTAAGTAGTTCTAACTTGTCCAATATAATCTATGTTTAAATGTATGATATGGTTAACTAGACCAATAAACTACAGATACAGATCATTTACGTGATCGTATCTTCCAGAACTGGCCGCGAGATGAAAGATTTGAAATTAACGCTTTGTAGTTTTCCGCCCAAACATTTTATTCCTCTAATTCTTGAAAATGAGTTATTCGAACATAAATAGTTAATTATTAAACTGAAAAGATGGTTGAATATTGCAAAATATTAAGTGTTACAGCTTTCAGTCTAACATTGCTTTTAGTCTAATAAGAATTTACTATTATTTATTTATTTACGATATGTTCTTTAACGATATAAAATATTTACGCATACTTTTGTTTTATTCTTGGTGGGACACTAAAGTTTTAGAAATAATTTTCTAAAGAATTAAAGCTAGAACTTTGATTTTTGCCAGGCGTTACTAATGATAAAACAAGTATCTATGCCAAGTTTAAGCACTTCAATATCAATCTATTAATTTATATCAATAGCTATTAGAAAAGGTCGTCTGCTTAGCGCGACGGTAGCGCAGCTGCTTGCCAAGCGGGAGACCTGGGTTTGATTCCCGTTACTGGTGTGGGGAACTTTCCCCCGCTTGTAGACCTGACCCGGGGTGCACTCAGCCTCTTAAGATCCCTGGGGGGCCAATTGAGGAGCTAGTTGATGGAGAAGTAACGGTTCCAGGTCATGAGGACCACATTAACCGGCCGGGAGGGGATTGAAACGCTGACCACGTCTCACCCTCCAATACGGCACCCCATCTGTGACGTCTGTCATAGACCGAGATGGGGGACGCAGCGGCCGTGTGGTAGGCCAAGGTTCCTTGTGAGCTGTCGTGCCATGAAGTTATTTTATTAGAAAAATTCAAAATCTTCTCGGGCCACCCAACTTGTCATTCTTTTAAACTACATCCTTAAATACATTTGCTACATAATGTTTGATTGCAATTTTCGGTATTTTATAGATATTTTTTAAAAATATATATTTATATCACAAAGTAAAAAAAAACGTGTGATTATGTTAGTCTTAAAAACTAATCTATGACAAATATCAAAATTGCAATATATTACTTTATTTCACACGTTATGGATTATGTTGGGGGACATTTTCAAAACTGTAGCAGCATTTTTGTGGGATAAGATAGATTCTGAGTATGAGAAAATAAGGAAACAACTGAACTTGAGAAAAGTGGTTTTAAATTTTGACACAGAGAGTCGTTTTAACCAGCTCAACGCTTTAAAATGACGTTCAAAACATGTGTTGTATATGTAGAATGGTGTATTTTTTGCAGTGGAAATCCAAAAAGAAACATTTTTATCAAAATCGCTAAAAAAACACTTTTATGTAATATTCTTATTCTCCTTAAGACCTGTTATATAAAAGTTAATAAAAAGACTTGCAAGTACTTTATACAGTATATAAATGAGTGTAATTTTTCTTGCAACTAAAGCCATAACATTCGAAAAAATGTGATGTGTTCCGTTCAAATGACTTTTTCCACATCTCGGTAACAAATTATTGTTTAAAGATTATTCTTCCATCTATTTCATACTAACCGAGAAATACATTAGCAAAACGGCCTTATTACTTCCTTCCTTGTAAGTAAAAGGGAAATAAGGGGATACGCTCGGCTAAAGCAGTATCCCATCTTTTAAAAGCTGGTTGCCATGTGGTAGAAATCTGTTTCCTGCCAGGAGTTGGCGTATGCCTATATGTGAAAAGTTTAGGTAATTTAGAACTGAAATCAACAAAGAATATTTAAAAAATGGTTAACTTCGCGAAGAAATGTATATAGCATAAATTTTTTGTGTTAAGGGGATATAAATGTTTGTTTAGTATGTTTGTTTTTGCTGTATCTCCTACGATTTACCAGTTATACAACATTCAGAAAACTTCATCGCGAATGAAAAGCTCAAAGAGGCTAGTCCCATAAAACTCAAGATTTACATTTTATTTGTAATGTAAATATCTTTATTACTCGATACTTTGATCAAAATCGTTTCGGAATTTTTTGAGTAAATCAAAATTTTCCAAATTTGTTCCACATAAAGGGTAGTTTGGGGTAGGGGTCGTTTCTCAAAACTCTTGTCGCATCCTTGGAAGACATTAAACTTAAATACCAAGTTTGGTATTTTATCGTCTTTTCATTTTTAGTTATATGTTCACGAACACAACGACACACACGCGATTTGTTTTCTAAAAATGCTTTCAATTGATTAAGGGGACTTTAAAACGTGAATTTCCGCTGAAATCTCGAATTTTCAGGTGGAATGCAATATGCTATCTATAGACTATGAGAGAGTAAAGAGTAGAGTAGAGAAAGTAAAAGTGTAACTCAGCATATTTGTTTACTTAAGTTAACCCTAAGAAACTAAGAATTACATTAAAGCAAACCTTTACACATATTTGTAGGGAATGGCATATATGTTGTGGTTTGAAAAGTATTTCACAAGTAGTTTAGTGGCTTCAGCCTAATGTTCCATTCCAGGTAGGTCTGTGTTGTTAAATGTAGGTATTTTTATTTATTTTTGTTTTTGTCAGTTCTTAAAGACGTTTCTGGAATATAGATGAGCCATTAATTACTGTCTCTTTCAGCGCGTTTCACAATTTCACCTTGTTCATTTTGCATTTAGTCCTCATTCTTTCTCTCCCTCCCTCTCTGTCTCTCTCTCTCTCTCACTCAATAGAATCAGCAGTATGTGGTTAGGTTAATTTTTTTTTAGATAGACACTGTTAAAATAAGCTTTTTAACACAAAAGACTCGAACCTAAACTTGTTCTTTATAACTCTAGGTTTATAAAATATTTATAACACTCTAATATTACCAACTTAAGTTTTGTTACTAACACTGTATCCGTTATATAGAATGTTGTGGCTTTGAAAGAGTTACGTTGCTTGTGGTGTTCGGCCGATTTATCGTAATTTTTAATGTACAGAGAACTGCATAGAAAATAATAAGAAGAAGATAGCTACATTCATGCTTCCAAACACTTCTGCTGACGTTGCAATACCACGTGATAATAGTATGATGTCTGAATTTAGCAACACAAACACACCAAGTAGCTCACCATAACGAATCAGTGTTTCCAATTGTAATAATTGTACAATAAATATCACCCTTTCCTCATAATTGCACAGTTAAGAACTTATTGTTGCCTATTATTAATAAAAATTGTATATGCTTTTTCTGTTATTTATGTGTATAAAAATAAATGAGGACATGCTCTTGAGAAAAAAATAAAATCATTAATAATACCACGTCTTGTTTAGTAGTCGTTTCGTGTCTAAACATGCTCAACTAGACAACAATTTTCTTCGATTGGTAACTTCAAACATATAAAACGTGTTTTCTGTGCATTTGGTTGTAACATACTCTAGTTTATCATTTAATAGCAGAAGAAATGAAATGAAACTGTTATTTTATAAGATTTATGGTAAAGAGTAAAGAAGTGACATTACTACATCGATTACCAAACTATATTGATAGACAAATTCTATTCCCACATACACGCACGCCTCCAAGCGATAGGAAAACGCAGTATTCATTGAACAAAAGGAATGTTGAACTTAATAGTATAAATTAATTGCTACATCTAGAAATATTGTGCTGTCTAAAAAATAGAGTATGACACTCAAGTTAAAAGTGTTTTTATTTTTTCAAAATCTTCTCGGGCTTCTAACCAGGTTCAGTTCACCCTGAAGACGAAGAAGATCCACTTCTTCGAAGCTTTGGTACCAAGCCAAGTTTTACCTGGTTAGAAGCCCGAGAAGATTTTGAATTAATACGTCGCCAGGAAAGCTTAGTTCTTATTTTATGTTTTTATTTTGTTCGTATGATTGCTACACTCGGCCTTACGCAAACTTTCCTTCTCGCAAAATAAAACTACACTTTTAACTCTTGAATCACAAATAACTATTCTTTCGTGTAGTTTTAGACATCCACATTGCTCTGCTAAAAGCAGTCACTAATTTCATGTAGTGCCCTTTTCAATCACTTCCTGGAATTTTGCTAGTTTGTAGCCAGCATTATCTAATACACTAATGCTGCATACACTGGAGCCATAATCCTTATGCTCTTATTGCTTGAGTACAGTATTAAGTATTCCTCCTCTATGTTTATCTAATTCTCTCACTCTCTCTCTCCCATTAGCTACCCTACAAGCTTAGCTTTATTATAATCTTTCTGCCGAAAAGTTCAGATGCACAGAATCCTCGCTTATCCAGCCTTCAGTAATCCAGATTCCGTATTCATTTTTACTTTCTCTACACGTATTATGTACATCGTGTATAGAGAAGGTATTGCATTCCACCCATAAATACCGATATTTCACCGGAAATACGCGTGTGAGTGTGTCTGAACACGATAACTTAAAAAGCAAAAGTCGGTAAAATACTAAACTTGGCATTTAAGTTAAGTATATCTTGAATTTCCTGGGAATAGCCTCTGCAGATATCTTTTCTGGGTGAATTTTAGTGAATTTTGCGTAATCGTAGACCGTAAGAGATAGTCAAATACACAAAAAAATTTAGATCACTTTGAAACACACAATTTATGTCATATACGGTTTTTTTTTTCTCGTGAAGTTGACCATTTCTGAGATATTCCTTATTATTTGTTTCAGATCTAAAATACTTTTTGTAAAATCCTTGCCAGGCATAGAAATGGATTTCAATCTCGTGGCAACCAGCTTCCTACCCTGTGAGGAAGTTAGAGACCGGAATATGTATATGTATGTTAATGTTTTGAGTTTTATCTATAGTAGGTCAGTCCATCGCAAATACTACAATAACAGCCACATCCGTCATGGATAAAGCCTGCCGCACTGTTGCGTTGTGTGTGTTTGAGAGAAAGAGAGAGAGAGGAATGGCGTATTGTAATGGCGATAGCGGATGGGTAGAACGCTGCTTGTTAATGCTCCAAACTAATCTATCCTATGTACACAGGGAGGGAATTCCGCACCTCGACCTACAATATGCTTGTTCATATGTCCTGATAGGACACCTACGAGAGGAAGGATGAGGCTAGAGTAGACACTGTCAAGAATCCAATAGAGAAGAGAGCAGGGCCCCTACCATTTACAGACTGAAATACAGCGGCAGCGACGTGCAGTCGGCGTCTCTCCCACCGGAGACCACCCGGAAGAGCAAGGTGACAGAGAGCAGGCTTTTTCCTGCCACAGCTTCGAAAACCCCTCCATCACCTGCAACCCTGGAACAGACTAACCAGAGGAAGGGTTAAATTAAATGAAGGGAAATGGCGGGAAAGGATATTCGAGGATGTAATGAACCTAACCAGCATTCGCGTGGGGCCCAGGAGAAACCCTTGAAAAAAAACTCATCGGTCAGACACGCGGATCTCGGTATCTCGGCTATCCTTCGAATGCGGGACACAGACGAAATTGCGTGAGCATTTCACTCGGTGAATATTTAAGTTTGTTGAATAGGAACAGTAGCTATCTCTCAGACGGGTTTGAAGTCTAGAAACACAAATTATGAGGTACACTCATTTTGACCAAATATCCATTTATATTATCTTGAATGAACGATTTTATTCCATTGATGCAAATTTTGGCAGTGTTTGCAGGCAACTAGCGATATGTTCAATGTTCTTCGTACTGAACCGCTGGAAGGGTGGTAGCGCCAAAGCCATTGTGGCGCTTGATAATTATTACATTTATTATTTCTGTTAGTTTTATTAACATTTGATAATCCAGTAAAATCGATAATTTGGCATGGTAATAGGCCCAAATCTGTAAAACCTTTGTTGTCCAATAAAGCCTATGTGTTATAAGTGTAAATGTTACAAACGTAATGGAAATTTATTTATTTATCCTGGCAATACTTTAAATGCAATACAGCAGTGATGCAATGAATAATGAACCAAATTACAATTCTATACAACTTAATAAAAACAAAGGTGCAACAATTATACTGAAATAAAAAGAAAAAACTATAAACAAAATTATTTTAAGTGGAATATTCATGTAGGTTGAAACATATATTAAGTCATATTTACAATTGTAATACATATTACCTGCCAGTAAATAAAATATGAGTGACTACAAATGAAAGTAGTGATGTATTTATATATTAATACTGCAGCAGATTAGGTTTGATTATAAATGTATGCCCTAATTTTCCTCCCTTGCGTCTTCAGGTAGAGAATTCCAAATACGAGCTATATCTATTGTAAATGATGATGAATAGAGCAGGTATGTGAAGTAGGAAAGTGTCGTGAGCGGGTTTCTTGATTACGACAGTCTGGAGTGTCTCACTGCTAATTTAGAAGTGCTCCTAATACAGTTCATTTTCCGTTTAATACTCCATACATACTTTTTTACGGCTTGCTAAACAGTATAATTAAAATTTTGGTGTCTATAAAACGCTTTGCACTTGTTAATCACCTATCTATTAATTTACACGGGAGTATCAAGGGATGTTGTGGTCTTCAAAAGTGAAACATTATTCTAATATTTGCTTTAAATGTTAATGCGTTCTCTATTGAATACATTGAAACAATATCTGCAATTGTGCAATGCATGTCATTACAGCAAATTAATAAATTAATATTTGCTTTAAATGGATTAAACTCTAATTTGACATCAATGTTCAGCTTTAAACTATACATGACATCAAAGACATTGTTATTTGCCATAGTTATCAAAATCAATATAAACAATTTAATGACTACATAAATTGTAGGATATTCATTTTGAAGGAACAACAAACGTATTAAGACATAAATTTATTTTTTTTTATTTCATCTGTAAACCAGGTGCCAAAGGAGAAAAAAGAACACCGAGTACACAATATAATGTAACAAATAGAAGTTGTTACAACAAAATTTAGGTCTGTTCATTATAAGTTTGCTACACATTGTACTATATTTTCCTGCATATACTACAGAATTTATTCATATTTATTTAGGGCTGTATCAATCAATTTTATACAGCCCATTTAAATGTTTCTTGTTCTTCACTTAGTTCGGGAACATTTCGCACGCTAATATTCCAGCTTTTTTCCAGTAAATATGTTTGAGGACAAGTCTAAAACCCATATACTTAATACTTGTTTAAAAATGGCCATTATCTATTTTTCAGGAGAACAACATTTATCTACTGGGAGGAAAGACTTCAATTTAAAAACATTTTGGAAGGCTTTCGACTTCCCTTTCCAGATAAAACAATTTTGACGTTGACTTTCAAGCACATGCCAGCATGCATTTGGTACTGAAGCTCAGAAACCTCCGCACGCAATGCAGTGTTTGTTTACCTTCTGAAACTTCAACGATCCGACATGCAATTCAAATGCTTTCCAATGTTGCCTTACCCAACGACCATTGCGGTACTTTTCTCTTTCGCTCCTTTTTTAAACTCATGCGCCAGAGCAGGAGACGGATTTGTTGCGACTCTTACTCATATATAGGGCTATTCAGTCACTCTCTGGTTAAGAATGTGATTACCGTTATTCTTATGGCTAGCAAGAAGCCCTTATTTTGGCGATATTTGGATTCTGTAACTGTGCTGGTTTAGACGACAGTTGGTAATCACGCGAAGCGCCTAACAGCATATCCATAACATGTGGATACATTTTTTGTTTTTCTAGAGTTCTCAGCGCGTCAGTATAAATTGTTCACTTTGACATCAACAGTTGTAGGACAGTGAATGTTACAGGTTAGTTTGGACTAGGCCAAAATTTCGAGTGTCGAGTGGCAGAAAATTAAATTAAACCCTTGTCTTCAGAGTTAATTCTTCCTTAGTTCTTGGAAATTTACCTGATTTCTTCCAGTAAATGTACGGTTTTTTTTGTACAGTTGATGATAGAAAGCGAGATAGAAGAGCACTCTAGGATAGCAAAATACACGTTGAATATTGAAGGAACGATTCTATCATGAAATTGGGATCCAAGGAGTAACGTGGCCGGTATGTATTTCCATAAATGTATAGCTAGCGCAATAAAATATTGCTCACATAAAAATCCTATTCCACGTACTTTGTCATAAATTATACTATATTTCTATATCGATAGATAACGAAAATATTTTATCCCATTTTACCCAACGTGCACATTGCAACGGAAGCGTGGCCGTATTATGTACTGTTTTCACAAATTTAAACCTAGCGTGTTTTAGTACGCTCAAACAGCAAGTGCCGCATACAATATTACTAATTAGCAGAATGTACATTTTTATAATATTAGTTAAGAGAGTTCTCCGAAATACATGCTTTATACATATGTAGCTTCTCCCATTTTTTGATCTCGGAAGAAATCCTTCGAGCACTTTGCCTCAGTTTTCGTAATAATTGCTCACTTTGGCGTCAACAGTTGTAGGAAAGTGAATTTATAGGGTAACACTTTTTGGACAAGGTCAACATTTCTTGGGTGAAATTAAGCTTTGGGTTGCAGAGATAATTCTGGTGAAAACCAAGTAACCAATGTGAAACATTTCTCCGAAATGAAGCAGGGCGCAACGTTGCGTACAATGCTGCTGAAATAGGAAATGAATCAAATACGACAATTTCATCATTACTGCTATATGACACCAGTATTGCTCGTCAAAGTTAGGCTATGAAATGCTACTATGAGTATTTTTCAGGCATATGCAGCGTATAAAATCAGACATTCATTTTAGGTTTCCGACTTCCTTCGGTGTTCATCATTCTTTTGAAATTCCAGATCAAGAATCAGTAATTTTATTTTTCAGGTGGTGGTGGTAGTGTGGGTGGTTAAATTGTTAAGGTTATATTATAGAATGTGATAGAATAAACGAACATATTACCTTGTATTCCCCTCGCCTACTGAGTTGGTTACTCTTCGTGTTCTAACGACGCTTACTTTTTGTCTAGAAATCCATTAGTCCCCTGAGATGTACAATGGGATGCTGATTTGACTTCTTGTTCGACCTTCCTATGGCTTCTAGTACTATGTTCACTAGCCAATTTGTATTACATGCACCGTGAGTGTTGAACATTTGCGATATTGTAAAGTGCAGTTTACACTGATGGGTCAGAAATGGCGATGTATGCATTTCTACTGCAACACGATTTTCTCTTCTGAGGGGATGACGATGTGAGTTAACCTTACTGGAAAACACAATCACGATCAGAGCCAGACAATTCTAGGGAATGTATTTCCAATGGGAAGCCGGAAACATTTAGGGACTCACTCACAATGAAGCTGTAGCAGTAACATATCTCAGTATAAACACAGATGAGGGATGTCCATCTACAATAAAGCCGTAGACGTAACGCAAATGGTAGATCTGTAAATCACATCTGTAAATCGCACCAAAAGTGGCAAATTGAATAATAAATATTAAATAATTCAGCCATATTAAGTGAATAGGACATAAGTGTTGTATATCGCAAGTATCAGGTTTATCTGGTATAAGCATTGAGAATGGCAAGTCATGACTAAATGGAAGAGCACCATGATTGTACAGTAGATACCGTAAAATTTGGGATTATTGCGTCCTTTTCAGGTGGCAGCGCATGCAGAAACAAATACATATTCTTCCTCTATGCGTGACTCTATGTGAACGCTTCCGTTAAATAGCATAGTTGCAATCTGCGTTACTGTGAATTGCACCTAAACTAGGAGCCTAACTTTGGTTTAGCACCGTAAATTTCTGCAATGCATACATTTCATTAAATATTTCCCTGAATAGCACTAGAGTGCGCATTATGTTCATAAAAGGCATATATTTTTCTTTTACAAACTTAAGTTTAATAGTCTATATTTATAATTTTATGTGTTGGTTTTAGTCATGTCTACCATTAATAAAACCTTGAAGATTTGAGAATAGTATATTTTTATCTTTGATATGTGAAACTGTTAAGCGTATTGTGGCAATGCCGTCCATGCGTGCGATCTTTCTCATGTTCACTGTAGTATGCGGCAGTGAAGCTGGGTCGCCCTCCGTGGTGTAATGGTTACCATGCTAACTTCATATACACAAGGTCGCGGGTTCAAACCCGGCGGAGGACGGTGGATTTTTTCGGGTGTAAAAATTCTTAGCATGGTTTCCGTCGGAAGGGAAGTAAAGCCGTTGTTCCCGTGTCGTAGATTTAGGGTACGTAAAAGAACCTCAAGCCATTTAGACAGACCTCTGAGCAAAATTAAGCGGTCCTTTACGCCCAATTTAGAATGGGACACTGAAAACCACAGTAGCTAAAGAGCGACCATAAATAACACGCCATTTACATTTTTTATTTAGTGGAGCTGGAATGTGAAACATTGCAGTTAGGTGCGATAACAATGGCGCGAGAAACAGGAGACTTTGGAACTGACACACGGATATCAAGATTCCTTCTCGATATTCGAGATGTTTCAGCTTCAGTTTCTACTACCTTCGAGAAGTTTCAGGAAAGTGGAATCATTTTATCACTATAAAAAGGAGGAAAGATTGCAGTGAGGCTGTTGTGTTTTTTGATCTGTGCTGAGTCGTGAGTGATTGTCACGTTATCGCGCAGTGGCGTGCAGCCATAAACTGCCAATCTCTCTTACGTCGAATTGATTATTTGCAGCAGTTAACTTAGTTGTTTCTTTATAAATAATTCTTAACATTCGTTACAATGTTTCCCTTAGTCATAATGATTCCACTGCTTAGATCATTCATTTCTAAATTTCCTTCGTTAAGTTTCATGATTCACTGTATCGAAATGCGTGTCCATATTAATGTATACAATAATTGAGGTAAATACTTGCTTTGCAACAATGTATAAAATATTTAATTCTTAAGGAGTAAATATAGGAGAAAATAAATCTGTTACATTTGTTGTTGTTGTTTTATTCTGATTGAAGCTGGCCTTCAGTTATCGCAGTGAATAATGACGTATTCGATTGTGGCGAAACATTTTCTATCTGAAACTGAATTGGATGTGTTGTGCCATGTATTTGATAGCGAGGATACCTCAGAAGAAAATCATATTAAAACGCTTCTGACACTTGAAAAACAGTACACGACAAACGGCGCGCACTGTTGCCACAAGAACACTCATAACTAGGCGCCCAACTGCCATCGGTCTACCAATTGAATGCCATCTTTTGAATGATACAAATACACCTTCCTCGTTCTGTTTTGTATTTTAGTACTTCGAAATTAGCATTCTAAAGGTATCAAGTATATCAATATGTAGATATAAGGTAATAAAAGTTTTAATTTCGTCAGGTATTATCATTTTAACCCTTAAAAATACATTAAAATGAGGCAGATGTCTTAAAAGAGCAAAAAAGGATAAACGATGCGCCGCAATGCGGTGTTAGCTATTCTATTGTATTTTGTTAACCTAGCGTGTTTTTGTTACCTTGCCCTTGTGTACTTCTGTTTCAATGGCGTATTTAATATTCATTCATTAAACTTTATCGTACAAATTATTGTTACTCTTATTCCTATAGTCTTAACCGTTTATTTTATCCCTTATTAACGACTTTATTTGAGCAATCCAGTACGTTGATTATTTTTCTTTATTTTTATTTTACATGTATTCCGTCTCTTTATAGCGTACCCTTACATAACTATTAATACTTAGTGAAAAGTAAAATAAATAGCATACGTATCACATCACGGTGTTTCACAAGTTATACGAATTCATTTTAAGCTCACGTTAACGTTTACCGCTGTACTTATTCTGTCGGTTGCTTCGCGCCTTTGAGCTGGATAGATGTGTGACTTTTAATTGCCATAGACGATGAATGCACGAAGTTACTGGTTATTTGTTTCTTTAAAACCTTTCCAAATTTTATCAACATGTTATCTCGGTTAGTTCCCGTTTTAAATCCAATTACAAAAAAGTTTATCGCTGCCTTAACTTTTCTGTGCATGGGTATAACCTTTTCCGGTATACTTTGATTCAAAAACTTAACAGTGAAAGATAAAGAATTCAAACTATGCAGGCAATAGAACTCCAGTCCACTGTAGCTCAGAAAATAAATCTTTTTACGTTCTACTTTTTAAGTTTAACGTCCTTTAACCTGGTGGATCATATCGGACGATGATTTAAATAGGTGAAATGATGCTCAGAAGACCCCAGGTATTTTTGAGTTTAAATTGTTCGTCTTCTTAGGATGAGGAAAAACCTCGGAAAAAACTTGTCTATTTGCATAGCTCGTCGTAAAGCAAATGAAGTATAAAATAATCAATAAATACCAGCTTATAAACGTTCCGGTTGATATCCACTATAGTTATTGCTGTTCCAAAAGGAATTAAAATTTTGGAAATAAGCGATAAATTGATTGTTTGTCAATCTGAAAGTGATAACTCCGGACTTCCTAAATGTGACATAGATATTCTACCCCCACACTACAGAGGCGAGCTGTTCTAACTTTTAGAAAGTTATCTACTGCATCATAAGCATAGAAGTAACAAATATCTGGCTTTTCTGAAAATAAGGCTTTCTTAGAAACTTTGGGCCCACAAATATTTATAACGACTCTAAAAATAATTTAATGTGGTGGAGAAAAACAATCTGTTTAAGAAAATGTGTTCAAAGCACTTGTATAGCTACATCATGTTATTAGCAACTTGGTGACAGCGTAGGAGTAGAAAAGGACAAAGCTAATGGCAAGGTGTATGTGTTAGATAGTGACAGTTATTCCATTTACCTCTATACAGTCCCTTGAGGTTGATATAAGTGTAGTGAAGTCACCATTGGCCCTACGTCAGAATCGGAGGAGTACTTTAGACGTTGAAGTTAGAAGTGACATCTTTAAACTGTGGAGGTGTTTCAATTGAAATATGAGAACATCATTTGGAATTAGTAGTTTTTCCACTGTATGGAGGTGTACCTAATGACCACTAAGTGCTAGTTTCAGAGTAAATGATATAGCATTTGTTTTTGTACTAAATATGAGCAAAACTCTTTGCAATAATTTGTTTTAAATGAGTAAATTTGAGGGCCGAAGACGGCAAATATTGTAATAATTAGTTAAATGGCATTATAAGCATGGATTATTGAGTGCTATTGTTAGCTGTTGTGGTGAATAAACAAGTTGCTTGTGATAATACAGAATCAAATGTGGCCATTTTTCCTCCTACACTTCTTTTGCATCTCGAGTGTTACTTTTGAAGACAAATATGATCGACGAGCACGAAGACAGTGATATGAAAAACTATCGCATATATAGGGCCTATCGGAACAGTTATAGAAATGGTTACAACACCATACATTCTTGGATCAAATGCAGTTGCTCATGCGCAACTATTGGGCTTTATTTGTTAGAAAATGTTATATCTAATAGTATTTGTATGCTCATTACAATTCTGCATTTTAAAACATCTATCATTATTCCTTTGTGTTGTGTTCAATAAATAGGTAATGAAGGTAAACGACGCGTTTTCGTGGGTGGCTGAACGACTGGATGTGCAGTTTGTGGACTCAAATTCGTGGATTGACGACTGGGACTATGGACGGGATGGTGTTCACCTAAACAGAAGAGGAACTTCAAAGTTGGCTGCATTGTTCGCGAGGATATCCGAGTGGAGCGGTGGCACCGGGCAGCACTGACAACGGCTTCGGGGAAGCGACGATTCTCAGGTAGGGACACATTCCTTAATGCTGTTACAGGTAAATTGCCGTAGCATCATAAACAAAACATTAGAATTTTGGAATTTAATGGAAATAAGTAACCCAAGTGTGATTATAGGTACGGAGTCATGGCTCAGTGTTGATATTAATGACGCGGAGATATTTAGATCAGATTACAGGATGTTTAGGAGGGACAGGGAAGGAAGGGGAGGGGGAATTTTTATTTGTACCAAGTTAGAGTTAAGCAGTAAGATATTGTGGGTGGAAGAAGACGTAGAAATAATGGCCATTGAAATTATCGATCACGAAAACGAAGCAAATAACATTACATTAATAGCGTGTTACAGACCACCTGGCGAATCTAACTTTAAAACTCTTCATAAACTAGTGGAAAAAATTTCTTCGGAAACGGGAAAAAATGTTATTTCAGCAGGAGATCTAAATTTGCCAAATGTAAACTGGAATGGGCAGTTATTAGGAGGCGAAGCTCAATATGTTGTTAACCTTCTGGTTTGGGATCATGGGTTATCGCAGGTAGTCAAAACAGATACCCGGAAATCGGCTGTACTGGACGTGTTTCTATGCAGACCTGAGTCATTGTTTAGCGCATGTGAGGTCTTGCCAGGTATAAGTGACCACAACTGTGTACAATTAGACATAAACTGGAAGGTGCGAAACCGGTTTGAAGCAGAGGAAATTATTAGTTTTAACTTCTGCAGAGCAGACGTAGATGGAATTCAGACTTTTCTCAAAAAGCAATTTTGCCTGTTTGTAAAATCTGCAACAAATGTAGATGCAGCATGGGATACTTTCAAAATACTTATTTCGGAATCAATAAAGAAATACGTTCCATACAAAGTTATCAAACAAAACAATGATCCAGAATATTATACAAGATCCATCAGAACACTTAAACGAAAGTCTAGGCGCGCGTTTCATAAACGGAAGAAGTCCGATTGGCATTTTAACAGATATAAAGAATTAGCTAAACAATTGAAAGACGAAACGTTGCAAGCCCAGGAGCATTTCTTAGAACAAATTCTTAGCGGGACCAATAATAGTTGGAAATATTTTTACAATTATGTAAATAGACGCAAGGGAAATAAAATTGGCATACCAGAACTCAAGGAAAATGGAATTGCCATATTGGACGATAAGGAAAAAGCGAACGCATTAAATTCACATTTTGTGTCGGTTTTTAACAAAGCGGATTATAATTATAAACTGGAAATTGAGGATAGTGGAAATTCCGTTTTTCAAATAATGGCATCCAAATTGCGCAGAAGGATCAGAATGTTGCAAAATCTAAAGTCGAGGGGGCCTGATAATATACCGACCGAAATACTAAAAATTGGAGGGTAATCCATGATTCCGTACCTAATGCTTTTATTTAATATGTCAATAAATAACTGTGCCTTACCAGAAGACTGGAAAACCGCGATTGTAGTTCCAATTCATAAAGGGGGAAATAAAACAGAATTAAATAATTATCGACCAGTTAGTCTACTTCAGTAGTGTGCAAATTGATGGAACATTTAACTGTGGATCATATACGGGAGGTATTAGAAAACAAAAAGTGGTTCAATAAAGCGCAGCATGGGTTTAGACCTGGATACTCGTGTGAAAGCCAGATAACGTCATTATTTCAAGATTTACCAGAGGAGGTGGATGCAGGGGGAAGAACAGATGCAGTGGTGATAGATTTTTCCAAAGCTTTTGATGTTGTATCATATAATTTACTTATCCAGAAGCTAACTGCTACAGGAATTGATAAACGCGTAGTTCTATGGGTTAAAACATTTTTGGAAGGAAGATCGCAAAGGGTAAAAGTAGGCAAGGAGCTATCTGAGAGGGGTATGGTAAGCTCGGGCGTACCCCAAGGCTCAGTACTGGGGCCGTTACTTTTTCTTATTTTTGTAAATGACATTACTGTTAATATAAAATGCCAGATAAGATTGTTTGCAGACGATTGTATTATTTACAATAAAATTAGAAATGTTGAAGGTGAGACTGCTCTTCAGGGAGATTTAAATGAAATTAGTGATTGGGCTGCTGCAAATAAAATGAAAATTAACGCTGGCAAAAGTAAGTCAATTGTATTTAATAGATCTAGGGAAAAAATTCTGCAAAACTATCACATGGGTGGGGAAAAAATTCCACAGCTGGACAGCTGCAAATACTTGGGAGTTCACTTGGCGAGTAACGCTGGATGGGACGAGCAGGTAAATTCTGTATTCTAAGAAAGCGTGGAAAACACTGCACTTCTTAATGAGGATTTTAAAAAAGGGGAGTGCAAAGTCCAGGGAATTCGCGTACAAGTCCTTAGTGCGGCCGGTCATGGAATTTGGAGTAACTTGTTGGGACCCGTATAGAGTAAATCAAATTGATTCGTTAGAAAAGATCCAGAAAAGGGCTATAAAATTCATAAAAAGGGATAAATATTTTGGGCCTACAAACGCTAAGGAGATAAAATGGGAGCCGTTGAAAGTTAGGCGTGAGAAACAGAGGTTGTGCGCTTTATTTAAAGCTTACGCTGGCTTAAACGCATGGGAGGATGTTACTGACAAACTGGAAAACCCAACTTACTATGCACGAAACGATCATCCGTTCAAAATTAAGGGTAGAAGATACAGAACTGACGTGGGAAAGTTCTCCTTTGTAAATAGAACCATAAAAGACTGGAATGAATTGCCTGGAGTAGCCTTTCGGGGCTGTCCCCTGTCTCTGAAGAAATTTAGGAAAAATTTTGATTTTAATGTTGGATAATTTTTGTAAATATTTATTAAATGAAATGCTTGTGACTTTATACTGTTCTAAATATAAATGTTAAATGGGTTGGTCATTCTAATTATGAAATTAATTAATCTGAATTGAGAGATAAATTAACGTTTTCATATTTGTGTAAATAACTATTGTATCTAGCTTACAAAGCCATAAACTGGCAGCTGTGATTTATTGTTTAAATATCTTGTACACATACATAACTCTGCCACCGGGTGATACCCACTTGCAGAGAAATAAATACATACATACAAATAGAAATAAATATAGATATGTATTGCTCAAATTTTAAAATTTTTGTTGAGAATACCTTTATGCATAGCTATTTAAGTCTACGCATCTGTGAAACTTGTAGAATCTACAATAAGCAATACATGTTATTGAAATTTATACCAGTTATTATGCACAACAGTAGTAATACTTCTAGCTTGCATGGTTATTTAAATAATAAAATTTTACTGACTAAATGCATTGTTCTAATTAAAAATGAACCATATGTTGTATTTTTAAAATTATTCGCATATAAAATTTAACTTATACAATCAATGATTTTACAAATATAACTCATACCATGCTTTATACCAACTCCAATTATTGTAGAACACTTAGTACCCTCCAAGTTTCTTAGTCTTTTAAATTGTAGTACTTAATTCTCAACATGATAAAATTATTTCTAAAAGCTATATAACCATGTTCTTTAATTCACCTCTGAAATTCATTGCAAAAAGATTGAAACAAATAGTAAACCATTACATCGTGTGGAGCATTTTGATAATGAAAATGTTGGAAAAAGTTTCTGAGGAAATAGAGTTTGAAGTTCAGAGTTTCTATTAATGAGCACATGCCTGAGCATAGCCTCAGTTAATTATTGGCTACAGTGCGCCAAGTAGAAAACTAAATATTTTCTTAAGGTTCAGAATTGAAATTATTCTATTATCATTTTATTTATTTTTCAAAATGTTTAGTCAAATTTTACAGATAAGGCACCTTAATTGTATTTTAGTCATGAACTTTGCAGTCCTTGTATTATTCTTTGCTTGTGTTTTGATGAATAGTGCGTTACATTACATAATAGGGCGCAGAACACATTCCTCCCATATTGATCCAATAGTTGCAGGTAACCGCTCTGATTCTTCTCGGCGTTTCCAGGAACATTCTCATCCCCAATTCTTGGTTTCAGCATAAGGACCTTTGATTAAAGTTTAAGCTTTAGAAAGAGCCTTTCAAATGCCTAACATCGCAACGTACGAACCGAGGACCAGAGCTGCTGTGCACCGTGCATCGCTCCGTCTCTTTCGGTTTGGATACTTTACTGTGGAGAAAATTAGTCGTGAGGGTGAGGAAGGGGAGCAAAATTGCGCACGAGACAATCATAAGAACAAACGAGACAGTACCATTGCTCAAAATCCAGAATTGGGGTTTGCACTCTGGTCAAATTAGCAAACTCATCTTTTGCATCTTGTGCCGTAATGCACCGGCGCATACACCCTGAGATGCAGAGTATTAGATATCGACATTCCGATAATCAGAGTCGTGTTTCTTTGTTATTAAACCAAAAAAAAAATTAACATCCCCCACTAGAAAATCTCATTTTCTCAACAAACGTGGACGATTCAAGCCCGACTTTTCGCGAATTCCAAGCTGTCTCTTTTAAATATCGGTTTCCGCAATAAAGATGAGTGTCTTCAAAATTTAATCATTAATTTCATAAATTAAAATACCCCCTAAATGTAAATAGATTTGTATATGCAACCAATTATACCTGAATATTCTTGTTGACTCACATTCGTAGATTCATTTCAGTGTCGCATACTTTAACACAAAAAAGATAAGCCAGTGTCAAACGTTGTTCCTTCAACTTCAGTTGACCCTTTTCATAATTAGTTACAAATGCGAATTTATAGGGAGAAGATGTACTGAACTAATGTCGCTGAATACCGCAAAACGTGTGATAAAATTCCTGACATGGAAGGAACAGCAGGAATAAATATTATTTAATAATCCCTATCATTGATGTGTACGTAGCTATATCCAAACAAAATAATTTTCATCTCTCAGTTATATTCGGCATAAAATCAAGAAATGTTAATATTTCGATTTACCTTGTAAATTTTAATGAATTGCGTAAGACAATTTTTGCCTATTTATAGTCTACGTGGTTTGATGGTAGATAGATTAAAAGAAGTATTGTATTCCTTTAAAAAAATTAGAGATTTTATTTGGAAGATATTTCTCGTGGTCCCCTAGTTCTAGCTGATTTCATTTCCAATGAAATGTCCAGGTCTGTGTGTCAGTCTGTTAAACCATAGCTAAAAAAAAAAACAGTCCTAAGATATAAAACTTTATAATTTTTTGCACTTCTGGCTTTTTCCAAAAATAGACATACTCAAATTTAATAAAATTTGCCCCACCTCTATCTGCTTTTAAGAAGGAAAAGATTTCGATATTTCTTTTCAGAACACTGCTTTAATGATTTTGACTAAATCATTTATGTGTATTATCATGACAAATCGGACGTACATGCTGAATTTCCTGAAATTAGTCTGTGAAACTTCCCTAGCTGACGGTGAGTATTATTTAACTGAGAAACCGTATGAAGCTTAATGTTTCAGGGAAAACATGTACCTCGCTAAACTGCGCATATTGCTCTAAATTACTTTCTTTCTAGTGTCAACTGTTCCATGCTACATGGATTTACTTTTGTTAAATTTGTAAGTCTATATAGCATATATGGTACGAAACTTTGCAACAGTGTTTCTTTTCCCCTTCTTATCCCGTTACAAACAAAAACGAGTTCCGGCAGCTACATATATATATATATATATATATATATATATATATATATATATATATGTGTGTGTGTATATATGTGTCTGTATATATATAGCGTCTTCAGATTTGTTCTACCTTTGTCGCCGTTGTTTGTCCGCGCATGACGTCAGTACTAGGCAGCGAGTTTATCACGTAATGCCTCTTGAGGAAAGCTAGGAAAAGATGAATAGAAGGGGTGGATGCCAAAAGTTTCGAAGTCACCTCAGGAAAATGGGACTTGTAGAGTGTCTTTCCAATATTTACATTTGGAACATTAGTTTGCGACTGGTTAACCCGCAATCGCAGCATTTATCACACTGGAACACCTAGCCGACAGCCGATGGGGAACCACGTTATGCGTAAAAGCATAATCACGCACAGTGTACAGATTATTGTGTATATTAATTTGCTGTTATAATTCTTGTTATTAATGTCCGTACTTGTTGATTTTCCAGTTAAATGGGTAGTACTTACTGCTGAAGGAACCGAACGAGCTGGCGCCGCGGTAACGTATGCGACTCGCATTTGGGAGGTCGCGAGTTCCATTCGCGCAACTAACTATCTCTTGCTTTCCTCTTTTCACCTAGGTGAATGCTGGAGTGCTTATTCTTCACGACATTCTTTCCATTATTTTCCTTTCATGGCATTCTTTTCTCATCATTCAGGTGTACGTGTGTGTGTGTGTGTGTATGTGCCTCTGGGCTTGTGGTTTGTCTGTGCTAGAATGTGACGCGCGGATGCATGCGCTTTCAGAATGTGTTGGGGCGGCGCTGTGTACAGGAGGCTTGGACGGGGGCGCCTGTCTTGATAGCATTCGGAACCCGTGGTGTTGGCGGCGGCGTGACATTCCTGGCGCCAAAATAAAAGATTATCAGCCACACAGTTAGGGACTTCCGCGTGACTCCGTCACCTGTCTTCCCCAGGCCTATGGCCGCCTGTTATTCCATCCCTTCATCACTTAATTCTGGGGCGTATCAGCGCGCATAGATCTTGGGGCGGTAACGGGGTTACGGGTTCGTATCCTGGGTGCAGCTTTTGGGTACTCGGAATGGTGTGGTGCCCCAGCTCGGAATTTATTTAATACCATGGAAACTCTTTCATGGTGTGGTACGACACAAGAACTTTATTCAGTCAGTTCGATCTTTTTCCGCCGTCGAACACACACGCATTCCTCCTAAATTTTCTACTATGAAAGTATACTTTAAACGACCGCACCCATTATTATTTATTAATTTTGATGCAGTAATCTCGTCCGTACTCTGGTCGCTTTTAAAAGTAATTATTGCCGTCACAACTAAGGGTTACACCACGCGCCCAAATATCACATCTTGGTTCTGCCAATGTCCTGCGCCAAGTGCCTCAAAAAGCGTCCCCTTGACCAGCGGTAGCATCTCTTTTCCCTCGGGCAGTGTTTTCTGAACCCCTTTGGTTCAATGTCTTACCCTCTTAAAGGTATTTTTCGGGGTCGTTCGCCGACTCGTGACAACTCGGCTACTTATACGTGTTTGAAATCTTTCTTCCCTTCCCATTTTCAATGTACATTTATTCCCTTCTTGATATAATTTATATTATTAGCTATGATTTATGTTTCCCTTTTGAATAACTGTTTGCCCCGTGACAAGACATGTACTGCCTCAATCTTCCTATGTCTCAGTGCGTGAGGTTCTCCGGCCGATATCTAGCATATATTTCTTTACCTTTACCACTGAGGAATCATTTAAGGGAAGATATAATGGTGCTTTTTGGTCAACATTTTTGTTTTGACTGTTATATGTATTTGAACTCTACTGGTTAATTTAATGTGTGATTGATGCTTGTTGACCAATTTTAAGAACTTTAATACATTTTCAAGGATATCAGTGCGCTGGACACTTACAGTGGAACATGTTACAATGTGTGTCGTTTTCTCAAACCTGCATTTTTTGTAATTTATACCTAATTTTGTCTAAACTATAAATTAATAGTAAGATTAAATTTGAAACACATTATGACAACATAACCAATCGAAACAACAGTGAGCCATATATATTAGCTTTGCGAAATAAAATATTTTGCATATAAAGTAATTATTAGAATGAGATTTATTTTGAAAAATCATAACAATTCTTCTGATTGCCACTCCCTCATAATTATAGATATGTTTACTGTAAAGTATTGAAAATTTATCCAATAAACATTTCAAAGTAACACCCTCATTAGCTTCTAAGGTTACCGGATAAGCTAGTTTTTCATTTGTGGTATAGGAGATTTAATCTCCTCTTGAATACGTAGAAGCGTTCAAGAACATGACTGCACATTTTCAGAAGACTTAACTTATAAAATTTGCCTGCATTGGAAAATGAAAATTGTCGTAACTTTTTCATAATTGTGGATATAATGGCATAATGATGTGTACCACTCATTATTCCTTCTCTATCTATTCAGAAAAGAAACCATCCTTACCAAAGATTGTCACATTGAATACGGTTCTCTTTACTTGTCAGGAGTAAAACAAACCAGAGTTGAAACGAATGAGGAACTTACCATTTTTGAAAAGTTTTAAGCATTTTAAGAGTGATACCAATAACATGAAAACTCTCAGAAATGGCTAATTCCACAAAACACTGTGTAGTATATAAATTGTATGTTTTCATGGGATCTACAGTTTTTTTAGTAAACTTTTATTTCTCTCTTACGGTTTACCAGCTATGCAAAATTCTTTCGGAAATAAGAGGCCTTCACAAGCTGTTCTAAAAAAAACAGGATATACATTTTATTTTCCAAGCAAATATATTTAATATACGCCTGTTTAATAAAAATTGTTAGAGCCAGCTTTTAGAAAATAAAAAAAAAAATCGAAAAATGTAGCATGTAAAGGTTTGTTTGAAATTTAGGGGTCCCTGAAAATTTTTTTGCCACATCCCTTTATGATACTGAACTTAAATTCCAAGTTTGGTACTTAGCCAACTTTTCATTTTTTAATTATGCACATACAGAAACAGGAATCTTTTTTTCTAAGACTGCTATTTATGTATCCGAGGTTCCTCAAAACATGTATTTCCCCTGAAATCTAGTTATAGAATTTTTGGGTGGAATACAATATCTTCTCTATCTAATGCGCATGTTGTACATATGTGCGATATTAACGCGTACTTTTCTATTATATACAAATTACAAGGTTATAGGATTAGTTAAATACCCATGTAGTAAATTTTTGAATGTTGATTATTGAATTTTTGGTTATGTAAATCCTGAATTTTTTATTGCACACTTAAGGTATAAGTAGCACTGGATACCAGTACCTATATTATGTTGCTGAGCAACGGTGGCAAATAAAATGTAGTATTCAGAACTTTAGTTATTCTTTATCAGTTATTGTTTACTGGACACCAGTAAATTTGGGTAACTAATTAATAGTAATATGTGTGATATTAAATTATTTATAAATAAATAAATTATTAGAATAAATTGAATAACATATAAATAATAATAATTGTAATAATATGTAAAATAAATTTAAAATGTAAAATTAATAAAGAATTTATGAAAAAATGTATTAATACTAAAATTTAATAAATTGATGATAGCTAAATATATAAAGGAAATAATTTTAACACTAATAAATAAATTATGTTAATTATTCATATAATAATTATTATATAAATATATAAGTAATAAACAAAATATAATTGATTATTTATAATTTATTATAATTTTGTAAAATAAAATTTAAAAGTAAATAAATCGCGTAACTTGATTTTATATATTTATTGTTTAGAAGTATTAATAGTAATTATTTCTATTAATTGTGAATGAATGATGTGTGTTTGGTTTTTTAGTTTATTATTTATTGTGTTTTTAGAAATTTTATTAGTGGTTTTATTTGTTTAAAGTTATATTTTTACTTTTACGTCTATAATTATAATTGTGTTAGCTTAAATTTATCTGTAAAAGAAATCGGTATAAATGTGAAGTTTTAATAAGTATTAAAAATCTGATATATTAGCACTTATGTACCTGGATTATTATACAGATTTTTATTTTTTTATATTCTATTTCGTTTTCTACATACGTGCCAGAGGAAGTAAAATAGTACAAAATTGTAGTATTTTACCCCCACAACCACTTTGCGTGTAGCTACTTCAGAAATATACGTAAATGTTTTCATATATCTCAGGCAAGCGAAGCACTTTTCTGCCAATGTTTCTCCACTGGGAAGTTAATTGCTGTTTGCTTATTGCTTGTCCTGTGCTGAAAGCAGCTTAATGGAAACCGAGCGGAAATGTTCCTCAGCATGTTTAAGCTCGCACTTGGGAGAACTTCCTTCAGTTCTCTTTGGGCCGCCCACTCTGACCTTGGGTTTCTCCACGGTTTTCCCGGTGGCCAGACAAATCCTGGAGTGGAATAAACAATGCCGCGAATTGTCATATTCTTAATGTACTTATGTTTTAGGGTATAGTTCACATAATCGTGCTTTTAAATGAGTGCTTGTATGTGAGTCCATTAGCTGTCTCCAATAGTAGGGATAATCTCGTCATGATTAAGTTTCCCTCTCAATACTTTCTACACATGTCTGTCTACAGAGAGTTTGTACAGTTAGTACCTAATTAAATATAACATTTCCAGAAACGATTAGCATCTCACACAGCCCTCCGTACTGAACAGAACAGTAGTTGGATAAGTAGAGTCAGACTGAAAAGTTCAATGCCAAAACCGGGGTTTGAACCACGGATGTACAGGTCTCTAACCGGTTGCTCAACCCTGACCTACAGTGCCATCATGCCATCACTAAGTTCAACTGACTCGCAATTTTCCTGGTAAACCACAAGGTGATCTGAAATTATTTGAGATGACATTCTCTAATGGCCACTTACAATATCGTAAGTACTTTAACTCCCAGAATTCATAGTATAACCATTATGGTCAATTATTGCTAATTATTTTTGTCACACCAGAAGAACCACAAAGAGAAAAATATCTCCTTAAAACACACAATATCGTATATTGTAGATCTAATCCTTTGCGAGATATTCCCTCTTATGATTTTCAGTTTTAAAATACTTAAACTTTTCTCAAACGGAAAGTCCTCATCCGTTTTATATCTATATTTTTTTACTCATGGCCATTGAAAGAGGATAAAATTTCTTTGACTATCGCATAGGGACAGCTTTTAAAAAGATTCCTCTGTCGCTTTAGCGAAGTGAATTTCCTTGTTTCCCTTTCACCTATAACGAACTAAATAAACAGACCATTTTGGTAATCTTCATCTGTTTAAGCATGATGTAGATATAAATAATAATATTTGGTAAGAGTAGTTTGTTTACAGAACAGAGAGAGAGAGAGAAGTTCATATGGACGGAACACATTGTTTTTCCTTTTACAATACCTCAGACTCGATCACACTCATAAGGACACGACTTACACTGCGTATTGCATTCGCTGAATGCAGCACAGAGAAGAATTAGGTCCTGATTTGCTGAACTTTTCTCTAGATCAACGTCATTGTTTAAGAACGAATGCACGAGTGATAGAAGAAAGATGCTAATGAACAGCATTTGCCTTTGAAACAATCCTCCTGGATTTCGGTGTGGCACGGCCTCTCAAAACTCTCCATGGAGAGAGGTAGGCCTGCGGGAGTAGCGGTGTAAGGTTGTTACAACTGGCGCAACAGGTGTAAACATGTGAAAATCTTAATGAGAGCTTGGAAGCGAGTTGTACTTTCAGATAAGCAGTTCACCAGTCCATTCATGCATGCCGGAAGAGTGCCTGTCAAATATCTTTCACCTCTTATGCAATGCCTCTTATGCACTGCAAGGATAAACATGTATTTCATATGTATATTCGTATCTATAAAACATCTATACAATTGACCTACTATATAAACATTGTCAATCGTCTGTCTCCAATTCTTCAACTGACAGTCCTTCATCTTCGCTCATGTCGTCATCATTGTTATCGCTATTTTCTGCACAATTATCCTGGATTAGAATCCTTTCCATTTTATTTGATTTTCTACAATTCTTTCTAATGATTTTCAATGTTCTCAATTTGTCGACATACATTTTCCCATTCTTGCCTGCCAATTTCTGCAATTCGCTAGCGACTTGACTGTTCCACATCTTTTAATTTAAAAGTGCTACATTAAGTTTTCCCCCCCTTTCTTTCTTATGTTTGAGAACCCTGGAAACGGAACTCGGTGAAATATCCGTTACCTTGGCTACTCTTTCATTCACTTTCTAGGTTTTTGAGGAAATCGGTAACATACATTTTCTTCCTTCATCTCTGCCCCTTGTTTCATGAAGTGAAGGACATTTGCAATTATTTCTCTCCTCTGAGTAAGTAATATCGTACCACTTAACTTTGAAAAAGTGGGAGCCATGGTTAAAAAAAAAAATAGAATAAATAAACTGAAAACTATTTATTGCTCACTTTCAACACAAACATATGCAGAAGTCTTTCGATGCAGACTGTACAAGTTTGCTCACTGTGATTTTAAGTAAGCAAAGTATCATATCACAAACTCCGATAAGCTAGGCTCCGTAGCTGGGTTGGTGGTCAGGGTCACGATTTCAGAAGTCTTGCGCCAGCCTGTGTACGAGGCTGCCTCACGGGATCTATTTGCCCTCTGTGACATTCGCTTCACACTTTCCCCTTGCTGGTTTCTAGAAGCAAAAAAGGTGACTGTACGCATAAAATTGTTTGTACAGTAGTTCCTGATAGCTTAACCACCGTATATGTAAAGTGAAAATTTCGCTCTTGAAAATACATGCTGAATAATGTCTAACCATGATCGGTGATTATTTTTTATTTCCGGGTAGCAGAACCTACAGCTTCATTCGCAACATTCGTCGCCTCCGTGGTGTAATGGTTACCATGCTACTAACTTCATATATTCAAGATCGCGGGTTCAAACGAACTCTAGCAGTTAAAGAGCGTCCATAAATAAAACTCCATTTCATTTCGCGTCATTCAACTCAATTTATATATTGCCTGCTTACACTATGTACATGATATTAGTCGCGGCAATACATACATAGTACTATAGATATTTACATAATCACAGGCACGCACACATGCACACTTAAATTAATTTTATACATTTTTCTCACTTAAGTATTCCTCTATGGGATAATAGGATTTACTTATCAAATATGTTTTTAAGCTACATATTTTAAAATGTTTTAAACGATTTGATTAGTTTTACTTCTGGAGAAAGTTCATTATAGATACGTATACCATTGTATTTGAAGCTAAGCTCATGTATTTTCTTCCTATGCAACACAACATGTAAATGTAACCTTCACCTAGTATTAAGATTATGTATTTCTGAAATTTTATTTTTTTCCCTCATTAGTATAGCAATCTCCAAAATATAGATTCTAGACAGTGTCATGATTTTCAGTTTTTTAAACCATTCCTTACAGCTAGCTGTTAAGATTCCATGGCATTGTGGTAGCTGTAAAATTCTCCTTCCGCTGCCTCTGCTAACGAGATATACGTTTTGTTTAGCAATATTGTATTTAACGGCGGCGCCTTGGTCGAGTGGTTTGACCACTCGCCTTCCACCTAGGAGGCCCGGGTTCAATCACAAGCTCCCGCATTTGGGATTTGTGGTGGACGAAGCGGCGTCTGGGTAGGTTTTCTCCCGGTCCTCAGGTTTTCCCGCCACTTAGTCCACCAATTTCTACATCATCGTCTTTTCAAACATCCATTTCGCTTACATTTCATATCATCCACTTCCTCAAGTTATGGGACGACCACTTGTTCCCAGGACTTCCTTACTGCTGTTTCGTGTCGTTGGCTCCCCGACAGGATTTCTACCCCTAGGCATCGGCTCTTAAGTCCTAGGGGGTGTTAATCCTAAATAGGGGGAGAGTAAGCCAACTACAGAAAAAAAATATCCATCTCCTACAGCTTACCGGATTGTAAAAGTCCATAGTGAAAAGAACTTTAGAAGCTATTCCCAGAAAATGCAAGATGTGCATTTTATTTACCAGTTAAATATCTTAAATATGTGGAACTTTAGTCAAAATCGTTATAGCCATTTTTGAGAAAATAATTTTAGAAAAATGTTCTATGGAAGGGTAGTTTGGGATGGGGAAAATACTGAATTTAAATACCAAGTTTGGTATTCACCGACTTCTCGTTTCTTATTTATGCTGTTCACATGCATTCACATACATACACACTAACCGATGCACTAGTACGTGTAGAGTAAGTAAAGTTGGTATTCCTTTATAATAAATGTTGGTGTTTACAGTATATATTCATGTTGTCAAAACGTAAATATAAAATGTTATCGTTCAACCCTTAAGCGGGTTTTCAAAATAATATTGTTAATATTGAAAGGCCCGAGAAATATCGAAGCGTTAATGCTGCTAGAAGACATTGGCTTTCTTTTAATGGGATTTAAACGTGTGAGTATTTTATAAAGTGGTTAAATGAAACGAAATACAGGAGTTAAGGTAGAGGATGAAGTAAGCCAGGTGGTTAGCGAGATCGTTGACCGTCAGAAGATAGGTATCCCGCAACGCCCTTCATTTAGGGCTTCGCTTAATTCCTTCCTTCAAAGTTTCGTTATTTGGAGCATGGGCGTAGCCATGTAATTACTTTGTGGAGTTTTCGTGGACTTTTTCGCGTTAGCAATCCGCACTTCCTCTTTATATCACGACTCTAATGCGCACTGTAGTTTACAGCAGCAGCACGCTATGGGTCCACTTCACAACATCTAAATCAGAAGCTGCTCTTCTAAAGAAAAGAAACTACGTGCTTAACCCTAAGAAAGAAATCATACTTCAAATTTGGCATAGGTTGTGCACTAAACATATTTCGTTTTGTAAATGTGCCTTTTTAGAAGTAGGCTGGGAGATCTTTTTCTTAGGTTATGCTTGGGTGTACTGAGAATGGACGACACAAATTAAATTTATAGAATATTTAACGAACAATTTGGTCAGAACGATTGTTTTAAAAGGACTAATCAGCTTTTTTTCTGCATCTAAGTTGGAGGAATTATAACTCAGTCGTAATAAAACTACTATTATACACAATAAAGTAAAGAGTTTTACGTACAGTGCCTCGCTAAGCTGCTGTCGTTGAATCTTTG
Organism: Hymenopus coronatus; assembly: GCA_030762935.1. Lineage (NCBI taxonomy): Eukaryota > Metazoa > Arthropoda > Insecta > Mantodea > Hymenopodidae > Hymenopus > Hymenopus coronatus. The sequence continues at coordinate 35,365,853 of CM060900.1, read as the reverse complement.
CAATTAGCGTTACGCTACGATCACTGCAGCAAAATTTTAAAGCGCAAAGGGTTTCAAAGAATATAACTTAAGCGTGATAGGCGCCTGAGTAACTAAATTTTCGAAATATACACCCCCATATTAACGTAAGTCCCTCCTACATCATACTATCCTCGCCATAGTTACTAGTTGTACGTTGCCAAGTTTTATACTTTAAATTAGCATCTGAGACAGTTTTCATTCTCTTTAACTTCTCAATCCCAGGTATACTTCCCCGTTGCTAATTCTTAAACATGGCGTGCGCGTTCCTTTGTTTTGTGAACACACTGGCTTCCAGGTAGCTAGCCTTAGCTTACGATATTCCTATAACTTAACTACTTTCGCGACACTTAATATCCACCTAATTACTTCTCCAGCGCTACTCGGAAATTGAATCGAGTTGTAAAAATAAAACTGAATTGGGGTAAAGAGGCATATACTGTGTGGACGAGAGCTTACTACATTCCTTCTAATATATGCGTCATAGAAGCATAACAAACAAAAAAGGTCTAATAGCATTTTGTTCTGTGATCAGTCGATTTCGAAATAATAAATGGTTTTTGTTCCAAATTGGATCCCTATTTCCATTAGAATGCACCAAAGTCATGGTTTGTTATTTGTAAGATGCATAGAATAACGTCTTTCTGACGTTATTTTTGGTAGGAGCTATGGGAGATCACCCGGAGTTTTGAAATAATTGATCACTTAAAAGAATTAAAGGAATATTCCGAGCAGTTTTTTTCAGACGTGAAGTAACTCGGCAACATTGTGTTGAGGTTGGTCAAGGATTTGAACCGGCTTCTGGATGTAAACATGTCGGTCGCTTGCAAACACGACGCAGGATGGGGGATAACGAGTGTAACTGACATTCTGATTGGTCTACACTGCTGTGACACCAGCAGTGAGGCGTGTTTGTTTATTGATCTACTAGTTGACCTGAGCAACTGGCAACACCTGGGCGATTTCTTGGCTAAAATGAGCGAAGCCAGACCAGATCTTTTCAGTAAATGAACGTCAAATTACATATATTTTTTCTCATTTTATTTAATTTTTACTTTCTCTAGCCCCATATGAACAATTTATATAGGGATAGAGAAGTATTGTATTCCACCCAAAAAGTCAATGTTGGGATTTCACTGGAAATACATGTTTTAGGACCCCCTGAATCCAAAAAAAAAAAAAAATCAGAAACTGGTCCGAGTTTGTGTGTGTGTGTCTGTGGACAGCATAGCTCAAAAACGAATAGACGATTAGACACCAAACTTGGTATTTAAGTTTGCTATCTTCCAGGGATGCAACACGTAGATCTTCAAGGAAATCCCTCCACCACCTTACACAGAAAAATATTCCAAAATGTTGTCTGTCTTAAAAATGACTCTTAAAGTTTTTGATTAAAATACCACAAATTAGAGCTATTTCTATCACAAATAAAATGTATATCTTGAACTTTCTGGAAATAGCTTCTAATGACCTGTTTATTCTGGATGGATTTTGCTTAATTTGGCATAAAAGATAGACAAAAACTTACTATTAAAAATGTAGATCTTGTTAAAATATACAACTTAGTCACTTACATTTTTTTTTGTGAAGTTTACCGTTTTCGAGGTATTCCTTGTTATTAATTTCAATGGGGAAGTACTTATACTTTCTCAGACGGAAGTGTCCGTTTTTCTTTTGTTCTATTCCTGGCCAATCAAAGAAGTGATTTGCAATAAAAATCGCATTACGACAGATTTTAAAACATTTGACTATCACTTTAGCCTGGTGCATTCCCTTAGTTATGCAGTAAGGGTTTGTCTATCTCTTACGGTTTACTAATTACGGAAAATTCCGCAAAATTCATTAAGAACAAGGATATCTTCAGAATCTTATCCCAAAAATTCAAGATATGCAGTTTGGTTTTCATGTAGATATCTTTAATATACGGCATTTTAATCAAAATCGTTAGAAATACTTTTGAGAAAATCCATTTAAAGGGTACTTGGGGTGGAAGTATTTTCTTGAAAATCTTCGTGTCGCAACCTTCACACACACAAATACACACACAAACACACACTGACTGCCTGCCTGCCTGACACACGGAAATTTTTCTAAAATTACTTTTTTGGATTCAGAGGTCTCAAAATATATATTTCTGGCGAAGTCTCGGTATCAAATTTTTGGCTGCATTACAACACGTTTATACACATGTGCATAGTGCGTGTAGAGAAATTAAAAAGTAAAGAAGAATTCCAGGCTGTGTAGCCATCAACTGTCGAAGCGTCGAGTGATTTGTTTGAAGCAATTGTTTAAAGACTCTATTCGCAACAAGCTATTAAGCCAATAACGACATTCATTTCATTATGATGTTGACCATTAATCGAATATTTTATTTCAATTTAACATTATTTATTACATACCATCTTATTTAAATTTCCACGTACCGTTGGCCTTTGGGTCACCGGATTTAGCCCACTTGACTGCAGATTCAAATGCGTAAGATATCCATAGATACTAAATTAGTGGAGATGATGTACTATAGTGAAAACTCGGTTACTTCCGTAACCGATTTTCACATCTGTAGCGTTCGTCCAGAACGAAGGTCGTACATGACGGTTGCTACGCAGAAAGGTGCAATGAGAGTCTAGAATAGTGATTGCGAGCACATGACGGTTTGGCCACAACCGACGCATTTTTCTTTAATTGCATATCATATTGTAGCTTTCGTCTCTAGATTTTCCTCTAGGGATGAAATACCGAAACTGCTCGCTCAAAACGGTAGATTTAGAGTCCAAAATGATAAAATGTATTTGTAAAAAAACAAACACATACACACTTTTGAAACATAGAGACACTTATTCACTGGTAAGCATGCTATTACACGCTCCAGAGCTTTTGCTACTACGCAAACGCCTTCGTTCAAGACGAAGACCATAAACCTGTAGCTCGAGGAATTCCATCAGTTTAGAAGACAAGATGACCAGGATGTCATAAGCAAAGTGAAGGAGATACCAGTAAATCTTCTCATATTCTTGCCATGTAAGGACGGGCGCTGTCATGCAACATTGGTTCCTATACACATATTTCACATCAAGGGAAACTTCACCGTTAGCGACTTCAGCTATGTGTAATTGAATAATCGTATGCTGAATCCGTTTGGAAGAGCCTATATCACACTCGTAAGTAATTTCATGTTCTCTATATATCAGCACTACACAAATCTCTCCAGATATATCAAACATGATATATATTATTGTAATATTAGACTTGACAAACGACTTTATAAAGTATTTAGGAAAAATTGCTGTTTTATGGAATTCCAAATTTTTTTATATTCCATTTATAAAACGTTATAGTATCCTTGTTATAATATACATTATTTATCTTGTTTTCTTTCACTCATATTACCTGTATATAGCTATGGTTAATTAATTTAGTATTATTGTAAATTTATTTGTATAATAGCTATAACCCTAATATACCTTCGGATGAAATAGGGTTTTGTACACTTGTATATTCAATAAATAAATATATATATATATATATAGTATATATATATACAGGTTGTTAATGAACTATACCGAATATTTTCACAAAATATGTAGACTAGTTAAATAGATAATTTGAGATAGGAGACTTATGGCCTGTTTATTGAAATTTCGAAGTAACGGCTACAAATTTCTGAAGTGGCAGTACGCCACGTATCGTGGCACTTCGTCTGGAATGGAAAAAAAATAATAAAAACACTCTGACAGGAATCGAACTCGTGACCTTTGGGTTAGCAGCTCCCCGCGTTACGCATTAAGCCACCAGAGCAATTGAGAGAGAACTTACTTAATACGAGCTACTAAAAATCAATATTTCTATACTTGGGCAGCAGTTTTAAAGACATTCTAAGCCATTTTTTTTAACCTGCTTTGCTTTCACACCGACTAATCGGCACCTGATACCCACACGTTTAACGCTATGTAGTTGCGTTATGTTTATCTGGGGACCATGCATCGCCGATCTCAAATTATTTATACCAGTTATGTGCACAATCTCGCAAAATATTTCGGTGTAGTTCATTAACACGTGTGTGTGTGTGTGTGTGTGTGTGTGTGTGTGTATATATATCTAATAGAGACATGCACCGGAGAATACACCACGTCCTGTTGTTTTTGTACAGTCCTTATCGAATACACAATGCATTCACTTAAAGCAGCATTGTGACGGAGAAAATAGTTTATTTGTTCAATCGGAATTCTATTTGTTTTTATTTATAATAACTTTAAAGTTTGAGTTCGCAAAGAGAAAATAAAGATAAAGAGGGATATTACTCGGCATTTCTCGCAAACATTAGCTTCACTCATCTCCATCGGTATGCACTTGACGTTATAAAACTCTGTTCCTTGCTCCTAAATTGAAAACAAAATAACATTTGTTTCAAATGAGAAAACTTTGGTAAACTTTTTGCCGTAGGGTTCTTTTCCATGAAGCCTTCTCGGTATCTTTTATCGCAAAGGTATACAGAGACGTCCTAGAGAAAGTCTGTTTCCAGTTCTGCTCCTGGCCGATCGGTAGTGCAGACAGTCTGCAACACATCACGAGGACTCCCGTGAATTCTGGGTCACCAGGGAACCCTCAACAAGATCATATTGAATCACCTCTCACATTTTGCACGTAGATGTATACTCCAGGGTAAAGCTAAAGGTAAAAGGGTAGCCGTCGATACAAACTGCAATACATCAAACATACGTGAAAACAGAGCTTGGGAAAACAGTGGAAGATTTATATTAAAGAAGAGTCGTACGTGCCATAGTTTGGCATGCACTTTGAACTCAAGATTCCAAAACTTTGAATCCCACGGCATCAGTGCAGTTAAATTTAGTTCTAAGTCAAAATCTATAAAAGTTAAGTGAAATAGAAATAATGTAATTATAATATTGGCCTTTCAATATCAGTGTAATGAACATAAACATTCGGGTATAAATAACAGGAATCAACGTTTTTGAAGTTACATTTTATTCGAACTGAAAGCAACTGTTTACTACAGAATGGTATGTAAGCTTCCATTAACAAGATCTACATTTTCTATGAAGTATGTTTTTGTCTATCTCTTACGGTTTAAGCATTATGCAAAATTCTACAAAACTCGTCCAGAATAAAGAGGTCTTCAGCGGCTGTTCCCAGGAAGTTCAAAATTTACTTTTTATTTATGATGTAAGTATGTTTAATACATTTATCAAATTATTGATACTTATTGATAGAGCTATTTTTGAGAAAAAAGAATTCAAAGATTTTTTCATGTAAAGGGCAGTTTGTGGTGGGGGATTTTCTTGCATATCTCCTTGTCGCATTCCTGGAGGATACCAAAGATTGGTATTTAACGGTCTTCTCGTTTTTTAGCTATGCTGCCCACAGTCTCTCTCTCTCTCTCTTTCACACACACAAGAACCTGTTTCTAAAACGCTTTATTGGTCGCAGGGACCACAAAACATATATTTCCGGTAAAATCTTGACATCGAATTTTTCTGTGGAATACAACACCTTCTCTATCCACCATGTACATTGTACACACGGGCTACATAAAGTCATACAAAAATCTTACGTGTTCCATTCACAGGACTTTCTCTACATCTCTGTAACAAATTATTGTTAATAAGTGTATTCTTCTATCTACTTCATGCTAATTGATATAAACGTTAGCAGCAACGGTCTTATTGCTTAGCTCCTTATAAGTGGAAAAGCAATAAGAGAATACACTAGGCTGAATCGACAGTTAAATATTCTAAAATGTAGTTGCTGTGGATTGAAAATACATTCTTTGTGTAGTAACATTTTGTCTTATTTGCGGTTTACCAGTTATGCAAAATTCACGAAAAAACCATCCAAAATAAAGATGTTTCTGAGACTATTCTCAGAAAATTCAAGATGTGCATTTTTATTTGTCATGTAAATATATTAAATATATGAGATTTTAATCAAAGTCATTAGAGCTATTTTTGAGAAAGCCAAAATTTTCGAAATTGTTTCCATGTAAAGGGTAGTGGGGGTAAGGGAATTTTCATGAAAGCCTTCGTGTCGCATCTCTGGAAGACACTCAACATAAACATCACCTTTAATGCTTAACGGGCTTTTCGTTTTTGAGCTATTCTGCTCACAGACAGACACATTCAAGGACATCTTTCTAAACATTATATTTTTTATTTAGGGGATTCAAAAACATGTATTTCCGGTAAAATCTTGGAATCGAGTTTGTTGAGTGCAAAACAATCTCTATATACTATGCACATAGTACGTGCAGAGAAAAGTAATACAACTAAATTGGTGTAACAATGAATTTTGTTATGTGAATATTTTAAAAATGCAGTTATATTCCAGTATTTAAGTTACTATTCAAGCTATAATTTTCATACATGGCAAAAATATCACTATTGTTATTATATATAACTAGTATAACTTTCAACAAGCTATCTTGCATATTGTGGATTTTCCAAGTTTCACAGGTGAATCAGCTTAAATTTTTACTTTAGGAGGACTTAAACTGCAATTGGCTGAAAATAACTTCGGCAGATTAGTTTACAAGAACGAAAGGTGGTTAATATGCAACATTTCTGAAATGATATTTTAAATAACTTTCAGCATTTTTGTCCCCTTAATCAATTGTGTATCAAACACAAAATAAGCTACCAACTGATCTCCTATAATAAATTGAATAGTATATGTTTTTAAATAAATGACAGATGGGATATAAATAATAAGCAGAGCCTCCCCCGCACAAAAAGACTGACGTAATAGATGAATAGCTTTGAGAAAGGATAAAAGTCGGCGAAATGGTGTTCAGAGGTTCAACATTCACTGCCTGTCTCAGGTACATAATGTTTCGCTCTTAAAAACGGTTACTTGTAGAAAACTGGCTTTCTAACCACGAATATGACAAGGAATGGGGGGGGGGGACATTGCACTATGACCCAACGCGGATATTTTGTGCTTACCACCCCCAGGAGGAACGGATGAGGTGAAGCAACTGCAGGAGGCCATAAGTCGAATGGCCGGCTACACGTCGGAACCACTGAGAACTCGATCCAACTGAGGCGCCTTAAAGACGGTTAGAATCTGGCAGGACCGAGAAGAGCCTTCTAACGAGCAAGCATCTACGCAATCTACTCGACATTGCACAGCCCCTAAGCCTACCTGAAGCATTTAGGGCAAGTGAAATTATAGGATATTTGTGACAGAAGGAAATCCATCCCAACATTCGCCTCTCCAAATAGGAAATCCCACGAAGATTGTATAATCACCGTGACTGGCTCCAGGGATCGAACCCAGAATCTCCGAATGCGATGCTCACACGTTATCGAGAAGTTGTCTCGCTGGCTGCTGGTGTTCTAAAAGACCGAGCAAAAATATTAAGTCCTTCACCTCTATATTTCCATGCCACTTACGCATGGCAGATGGACAGATGTTTTTTTAGATCTTACAGTAAGTGCAAATACTTTGGTATTTGGAGTATAAAAAGTAGGATTTAAGAAGGCTCATATACATATTTTTGCATTTCTGTTAGTGCCGCAGTGAATCTCTCTGTGGGTATCGTTTCTCCAATACAAAGCTTCAATAACATGAAATTAAATACTTTTCAGCCCATTTTAAAACCTGCAAGTTAAACATTTCCAGAAAGTGATACGATTTTGTGACAAACTGCATTTTCTCTGGTGTCCTCAGTCTTGTCATTCATATTGAATTTTGCATAACTGAAAAAAATGTTTCTGTAGATGTAAAATTTATACCAGGGAGATTTTTAATCGCATGAACCATTTATAAAATATACTTCTTTGTATTTTAAGAGTAATGCACTCAATTTTACTGTTTCAAGTCTCATAAAGGCTGAGTTAATGGCATATCGTAATCCGTTTTGAACAGCAGTATGCTTCCTCTTTTCTACTAATCTACCTACGAAAATGTGAAATGAAACTGTTTCTATGAAATTCAATATAAATACTAGTTATCTCTAGCAACATTCAAAAAAAGAAAAGTCACACCGGCTGGATATTGACAATATAATTGCATTGCATTGTATTGAAAGAGGACAACTTCCCAGGACCTTTATTAAATTTACCGCAACATATAAATGTATTCAAATATGTAGCTGAGGTATCCGAATGAAAACAAAAATGATCCGTTCAACAGAATCCACCACGACAGAGTATTAGCTATGCTACAGATACTATACAGAGTGTTCGGTATAAAAACTGACCGCTCGCACGGGATTTGGCATCAGGGTGGCACGATATGTTTACTACACTCTGCAACCGTAATCGCCCAACATGCTTTGTAAGTCACAGCTGATTGTTGGCATCCATTGTTACACAGGTACGTTATTTAAAATCTCTGCGGCGGTAAATTCTTTTGACATCGAAACTGCGATTGTTACACACGCGCGAGTGGGCATGCGTTCCTTCGGTAAGTTCTTTGACGTCGTTGTTAGGCCTGAGTGAGTTTGTGAATACCTGTGGTGTACTGCACGTGCGGCGGCTTCTGAAGAATTCCAGTAACTTAACCAACAGAGTGCGGGATATGGGAGTGGGTAAGCCAGCTGGCAGGGGCTCAGAAGCACAGTATCCAGAAAGCGGCGAGAATTTTATACAAAAGACCCTGTAGTACCCTGTAGCTTCAAGAGGTTAACGCGTTGAATGTAATGGTTTAATGGCCCCGTGGGATTCCCACACACTCCTCTTAGAAATACTCCTTAAACTGGTATTTTCTACGAAGACGTCGCAGACTAATCTTGAATTTTGGGAATAGGCAAGTATTCCACCTTAAATGAGGGCCAATAGAGAATCAGATGTTAAGTCGTACAGCTCTATAGAGACCTAGATTGTTACAGAGGTTGGTTTTGTACAATGCGTCTGATATAGAGATGATCATTGTCTTCTTGTTTCCTCTGAATCTCCTTACATCAGCTGAAATATTCTCTGGGCCCTGCAGAACGACGATGTTTGTCACTGGAGTCCAGGAGTTCTTTCTTCTGGCCTTACAGATACGTAGTTCAACACCAAATGTGTCTGTGAACATGGATGTCACAAGGATAACTATGTAACTTCACTTCAATACGGCAGATTTTAAGTACTTCGATCACAAAAGGATAAAAGGGAAAATTAAAATACTTTAAAATGTAGTTATTTTAGGGGGAATTGTATATTGCTCATATCTCCCCACTTACGTTATATTTCATCGAAGTTTTATCAACTAATATTTTGGTACGATTTTGACAAAAGCGGGTACATCTTGTCTCTAGATACTGACAAAAATAAGCTACCCTTACATTAAATACTTAATTTTAACCTCAAAAAAACAAGTCAACATTATTGGTATGTGTAACTGAAATTTTGTGCGCGTATACTTTAGGACCCAACTCAATATATGGGGGGGGGGGGAAGAAAAAAAAAGAAAAAAAAAATTTCCCTATCATGAGTCAACCTCTTACCTATAAATCTGCCCTGTTAAAGCTGTAGTCAAACAATTGTATAATTATGTAATAGGAATTGCTAAAAATCATAAATCATGTTCAAAATCTATTAATTTCCAACACCTTATAGATAAAACCGTACTGCTTAGTCGTTCCAAGTACTTGGACTATAGGACTTGGCGTCTCTAAGTTGGGCAAAGCTGAGGTGAACATGGTATAGTTTATTTAGAGTAAAACAACATACAAAATGTGAGGGAAATGTTCCTTCTTTATAGAGATAATAAAAGCAAAAAAGCATAATAACATTTTTTTCTGTGATCAATTATTTTTGAAAAAAGTAGCTGTTTTTTCAAATGAGTTTCAGCCCACGACAACATATGAAGATGAGTGTGTGTTACGATGATTCAAATATAAACGATAATTGGGCCAGAGTAGCTAGAGACGAGTGGGATGGAAGATCGGTGTGTTAGGAAGAAGAAACCAGCTTGTTTAGCTGCTTTGATAGATTTTGGCGTCAGTACAGCGAACAAGAGAACCCTTTTCGTATTGTGCAACGCATTATTATGAAGTTCTATCCAAAGAAGTGTGGTAAAAACCTCGGAGATTTTAACTTGTTTGAAATAACAGCTCGGAGACTCTATACTGTCCCAGAATAATGTGTTTATCTGAGCCAGATAATTTAAGGGTGAGCGATAAACTGTACAAAAGGAAGCTCATGCTTGGCCCCTGCGGGGGTCGTTTATAGTTTAGGGGGCTCTGGGTTGGAATCCTCAGTGATTTAGGAGATTATGGAGTAATGTGGAGATGTGAGTGCCCTAGCTCAGGGTGCATTAGCATGGAATCTTTCTCAGGGCTGGTGGTAAGAGACAAGTGGTTTCCTGTGAGTTCACTATTACTATTGAACTCCTTTATTTGTTTTTTTTTTTCAATATTTTCTGCCGTCAAACACACGCGCATTGATCCTACGTTCTGCCCCTTTCAGCTACTCTTTACGCTACCGTGCCTACCATTCCTTATTACTTGCGATCGTATTATGGTGTATTAAATAACACTGTTTTTATTGCGGTCATACGTACCCGTTCGTTTCCACTGCGAAATCAAATAACACGTCTTAACTGATTGCGTCCATCCATAGCAAGTGAAGTAACACTCTGAGCGGATGGCGTCTTCCATAACAAGTGAAGTCGCCTCTCTCGACCAAAAAGAAATTCGTTGCGTTTCGTTTTTGTCATGTCCACCCTCGGGTAATGAAACGTCTGACCCCTTTGGTTCATTGTCCTGCCCTTAACGGTACTTTTCTACTTTTGACAGAGTTAAATTGTTTCAAGTATTCTGATTCAAAAAATATACATTTTTAATATGACGAGCCCAATTTTTAGTATTTAAATGTCCTTTTAATCATAGCGCGCAATCTTTTAAATGCTCCCGGACAGAGTGCCACAGCCCCTTTTCTGCATCTTCAATCTTTCTGCTTTCTAAGATGATAGAAAGCTGAGGGAAATTTTCATGCTGAACGAGCTGCCCAAAAGTCCACAAAGTAAGCCAGAACCAATAGAAGGAATGCTGAGAAGAAGACAGGAGTCCAGGAATAAAGATTCATACGATTATGACCCTGGAATGTATTGAAGTAAGTCAGATTAGCATTGCAAATGCTTAGGTTCAATTTTCTCGATATTGCATTTTCTGATACACACGTAGCTGTTACTCAGGAACAATTGATGCTAGAATGCTGAAATTTTCTACACTTATCTGACGCACATTAATGACTTCCTGATTTATAAGTCTAGCTTACAAATTATGGAAATTAGAAACTTTTAACCATGTGAAAATTGAGGTATTTTAATCTTTTTTTTCCACCACAAATGTGGTATTTTTTTTAAACATAATTGTCTTGAGCCATATACTTACGATTTTAGCAGTTACAGTAGGTAAGTCTAATCAGAACTTATGGGAAAATTTGGAATATTCTTCTTTGAAAGGTTACTGAACAAGAGGTACATGAAATCACCCATATGTTTTCATGTATTTTTTCAGCATTATAATTTTTAAAAAATAAAGTTTTGCAGATAAAAGCATAAAGTTTTCACCAGAAGAAACTCAGATGTTATTGTACATGCCACACAATTTTCATGAAAATTCATTAAGTACTTTTCGATATGTGAGGGGTTAATTTTGACAAATTGTTACAACCACACTATAGCATCAACTGTATCCCAAATTTCTTGAGAATGGCCCCTAAATATTTCTTCATTCCAAATGCCTTTTTTATAAATGGTAAACCTTAAGAGAAAGACAAAGAGTTACGTCAAAAATATAGACTCGTTAAAACACGCAATTATGTGTTATATAGTATTTTTTTTGAGCTAACCATTTACGAGATATTCTATTTTGTTGGTTTTAATTTTAAAATACTTAAAACGTTTCATATCTATTTTCTTTTATGCTGGCCATGAAAAGAGAACAGAATTTCTCTATTATCTTTTGGCGATAGCTTTTAAAATTTTTATTATCGTTTTATTCTAGTATATTTCTTTGTTCTCCTTCTGCGTTCAAGAAAATAAGTAACAAAACCATTTCTACTAATGATAATATAGATTAACATGAAGCACATAGAAGACTAACCTTTTGTAAGAGTAATTTATTTCAGAATAGACAGAGAAAGCCATGTGAATCAAGTAGTCAGATTTTTCAGTAAAGCGTGAGTCATTATTTAACCGTTATTTACACTTGGATTAATCTTGGAAGATTTCAGAATAGTCAATAAGCACCGAAATACTCTTGGCCGAAAGGATTACTGTAAAAAAGACAATGCAGCAAAGTACTTACTCCGTTACCAGCTACCTTCTACAAACCTGTTAAACCGCGCCTTGGCCGAGTGGTTAGACCATTTGCCTATCACTTAGACGGCCCGGGTTCGATCCCAAGTGACAAAGCGGCGCAGGGGCCGGTTTTCTCCAGGTTCTCTGGTTTCCCCAGGCATCATCAATCGTATGTGTTACACTCACATGACTTTCTTTAGCTACTCTACAAACAAACTTCTGACGAACGATAACTCTTCTTTTAACACCATGCTAATCGAAAAAAGCATTAGCAGAATTCTATTATTTAGTTCCTTATAAGTAGGATGGATCTAAGGTAATTCATTAGGCTAAAGTGATAGTCAATGTTTTTTAAAAGCTGGCGTTACAAATCGCTTCTAGGCTTGACCAGGAGTAGAACAAAAGAAAAACTGACACTTCCGTCTGAGAAAAGTGTAAGACTTCACAATTGAAACTAATATCAAGGAATACCTCAAAAACGGTATGTTCCACGAAAAAAAATATATGGCATAAACTGTGAATTTTAAGGAGATTTACATTTTTTGTGTTGTAAGTTCTTGTCTATTTCTTACGGTTTACTAGTTATTCCAAATTAAGCAAAATTCATCCAGAATAAACAGGTCTTTAGAAGTTATTCCCAGAAAATTCAAGATATCCATTTTGTGATAGAGATATCTTTAATATGTGGTATTTTAATCAAAATAGTTAGAGCCATTTTTAAGAAAAACAATTTTTTCGAAAAATTTCCATATAAAGGGTAGCCAGGATTGGGGGGATTTTCTTGAAAAGCTTCGTGTCGCCTCCTTGGAAGATACCAAACTTAAAAACCAAGTTTTGTATTTTACCGTCTCTTAGTTTTTGAGCTATGCTGTCCACACACACACACACACACACACACACACACACACACACACACACACACACACACACACACACACACACACACGGACCTGTTTCTGAAATGCTTTTTTTGGATCCAGGGAATCCTAAAATGTGTATTTACAGTGAAATCTTGACATGGAATGTTTGGGTGGAATACAATACTACTCTATCCCTATGAACATTGTACATACGGGGCTAGAAAAAGAAAAAAAAAACACTGTTAAACAGATGAACGCTCAACTAGATTTTAGTGATTATGCCGAGCCCTTCATCCGCCCTTGCAGATGCCAACCGATTTACAAAATCTTCCGCATTGGCACACTGCAGACTGTAAATTCAACTGTTAGACGCGAGTGTCTCTCTCGGTATAATTATATGGCCAGAAACATTACTGAAGCTCAGTTAACTACCGGAAAGCAACAGCATGGCTGATATTATTCATAGACTTAATGGTGAAACTTTGCTACAAAATTAAACAAATGGTTTCTTTACTACTAAAAATATATTTCACTAGCCATTAATAAAAATAAAAACATTAAAGCAGAGCGTCTGTTTTCTTTGGAGTTGTTTATGAGACCAAGCAGCCCACCAAGTTTTCTGATTTATTCAGTTCAGTTCTTGCGTCTCTTTTGTTACAACTTCAAGCTCCCTAGCAAAATCGATAGGAATCCAAAACCATCTTTTCCCTACGTTTGAAAGTTTGTACTCAGTTAATAGGCACAAACTATGTACCTGTATTTTTCAGTATTATTTATTTAAGGCCGCAGAACTCAGCTTCTTTAGAGAAGGTATTTTATTGCACCCAAAAATTCGATACCGAGATTTCACCGGAAATATATGTTTTAGGGTCCCCTGTATCCATAAAAAAACATTTTCAGTAAAAGGTCCGTGTGTCTGTGAACACGACAATTCAAAAATACCAAACTTGGTAAAAGGTTTTGAGGAAAATCCCCCCTAACCTTTACATGGATTTTTTTGCGAAAATTTTGATTTTCTCAAAAATGGCTAACAATTTTGTTTAAAATATCGTATATGAAAGATATTTACCTGACAAATAAAATGTATAGCTTGAATTTTCTGGGAATAGCCTCTGACGACTGCTTTATTCTGGATGAATTCTACGGAATTTTGCACAACTGGTAAACCATAAGAGATAGACAAAAACTTACTACACAAAAATGTAGATCATGATAAAACACACACTTTATGTTCTATTCATTTATTCGTAGAGTTGATCGTTTTTGAGATATTCCTTGTTATTGGTTTCAGCTTTAAAGAACTTATACTTTTCTCATACAGCAATTTGTTAACTCGTGTCCATAGAAACAAAGGAACATCAATCACATAGCAACCAGGTTTTGACTATCACTTTAATCTATGGTACTCCCTTATTTGCCTTCTACTTGCAAGGACCCAAGTAATAAGACTATTTCTGCTCATTTTTCTAAGTCATGTGAATGGAACACATCACATTTTTTCTTGCGACCACAACATTACAGTAACAAAATACAAGCATTATATAAGAACAATACTGCAACAAGTATTTCTAAAACATAAATCGAACATTTTATAGGTAATCAACAATATCATCACAAATCACTAAGGAATGCAAAGATATGTGTTACTATTTGAATTGATTTAAACACACAAATATCTTTAAAATTACAAACAGTATTATGAAAGAACTTAGATTTATTGAGAACTGTGGTAATTCCTGATATTTTGTGTTTCTATCTAAATGTGCTGTGTATGGTGCATTCTGTAAAGATGTGGTTTACTGTTAGGGGTGTTTACAGCTGCTGCGCTCGGGCGGCTCTTCATTGGATATTACATAGTAGGAATGCGCTAACTTGGTGTGTACAATTCTAAATCTTGTCATTAAAACTTTATCTGTTCCTTGTAGCTTATATATGACTGGCATGTATTTGTGGTTTTTTAGGTTGAATGCAATATAAAATCAAAACATTAATCGGCTCTTTCGCCAAGGTAGGAACCTGTGCGCAAATACTATGAAAAGCATTTCAACCGGAGTATATTTATTCAACGAGGTAAATTAGCAAATAGGAATGCATTTTAAGGCACATTGTGAGTGAAATTTTGACTATAATCGGTAAACATTTTGATAAACGCTTTTTATAGAATATAATTCTTGGAAACGTTTTGGTATTCATAGAGATTAAATATTTAGCAGACTCCCCCTGCCTGGAGCTCTATACCCATTTATAAATTATACAATACACCGGATTCCTAGTAGACTACTTCATAAAACAGGGTTTTTCTCAAAACTACATTTTCACTGTCTTTCAAAATATTCCACGCTCCTCAATCTTGGTTTAAATATACAACTAAAATTTTCCAGAATGTGCAGAATCTATTGTAATATAATATCGACAAAAGTATCCTAACGCCAAAAGTGAATTTAAATAAAATTATGAAAAATGATAAATTTTATAGACTAAAACTTCTAATTTAAAATATCAATATTCAGTAATGATATAAATTAAAATATCATCGCTTAAGTTTTTGTATGTGGTTCAGGTATCAATTGAGAAACTGAAAACCACCTTTCTCAAATTTTGAAACAAATGGAACATTTTTAAAAGAGTAAAACTATTACATAATAAAATGTATGAAATAATTTACATATTGTGAAGTATGTTTATAATTTGAGATATTGTATTCTTATTATCACAACACCGTGGAATCGCAGTAGAAGTTTCAGAAACATCTATATAAAACATCTACATTTGATTATCACTCCTAGTGTTCCTTAAGACCAGAGAACATTGTTTTAATGCAGAAAGAAATGGTTCGTGCACTATTCGTGCACTAGCATCTATGGCTCAATTTAGAGAGGTCGTGGGCTTAAACCCGTGTACTGATCGATCTATTTCGGGAATTTCTGAGGTTTGCCTAAGTCGCCGGATTCCACATCCACCATCCATAACAATTTCACAGTGACGACGAAGTTACTGTTAAAAGTGAGAAAGTTTTGCGTAGGAATACGTTAATACTAGTAATGATAGGTAACAGGATAACAAATAAGGTTCCCGTAGAAATAACAAATAAAATTGAGAGCGCAAGTGTTGTTCGTTTGTTTTTGGGTTTTTTTACACACATTGGCCTTCAAGGTGTAATCTAATTGGCCATCAAGAGAGATAGAATGACTTACATAGAGCATTAAACAGAAACACATAACACTAAACATCCATGCCCATAGTCGGATTCGAACCCGCGGCATCTACGCGGCAGCGACCTCGGCTACTGGGGCCGCGAGAAAAGTCTTGATCACAGAATAGTAAACGCGTGGTGGAAGCGGGTGGAGCTTTTGAAGGAAGGTGCTGAAATGAACGTACACTGGTGTGCGGATGAAATTAAACTACGCAATTTGCAGGTAAGAGTGTTTCAGGGAAACTGGATTTCCTTGGGAAACTCGATGTCGTCTTATGTGTAACAAGAAGCGATAAAGAACCTCTCGTGCATACACTAAGGTGGATTTAAGCCTGGAATAACAAGGCGAGGCTGCCGCAAATCGCAGTCTTAATACAGTGAAACAGAAGGAAATAATGGTGTTTGCCTTTCATAATGTCTGGATCAGTAAGCGGTACAAGAGGCCTTAAACCTTAGCTTCTTCAACGGGACGGTAACATTTCTATTCGTGTAACAAAACCGCAAACCATATTTTATTGCTAATTTTCGATCTTAGCTGAATAATTGTATCACCTATAATGCGCTATACTGACAGTTTAAACTTGTTTTACACATTGCGCCGGTCATTACCACTCTGTATGTTTAACCAATTGGTGTAACTAAATTTAAAATCAACAAGGAAGCTGGCCCAGAACGGGGTTTATTACAGAATCACTGGAAAAATGCTAAAACACCCTTTAAACATTTCAACAAAATATGATTAAAATGCTTTATTACAAAGGTGAATTATATGATCAAAGGTTCCCCTTCCTTTAGAAATGTATTACAATTAATGCTTGAATATTATTCCATTATGGGCACGGATGTTCAGTGTTGCGTGTTTGTGTTTATGTAAGTCATTCTCTCTCCCCTGATGATCAGTGAGACTAAGCCTGAAGACCAAATATGTGTTTAAAAAAGACACTTTCTCCCCTTTCGTTTTTGAAAATGGTTTATATTCTCTCAACCACTTACTTATAAGTAGAGAAAGTATTGTATTCCACTCAAAATGTCAATATCCTAATAGTTTCCTCCAAAACATGATGGCTCTCAAACGGGACCGCTCCTCTCTGCCACTGTGAAATATCCACTAGTAAACAAAAGACGAGCCTGCACTAGAAATGAGAGGCAACGTAGTAAAATCTCTATTTTCTGGAAGCTCGAAGACTCTACTTGCAAGAAATTCGTGCCCCATTTAAGGGACCAGTAAGTGGAAGTCTTGACAACAACGAGGGTAGGTTTCTAACCGCAAACCACCTAAATTCAAACTTCAAAGTCTCGCTGAGGGTTATTATCTTCTGAAAAATAGTATATGTCAGATTGTGAAGTCCACAGCCAGCCACAAAACATTTTAGAAGACGACAATTCGGGTGTGTGTGCGTATGTGACTGTGTGTGTGTGTGGTTGTGTGTGCGTGTGTGTGCGCGTGCGTGTGAGGATGTGTGTGTGGGTGAGTGTGCGTGTGTGGATGTGTGTGTGGATGTTGATGTGTGTGTGGATGAGGATGTGTGTGTACGTGTGTGGGTGTGTGGGTGTGTGTGCGTGTGTGGATGTGTGTGTGGGTGTGTGTGCGTGTGTGGATGTGTGTGTGGATGTTGATGTGTGTGTGGATGTGGATGTGTGTGTGCGTGTGTGTGTGGATGTGTGTGCGGGTGTGTGTGCGTGTGTGGATGTTGATGTGTGTGTAGATGTGTGTGTGCGTGTGTGGGTGTGTGGGTGTGTGTGCGTGTGTGCGTGTGTGATGCACTTAATTACAATTTGGTGATTCTGATTATACAAGAAATGGATATGGAGTTTTATTTATGGACGCTCTTTAACTACTGTGTTTCTCAGGGTCCCATTCTATAGTGGGCCTGAAACAGTGCTTAATTTTACTCAGAGGTCTCTTTATCAGGATTGATGTTTTTTTATGTGCCGTTAATCTATGATACAGAACCAACGGATTTCCGAAGGAAGCAAAGCTAACGATTTCTACGCCTGAAAAAATGCATCGTCCTCCATAGGTTTTGAACCCGCGAAACTTTAAAATTAGGGTAGCCTCCAGTGCTACCTCGGCTTTTCTTAAACGTGCCTCAGAAACCTGCAAAACGGGTGATTCTATTGTACTCACTAATGGCTTTACACCGGGGGAGTGGAGTGGTATGGTGAAATGAAATGGCGTGTTATTTATGGACGCTCTTTAACTGCTATGGTTCTCAGCGTCCTATTCTATACTGGGCGTGAAAGACCGCTTAATTTTTCTCAGATGCCTTTCTATCAGGCTTGAGATTCTTTTACGTGCTGTAAATCTACGACACGAGACCCACGGCTTTACTTCCCTTCCGAAGGAAGCCATGCTAAGGATTTTTACGCCCGGAAGAATTCATCGTCCTCCGCCGGGTTTGAACCCATGACCTTGGGTATATGAAGTTATCATGATAACCATTACACCACGGAGGGCGACTGATATGGGTAAGCAAAGTTTGACTTCTTAAGGAGGGGGGGAAGTTTGAGATTCTCGACAGACAGTACATGGAAATAAAGTTATAGCCGAGCTAACTTCAGGAAATAACAATGGGCAACTAGACAATTCAAATACTAGACAATTCAAACACCAGACAATTAAAATACTAGACAATTCAAATACTAGTCAATTCAAATGCACAAAACACTTTGCGCGAAAAATGTTTTAACACTATTCAAATAATTGCTTGGGGAGGGGGAACCAGAAACATCCCCTGGGAAAGGGCTGAACTCAAAGGTTGTCTTTCTTTCATGAGGTCAATAAACCGATCCTTCGTCCCTCTTCAGGGCCAGAAGGCAACTAGCTGTCACTCCTTCCTTCTACACTCATAGATACTTGTGTCGTGTAGTGTCGTGTCGTGTAGTGTAGTGCAGGTGTGCCGGAAGGTATTCCACACTTCAGCCGTTTATTTGCTTTTTATACGTCAGACCCCAGCAGGACAGGATGAGATGAGAGTAATTACAGCCCACAGCCGGAACCGGACGGTGGGAGGAATCCACCGTGGAGGAGTCCCTAACAGTTTCCCAAAGGTTCTTCATCTTGGTTCGCGGGGAGCGCTAGGAGCACACGTCTCTATTCTGACGAAACGCCCCTGAGTCTACAGACGACTTCCAATGCCATCCCGCCGCCGGGAGCTGGATATCAAAAGCGCAGTCACCTCAACCAGAGGACACCATTACCGCAGCCTTCACGGACGCTTGGACCTCTGAAAGAGACCGAATGGATGAAATGGAGATTAAATGAAGAAACGTCCTCAGCATTCGTCTAGTGACCCGGAAAACCCCTGAAAGCACCTATGGGTCGTAGAGATAGGTCGAGGTGAATCCACGAACGATATGTCTGAGCCAAATCGGTAGGATGTTATGTTCCCGACTGATTGTGTGGTTACTTGAGCATAAAAAAGATTTTACACGCATGTATTCATATTTTATACAACTAAAATTTAGTGAATTGGAGCTTCACCTGAATAACGCCACTGTTTTGTTATAATGTTGTATAAATAGAAAACTATAAGAAATAAACGTTTGCTAAAATAAACTTGAGTATATAATTTACCCGTCCGATAATATTTTCTGTTCTTGTGAATATTTATAATGATTAACAAATAATACGCAAATGCAAAATTAAGCTTCCATGTGGATACTGTGTAGAAAAGCTGCGAAAATGAGTAAGTGGTAGAGGACTCCTGTGATTGCTACATATCAGGATCTACTTGTATATCGGTATGTACTTCATCTCGTGTCCCAACGGGTTGTTCTCCCTCGTACATCTCGATGAATTATTCCTGCAGTCTTTTTTATCCTCGTCTCAGGTCCAGCTCGAGGGAGATGATGATCTCATTACTATTTTGCAGCCACCAGTGTGAAGTGATGCAAACATGCAGCGGTACCCTCTCTGGTCATTTCTGCGAATTAATGACCCTTTAGATTAAGAAGTTGATGGTCATTTTGACGACCGAAGAATTTTTCTGTAGCGATCCGGTGCTAGAACAGTAATACATAATTTATTATTCAAGTAAACCCCCTGTATAACGGTCATTTATTTGGAAATCTATTAAATGAAATATCCTTTAAAATGAATACAAATATCTTTGTTTTTCTCAATCAAAAGAAATGTTCAAACAGTAAAAGAACAGAAAATCCGTATAAAAGCTTTCACACTAATGCATGCCTTTTGAAAAGCATTAGTTAAGTGTAACTTTCATATAAACAATTTTACTTAAATGGAAGTAGCATAATTGTTAAGAATATCTCAAGGCTTTACTTTTAGCAGATAGATGTCATATCTGAGCTCAACAATCTCGATATAATAATTGTGACGTAGGTAAAGACACCCAATAGTGGTAAACTACCATGCATCCACTTCAACATTAATGTGGCTCTTATAAATAATTTCTCTTAGTAATACTATTCGTAATTCATTTGACATACCTGTGTTCTTATTAAGCAATTTTTATGCCATAAGGAACTTTAAAAAAATGCAAGAAAAAACGATTAAAATTTACACTGATCCCAGTTACCACCAAAATCCGTCAAACCGAAATGATAGTATTCAAAGGCGTCTGAAATGCACTTTTTGGAACTGTGGGAAGTGCTGGTATTTATAAATAATCCAATGCCAATTTAACAAATCTGGATGAAATAGTTTCCTGATGATCTTTTCGATGAACCAAAAACGAAAGCAGAAAGATTACAATTGTGGAATAATCGAAAGCATTGATACCAAGTGATGTTAAGACGATCATTTGGTGTTTTATGTAATGCGGCTAAGTAAATGTTTATCACAGAAAATTACTAAAAATCACTAACTTCGTTTAGTAAATGTTACGGAAATTAGTAATATTCCTGTTATTTGTAAAAGCAGCACGTTTTTACCTGGAAAGCCTTTGTCTGGTATGATGCCCTAAAGTGGAATTAAAACTTTGAAAGCCAGGAATGTTAAGTCAGAAGAAATTCATCGTCAACTTATAGAGGCTTATGGCGAAAATATAAAAAAACAGATGGAATTGTGAAGCAAGGACTGGGCGGTCTTCTGTTGTCACTGATGGTTTGGTTGAACAAGTGAATAAGCAATGCGTGAAAACAGCCGGTTTGAAAGAAACTGTCCGGCAGAATTGTTGTAAAAGCATCGAATAAAATACATTTCATTTCTAATCAGTGAAAGAAAGGGTTACATATGTGTTGGAGTTTTAATAAAGAGAGATTTTGTTTTAGTATCTAGTACATCTGTGAAATTTGAAATACCCATAGAATTTAAGGTATTTTGTTGAACGTTTACCTCTTATTAGTAATAATAATAATCTTATTATAAATAATAATAATGACATGTTTCCCTTGTGTCAAAATTCTATCTTGCAGGGATGTTTGAATAAGAGGTTTTAATTTTCTTAATACGTTGTTCTATTGAAAATGGCCCCAGAATGAATTTTGTTTGACAGAAAACGAGTTTAAAAATAGGTCTATTATATCACATTATTATCATTATCATCATGAGTATGATTATTATGCTTATGACTATTGTGATTATGATGATGATTATGATTATTATTAACTCCTAATTATTGTACTAACTTTATTATCTTTTGTATTCTGAAAATCTCTTGCTTCTTTAAAACTTCATTGCTCAGAATTGGCGCAATATTTCTAAAAATTACCTATGTGATCATATGCCTATTTAGAGAAGCTTCACATACATTTCGACACAAGGTAGTAAAGAGTTGCATTTTGTTGACATTTTTGAAACGAAAAAGTGAAGAAATGATCAACGTTTTCGATAAAACAAGTTTTAATGTCCAGCGTACCTGTTAATAAGCATGTGTCTATGCATTTTTTGTTGTTGTAGCGTTTAACGCCCGCTTTAACTACTTGTGCGACCACAGGCGATGACACTGATGATACATGAATGAGGATGGAGCACCGGTGGAATGTGATGGCGGGGGAAACCGGAGAATCTGGAGAAAACACGCTCCTGCGCCGCTTTGTCCATTTCAAATCTCACATGCGGTCGCTTGGGTCCTAAGCCGGGCCGTGTAGGTGAGAGTCGAGTAGTCTAACCACTCGGTAATTTAAATGCGCCAAGTATAGCAAGTGATATAATTTATTAAAGTTTAGAGTTCAAAACATTTTAGTTCACAGATGCATTACCTTAAACGGATCAAAATTGTCAGTGGGGCTTCCGGGATTTATCCGAGAGGTACATCACGTTTGTGAAGCAGAAATCTATTGCAATGAAGATATTAAAACATACAATGAAGACATAATATTCTTAACACGAACGTAATTTGCTTACCAGCGCGCGTACCCCTGACACGCAGTCACACTCAAGGTTGAATTCCTAGCCCAGGGAATATTTGAGGTATATTAAACCCGCTTACTAATTTCTGTTCCAGTTGTACAGGTCTTTGCAGGAATTCGGTTGATATCCAGAATTCATTTACGAGGATTGAAATGGGCAGGGGAGTTGCAAAGAGCTTTGTATATACGACCGGGTCGATATATCGAACGTACTATTCTCTACCTGCATTCTGATCTCAACACATGACTGCGAGTCCTCGCAAGAGTTTGCTATTTCCGCAGCCTTTCTTCCCTTTCCCCTATATCCGTTTTTATAATAAAAACTTCCCCTTTCGAAACAGAGGAATTCCAGTTAGTTGGCAAGCTCGTGAATTAAATTCCTACGCTGCTAGATTAAGAGCATTTAGCGCAGTTTTCACGATATTTTTCATAAAAGTGTGTTTATAACAGCTGTTCGTCCTCGTCCCTATGCTAGCTCGAGGGTTGTATAATAGCTTTGTGGCTCTAATCATAGTGCGTTCACTCCTCACGAGAGAATTCTAATTAGTAATAGATGGGAAGCGATTTGGCATCGAATCTGAGGTTATTGTACCTACGCCCCACGAAGAAACGCCCCTGGGAGAGAGGGATGAGGAAATAAGGTACATCGAGCGGCGGAACCAGGAGCTACGCACAGCAATGATAGGGTCATTTAAGTTTTCACATTGAAGCAACCCGGCAGTCAGACGGGCAGACCAGGGCCTCCGCCAGGAGCACCCCTCATCCCGGTACCCAGCCCAAGTCGGGGGGACGGAGATAGTCACTTTGTCCTTTCAGCCTGCCACGTCACATAATCGCTTACACTCCCAACCCTGAAAGAAACCAATGGGATGAATAAAATCACAATTGAAACATGGACGGACTGGTGGTTCGGGGGATGAAAATAACCTACCCAGCATTCGTCAGGTAACCCGGGAAAACCCCTAAAACACTACGGGTCTGGTGGGCCGGGCACGTGAAGCGAACCCGCGCCTTCCGAATGTGGACTGCAGACGAAACCTCCTGCACCATCCCGCACAGATAATTAGTAATAGTTCAATAAGTTCTAAATATGCCATCAAGGCAAGAGGAGACTGGGTTCGTAATTTTGTTTTGCGTCTTGCACCCCAAATAACTTATTAGCTACACAGACATTTTTAACTAAACCCCCAAAAACCTTATACATACTGTGTACACTTGTGTGCAGAAAACGTGATCTATTCCGCTAGATTGCAACATATATTTTCCTTTCACAGTTTACGTTTACCTAACATAATAGTTTTGGCTGTCTTAAAATAAGACCCACTTATCGCTACTTCATTCTGTAAGAGGGGAGGGTAACGAAAGTCGCACGCAGCAGGTGATTGCTGTCAGCTACTGCCTAGTCTGAATAAAACAAGCGAAACGTGTTGTGGCGTTACAGGTCAGCTATTAGAGTACTTTTTACAGACAGGAAAATATGGAAATGTTATAATATGTTTGTTCCTATTTATTTCGTTGTCTTTTATACTGTACCAAGATGGTGGTAGAAGAGGAGGGAAACCTCTGCAATTCGATACAAAGGAAACGGCTTGTTTGGTACATAAGTTCATCATTAATGAACTAGTAAGCGTAGGAATATGAAAAAAAAAAAAAAAAAAAAGAAGCAAAAACAATATCCGTTACACAGGTCTTGGAAGGAACTGTCGCAGTCACCGTGAATCTCAAACTTCAGTGTGCACAATGCTGCAGGAAAAGAGGCCAGCATACGAAGATAGGGCCATTGTTACAGCTCCAGAGATGAAACAAACACAATTGATGACATGTTGGAACATTTAACAATAATTTACAAGAAGGTGACTCTGGAGCAATGGTGAGCTTTAAAGACTACGGCAATAATCAAGCATCCTAGGACAATGGAACTGATAACCTGCTGGGACCGACCAAGAAACCATAAACCGTATGTAAGGCGCTGAGTTTGAAAGTTGCAGGGAAAGCTGCAATATAGTCACTAGAAATCATTAAGGAAGTTGCCTGGAAGTGGTACTGCTTGGGATTAGGCAGTCGAGCGTTACCTACAGCAGTGCTAGCAGTAGTGTGCTCTCCTTATAACCATCATGTTTCAACATAAATCATACATTCCACACAGCTTATCATTTCTATATTTTAGTGGAATGAAACAATTTTCAAGCAGCAAAAGCCCACCAGTAATTGATATGATCCGCAACTTGATGCAATGATCGGCTATAAACTATCTATTTTTAATGTATGTAAATAATTAAGTATGGGCTGGTCGAATGTAATATAACACCCCGACGTTCCTGTAGAGAGGTATTACGGTGACAAATGAGTAACTTGTATTGCTCAAAGAACATTCATTTCAAGTGGTTTCTCTGAGATAAATATGGAGACAAAGTTCTAAAATCATCCCCGACATCGAAAATAATGTACTTCTGCAAGGAATGTTAATTTGTGACATACTTCAAAAGAAAGAATCCATTCAATGAAGCAGTTATTTAGAAAGAGGTAAAATCTCCACGTTGAAGTTAACTGTAGCACATATTTTGGTCCATAAGTATTTAGATAGGCAGTGCCGTGATTTGGAGGTTTGACCACTCCCTTCTGACCAAGGTGGTCCGGGTTCAATCCCAGGGGACCGTACGTAGGATTTAAGGAGGACAAAGCGGCGTTTGGGTGGATATTCTCCAGGTTTTCTAGTTTCCCAAGAGAATCATTCTACAAACTACTCTATCATCAATTTCTTATCATTCACTTCACTTTCATATTATGTTATCTACTTCCTTCACTCTGATGGCTATATAAGGGTATTTGCACATTCAAGTGGTGCGCTGGGTGACGCCCACATAGATTTTCTTTAAACATAGTTTTCCGTAACTTGAATTTTTGTTTAAGTTATGAGTATATTTCTCAAACTATTGAGTCTATTTTAATGAGCATATTATCGTAGTTACTGTAACATGTATTTTACAAACCTAATACCTTATTATTAAAAAAATCGTAGTATAACTTTTAAAACAATATATTTGTGTACAAGAGCTTTTAAAATAATTACCACAATTCAAAACAATTTCTTTTGAATACAGTCAGGGAGGCGCCATGGTGGATTAGTTAGATAGCTCGCCTCCTATCCAAGTGGTCTGTGTTCAATTCCCAGGGACCGCATGTGGGCTTTGTGGTGCACGAAGCGTTGTCTGAGTTGAGAAAGACGTGAGATTGTAACCATAAAATATTATTAGTTATTTTGGTGAGTTTCAATACCGAGTGATTACATTGCTTACCTATCACAATGCGGCATTTATGTTTTGTGGTGAGCAAAATGGCGTATGGGCGGGTTTTTTTCCCCGTTATTCATTTCACCAATTGCACCATCATCACTGTTCCTATCATTCATTTCGTCTATATATCATACAATCTACTTTCTCATGTCCGTATCCGGTATTTGGCTGATTCTCCCATCCCTGGATCTATCTGATCCATAGCCTGTCAGGAATCTGACCTCAGATATTAGTTTGTAAGTCTTGGGTGTAAGTCCTCCATAGGAGGCGAATACGCAGGTGAGAGGGTGAAAGAATACAAACAGAAATGTATAAGTAAATGTTACGAATTAACTACAGATATTGCTTAATATCCAGAAATTTATTGAAATACGCTTTAATATTGTTATTATTGAAATACGCTTTAATATTGTTAAAATAACGCGACGGAAAGTATTAGATGGGCCATTTTTTTTTTCAAAAACCTGTTATTAGTCATGAGTCTATTTGGAGACTATTTTAAATTATGATACAGTTGTTTGTAGCACTGGAATTACGAAGCACTACTGAGCATTCGTACAAAATGTAATTTTCATTTGAGCAGTAGAGGTCTAGAGTAATTCAACTAAACCTATGAATTGAGAAACTTAAATCGTACAAGAATCAGTACCCAACGCTCTTAAGCTTGTAGAGTGCAGGGTTGAAAACATAGTATCCTGGCGATACAATGCTCAATGGTTTATTTGGGTGGGGGAATACTAAACTTCCTCTAACACAGGCAACCCCAATTCCTTATCTGTTTCGCACCCTACCTAATGTTTATCGTACTGCCCCTTTTTCCTTCGCTCCTGAATTTGAACCCGACTGTTTTCTTGTTTGTGTTGAGTACCAAGCTTTTGAGTCAAACTAACATGAGAAAGCTCGTTCAGAGGCTGTTGGGACCTCCTCTGCGAATCATGCCTTTCAGCCACTTACGTGAGATGTTTCCGAACTCCTACCTATTGCCACTCACCTAGGCCTATACCTTGTTCTACATAGGCAAATGCGTATGTCGGACTAATTTTAACCTGCAACAGATTGGCTCACTCATGGCTGGTGCGAATCACAGATAAGTTTTTTTTTTTTTGTTTTTTTTTTTTTGCAAACAAAATGGAAAACTAGAACAAACAAAAAAAAAAAAGCTAGGTAAATAGAAGCTACGGTGCGTTTCCAGTGGACTATAAAGCTTTTTATGGATAATAATTAATAACATAAAATGGAAATCGTACTCAGTCCTTCCCCAGAAGACTGCTTTGTGCATTAGCCAAACACTAAAAGATGGCCTAGCTTTCCCGCATTTGACATGTGCAGATAAGCCTTTGTGCGTCAAGAGAGTAACAAAACATAAGGGAACTATTTTAAATAAAAGCCCGCCAGTGGAAAACTGGCGAGACAGACCTTCCTTCTACGCCTCGCAATGACCGTCCACCGTTCCCGCGGATAAGAAAGACTGGAAAAACGATTGTTTATTTTCATATATCTTGTGAATTGCTATGAAATTTAATTTTTATATCTTCCTCTTGTTAATCGAGATAAAACTTTGTACAAAAAGCTACATTATACATTTCGTTGTAGGTACAATGGAGTAAGGTTTGCAATACACAACAGAAGGGGACAGCTTACGCTCTGCAACTTACATAGATTTATTTTGCCTGTCACCCTCTAAAGAAATGGATGAAGTGAAAGAACCACAGGAGACTATGGTTCCAGGAAGGCAGGTCACAGAAGTGCGCGAAAGTCCCTAAGAATTTCAGACTCCACTGCTGGAATTGTTCACTGAAGCCCATGAGTGACTCGTCGATCAAGCAGTCCACTACTTCGACAGGGAGTATTCTTTCTTTGAATAAACATCCGCGCCAATTATCGCCAGAATCTTCACAACAAGAACTGAGAAGGAAACGGTAATCAAGGAAAGGAAATCATTGTATATCAGAAAGCACCTCGCATTTGCCTGCTGGCTAGGGAAAACCAGGGAAAAAACAAGGACATACTGGACGGTCGACGGAATCGAATCCGTTATCTCCCGAATACGAGACACTCACATTTCCGACGGAGCCATCTTACTCTAATAGTGGAAAAGAGGAAGCAGAATGGATAGTTCGATGTTTAAAATTGGTCACTGGCCTTGAGATCCCAAACCCTTTTCATTACAGTGCAGGAAATAATTGAATGAAACTGTACCTTAAAATGACACATGTACTTACAAATTAACTTTATAATAATTAGAAGTGTAAAAATTACAATATTCAAAGTGTAGGTTTCTGTTTTCTGTACGATATTGTGTCTCCAAGTCATTGAAGCTTTGTTGCAATAAAATGCTTACACCATTTTCCAACAATCAGAATTGGATGACTGATTATTGAAAAGCCAGAACAAAGTCACACAGTGGTGTATATACTGTTAGGAAGATGGACATAAAGTTGAATTTTGGTTGACCATTTTCAGCGATTCTTTACCACTGTATTATCTATGAAAATTGAAGAATTCATTTGGAACATAAATATTGCATACTTAGTCTTTATGTGTGTCTTTTCCATTATTTAAATCCTTGAGGTCTCGTTGGCTGGAAAACGGAATTTTCAGCAAGAAAACTTATTAATGTAATGTGTTTATTAGAGGCATATATGTATAATATTCCAGCAAATATATATATATATATATATATATATATATATATATATATATATATATTGCATATAAACTTTAGAGCCAACGCCCATAAGTTTCCTATCTAAAATGATATATCTGGTACTTGTCTTCAATCTTGCCAATTTGTGCGGTTGAATTCTGGGACATCAAATGTTTACTACAGCATAAAATGTATTAAGGGTTAGTAACGGCAATGATAAAACCGCCATGGACCGTGATCTGAATATGAGTGAGTATTTTTTTTAAATATAGCTCCAGTCTGGTCGGGACTCCAGCGCTGTTTACCCTAGTTGTATTTACCTAATTTGTTTTACTTTGTTTGGTGTATGATTACTGCATTTCTGTTTTCTTCTGTTACATACACATATACACAAGCATATAACATCCATGCCCAAGGCGGGTCTCGAACCCACGATCCCCTGCGCTACGAAGCTCCAAAGCGAGACGCCTTGGCAAGCACGGCCATGGGGACCGACTGAGCCAAGATGTTGATGGACTTGGAGGTTTCATTCTCCGTTAGGTGAAAAATGTTGTCAACTTTATTTGAATTTTACCATGACCTTCATGTTTTGTTGCGTTACTCATTATGATTTACTCGTACTGCAAAAAATGTAATGTACGATAAGCACCTAGCTGGGACGGAGAAGTTTCAGTGCCAATGGCATAAAACACCTGAAGGGTATACTTCTTCGTAGCCCTCGAAGTGGTTTCTGAAATGCGATGTATCACACTGGCGTGCTATGTACGAACACATTAAAATTGTAGACACAGTTCACAATTTCCGAAACGCTATCATCATTATGTCAAATGAACTCCAAATGAACCACAAAGTGAACAACCATCTCCATAGTAAAACAAGCACCTACATAAAACCTGTTAAGAACTATTCACTAGGAAGTGAACAGCATTTTACCTTTTCATCTCTACATGATAGGCAAATAAGAAGACGTTTTGAGAAATAATACATTATCCGAAATATAAAATACAACAGTTAACCAAAGGAACTGATCCATATGTGACCCGCAGCACCCTTGTATAGATTGCATCGACTAACTACAGCAGCTCAAATGGTTAAAACAATGCTATGTTTTCAATAAATCTAATTGTTTGATTAAATTAATCTGTGCAGGTTCCTTGACACAACATTACTGCATGGAATACCGAACGCTACGTAGATTACATTCAGTCTTTCGGAATAGTTTGTGTTGGAGGGTTCATTGTCTACATTAAATTAAACCTGCTAATGCTGGTCAAATTATGCACTTCTTTGAGTAAAATAACATTTAAAATGCAGGTGCTTTCCATTCACATGACTTTCTCTACATCTCTGTAACAAATTATTGTTAACAAGCTTGTTCTTCAATCTACTTCATAATTATCGAAATAAACATTAACAGAAATTGTACTTATTGCTTAGTCCCTTTTAAGTAGAAAGGAAAAACTCTAATGTTTTCCATTCATATGATGTCCTCTGGCTGTTTGGCAAACAAACGTTTTATTCAGGAGATTAATCTATTATCTACACCATGCTAATCAAGATAAACATAAGCAAAATTACTTATTATTAGCTTCCTTGTAAGTAGAAGGAGAATAAGAAAATGCACAGACTAAAGCGATAGTCTCGTCCTATAAAAGCCGGTCGCTATGTGAAACAATTGAAATTCAAATCTCTTTGCTTGCCAGGAATAACCAAACGACAAACGAAAAGAAACATGTCTTCCCGTTTCAGAAAAGTTGAAGTAGCTAAAATTGAAACCAATAATTCGGAATTCGCCGAAAACGGTTAGCTCTACAAACAAATTGTATGTGACATAAATTGTGTGTTTTAATGAGATCTAAATTTTTGTGTAGTAAGTTTTGTATATCTCTTACAACTTGCCAGTTATACCTAGGTGATCCAGAATGATAGGGGCTTCAGATGCTATTCTCAGGAAATTCAAGATATACATTTCGTTTGTCATAAAAATGTCTTAAACATAAGGTACGTTAATCAAAATCGTTAAAGCCAGTTTTGAGAAAATCAAAATGTTCGGAAAATGTTCCATGTAAAGGGTAGTTGGGGGTGGGGGAATCTTCTTAAAAATCTTCATGTCGCATTGTTGGAAAATACTGAACTTAAATATCAAGTTTGGTATTTAACGGACTTCTCGTTTTTGAGCTATGGTGTTCACAGACAGACATAGACACACACGCACAAACGGACCATTTTCTAAAAAAGCTTTTTTTAGATTTGGGGTGTCTCAAAATAAGTATTTCCGGTGTTATCTTGGTGCATCATTTTTCGGTGCAATGCAATAGCTTTTGTATACACAATGTTCATAGTACGTGTAGAGAAAGTAAAAAGTAAACAATGGAAACTTCAGAGAGCGATGCGAACTTTCTATCGTGGAATTCAATGGGCGCGCTATACCGACTCGCCCACCAGTATGTTACAGCACACTCCAGCTAACTGCACATGATTTGAAATCTGCCGAGCTGTTATCAGTGGCGTGCACACCCACAAAGAACAGGCAATTTCGCCAAATTTGCAAGTCCAATAGCTTAAAATATCGTATTATTTGTGCACCAATGCTGCATTCCTTCGGCTACTGCCATACAAATGAGGCATTCTGAATGAAAATGGGACAACACATTCGGGTCCTTTTGAAATATGGGCCAGACTTTGACATTTGGCAAAAGAAACATTAGGCCCCCAATTGCAAAGTGTTTATCTATAACCCCTCTACAATTCTCCCAATTTCTGCGGTTGAATTCTGGACTCATAGTGTGAAATAGCTGATATGTTTTACACAAGTTTTTGACCAGATTCGAGACGTACCTATATAATCAAAACCTTATGGTTTAATGTTAAAGTCAGGCCTACAATAGTTTTACAATAAATTGTGCTTGAGTATGATAATTGTCACAACACTGTATAATAGTGCATGTGTAGTGCGTAAGAATAAGATTATTACTAAGTTTAGTATTTTTCTGGTAATTAGTGTTTTATTTATGGTTTTCACACACAGACACACAAACTTTTGTATAATATTTTTTGGGTTTATGGGACCTCAAAACAAATATTCCCGGTCATTTCTCCGACTCAATTTTGGGTTAGAATGCAATTCGTTCTCTATGTATTAGCATAAGTAGAGACGAGTGTTCATACTGAAGAACGGTCAACAGCCGGGACGGAATTGTGAGAGAGACCACAATGACCACAATCCAGTCATACCAGTATGGAATCGGGAATCAAACCCAGTTCCTCCGCGAGCACTCCGCTAACGATACGTACGAGTGGGAAGGTAAAAAGGAATTCCTTCTTACTTCAATTGTGTACACAACATACTGCATAGTAGTAGCTGCGTTGAATTTCTACTTTCTCTACCGAGTATTATGTACGTATATAGTAAGAAGAGAAGGTATTGTATTCCTCCCAAAAATGTTATACCAGCGTTTTACCGGAAATACAGGGTTTGAGGACTCTGATTCTAAAACATTAATTTTTAGAAAAAGGTTCGTGTGTATGTATGTGTGTGTCTGAGTGAGTGGGTGCGATGTGTGTGTATGTGTTTGGGCAGCGTAACGCAAAATTTTAAGTTCGTTGAATACAAAACTTGATATTTAAGTTTACCATCTAACAAGAATATGACAAAGATTTTCAACAAAATTCCCCTACCCCAACTACACGGGGGATTTTGATGAAGATTCCATAAATTAACGATATTTTCATTAGAAACAAAATGCATATCCTGATTTTACTGAGAATAGCCTGTGAGGCCGTCTTCATTTTCAATGAGTTTTGCATGATTGGTAAACCGTAAGACAGAAACAAAACCTTAAATATGCAAAAAAAATGCGTATCTCGTTAAAACACTCATGTTATCTATGTACAATTTTGTGAAGTTTACAATTTCTGAGATGTTGCTTATTATTCATTTTAAAATTTTAATACTTAACTATTTTCTCAGATGGAAGTCGTTATTCACGTTTTTCATTCTGGACAAGCAAAGAAAACGAAATTTCCATTGCATACACAGATTTTACTTTAGAACTGACCGTGTGAATTCCTTTATGTCCCTCGTAATTAAAAGAATCTAAGTAGTAAACGTTAATAGAAAATGTCTTTACCTCTACTAGTATGAAGCAGATAGAAGGGTAAGCTTTTATAAGAATAGTTTTTGCAAATTAGATAGGGAAAGTCATGTAAATGGAACACTTTAGATTTATTAACATCTCCTGCTGGAAATTTGAGGTGCTTGTCTCCTGTCATCTCGGTATTGCTTGTCATTATTAAATTAAGGATCACATTGTTACCCTCCAACACTGCAAGCTAATGCTCTTCAAGGCGGAATATTGAGGAGCGTAATGGAGTGGTGGCATGCCAGTTGGTAATCACTGAAGCTTTTAGCACCTTCAAAGACTCGGATACTTCCAATGACTAAGAAGTGAAAGCTCCATGTGGAACCAAGAACCAGGTGCGGTAATTCACCATCAGAAATTATGTTTATTTTCTCCATAATTTCCACATACCATTAATACTACCCGGATTATTTTTTCCTCTAATATGGACCGTTTTAAAATATGTTTATATAATAGTTAATATTTAATAATTACGCAAATATATTGCTAGTTATAGGGATACGAGTGAGGTGAGTATTCTAACCCGCATTACAGTATTTTTTCTACGAAATCTAGATATACAATAAATATCTATTTAATATTTACATATCCTGCATAAGAAAGATGAACTCCGCCGACCACTATGCGTATTGTGCGCTTACGTCGATATAAAATTAATTTCGATTCACGGTGATAGTTGATTTGCAAGATGGAGACCGAGAAATTTTGACCTAGTGATAATGATCTGGAATTTAGTTCCACGCCTCTTGATAAAAGAGAAGAGGCGAGTAATGTTAAAAATTTGCTTCCACAGAAATCAAAAACACATCTACGAAAAGTTATATGATAAATTCATGTCGTGGAGAATAACGAAAAATGCAACTTCATTCTCATAGTTTACTTTAAAGAAATGTCAAAAACAATGAAATCCCCAACCTTTTGGACAAATTATTTAGTGTTGAAAAACTTCTCTAAATGTGAAACATGGAATTGATATATCCCAATATAAGAAGTTGTACTCCCTATTAAAACAGAAATCGGTAGGATACAGTGGGAAAAAACCGAAAATCTTTTCTGCAAATGAAATCAAAACCTTCATTGATGAAGCATCTGACAATACATATATACTGATGAAGGCATGTAAATACAACTGTTATCGTAAAAATAAATATTTTGGTTGGAATTAGAGCTAGCGCGCATTCCTTGGGCTATTGGCTTTCTCGTCTCTGTGATGTCAATGTCATAACTTGCTATATTTTGCTTACGTAATATTATGAGTTTAGATGCGAGAAATAATTATATATTCTTATATATAAATTAAATTCTTGGACGTTATTGTACGAGTAAAATAATACTGTAATTTAATGCAGATAAGCAGGCAGTGAACAGCAGCGCAAGCGTGAAGATCTATATCGAAATGAAATTCTGTATGGAAATGTTTTTATTTCGATATAGATCTTTAACAGTAAATGAACGCATTTCGGTATATGAGTATAAAAATTAGTTTTCGTTTACGACAAATGCACTATACATTTAGTATTGGGGAATATGAAAATATTTCATAAAAACTCAGGTTATTTCAAAATTAGGATTTTCGTTCGTTAGGAGTAATGTCCTACTACATTTACAACCCATCATCCAAAGACCTTAGTACATAGATCGATTAATATAGAGCGCAGACGGGATATCGTTTGAGAGATTGAAAAGTTAACGGTATTAAGGCGTTTAATGACGAGAGATATTGGGGGCGGATTGTGTATAGTTTTTTCCAAAATATGATGAGACAGCAGACAGCTCCCCCTACCGCTGGACAATAGTCATTAGCAACAAAAAAAAAAAAAAAAAAAAAAAAAAAAAAAACCACTAGAACGAGAGGCAACGTAGTAAAGACACTGCTTGCAAGTCGAGAATCGCGCCTTAGTTAAGGAACCAGAAAGTGGAAGACTAAACAACAGCTAGGGTTGGCTTCCAGCCGGACACCCTAATTCCAAACTTTGGAAGAAAATGCTGTACACTCACTTTGCGTTCATGACTTTTGTAACTACCATTCCCACCTTTAGTACTTTCTTTTCCCTGTTCAAAACCAATTCGGTGGGTTCACTTGCTGCTTGAGTCTACAAGTGAAGATGCAGTGAACTTCAGTATTTACGTACCCCATATTCCTTACCTAATGATTACTGCTGCTATATAGCCCTGTGAATCTCCAGATCTAATGGTATGTGATTTTATTTTTGAGGCATCCATAAGGAAACGCTGTACAAGTCTGATCACTACATATTGAAGAAATCAAGAAAAATACGAAATTATGCAACATATGTTACCGCGGCCAAACAAAATTATTTTGATTGGATGCATATTAATTTCAAATAAAAGATAAATTAAATTAAATTCGAACCAAGAAAAATTACACATATTAATTTACTTATGAATAAAAAGCCTGTTTCGTTAGGGGAGGACAATATTTAGTCAGCATTTGAACAGTTTTAGTAAGCGAAGTAAAGAGTACCTGTGCAGCTGACTGTAGCGTTCAGGGGCCAAGGGGCAAAATACCGTCTGAGCGGTAAGGATATATGCTGCAAAACCTGTAAATGGAGTATGTTTTACCTTTGCAAGCGAACATTGATAAGGGAAGTAAGTGTAGAATACAGATCCTCCATCTCATGTATCCATATTTTTAAACTCTGCTACTAAAAAACACTGAAACCAGACTTTTTCTAATTATATGCTTACGGTGTTTGTAAACAAATCGGATATGTTCAATTTATCCGACTTTTTTTACCTGCTTTGCAAACAAGCTTCTCACAAAGGATCATTCTTCTTTCTACTTCATGCTAATCGATTAAAATTAGCAGAATGGTTTTATTACTTAGTTCCTTTTAAGTAGAAGGAAACTAAGGGAATACAATATTTAGTCAAGTTGTTCCATGGTAGGCTCACATACCAAAGACCCCGGGTTCAAGCCCAACAGAGGACAGTGGATTTTTTCGGGCGTCAAATATCATTAGCATGGCTTCCTTCGAAGGAGAAGTATAGCCATTGGTCCCGTATCGAAGATTTACGGCATGTAAAGAGGTCTCGGAGAAAAATTAAGAAGTACTTCACGCGCAACATAGAATGGGACGCTAAGAATCACAGTAGTTAAAGAGCGTCCATAAATAAAACTTCATTTTATTTTAATTTCAGGGAATACACTAGTTTAAAACAGTAGTCTAAGATTTTAAATGCTGTAGCTACGTAATTCCTATTGCAATTCAACTCTTTGCATATTAAAGCAAATTAAACACGGAGGACTTCATGTTTAAGACAAATAATAAGTATTTTAAAATTAAACCAATAAAAATTAATATATCTCTAATGGTTGGGGGCGAAGACAAAAATGTATAGGACATAATTTTGTATTTTGACGAAATCTACTCTTACGGCTTATTAGCTATGCACAATGTCATTCAGAATGAAGACTTCAGGTGCATTCCCATAAAATTCAGGATATTCATTTTCTTTGTCATGTAAAGTCTTTATTATGGCATTTTAATCTAAATCGTCAGAGCCAGTTTTTGAAAATCGAAGATTTCCACAAATGTTCCATGTGAAGGGTAGTTTGGGGACGGGGGGATTTTTTTTTAAAAATGTTAATGTCAAATCTTTGGAATATACTAAAGTTAAATGCCAAGATGGACTTTTCCTGCTTGAGTCATGCTGTTCAAACACACACACTTACACAAGGTACTTTTTGTAAAATTACTTTTTGGAATAAGAAGACCTCAAAACATGAATTTATGATGAAAGCTCATGTTTGAATTTATGTTTGGAATACAATACCTTCTATACCTACTATGTACACTGTACATGTGTGATAGAGAAGGTATATATTTCCTTTCATCTCACTTAAATGTTTGGGTTGACATGATATGGTATTTGCATTATAATTTTAGGACCAAAAATATAAATACTATTTACACATATAAAGAGGTAATTCCTAAGAATATGTGACTCTGCTTACTAATATTGTAGCCAACTCGAGATAAAATACAATTAGATAATTCCTTAATGCTAAATTGCTTAATATTTCTTTAAAAAGCATCTACTTACCTCTCTGTTTGGGCAGTTTCTTATTACTTTCAACATTTCGTGGTCGATGCATGCTTATCAGGTTCTTAAATTTTACATTCCTTGAATAAAACAGAAATATTTCGCAGGAGATAAGAAAGCTTTACACTAGAGCAGGCATCACCAACTCGGCTTACTTTATGGCGCAACAAACCGGCTTGCTCCATGCATGAGGTGGGTAAACACGTGACAGCAGGGATTTTCCCTCTTCCTTGTACAGTGTGTCGTGTATCAGCTCATAATGCCGGGAACAGAAAGCAACGCAAGCAATCGGCTCCTACGTTTAAGTCTGTCTAGGAGAAATTTTTCTTATTTTTGGAATGTGGTAAAATAAGATTTTTCGGCAAAGTTCTGCACTCAGAAACGTCAAATTGCGGAATCATTACATAATCCATTCAGAAAAGTGGTCAATTACTGCGGAGAAGAACGTTTCTTTCGTTTTGTTTTCGATACCAGTTAATTACCATGATGTCTGTTATTCACTGTTGTAAATGTAAAAGTTTTTCGTTAAAAATTAATTCTTGGGCTTACTGTTCGGGATACAATGTCATTACAATGGTGTTAGCCACTTAAGGATATTCTATTATTATGTTAATATTTTAATAACTACCACATTTTGCAATTCGTTACATTACGAATACTAATTAGCCTCAAATCTATGAAAATATGTCCATAGCTGAAGTATAAATATTTATGAAAGAAACATAATTGCTCTACCAATAATGATACAATAGGTGTATTAACCTATACAAAGTGGATTACTTATTTCAAATGCAAAGCGTTGCATGCTGCCACAGCAACGAAGGAATTGTCTGTTCTTGCTTTCGGCGTAGTGCACAGTAGGTAATTCGCAGGAGCATCGAGCAAATTTTCTTTCTTCGTTTTACTCAAAGGGCACCAATTGGTGACACCTGACCTAAAATGAAAATTTTAATAGATTATAAATCAAAATATATTGTTAGCACATGAGATCTGAGACTACACATTGTGAAATGAAACCTGTGCACGCAGATAGGGAATTCTATCCTGTCTTATCAGCTTACCTGATAGCATTATCCAGTATAATCAACAGATATTGTTAAAACAAAATATCAACCAACAACTTTACGCAATGTTCTGCATGACTTTTGTTAACATATACATAAATCATACAGACTCGCCATGTAATGGAATTTAAAATCTCCCATCAGATGCTAGGAATACCTCCCTGTATACTATTAATATTCATGAATTATGTTAATGATCCCTGAACGTCATGGGTATTAGTTGGATCACAAATGCAATTAGCTGGAATATGGAGCTCATTGAAGGGCTTCTAGTTTAGCTAGAGCTAGTTTGAGAGTCAGTCTAAGACTTAGTGGTGTGTTTATAATGTCACCTTCAAACACTATAAGAAAGAGAATTCCTAATCCGGATATAGAGGTTGTATTTAGCAATGTATACTCTAAATCTTTTTTTAGTTTTGTTTTTCTCGTAGTCGACTTACCCTCCCCGTATTTAGGATTTACACCCCCTAGGACGCTTACAAACGGACACCTAGCTGATCAGAAGCCTGTCGGGGAGCCAACGGCACGAAACCACAACATGGAGAACCTGGAACGATGGTCAGCCCGTAACCAGCCAAGAGCATGAAGAATCGGATGATACGAAATACAAGCTAAATGTATGATAGAAAAGGTGATGATGGAGGAAATGGGGAATGAGTGGCGGAGGAAACGGAAGAATCCGGAGAAAACCCGCCAAGACGCCACTTCCTCCACCACAAATCCCACATGCGGGAATCTTCAAACTCTTTACCCCGTAATAGCTTTCAGGTTAACCAGAAAGTTTCAAAATGTAGAACAGAAGTTTGATTTTGTGGATAACTAAGCCAATGCTAGGAAGGTATCTTTTCTAAAAAAATTGAAAACCTTTTCGCTGTATCTGAAATCAATTCTGATTTCTCTAGTACGTAAAAGTTAAGACGAGGTTTTGCTTTAAAACAACTAATTTCTAATTTCTTTAAAATAAAAATCACTTTACAAAATGAAATGAGGGTATTCGTTGGCTGTGCTGAAAGCTTTCTCTATATCCCTGATGTCATAAATGGAGTATGGCTTTTATGCATCAGACTATCGGGATAATTATAGTTAAGGTACACGAAATGTTTTATGGATGCTGAGTGGAGTAAACATTGTATCGAAGTACAAACTGAGGTTTTAACGGCCGGTGTCTTGAATAATGAAAATATATTCTGTGCTTGTACACCTTGGTCCGTTGGGTCTCAAGGTCCCGACGTTTCGACAAGGACTGCGCTTGGCATCTTCATAGGTGATCCGGTGGCTGGGCAGAGCCACTGGCGAAACGCCGGGAACTTCGACACCCAATGGACCACAGCCTACAAGCCCGGAAATGAGGTTCATTATTCATTGTATCGAAGGCTTAAGAGAAGAGTATTGAGTTTTAAGCCTGGGAATCAAGATAAAACTGCTAAGAATTTTAATTTAGAGCATCTCAGACTTAATATTATACACTCCTTACTTTCGTTATCATGTACTTTAAGTAGAGGATGTATGATATTCCAACCAAATTTTAATGTGGAGATATTACCAGAAATTCCTGTTTTGAGGCCGTCTGAACCCCAAAAAGTGCGCGTGTCTCTGAAACCAAAAAGTGTGTTAAATGGAAACTTAGTATTTAACTTTAAAATATTCGATTAACGCCACAAGAATGTCCTGAAGAAAATCGCCCACCTCACTGTCCTTTATTTTGATTTGTTTTTTAATTTTTAATGTTCTCTATAATCGTTCTAACGGTTTTCACTGAAAAAAAAACAAAAAAAAAACAAAAAAACTATGCTACACGGTTCATTTATATTTATGATAGAATTTATGCCATGCGTTTTTGCGAATATGCTAGAAAACCTTCTTTATTCGGAATCAATTTTATATAATTTGCTAACTGTTGAAATAAATAGCATCTTCTACACAAAAATTAGATATCGTTGAAACATGCAATTTAAGTAAAATAACATTTTTGTGACGTTAATTTCCGAGACAATCTTTATTAATGCTTTCAATTGTCAAATATTTATACTGCATAACAGTAGATCTGCCATTTATTCTCTCTTTCCCTCTCTGTCGACCAAGCAAATAGGACACATTTCAAAGTCATCACATAATTTAATGCTCTTAAATGATTTTAGCTTTTTTTTTTTTTAAAGGGATGTTCCACCTTGACTCGTGTTAAGAGTACACGCCTGTACTTGGCCACAAAACTCGCAGCAAAGCTGGAGGAAGTGCACTGCAGACAATATGACACTGGGTAGAGTACATACCACTACTCTTGCCTTCTGCTTCTTAATTTACAACACTTTTATTCAGCCATGGTGATAGCTTGGTGTACCGTATTACATGTTGCACGTGTGCCCCTGTGAGTTGCGAGTCAGTCGCTGCTCTTTTGACGCGCACCCAGGCTAAAAAAGACTGTCTACTGTATTCCTCTATCCCCTTTGTACTTACAAGAAAATATCCAATAAGATAATTTCTGTAAATTTTTAACTTGGTTAACAAAGTAAACGGAAGAAATGTTCATAATAATAATGTTTTGAAAACGGGTAGAAAAAGTCAAGTGAATATAACACAATCTCTCCTTTTCTTTCTTTCGCTATTTATCCTCGTCTTATAAAGCACTTATACCCTCAGGACTTGCAAACTATCGCTGGGGTCAGATGCCTATTAAGGAGCACACGAACTTTGGATCAGCCCAGTGTCTGGTATGAGAGTGAGGAAGAAGATATGAAATGTTGGTGAAATGGATGAAAGGAAAGGTGATTATGAGTAGGTGGTGGAACTAGTGCTGGGGGTACTGAGAGAATCCAGAGAAAACCTGATTTGGCCACCATAAGCCTGAGGCCACCTTGGTAAAAGGTGATCGGCCAAGCCATTTGACCATTGCGCCACCTTATCAGATTTTTAAATATTCAACAAAACGACGGCCATTTGTTTTGTTCACTTTCTCTTAATTTGTTTAAATAATAAATCTGATATGTAAACTTGATGCTGAAATTATATAGAAATCAGTTTTAGTCACTTTGTGTTTACATTTAAATGTCCTAATATCCAAATTGCAACTTCCTAAATCAGTTAGAACTTCAGTTGAAAAACTGATCCTTAGGGCGAGTAAAAATGTATTTATGTATTTTTTTCCTTACCCTCTGTTATAATTCAGCTATGCGTTTAAATGGTTGCTAATCAATAAGCTCGAATTAATGTAACTGCATGAAAAAAGGAGTATTACATAGATAGGATATTACAAATTATTTTTGTTGAAAGGAGATTTAGAATGAAATGCTCATGCAGCAGTTAGATTTTTATATTACATTTATACTGCGCAATAATTAGTTATTATTTAAATACCACCAGAAAGGTGTTTCTCAACTTTCAAGATATTACAATTTTAGGTTGGGGCAGTAGTGTATTAATAAGCTGATCCTAACTTCCATGAACTGAGCCTTCAAATATCGAAATGCTCAAAATCCACAGAAGTCGTACGTCTAAGAAAGGATTCTCTCATTTCGTTACAATTTCCTTCAATCATAAGATGCTTGAGCTCTGCATCACATAAAATGCTCAGTTTACGCTCTGATTGGGACGAATTTATGGTTGAAGGAAACGAATTTGCGTTTCTTTCACTCTACATTGTAATTTAGTGAAAGGGCGTTTTACAAGTTAAACACGTTTTATAATATATTACACATTAATAATAATATAAGCATTATATAATATATGAGTATATAATATATAGGTATACAACGTCGCCCTCTGTGGTGTAATGGTTATCATGCTACCTTCATATACCCAAGTTAGCGAGTTCAAACCCGGCGGAGGACGATGGATTTTTTTTGGGTCG
This sequence comes from Hymenopus coronatus, assembly GCA_030762935.1. Classification (NCBI taxonomy): domain Eukaryota; kingdom Metazoa; phylum Arthropoda; class Insecta; order Mantodea; family Hymenopodidae; genus Hymenopus; species Hymenopus coronatus. The sequence continues at coordinate 35,324,163 of CM060900.1, read as the reverse complement.
TAAAATTCTTAGCATGGCTTTCTTCGGAAGGGCAGTAAAGCCGTTGGTCCCGTGTCGTAGATTTACGGCACGTATAAGAACCTTAAGCCTGATAAAAGGGGCCTCTCTGCAAATTTAACCGATCTTTCATGTCCAGTATAGAATGGGACACTGAAAACCTCAGCAGCTAAAGAGCGTGCATCAATAGAACTCCATTTAATTTAATTTGAGATTACAATGTAACAAGTTAAAATAGAAAATTCCACATGTTTTTTGTTTTTTTTTAATACGGTGTTCTGTATAAAACCTAACTGCTCGCAACATATCGCGTTCCAGAGCCAATCCAAGCTGCCCCACACACCTCGCATTCACCTCACGACAGGCTTTATGTCCTCTAGTTACCACGTAGCTATTAGCGTCAGTAGCATACTTTCATTTGCGAAGATGGGAACAGCAACTGTCTTTAGTACAACGTTTATTTAAATATATGTGCTATTTTAAATATGAATCGGCCCGTGGCGTTCGTTAAGATAATCCTGAAGGCACGGTTTGCCTTCTCCTGGAATTTCCAGTTCACAATTTTGAGAATATATTTGAGACTACCGGTTCAATGAAAAACAAGAAGCACGTGCGAAGACTATATTAATAGCAATAGCCACGAAAATCACTGGCACATTGGAGGAAACAAAAACTGAAGTACAAAACGTGGAGTGTTGGTTGCAGGGATTATGGTGGACTGGTACTCACGTAGTTTCACAGTTGTTGGGGTGCTGGACGTCTTAGCAGCTCTGCCCCTTCACGGTCTGAACCCTCGGTGAAGTACCTGTGCTGCGAGCATGTTTGGAAGATTTGAATTTGCCGCTAAGTGTGTTTACGTTGGCGCGGAGTTGATTTCGTTACACGCCAGACTGATTGTTGTTGTAGTTTTAACTTTTATTCCCTGCCCTTGAGCTCGATAATTTGTTGTTGCCCGAGTTTAAGTCATGAAAATATTAGTCGCATAGTCGGTAAGTAAAAGACTCTCAAACCCCAGCTTGGTTGATGAGAACTTGTGGCAGTGAAGTTAGTAGGTTTTTGCAGATTTAGCAACGTTAAAACTTTAATTCTTGGAAAACATTCTATCACCTTAGTATACAAAGACGTGTAACCGCAACTGTTTTTCTTTAAACAATTTTCGCTTAGTATTTGCCTGATCATAAATACTTACTATTTTTGATAAATAATTGATGTAAGAGATATTTATATACAATTATCACAATATTAACCTTGATCTCGGTGATTAGCTTTTAGCGCCTTCTTTCTACGTCTTCTCTGCACAGACGCTAAATATTGGAACCCTATAACATTTCCTTGCATGTCATGAAGTTGAAGATCATTGTTTTAACCATTATTATCTGCCGTCACCATGGTAACATGAAATACATTTACAACATACATTTATATATGTTCATAGTAATTAAAATTAATGAAATTAAATGCTTTATATAACAATGCTCATAGAAACATTAACTTTTTTGAATTAGCTATTTGTTAATTCACGTGATCCTGTTCTGTCGCATTCTTAAATAAATCACAGTATCTGATATATTGTAATTTCACTTGTTCTCCTTTTTCTCCTCCCACATTACATGTTTTTTGCTTACTAGACCTTCATAAACACCAATTTTTAGCTATCTTATATATAATAATGACAAATTATATTTATTACATATTCTTGGTCATGTTTTTTTCAATAAACACGGCATTTTAAGGAATTTTCGTGCCCAACACGAGGCTATGACGTCATGTTTTAATTTATTCAAGTAAATGACCTTTCCTTTCCCTTGCCGAATAATATTTTATGATTTTTAGTCCGGTTTTAGGCAGCATAGTATTACTTTTGGTTGCCTAGATTGCTTCTAGCTTAAGTTCTGCGTCAAACATTACAGTGACCAATCTAAATCATGTCAATCTAAATGTGGTGACTCGATACAATGCTTGCTCAGTTGCGGTATGATCACATTTACTATTTCTTAAGAGTTATTCTTGTTATATTTTATGTACGGGTTCACAGGAACACATTTAAGAAGCGAAGACAGGGTAATGCCACGGCCGGCTATAGCTTATTGTGTTGCCCAGACACAAAGCCACGTGCGAGCGGTCAGGTTTTATACGGAAGATCCTGTAAAATTTGCATATCTCCCTTATTAAAAGAAAAAAAAAAAAAGAAAGAAAAAATCGGGTTACAGATAATTTGCTAGAAAGAGCTGTTAAATATGGGATGTTACTTTAGGTGCATAATTGTTCATCCTGGGAAAAGTGGCACTGTGATGAAAATACCAAATCTTCCAATTTTAAAGGGTCACTAGGCAGTATAAATTGGCCGTTAATATACATATTTTCTTAACTTTATATGTAATGTTTTACCTCCAGCGAAAAGTATGCGAAAGTTTAGGGATATTTCAAGTGACTATAAAAATGTGTAAAAAGCCTTGAAGATACGAGATAGATTGAAGACGAAATGGTGTATTTACTATTTTTTTCGATATTCTATTACATAATTCCTTATTTATTTATAAATAAAACTTAAGCTTCCTTTGTCATCTCAAATTAGCTATTAGGTGATTAAACATAATTTTGCAAACGAAGTAATTTTTGTTCTTCAACAAAATTAATATCAAAGTTATTACGATATTATGTAAAACAATTTTTTAGCAGAAACCGTATTAGGTCAGTTAAACATTGTATTCTATCCTAAAAATTAAATCGATGTGTTGAAAATAATTAAAGTTAGTTAATTAATTAACTCTGCATGTATGCTGTTGCATTTTTCAGACTTTACCTTCTTGTTTTATGGATGATATTTACTCGCAAATGATCTTATATTGTAGGTAGTTCCAGAAACATCACCCATTATATTAAAAGCTACTACTAAGGCAGGTTTGAATAATGAAATCTACTGTTAAAAATTACCTGATGAAAAAATAAGAGAGAGTTTAACACTCGGCTCCACCTAAAGCGCTTGGAATTGTTTTTATTTGAATCAAAAGGTATCAAACGATTTATAAATAGGAGACTCTTGGTGTTCCTGAAAATATATATAGAAGGCTAAAAGATAGAGTATACAATGGTGGGGGACGTTAACGCACTGCGACCTATTCAGATTTGTTGTGGCTAAACCCCTCAGAAGGATCTGATGACGCGCGGAAGTCCTTAAGGCTCTGATGAACCGTTAGAGAGGGCGTGCAAGTGGCTCATATAAAACTGGCAGGCATATAATATACACGGGATCTAATTTTTTCGCAGCGAATGCACGTGCGCCATCTTTTCGCACAGCCATACACCACGAACCTTGAAGCACACCTGAATGATGAGAGGGAAACGAAATGATGGAAAGGACAGCATGGTAAATGAGAAACCGACCAGTATTCCCCTGGCGAACCTGGGGAAACCACGTAAAACTCGCGGTGGTCAGTGCGGACAAGTGGCCGGGGATTAAACCCGGGATCACTTAAATAGAGCCACATACATTACAGTGGTGCCACCTCCCTCTGTAAGATCTCTGTAACAATATATGCTCTGCTTTTTAATACCACATGTAGGAAATTTAATTTCATTATAAAGTAAACTTATTCACATCTACTATGAACGATATGAAATAATAATAATAATAATAATAATAATAATAATAATAATAATAATAATAATAATAAACAATGCATAAACAATGCAAATTATGATGCAACATTTTCAAGGTGTCTTTTATGATGATTGTTGCCCTCTCATGCAGCCAATTTTAAAGAACCTTCAAAAGTGTTTCATTAATGTGTCCATGTTAATCTTGGTACACTTTCCGCTTCTACCAAAGCGCAGCGCAATGAAGAGCGACTTTTCAATTGGAGTACTGCATTTGGTGCTGCGATGAGAAACGCGTTATTCTGCGCGTCACCTCATTAGCTTGTTTCTGATCTCTCTCAAATCTAATGGTAGAGTCCACTACAACAACTTTGCCACGGCCTCTGTTGATCGCGTTTACGTCCTCTGCTCTGTTTGAACCATTAACACAAAGTACATCTCTGAGCACGAATTTTACTGTAGTTGCCATTGAACTGCGAACTTTATAGTTCACCTTTGGGTTATGATCCCAGCATGTGATTATGTGCTTTTACTTTCTCTACTCGTACTATATACATAGTCTATAAAGAAAGTATTGTATTTCCCCTAACAGTTTGATACCGAGATGTCACCGCAAATATACCTTTTGAGGCTCCCTGAAAAACTCTGTGTGTGCGTGTGCGTGCGTGCGCACACGCGCGCATCTGAACACCATAGCCCAAAAACAAAAAGACCGTTAAATACCAAACTTGGTATATAAGTTTATTGTTTTCCAGGAATGTGACACGAAGATTTTCAAGAAAACCCTCAACTATCCTTTACGTGGAAGCAATTTTGAAAATTTCGTTTTTCTCAAATGCCTCTTAACGGTTTTGATTAAAATACCGTATATTAAACTTATTCAAAGGACAAGTAAAATGTATATTTTGAACTTTCTGAGAATAGTCTCTAAAGAGAACTTTATTTTGGTTGATTTTTGCAGAATTTTGCATAACGGTTAAACTGTAATAGATAAACAAAATTTACTGCAAAAGAAAAGTGTAGACATCGATAAAACACACAATTTATGTCATATTTATTTTTGTTGTAGAGATGATCGTTGTCAAGAGGTTCCTTGTTATTGGTTCCAATTTGTAAATACTCCTACTTTCTGAGACAGGAAGTGTCCACTTTTCTTTTGATCTACTTCTGGCCAAGCAAAGACGCCAATTTCAATGACAATCGGATAAAGGTACTTTTTAAAACATGTGACTATCGCTTTAGCATAGAGCATCCCTTTAGTCCTCTTCTACTTATAAGGAACTATGTAATAAGCACCTTCTGGTAATGCTTATCTCAATTAGCGAGGTATAGAAAGAATGATAAGCTCTTGAAGGTCTATTTGTAAAACAGTTAGACAAAGGTATGCGAGTGTATTGCATCAGATGTTTAGAAAACGTTCCTGTATATGTCTGAGTGTGTGTGCCTGTGGACAGCATAGCTCAAAAAGTAAAAGTCCGATAAATACCAAACGTTGAATTTCAGATTGGTATTCCCCAAGGGTGCTACAGGGAGATTTTCAAGAATATCCCCCAACCCAAACTACCTTTTACATGGAAACATTTTCGAAAATTTTGTTTTTCTGAAAAATGACTAACGATTTTAATTAAACTACCGCATATTAAAGCTATTTAGATTACAAATATAATGTATATCTTGAATTCTCTGAATAGCCTCTAAATATCTTTTTATTCTGGATGAATTTTTCTGAATTTTGCATAACTGTAAACCGTAAGAGATAAACAAGAACTTATAGTGTAAAACTGTATATCCCCTTAAAACACACAATTTATCTCTTACATATATTTTTTTTTTCGTGGAAAGTAAACCGTTTTGGAGGTATTCCTGTTATTAGTTACAGTTTTAAAACACCTTTTAACTTTTCACATACTGGAAACTGTCAACTCCTGGCTACGCGAAGAAACGGATTTCAATCCCATAGCAACCACAGTGTAACGCCTTTTCTTCTTTCACCTTTCAAGTAATTAAGTAATAAGGTCGTTGCTGTAAATGTAAATGAATTTATGGTATTTAACGCCCACTTTTACTACAAGGGCACCGCAGGCGATGTCACTGGCGATACATGGAATGAAGATGACGGGGAAAACTGGAGAACCCGGAGAAGAGCCGACACCTGAGCCGCTTTGTCCGCCACAAATCCCGCGTGCAGCCGCTTGGGATTGAACCCGGGTCACCTAGGTGAGAAGCGAGTGGTCTAACCACTCGCCACGGCGTGGCCTGCTAAAGTTTATTTCTATTGCCATGAAGTGGAAAAAAATTAGAGGAAAGTTCTCCTTATTTACTCTACCATGTAGAGTATGAGAAGTATTGTATTCCACCTAAAGAGCAATGGTGAGGTTTCCCTTGAATAAAGGAAGCATTTATGAAAAAGTGCTGCACCTGAGTGTATATATCTGTGTGCTTGTACTCAGCCTAACTTATAAACTAAAAGTGGAATAAACACCAAGCTAGAGATTTCTGCATTCACTCATTGTGCCATATGAATATTTTCAAAAATATCCGGCACACCAAATTAACCTTTACATGGAACAGTTTTCGATTTATTTTTAATTCTAAAGGATATATCCAGCGATTTTGAATAAAATCTAAATGTTTAATATACTGTGATGACAAATGAAATGTAAATCTTGAATATCCTGGGAATATCCTCTGAAGTCCTCTCAATTCCGAGTGACGTGTGATTACTGGTTGTAAGGGATAGACAATATTTAAATAAAATTTGTTGGCCACGTTAAAACACAGAGTTTTGTGTCATGTACATTTTTTGTGAAGTTACCTAACCATTTCGGAAATATTCCGTCATTGGTTGAAATCTTCCAATACTTATACTTTTCTCAAATGGGAAGTACTTATTTGCCTTTTTTTTCTCTATCCTACTGATGGAAGAAGAATGGAGTTCCAAAGTTATATCATACTGACCAGCTTTTAAATGATTTGATATTCAGTTTAACCTAGTACTGCCCCTTATATCTTTTGTATATCCAGGAAAATGATGAAACCATTTCTGTTAATATATATAACATATATTTATATATACAAGATTTTTTAACGTTAAGAAAGGTTTTAAATGATACATACTAAAATGATTAAGGTTTAAAGTACAGGACATAAAGGTAGTAGCAATGAAATAACGTCTAAGTTTTTCTAGATTTATGCCAATTTTCTTCAATGCATTGACATAACGTGAATCATCTGAGGAATTTGGTAAACCATCATATAAAAGATGTATCAAAACCCTATCTTTCATTGTTATTGAAAAATAATTAGTATTTTAATTAGTCTAAATTCATTGTTCGAATAAATAAGAGCCACATGATTTTTCAAACTATTAAAATAATAAACTCAGGTTTTATAGTGAAATGGTTTCAGATAGACCGGCTATAATATATTATGAATATTAATCCTGATTATTGTTGAAAAACCTAAAAATGTTCTACTCTCCATAAATCTATAATTTTTAAAATGCAATAATTATTTCTAAAAATTGGATATTTGTTAGAAATACTATTTAAACATTTTACTAATGTACCTTTGAGAGGCAGTACATACTTTTTTAAAGAAATTAGCAAAAAATTGCATCGTGTGGAATCATTTTGAGATGGAAAAATGTTGGAAAAATATTTGCAAAGAAACAAGATGTTTGCACTGTCTGTTAATAAGCATGCTCCTGTACATTTAAAGGTTCATTCAATTGGAAGTTAAAGTGCGCTAAGTTGGAAAAAGGTAACTATATTTTTAACCTCAGAATTCATATTATTTAATTTGATTATGAAAAACAAACTATTTTGGGAATTTTCACAATTTTCGGATAAATTTCACTGATGCATCACATTAAAACAACACCCAAAATCTATTGGAAATTACTTAGCGTGCACAACAGCAAAGTCGTTGTAGTCCGGAAGCTTCGGACTGCAGGAAGAATTATTTTCTTCCTAGGACTTCGCAAACCTCTTACAGTTTTGTGCTCCAAGTTAAAGCCATTTTGCAACGCAAGCGGTAGATTCCATAAAGGAAGAAACGCATCAAATGCATTCCACAGAAGAAACTAACGTTTGGCGCCAAATAGGTAATAAAGACACATTACAAATGGCTTTCCAACTGTACGAGATAATATAAATTACAATAACAAAATAATGTACAACTCATATAGCACACCTCAAAAACTTATCATTAAATAGGTAATACAATTATTATTTAATTTTGTTGTCACATATGGCACACCTGGACACATTTCACAAAAGAACAGTTTTAAATCTTAAAAAAATAAAATATTCCTTTCAAATTGTTAAGAAAGTATTGTTTGTTTTTAAGTTCACGCCAAGTATAAGCCCTCATGGGATAACAATTTTACATTATATAAGAAATCAATATTTAAACTCTACTAACAGCCTTATCCAGCTACAAGACCCCCTTGAAAGAACTTGTCAAAAAGAGAATAAATTGGGAAAGACTGTTTTGCCACTGATGCTGTGATTGTTCATGATCAGAAAGGAACAAACTACGACTTCGGACACGTGATGACCAGGTACCGGACATGAGCTCCTCCAACACTGTTATGTCGTAAAGCAGGGTACCATAAGCCAGTGCCAGAATGTGCTACAGATGTTGTGGCGAATTACTACTTTCTCTGTACATGGTGTAAAGAGGAAGTACTGTGTTCCATCCAAAAATTCGATACCGAGATTTCACCGGAAATACATGTTTAAGGATCCCCTGACTCCAAAAAAGAAGCATTTTTAGAAAAAAGTCCGCGCATGTGTGCCTGTGGAGAGCATTGCTCATAAACGAAAAGACCGTTAAATACTAAACTTGGTATTCAAGTTTGGTATCTTCTAAGGATACGACATGGAGATTTTCAAGAAAATCCCCTCACTTCAAACTACTCTTTGCATAGAAGACATTTTAGACATTTTTTTCAAAAATAATTAATAAAATACCACATATTAAACCCATTTCCATCGTAAATGAAATGCATATCTTGAATTTTCTGGGAATGGCTTATTATGGATAAATTTTGTTGAAATTTGCATAACTAGTAAACCGTAAGAAATAGACAAAAACTTATTACACAAAAAATGTATATAACTTTTTTTTTGGAGTTGACCATTTTTGAGATACTCCTTGTTATTATTTTCAGTTTTATTACTTATACATTTTTCATGTGGGAACTTGCCAACTTCTGGCCACATTTAAAACATTTGAGTGTCGGTTTAACATAGTGAACTCATTTATTTCCCTTCTACTTACAAGGGACTAAGCAATACGGCCGTTTCTGCTGATGTTTATCTCCATTATCATGAAGAGATAGAAATATAATGCTATTAACAACAATTAGAGATGTAGAGAAAGTCATGTGAATGAAACACATTAGAATTTTTTGATGTTCTGCATACAAACACGCCTTTCACTGACAAAGTTTTGTCCTGCAAATAACTAAATGGAAGAAGTTGCGCGCATTGTGCGCTTTTATCTATTCATTAATAGCAATGTCTTTTAGGGTATTGTTGAGTCTTTAGTTTCGCAAAAAGATCCTCAACGTAAAGAACAAAATATGCATTAAGAGAATCAATGTGGTTTAGGGAAAACTCTCACAGAAGCTGGGGTACTAGAGCGAAGGATTAAAACGAATTGCGAATTGAAGTTGGGAGAGGAAATAGTGGCAGGGCAGACTCCAAGGATGCGAATGGGCATGAAGATACTTTATTGGAAGCTGAACTTACTATTGTGAGCCAAATCGGCAGTGCGGCGACTTGGCATATAGCAAAGCATTGCTCTGGCATGTAATAAACGACATTCTGGGGAATGGAGAATTCCCAACGGTAACTCACGAAACCCTCTCGCGTTAGGGGAACGAAAGTCGGGTAGAAAAGAAAAGGGGTTATAGAGAAGCTGCGACCTGCTAAGTTATTTGTTATTATGGCATCAACTTAACTTTGTCTGTGTTGGTGGTTGTCTCCAGGGCAGGAGAGAGGGGGAGAGAGAGAACCTAAAGAGTTTTCTTTTCACCGGAAGACTTCTTTCTACATGTTTATTGAGTTTCTCAAGCACAAATGTATGGATAAAGTGTGTATAGCGCTAACTTTCGAGCTTTCTGAATAGTTCTGTAATAAATGCGCGTTTTTATTTTAAAGTTTCCAGAAAATATCAATGAGTATTACATTTGTATCATAAATAACCAACACCTAGAAAAATGAACTTGAAATTTAAATATTTTAAAATTTATGTTTATTTTTAATTCTTTTAATATTTACCTGCTTAACGGACATTGGGAATGAAATTTCAAATTTCTACATTTCTGTGCATCTTCTTCTATAGGATGTTTTAATATTAATATGAGTATCCAAATTGGATAAATAATTCGCAAGATATAAATTAACACATACACTATTACGTAAACATATTACATAATCAAATCTCCCACGCGGCTCAAAATTTGAGAAAATAGGTTTGGTTTTTTTCTAAATTAAGCTTTGAACCATACATAAATGGGGATATTTCAATAACTTTGATTACTGAACTATTAAACTATTAAATAGTTTGGAAATATTAATGTAACAAATAATCATTTTTTCATAAAAATATATATTTTAACAAAAGGCTGTTGGTGTTATGGTAGCTCTGTCCTTGATAATATTAAAATAGATACTTCTGTACACACTGGGAAACCTTGGTTGTAGTTAAATAAAAACTAAGACACGTGGAAAATTTTGAATGTGTGGATAAGTAGTTTTGAGAAAAACGCTGTTTAATGAAACAATGCGATAGAAAAACAGATGTACAGTACGATTTTTAAATGACTGTAGAACCCGAAACAATGGCAGGGCAGCTAAATGTTGATCCTCTATAGACGCCTAAACTTTGACCGATTTTAGTCCAAATTTCACTCCCAGTGTACCCTAAATAATATCATACCAATGGTCATACTACTGAAATTTTTGTGATTTTGAACCGTATTGCAACTAGCCTATACATTTTAGACAATAATGGGTACCAAAGAAACTTTTACACGTGGAAACAATGAAACTTAAGCTAACAATATGTGCATAAGTATAAGTTTAAACCTCAAAACTTATAATCCTATATTTTGTTCAGTTCAATCTTGTGTGAATAGCTGGTGAAGAACTATGTATGTTTCTATAGAAAGCATTGTATTGTACATTTTCACTCGCTGCAAATTGCAGGATGCCATTGCAAAATTCGATCGTTTTTAGAAGGCCGAGAGACGTTAAAAGACAATGCTAGCTCAGGCCTCCCTCGGGAAGCTGTGTATTATAGAGCAATGTAAAGAGTGAGGAAATTGTTGCAAAAAATCGACATATTACTGTTGAAATGGAAAGTATGGAATTTGGTACTAACATGAACATAAAAATCTCTGCAAAATGGACTACACACCCTCTAAACAATGAAGAGAAGGGTGTGCAAGGAAACAGCTGAGCATGCTATCGCCGAATGGATCAAAGCGTTTGATATTTGTATGCATTTGTGTCTAAAGTAGTTTATAATTATGCGACACTAAATGAAGCTCAGAATTGTGTGTGGGGAAATAAGAATGGTACAAATGATGAATTGCTCTTCGCAAACATTTTCGTTTCCAGAAGCAAATGCTCACCGTGTTCAAATATGTGGGACCATTAGAGATTAATTGCATTGGAATATACTATAGCATATTTTATGTTACATTCTTTAGTTCAGGAGCTGAGGCGGCAGCATAAAAACACAGAAAATTCAAGGCAGTTGCTTGTCAAGGCAATGCAAAGCAAAACCCAAAAATGTTATAAAACTGGAAGAATATAAAGGGCAGTTGCATTACCAGCTAACCAGTCATGACCTTGCACCGTGCAATTTCCGGCTGCTTCCTCAAGTGAAACCTTACAATTCTGGAAACTCTTTTAAACGAATGCAGGTCCTTGAATCTGTGAAATTTGACCAAAATGTGAAAAAAATAAAACATTAATTTTTCACAATAAAGTAACATAAATTCTTAACTTTAAGAAAATATATCGTTTCTCCCATTTGGCACCTCAACTGTCATTAATTAAAGCTATAGATTGATAAGCGTATATTTCAATAAATACATCCAACCGTAAACCTTTATTTTCTAGCAAATCTTTTTAAATGCTGTACACGATGCAAATTTTAACTAATTTGTTTCAATATTTTTATGCTGTCTTTCAAAAGAGCACTAAACAAAATGGTCATATTACTTTTTCTAAAATTGCTACAATTATAATATATAAATTATTAAATTTTAAAAAAATGAAGAGTTTAAAGAGTAAGATAAGTAATTTTTTCTACACTAATTAGGGCAATTATGAAAAATATAATATAGTATATCTTTTATAAATTCATTTTCTGTATAACCAGATGCTTTATATGAGTATTTTTAGAAATGCATCACTTAGCCCATTTTTATTAGAATAATTAATTTATAAAATGAAAATTATTATTTGAATAACCCTGCATCCTAGAATTTTAAAACATAGCAAAAATATTAGTAGTATTGTTCATAATAGCTGGTACAAATTTCAGTTAGCTATCTTGCATCTTTTGGAGTTTCCAAATTTTAAAGATGCGTGATGACGCGAATCAAATGTGAAGGTAAATTTTGAATTGTGATCTTGGTTTGGACTTTAAGACGACACTTTTAAAAACTTTTGAATGCCCTTTATAACTATAGCAAGAGACCACGGAGGCGGTGACAATTTAATGCAAAATGTTTAAAATGCTGATTATATATTTTGGGACAAATTTTTCAGTTCATTTGGAATACAACTGCAAAAAATACTTGTCTTAAAGAAGGTATGTTTTGTTACCTTCAGGAGAACATTTTGTAAAAATATTTACAGTTAATTGCTATAGCGTGTAGAAGGGGTATATCTTTTGTCCTCGTAGATGGCGATTTTGTGTACAACATATACAATTTTATAAGTATAAGCTTATTTCAGCTGAAAAGAAATTTCTGCAGTTTTCTGTGCAATATAACTTACATACGGAATAATAAAAGAAGGTTTATACTAGATCATTATACAGAGCGATTTAAAAATCCTGCGTATTTTTTACTACAGGTAAATGGAAAGGTTTTCCAAAATACTGCACAAGGCAAACAGTATGTAAACCCTTAATAAACAGAATTGCTACATATACCCCTCTTCCTCTAATTCCTAAATCGACTTTCAGATGTCTTCCGAAGGCACTATCACCGAAGTTGTTTGGCTGGTTTGAGGTGGACAAAGCGCGCAGAGGCGGGTACTCTCCGGTTTCCTCCACCATCACATTCCACCGGTGCTCCATCTTCATTCCACGTATCATCAGTTTCATTGCCTGCGGTGCCATAGTAGTAAAACCGGGCGTTAAAGACCGTAAAAAACAAACGAAGTGGTTCGAAACAGTCTTGAGCGTTAAGGCGATGCGTAATGGACTGTCCATCCATTGGAAGCTAAATGTTGCGAGTCCAAATCCCAGCAACTGCAATGGTAATGGACGGGGAGGGCCCAGGAAACAGATGGTGGGATGACACGCTTGGAAGCTGATGAGGTTACATTTTACTGCACTTGCGTGTATTTTACTCTTTTTCTTAAAAAGAAACAAAAAAGAAAAGAAAAACAAAATTACTATATTTTTTATTTCTACCATATAAAATAGTATTTAATACCTGTTAATTTTATGGTTGAAGTTCAGTTTAATATGAAATTAACTTTAGAGTACGAAACATTCCTCTAGTAGCATTTAAAGCAAGCGGACGGTCAATAAGGGGTCATGACATTTATTTCGCAAAAAACAAATTATTCTTAATATAAGTTGACGTGATCGGAATCATTTTAAAACTACATTTTATTCACCTTTTTGTGTACCAACTCAAAGATATTATTGTGTTTGTGCAAACTATTAATAGTTGAAATAAATGTTTGAATTTCATGATGTTATTGATGCAATTTATTTATCGCCGTTACTCTTCAGTTACCATACACAATGGAGATTCTCGTTCAGCTATTTGTATATCATAGGAGCGTTAGTTGTTGAAAATAATTGATAGCTTGTACAGTTATACACAGTAATCAAGTATTGGAAATTGTGTAAAAAACACACACTCTAACATGTAATTTAAATGTGATTCCGATTATGTCACCACTAGCACAAAACTGATATTAAGAATGCCTTGTTTGTGTGAAAAAGTCATCTGTAATACTGAATGCGTTGTCTTAAAAACATATTTCCATATAGCTATAGCAGAAAACAGTCGGAGTTTTGAAATGCAGTGTACATCCGGCACCATAGGTGGCGTCCCGCTTGGCAGATAAGCCATTGCTTCCCGTCGGCCGGGAAATACGAGTGACTGCCTAGTATTTTGTGCCTACTTTTCGTAATAAAGATTTTCCTGTGAAGCAGATTAGCTTTTCGGTTCTCCAATGTGGGAAGTTTTGAGAATCTACTTCCCACGTAGACCGAGCAAGGTGGCTCAGCTGTCTCTCTGAGACTGGCATGCCGGAGGTCGTCCATTTCATATCCACTTAATCCAGCCGGTCTCTTTCAGGGTTATAAGTGTCGGCGAGGATTGCGGTGGTGACGCCCTTCCGAGGTGGTGAATGCGCTCTGGAAATACAGCTCTGTGAGGCGGGATGGCTTTGGAAGTCATCTGTAGTCCCAGGGAGTTTGGTCAGACCTGGGGAGAGGGCTCCTAGTTCTCCCCCCTTTGAGATGAACTGCTTCGAAGATTATTAGTACCCTCCACGGTGGCTCTTTCCCCGCGGTGTGACTTCGGCTGCCCGTTGATATTACTCTCATCTCAATCTATCCATCTGGGGCCTGACAAACAATAAGCCAGTGGCTGCAACGTGGAATCCCCTCCGGCATTGCCACAAACATACACAGACGCGCCGTGGCCGAGTGGTTAGACCAGTTGCCTCTCAAGCGATTGCATGTGGGATTTGTGGTGCACAAACAGGCACAGGGGAGGATTTTCTCCGAGTTGTGCGCCTTCCTCCACTAACGAATTCCACCGGTGCTCCATGTTCATTCCATGTATAACAAATTCCTTAACATAGTTAATACGATTGTGATTGCATTGTATTACAGTATGGAATAAATTTGTAACGATAAACATAAGATATTTATAGCAGTGAATATTGTGGCAATGACGTCCGTGTAAGTGATCGCTTTCATGTTCGCTCTGGTTTAGATGTGACACATTGCGGTTGGATGCGTAAACAACAAGAAGAACGAAACGTCCGTAATTGAAACCTTCGGGAACCTGACTCTCGATTCTTCTCGGCTTTCAGAAGTTTCCAGGAAGTTCTGTGACATTTTCTAGCTATGAAAGGAAGAAGAATTCCAGTGCAGTATCTTGTGAGACGGGAGTCACTAGAGCGAAGACGCGAAGTGGCCCACGAGCCATGAATGTCTTGCAGCCGTAAGCTGTCTACGTGTCGAAACGTCGAGTGAATTATTTGCAGCTGTGAATTTAAGACATTATTTGTAAAAAAAAAAAAAAAAATGAGTCAATAAAGACATTTATTACAAAATGAACATGCATCTTGGTAATTAATTAGTAACGAACATAATTTGAAAGAAATTTTCTTCTCCTTGGTTATCTGTCGTACTAAGTAGCAAGGGCTGCATAATTACGCTGCAAATTAATTTTCTAAGTACAAAATTTGGCGCAAACTGAATACCTGTTCCGCCACTTTGTATAAACAAGAAAGAGTCCTCCTGGGCAGGCATAAACGTACGAGTGGAGGCTTGCGTTGCTTTCTATTCCCGGCACTATAAACTGATACACGACACAGTACACAAGGAAGACAGACAATTCATGCTGCCATGGGTTTTATACCCATTGCTTGCACGGTTCAAGACTATTTGCGTAAATATAAAACTTGTTGGTGATGCCTGGGTTATTTAACAGGGTAGTACATCCTTTAAATTCCTTCCAAGCTGGAAAAGCTACATTCTTTTGCTTTGTTTCTTTTCTCTAAATTTTCAATCGTATCGAACATTTGTAGGAACATGTATCATGCCTGCTGATATTGCAATCATCTGTGTATCTGGAATAATATTAGGGAGGACTATTAGAAAGAATATGTATTTCTTCTTTAAAAATTAAATTGAGTTTTGTTTATGAACGCTCCTTGTGGTTCTCATTCTATATTGAGTTTGAAAAACCGTTAATTTTTCTCAGAGGGCTCCTCTTAGCTTGAGGTTCATTTATGTGCCTAATCTATGATACGGAAGCACCGGTATTACTTCTCTTCCAAAGGAAGCCATGCTAGAGACTTTGCGCCCCCCCCCTAAAAATACATCGTCTTCATCATAGTTAGAACCCACGGCCAGGAAATCAAAGACTAGCATATTATGCTTAGATCATGAAGAACGAATGTTTTCTTTAAACATATTCTTTTCGTGAATTATAACTGTTTTTGAATGGTGTATTTAACCTATTGGATTAACTCTAGTGGAAATTAAATAACATTGTTGAGAATCTCTTCCGTAGATTTCAAGTGGGTATAATCCATAGTTTCTGGAAAAAATGAACATAAATTTCTTGTAAGTAAAGGTATATACGGAGTGAGTAAACAGTCTCCGAACCGACTGCGCGGTGTTTTACCACTAGGCGTGTGAACACATGATTCAGCACTGCTGCTTAAACAATTTCACGCTTCTGACGCACTTTTGCTCGCTCTGGAAGTGCAGTACGAGTTGACAATGATATGGTGTATTTCAGATGTTACAACTGATTTATTATTTTGTCATGCACTTGGTCATAACGTATATTATGGCTCAGTATGTTTTCTACTGCACAGCGTGTATTTCTTATGATTCGTATGTGCTAACTCAGTCAGCTCGCCAACTGAAAGTACGATTTGCAGAAAGATTACGAGAAAGTTTTATAGGGTGAATTTCTTTTACAGTCAGCAGTTTTCGCCCATACATACACGAATACAATTTTGCCCCCATATTTTAGAGAAGTAACAAACAGAGAGCGTTATTTTTCCTTTTTTCAACAAAATTCTGTAACTGCTCATATGGCCAATCTTTCGATGAGAACAATTAAAGATGTGTTTCAGGACAGAACTATTAGTAGAAGTTTGTTGCCCCTCCGTCCTCCGACCCAATCCCTGCTATTTCTATTCTGGGGTAGCTCAAAACATAAAAGTGCACAAGACAATCTCACACACCCTGAAAGAATTAAAACAAAATATCCGCAAGGAAATTGTCAGCATCTCTCAAGGTAAACTACGACGAATAATTTGACAGTTCCCTAAAGAGGTGCAAAAATGTATGGACAAAGACGGTGGCCAGCTTCGGCATCTCCTTTCATAAACTTAGTAAGTAAAGCCTTTAAAAGTAGTTGTATGGTTTCATCCACGCCTTTCTATGATAGCGCCAGACGGCAACGTTGAGGACGTAGACTGGCAAAACGCCGCGTAGCCGGTTCGTGCTTTTTTGACTCACTCGTTATAACCTTAGGGTAAAACAGTGATTCGTTAAATGACATTGTATTTTATGTATATATAAAATTATTCTTTATATATAGAAGAATATATATAAAGTGCACATGATATTTGGCGAGTTTGCCGTGAGAGCTTAAGAGTATTTGATGCTTTATTAAAATAACAGCCTTGCTTATTACAATCTCCTATGTCTCGCATAGTTCCTGCAACAATGTGCAATCATGGGGCTTTTAACCAAATAAATGCATAGCTCCTTGTACGGAATCACAAACAATTGCATTTTCCTAAGAAATGTAGCTAAAAGATTTCTTAGAGGAATTTCAAGGTGTTGACAAATGCGATCAAAGAGTTTTCTTCTGTGAAAACTATACGTCAGTTCTTTCCCTTTTTATCAAGGAAGACCAGTTATCGCTTTACAAAATCTATTGACTGATTCATTATTATTGTTCTATAAACTTGGAATTCGAATACCTAGAAATCTTCTCCGAATAATTCCCTGATTGCAAGAGTGGATTCTGTATGGATATGAATCGTAAATAACAGCCGATTTGTAACCGAATAATTAGTCCAGCTATTTATTTTCAGTTCTCTTCACGTGTTGCTCTCGCTGAAAAACAGAATAACCTGTAGTGCGTGATCTGAATAAGCCCATTATTCCGCAACTCTCTCCTCTCTGGACCGCGAAAGCGCGCTGCTTTATCTGCTGAGCTGCGCCACAAGCTCCGCTAGCAAGTTGTTTCGATTGTCCATTAGAAGTACGTAGCGAAAATTTCCACTGCCAGCTAACTGCTCTAGTGCTAGGCTGTCAGACCTTTCTCTCAGGGTATAAATGTGTATGTGCGTGTGCAGGGACTTGACAACACCTGTTAAATTTACTGAAAACAGTTAATGGAAGCTAATGTTTTTGGAAACTAGTTTCCGATTGTTTTAAGATGAATAATTAAATGTGCATGAATCTTATGATCGGGAATTAAGCCTGCGTTTTGTTAAATCTGGATTTTCAGAGTATCAAGCAGTTGCGCTTTAAGCAACATTGGTGTCCGTAGTAAAGCTTCCGTGACTCGGTAAGCTGCTATACGCCGAATTCTTTACCGGTCGCCGCTAAGTAGTGGATGGGCCAACCGCTTCACTACAAATCCCATTAGCGCTCCCATAAAGTTAAAAAATTGTAGCACCAAACTAAGTAAATTTAAAGAATGTACCCACTTTATTAACTCAGTCCCGCATACTACTGACTACTCCGTCATAATTATTCCTACCGTCTATTCTGCTACATCTTACACTTCTTTAACATCCGAGGCACAACTTTCATCCTTTGCCTAATTTATCAGAAGTCCGTTTTCTTTATAATTGCCGGCATTGGCCTTCGTGCCAGTTTACACTCGTTCTAGATTCCTCAGCTTACAGCTCTCTTGGCATAAATGGAGATATTGCTTTTTGAGTTTCTTCGAACCTAAATATTCTCGTATTTTGACATTCCACATAATTGTTTCAAACCACGCTTGCCTATACCAAAAGGACCTGCATTTCAATCTAAGTACTTAGAACTTATACTTTAACGTACTTGAACATATGTGTTGCATTTGTTTATTTTGTTTTTCCATAAAAACATTATTAATTTAGTGAAACAATTCCGTTATGAAGTAAAACTGTAGCAATATAGCTGCAGTTTTTTAAACATGTTTCTTTCTTTCTTTTTTTCTTTCTTAAAAGGATTGCTAAGCCACAAATTAGCATTCTTATGCTGTGCAACCCGTAGCTTCTGCTTTAGTAACCGGTCGACAAAACAACCCGAGCTATTGAACACTTATATGCCTCAAATTCGAAAAATCTTTCTGCAAAACATACACGAAAGAACTGCATGTGCTTTTACATCACACTTGCGTGTTACCGTAATGCATTAACCAATTCGCATCGCAATCAATTATAAAAGTCAAGCAGTTGCAGCTTGGATGCGTCGAAAAGGAGCAACGAGTAGCTTGCAGCTCATATGGGCAAACCTCCAACATGCAATATGGCGCAGCATTAAAAGCAAGCTATCGCCGTTCCTGAATCAAGTGTGTGTAATGAAGTGGCAGGGCACAAGTATTGTGGTAAGAGCTTTGCCCAGTGACATAATGCTTCCACGCTCTTCCACCAAATTTGCTCTGAGCTTTGTGGCTGAGTACGTGTGTTTACTCTGATTCAGAGGAGTAGAGATGGATCAGCCTGAAATACCTTGCGGGGGGACCCTTGCTAAAGATATTCGCATTTAAAAGAGTTTTTGA
This sequence comes from Hymenopus coronatus, assembly GCA_030762935.1. NCBI lineage: Eukaryota > Metazoa > Arthropoda > Insecta > Mantodea > Hymenopodidae > Hymenopus > Hymenopus coronatus. Next base: position 35,304,818 of record CM060900.1, on the reverse strand, counting down.
GTCTGTAAAATACAGAAAAAAATTATATAAGGATAAATTTTTTCCAATTTACACAAATTCAGCTATTTGAGTAAATGCGCGATACCCCTTCCTACCATGTATACTATATGGCGTGCCCTTGAAATAAGAACCCTGCTGTAAAGTGCTTAAACTTTGAATGTGTACAGATAAAGTGTAGTTGTATATCTGTTAACATCTATTGATAAAATCGCATGTATAACATAATGTAAACAGTGTAAGGTTTGTAGTATCGTGACTTTTCCCTGTTTTGATAATCACTTCTCTAATGTTATCCAGTTCAATATCCCCGTCAATTTAGTTTCTCTTGCAGCGCAGAAAAGCGACTAAATGCAAGCGAAGCAGCCTCTCTTCCTTCCACCTGTCTCGCTGGGGAGTCAACCATAGGATCTCTCTAATCTCTCCCAGTAACAGTAATGTCGTCATAATTGTCATCGCAATGCCGCACTGAATTACCAGCACTTTGTCATACCATAAAAGCACTCAGTCACTCGTTAGCCACCTCTCTTTTCCAGACAAGTCCCAATGTTCTGTAGGCGATGGGAAAGAAGGTTCCAGCAAAACTCCGCTACCGCAGGTTGCGCTTCTGCTGTTTTCCTTCAGTGACAGCACTTTGTTTAGTTAGGCAACACAGAAGTTCCATTTTGTCGATTTTGGTCAAAAATATTCATTTTCAGATTTTAGGTGCAAAAAATGCACCATGCTTTAAAGTACACTTTTGCAGGTGTAGGTCACATATTTTGGACATCATTTTAAAACATTCTGCTGTTTAAATACCTTTCTAAGTCTCACTTTAAAGCCATTTCTTTCAGGTTCATTTTTTATTTTTCCATATTCTAAATCTACATTCTCCCACAAAAATACAGCTAGAGGTCTAATATTTTTCCCCAACGCAGTGCAAAATACAGGGGTTTTCGAAAAGAAAGAACAGAATTCAAACTTTTATTGCTTCCAAACTACAAAAGATAGAAGCATGATTCTAACGTTCATGGAGAGAGAAAAGTTACAATTGAAATAGCGCGGGGGTAGAAGTTCCAATCATGGCCGCATTGGCGCTGTTGTTTGTTGTATGTCTGCAGTGAAATGGTGGCGAAACCTCAAGAGAAATCATTTTGTGTGCTGCAATTAGCAAAGCTAGAGTCCATTGTTGCAGTTCAACAGGCATTTCGCCGTCAATTTAATAAACAATCGCCGCGTCTCAAGCAAAGTTACGAGTGGTATCAAAAATTCGTAGAAGATGATTGCATGTGCAAAAGGAAAAGCACGGGACGTCCTCGCACATCGGACGCGAATGTCGAGCGTATTCGTACACTATACGAAAGGATCCCAAAGAGATTCACATCACAAGCAAGTAACAAACGGTATGGCGAGATCTAAAACATCGTCTGCACCTGAAGCCATACAACCTGCAGTTATTGCAAGCATTGAATCCTGACGACTACAACAAAAGGTACGAATTGTACATTGGCATGTTAGAATATGTGGAAGAAGACAATTTTACTCAATGATTAATGTTCTCTAATGAATTTTTTCATGCAAGATAGTGCCCCGCCTCATTTCTCTTAGCACGTCCGACGTTATTTGAATAACACGTTTGTAGGACGTTGGATTGCGAGAGAAGGAGCAGATCAACTTTATCGCCGGTGGCCTCCCAGGTCTCCAGATCTCACTCCATGTGATTTTTATATATGGGGTTATGTAAAAGACCGTGTTTTTATCCCTCCTATGCCTGGCACTCCTGAAGCTCTACGACATCGAATTGTTGAAGCTGTGAATTCGATAACTGGAGACCAGCTGCTTCATATGTGGCAAGAAATGAGCCACCGTTTTGACAAATGTCATCGTAAAAGACGGTGCTCATATTGAATGCATATTATAAATATGTACACCTTTCTATCGTCAGGAACGTTGGAATTATGTTTCTATCTTTTGTATGCTGGAAGCAATAAATATTTGAAATCTGTTCCTTCTTTTTGAATAACCCTGTATATGTAATGAAATGTCTGGTTGAAAATTTTCATATTGATCATAGAAAAGTAAATTAGTTTCATCATGCGCTACTTTTGCAGTTTTCCTAATTTTAATAAATATCCACCATAGGACATTTTTAAACAGTCAATTTTTTTAGAAAGATACAAAATATAAAATGGTGTATGAATCTGTGGGAGAAGATAGGTTTTGATTTTAGTTAACTAAATCAATAAATTCATTAATATATCCCGAAAAATAATTTATATAAAATACATAAATAAAACTTGATTTGAATACGTTTTTGTTGTTAGTACTGTCTGTATAAAAACATTACATCTTTAGGTTTAATAACCATGAAAATCACTTTTGTGACTTCGATGTGCATGCGTGTGCATTCGGTCGCCTTCTTTGAGGAACACAGGCCTCACTCATCAGTACTTTCTGCAGAGTTGCAACTTCTGAACATCACCCAATGAGACAGAATTGGAATTGTAATTAGGAATTTTGCTATCTGTGGTTCCGTGAGGAGTCAACAGATAACTGGCACTTCCTAAACATCGGGGTTAATATTGGTCTTCAAGTATAACGAAAGAAGTTTTCTTTTTTGGGGGCACAGACATCGATATAATATAGTCAATAGTTGTAGGTAAGTATATTTCCTTTGTAAAGAAACTGTATACTTGTGCACTTGAATTTACTTCTACCGCTTCTCTCGGTCGACCGGCATCTTACACCCGGTAAATGAGGCCCACAGCTTAGTCTCGAAAAGCTAGCACCCATAATTTTGCCCATATTTCACCTCCTCCGAGCATCACACTGCGGATACGTGAAAATGTTTCGAAAATTGCCATGTCTGAAGGCTAACTGTGGAGTATAGTGGTATATATCTGTTAGAAGCTTTAGGATATTATTTTATTTCATTAATCCTTTTTAAAAAAAACATTCAAAATAAAGGAAATGTATAAGCATAATTGATTTGAATCAGCACCAAAACTAAGAGTTATTATACAACTAGTTAATCATATGCTCGCCCAGCGATATGATTCCGCAGTAGCGTGTGAGGCTCGCATTTGAGAGGGCCTGAGTTCGATTCCTGGAGCCGGCCACTCTGATCAAGAATTATGTGGTTTTACTTAATTTTTAGGCAAATTTGGGTGTCTTCTCTTCTGCCACGGATTTACCTTCTCGGATTTTATATTTGGCTTCCCCTTTCATTTTTTAGGTGGATATAGGGGCCGTAGTGTGTCGTTTTGTTGTCGGACAGATGTGGATGCTTGCTTGTTAGAAGGTAATTCTCAGCTGTGCCAGATGAAACCTCCTCTGAGCTGCCTCGGATGGGTTGAGTTCCTGTCTTCCCTAAGTAGTCCTCCGGTACGAGCCATCGCTAAGAATCCCTAGAGAACTCTGCGCGACGCTGTCGGTTTATCTGCTTGTGTCCTATAGCCACCCGTGGTTCATTCACCTCATTCCTCTTGGGCGTGGCAAACAGAAAACAGCCGTGTTAGGTAGAAGTGCAGGTGCTCTCTCAGTTCCCCGTAAGGAGGAGGTTCCGACTACTTCAGCTGCCACGATGCGGACATCACGGGCTCCTATCACTCGTGGTACCTCTAGCCCTACTAGACGTACGCTGGGCCGAACATCTGAACCCCTCCCGTGAGAAAGGGTTTGGATTGGGTTGGACTCGACGAGATAATTGTTTCCGTTACTCTGGGAGATTGGGTATGTCTGGGCGGGCTCCAACCAAGGTTTCGGTAACCATCATCCCCCCTCATGGAGTTGACACTGATAGAAGGGTATCCACTTCCGTCCTTGCAAGACAGTCGTAAAACTTAGCCTTAAAAACGCGGATTACATTAAAACAAATGTTAAGAAGGCGTACATTTTGAAGAAAATGTGTTCAATGAAAACCATCATGACCATCCATATTTGGACTTATAGAATCAAAATTATGCACGGATATTTATTTACTTTATTTATTGCGTATCACAGTACAGAAACTATTGGATTTCATCCAGAAATTTAGTTACGGACATTTCTCTAAAACTGCGATTACAGAAGCAAAAATACACATTTTGAAAAGTTTAGCCTGTATATGAACAGCATAACTTAAGGAAATCATCTATTTGTATATCCCAGTAGCACTTGCTTATAACTTTGATATCCTCGCTAAATATACTTAATTGCTGTATATGTATTTTATTAAAATAATCTTTAATTTACTAAGGCCAGGTTGCACAAAAATTCGCTAACTGCAGTTCATTTATAACCAACAATTTTAACGAACTGAGTTTGATTATGTCGCGGGTTGTATGATGCTGAACTTAGGTCAGATGAACTCCGTTCAGTACTGATCTGAGGTCGCAAAAACAGAGACAACGTTGCCAAACATGTGGTACTTTTCATATTGTATCGAAACAACTCGAGAATTATCGATTCTGTTTGAATCAACTGCACAGTGGAGCCATACTAGGCATAAAATCACTAAATGAAAATCCATTTATGGTTGTTAGTCCTGGAAATAATATTATTTTAAATAAACAGTATAAGAATTTACTCCAAATTGAAACAGTATTTATCATAAAATAACTATTTCTCCTACTTTATCTCCATAACATGCTAAGGTACATCTTTTTATTATGTTGGTGGACATTGTCCTAAAACATAAAGATGTAATAGAAAAAAAGGAAAAGAGATGGCAACACCACAAAGAAACAGGAAGCAGATTTGGAAGAAAATAAAAATTCTAGAAATGGTGTTGCAAATGACTGAAAACCTTTAAAATTGATATGAAAACATAAAAAGTGGACCAAAAGTATGTTTTCCAATGGTAAGATTTAATAGCACAAAACAGGAGGTGGTATGTTTGTATCGTCTTCCTTGGACGAAACTGGTCATAAGCTAATTGCAGCTCTCAAGCCACAGTTTCTGCCAATTAGTTGCGAGTTTGACGATGATGTGGGTTCCCATGGCAAAGGTATCACAGAAGGGGGTATAGAAGTCACCTGGAGTTCACCGCAAGTGGATTTAATAACGTCCAAGTGGAGGTTTGTGCTCCGCAGGAGAAAGAAATAGAGGCTATTAAATCAGTGCCCTTAGTTCTGCAACTGCACGCAGATCGTCATTCCCTGAAAACAGGAAGGAGGAAGATGTCACGAAAAGAGTTTATAAGAGGAGGCTCGAGTGTTTAGAGGGAGCACATGAGCTGAAAATAAAGAACGTGAACTGAAAATAAAAATTTAAGCATTGGAACTCGAACAGAAAAATATTTAAACATTTAAAATCACATACATTTTGAGAATGACGTTGGAAATAATACCTAAAAGTATTGATAATTAGTACAGTTTTCAGGCTGTGTTTTCCGTTCTATCTCTATGATAAATCAGGTATAGCCAGTTCTTGATATTCTCTCCTCCCGCTGTAAACAGCACCGTCCACGCCAAGAGCGCCATCGTCTGCGTTAATTGACACCAGGTGTTTAATATAAATGCTGCTACTGTCATAAGAGGAGGAACTCGGAACACATTTTACAGCCAATTTCAGTATTAAACATGGGAATCTACTTTTGATAACTGATCTTGTTAGCCTATGAGCCCTGTTTTATGCCCGTTCTGCAGAACTTTGTGTACTGTTTTGCATGCAGTACCTTTATTTACATTGATTATATCCCCAATCACCACCTGCAAGTTTCCAGTTGCATAGAACCGTAATACGCGAAGGTTCATAAACATTGGATGGAGAGCATAATTCCTAAGGGTTTGTGTCCATAATTGTGTATTCAACATATGCTCCAGTTCTTCAATACTTTGATACTCGAGATCTCTTTATATGCTGTTGATTACTAAGGTGGGATTTCTTCTATATTGGAAAACACGAGGAGCGCTTTTAAATTAAATATTCCCATCGGAGATATCGGAGTTATCTAAAATCTGAAAGTAATAAAAATATAGTTTACGTTATAAACACAAACAACGCCTCACAAAATCAATTCTGAAATACAGCGCCTATTATCCAAGTAACTACAAAAGTGCATTACTTACCATTTTATTTAAAGCTATACTATTCATTTCTTATTTATTTAAAAAAAATAACTTGTGCAGCTTCTGCTGCAAATTCTTAAAGCAATATTTCATTGTGTTTTGGAAATGGTTTTGGTTTTCTTCTGATAGTCCAGCCAGCTGCCAACCGTACTGGAAGGACTATGTGATAAATGCGAAAAAGTGGCAGTTATTAGTTGTGGATGGTGTAAGTTAAATTATGTTTTCGCACCTTTTTATGTGATGCCATTACTGCAGGGTATATGTTCAGGAATAATAACCGCATTTGGAAATGTGTAGTACTCCCGAGAAGATTCAAGAAGTTTGATTTCTTCTCACCTGAAACCAAACGTCACCCCCTCATCGGTCTTATTAATATGTAAATAACTCGCGAAATAATCGCACTTGCGTTATAAGAATCTGTATAATCATTTGTTTTGACAATACAAACATGTTGGAAGAAAAAAATGAATCATATTTTTATCTGCCGCAGGAGAGTAAGTGAACTGGACAAAATTCGCAGTTAGATTTTCTCTTATATCAAAAGGCCATAAACTTAGACATTGTTTATGCAGCCAAATTCTAAGTTCAGTTTGACTGAAGATTATTTTCGGATTGTTGAACTCATATTAACCTTTATGTAACCGGGTCTAAGGGGGGATTTATTGTTGGCAGGTCATATACTTCTTAATATTACGCCATTCTCTAGAAGATAATTTTAAGCAGCTTGTGTATTTGCAATCTAAAATATTATTACCTACATATGATCAAACTATTGTTTACAAACACACAGAAAATAACACGGATCTAGTGTTTATTTTAGTTAATTCTTATTTTAAGTTTTCCTTGTTCAAATTACTCTTTCGGCAAATCTGATCATTTAGGAATGAACGCTACGTTCAGTTGATATTTGATAAGCAATGCATTAAGTGCTGCTGACATTTTCTTAGTGAAAATGGTTTGTTATGAAGGAAGCACGAAAGTAATAGAAAAATGTTACAACAGGTACTAGTTGTAATTCAGATGATAGTGATACGCATTTTATTGTTGATAGTGTTTAATACCCGCTTATACTAACTACAATGGCACCGCAGGCGATGACATTGACAATATATGGAATGAAGATGGAGCTCGATGGAATGCGATGGCACGGAAAACCGTAGAACACTTCGTCCACAACAAAAACCACACGGGGTAACCTGGGATGGAACCTGGGCCGCGGATATACTTGGTAGTATAACGATGATTATGGTATACCGAACAGTAGAAAAACTTTTGAGGAAGACGACGTGGAAGATGCTTCCTATGTAAATCAAGAAAAGACCGGAAGACAGCCTGGAAATGTGACGATTGTAATTAATTGGTTTGCAGGATCACTCTGATAAGTTAATCTGTGTAGTTTGCAAAAAGAATGTCCAACTGATGTTGCTGTTTTCAATTAAATGTTCTCTTAGGCAACAAAAGAAATAGAGTAATACCACATAGTAACATTTTCATTATAAAATCTGAACTTGAAATAAATTCGGAAAAAAATGTAAGGAAGTGTATCTTTAAGTACTTTATACTCGGTAACTAACATCGAAAACTATGAAAGAATGTATATGTAATCATATAGACATTTAAATAATAGTTTACAGTATAAGATACGCCTCAAACTTGAAAAAAGGAATAATTGAAAATGTTTTAGCTTAGTACATCAAAGAATAATATGTTAAAGCACAAAAACTGAGGTGGCATGATAACTTAGTTCCCCAAGTTACAAATAACACTACCTATATTGTTCGTCACGAACGCCGGCGGCAAATAACAATTTCCTCGTACTGTTGCGAGGATGAAGAACAGAAGTGGCTGTTAGCTTTTGGCGGTTTTGCACGAAACAGGCAAATTATTATGTAGTTGTTAAAGGTCAATGCACTGCTTAGTACGTGTCTTACGTAGACTCCCTCTCTGGAGTGTTCTTCAGATTTGGAACCCTGGAGATGTCTACAGGAATCGCTCTATAGCTGGAAATTATCAAATTTAACTGGTAAACAACAAGAAAATTCACACAAAGTCACTCGGAAGCAGACTTAGGCTGATTATCCATGAAATACAATGTGACTGTAGCGTTACGAGACTCAAGTAGCCAGTCACATTCAGTGGACAACTAGCCAGAAAGGGGGCAGCACCTATGTCAAATGTTGTACATGAGAGGTAGATATACTTATTGCCGTGGTCATTATTATCATTATTTTACGAAGAAAACGAAAAATACTCTAAGCGTTTTTTTATTTGCTAATGACTCAAATTAAAACATAATACTATGAAAATCACTAAACATGTACAACTTTAGATGTATTATAAGATCTGTATATCAAAATCATTATTAAATTATTCATTTTCAAAATAAGTGAAAGTTACCATTGTTTACTTCTAGCCGTCGGTCTGGTTTAATCAATTGAAGGTGTATAGTTTGTACCATACTGTGGTAAAATTGGAGAAAACTTGTATGTTAATCTCACTAATTAATTAGTTGGGAACATTGCACACCAGGAGCTAGGTAGCTTTACTAGTTGACTCTTTTTAAAAAGAAAAACACCTATAACCATAATGTGATGCCTCCGTTTCTCAGCATAGGGTAGTATCACTCTGGTCTTCATAATCCCCTGCATATTGTGGTGCTCTCTTCAGTCCTTTGTAAAATGGATGAAACTTTTTGGGCACCATGTCAGCAGCTCAATTACATCTTTGTATTTTGCAAAGCCGGTTGACTTTATTTTATTTGTTATCTGAGAAAATACAAACATAATAAAATGTTTTTCCATTATTTTAAGACCTACTATTTTAAGACTAAGTGTGATGTGTTCGTTATTAACTTTACGAAATCACTATAATACTTACCTTGGCAGAGTTTCGGGCAAAATCAAAGGATTTCTTGAACGGCGTACCAGATTTACTTCTTGAAAGGTGTCCTGAAAATTTGTTTGTAGAAAACTGTACCAAATGTGTCTGTTCGTTGTCAGCTGTAGCCAAACTATCGATAATATTATTCCTAGCAAGACATTGCCTGCATTTGTGCGGTACATCAGTGCAGTTTTAGAATTTTGTATTAAACTTGAAAATTCCAAAAGATCTTTAATCTCCATATTTATTTCCATATTTCTTTTACTGAAATTTCTAACCATTTGATGCCAGTTCGAGGGTGTCATAGTGAAGAATTTCTCCACTGACTTCTTTGCTTTTTCAATAATTGAATGACCGTCATCTACTTCCATATGTATGCGACTTTTCAATAAAAATATGTGATTGATTACTCCAAATGGTTAAATTTACACATCATATGCACCAGTTTATCATAATTATATTCCTGTTCTGACCTGTGCAATTGTCGAATCAATTTGCTCAAGTTTTCACATGCCTATTTGTATAGTCCTGAAACATTTTGTTGCTTCCTCTTTCAGGTTTTGTTTCATCCTACGTACTGCAATGGACAGTATTATCTACAGTGCTGTAGAGAGTGTAAGTAAATGTTCACAGTTTACACATGTAAAAACTTTGGATATTGGTTGTAGACAAGCACGTCTGAAGATCCACGTCATCCCTTTCTTCTTCAGACTAAGTCTTTATAGTTTTTCTTCAACTCATATCTTAAAGCTGCAAATCTTCAGTGCGTTTCTAATCAATATAAACTTCTGTTGCATCTTGCATTTTGTTACAAAATGTGAAACAATTACAAGTGCCATATGTATTTATATTAGGTGGATGGAAATCTTAGTCAAGTTCAAAATTAAAATTATGTCTGTGGAGCCATTCTTTCGGAATATAAAATGCTTTTATCCCTTTCCTTTGGCACTGTATTTCAAATAAGATATATACTTTTCAGCTAAAAACTCTGGAACTAAAATATTCCTATAAACTCTCTCTTCCGTAAGACTTTCATATGCTGAAAATGAAGTTTCATGTTGCCTTATTAGATTTCGGACACTTTCTAATATTTTGTATGCACGCTTCTATCTGGAGAAACAAATACAGTTTCTTCCTTTTTCTTTAATGCAGTAAACACACTGCAGTTTTTGAAACAGACGGGATTGAAAAGAACAACGTTTTGCACACTCTAGTTTTATTGTTTCTAAACTTGAAAGAACATTTTAACGTCCTCGATATGTGTTTGGAGTAGGACTGAACTAGTCACTTGACTTCATGTGCCGTTACCCTTGATAAGAGGCGGCTCCTCAGGGTGGGCAGAGTAAGCTAAGCTACCCTAATAGTTTCAAAAATGTTTTTAAAACTGTTTAATAATACCCTTGACGAAATTTACATATATGTAATGAACTAAAATAAAATATTTCCATTTAACAAAATCTATATGTAATTTACATTCCATATAGTTGAAAGTATTTAAACGATAGGATTCTAGAAACTTCTATGAGTCCGCTTTTTTCAGGAAGCAAAGAGCGAACTTTTAAACGAGAATACGCTGCATACTAGAACCATCCAAAAACCATTGTCACTTGTCTGCCAAGGGCAGGCAAATACTGAGCTAGCCTGCCCTCTTGAGTAATGATCACAATATTTGGTGCACCGCACATCATGCGTTGTACATCAAGACCGGCAGACAGTAAACGTTCCTATCCTGCTGTTTGTTGACGGACTCTCCTGAAGTCAACTAGAACGTGTGCACGAAGTTTATTGTGTGCGGAAAATGTATTGCTGCAATCTATGTTATGAAGAAACAGGGAATTACAAGTAAAATTCCTTTTGTAAGTATCTATTAAAAGGAAATGCACATTTTATGTCCTAATAATTACTACATTGCTTTGTGAAATAATATTCCAACTGCCTTTAGAAAACTGTTACCGTCATAGGGCTAGTTTCATTATAAAATTATTACGCTATTATTTTGACTTTTCAAGATTGAGAAAAGAGCTCGAATATGTCTACTCTGACGGCCGGTTTTTGTCTCAAAGTGTAACTAAAGCTATAAAAGTTTTTGTGAAAAGTGAAAATCAAAGTGTACTGCCGAAAGCTTACAGACTGTTTACCTTAGCTATAAAATTCCTTCCACAAGTTGCAATGTCGAGAGAAGCTTCTCTTGCTTGAACAGTGAAGTCTTACTTAAGGAGCACGATGGGACAGGACAGGGTTACAGCTTTAGCGATAGCGTTTATTGAGCGCGAACTTCTTCATTCGCTGGAAAAACAGGAGCATGGTACGATTATATCATCAACCGATATACTAGCATGAAGGATCAACGCATTTATCAACTTTAAAGGTACTAAGCAACACGTTTCTGTGAGATCTTTAATTTCGGTACTGCGGATATTTTTCCTGCACTGAAAATATCACAGTGGGCCGCCACTGCCCTTAATAAAAGAAATTCTCTCTCTAGATCACAAATGTTATGGCATCCTAACAGAAACTAACCATTTTCTACTTCCAGATACTTTTGCAACACATTTAAATAGACGCCTACATTCTTCTTTGAGAGCCGTGGTCCTTTTCTTTTTTTCTATTTAGGAATATGCATTTTCCCTGAAAGGGTAAGTGTTTTTCTGCTATAGCACTCCCATTCATCTGTGTTATACTTTCTTTTTCTCCCTTCGTATGCCATATCTTTTGAAACGACCTCAATATTATCTAATAATTTTCCATTATCAGAGCTCGCGTTGCTCTTAAAGACATTTTCTCCCTCTTCATTTCTCTCTAACTTGATTTTTACTATTAACAATGGAAGTACTTCAGAGTCTTCCCTAAGTGAATCTGATAACGTTGAGTTGCAGTTGGAGTCATATATTGAGTCATCCAAATCACTTCCTGTAATTGTGAACTACGAAAGGTTTAAATAGTTTCACGGTCAAGAAAATCACATGCTTATCTGCACTTTTAGAGCTGATGGGACCTGTAGATATTAGAAAAATCTGATATAAAATAGCAGGTATTCTACTTATTTTGGTGTCAATGGGATAGATATTATTTGATATAAATACAACACAGGACACCTTCCAAAACTCACATCCTGACCGGGTACGTCATCAAAATTGGTTACATTTACCAGTTTTTCAACAGTAAATTTGGTCCTTTGGTTAGTATTATACACACCAAGACCTATGTAAAATGGATGAACTATAATTCTCAATATTTTCTGAAACTGCACTTCTAGAATAAATATAATATTGATAGAAAAAGTAATAATAGTAATGACACGAAGAGTTTATGAAGAGATCCTTGTGAAGCTACTAAGAGCCAATTAGAAACAGATCATTTTAAAGCATCCAGTGTTTCAGATTAAATAGCTTTTATTCATATTCTCCGAAACCAAATTATTTCCTTTTCTTTTTCACTTTCTGCAGAACTTATGATTCATTAGGTTAGTGATGGCTTTATCGCTAGGATAGGTATATTATATAAAGTGAAAACTTGTCGTTTTAATTGAATTTCGCATTATCTCAGAAACATTTTAATAGTTTATGGTAGTATAGGTTGTAATGTAGGGACCAGCATAGAGAGTAATACAATAAAAACCAACTTGCAGAGGAAACACATGTTTTAAGCATTACTAGCATAATTATATCAAAAATTTTACTTATCTTGATCATGGCATAATGAAGTCACGCCATTTAATGAAAAATTAACCAATAATTTACTTATTACACTCATTGTGGTATTAAATTCACTGCAAACAATAGACTGTAAAAACACTAGGGACAGAAAAATATAACCATCATCTCGGAATACTACGCTTTTAGTGCTTAGTAAAATGTTTTCCGTCATTTATCTTTGACACTGGGAAAGATTGTGTACTCGTTGCTACATGTAAGCACTGTGCACTTAACAATAACACTCAAAGTTTACGCGATACACAACCGCAAATGCGCTTACGATGGTTTACCTCTCTGAACATTTCAGACACTAAAGCGAAGAGAGGCAAAGCTATTTACGATTGTATACCTTCATAAGCATCATTGAGTTTCTATTCTATACTGAAGCGTATAGCTGTAGGAAATGATTCTGTCACTTGCTATTGTACACCATAAAAGCAGCTAATCGTGATGAGTTTAAAGTTATAAATGGCTCATTTTCACACCTCTCGGATACAGTCATCCAGAGTCAAATGTTCACTAAAATCATCTTTACAAAGTGAATGAGCTTTGTTACATCAAATATGTTGGATGGGATGCTTCAACAGGACACTTGAAGGAACTAACAATGGTAATGAAATAAAACCCATGGTTTAAAACATACTTCAGTCGTTTAAAAACTGCATATTATATAATTTATAGGAGTTGAGATATAAACATAACGCCGCATATAACGAGTGAGTCAAAAAACTAAGAACCGGCTGCGCGGTGTTTTGCCTTTTGTCCTTGGCGCTAGTTCCCGAATCTGGCCACCGTCATTGTCCATACATTTTTGACATCTCTTTAGGAAAAGCACTCGCCGTAGTTCACGTTGAGAAATTCTGGCAACTTCCTGGTGGATATTTGGTTTTAATTCTTCCAGGATGTATGGGTTTGTCTTGTACACTTTGTTTTAATTTACCTCAGAGACAGAAATCGCGGGGGGTTGGGTCGGGGGATTGAGGGGGCCGCAAATCTCTACTAATAATTCTGCCTGAAACACAATTTCAATTATTCTCACCGGGAGATTGGCATATGAACTGTTGAAGTCTTGCTGAAAAAAAGGCAATATCACACACACACTGTCAGTTACTTCTCTAAAATAAAGGGGGCAAAATTGTATTCACGTATGTACGGTGTCAATTGTTGGTTCCAAAAAAATTGACCCTAAACTCTTTCTCTGCAATCTTTCTGCAAATCGTACCTTCACTTGGCGAGCTGACTGAGTTAACGCATAGGAATCATAAATAAATACACGCTGAGCAGCAGAAAACACATTGAGCCATACTACACTCTGTGACTAAGTATATAACAAAATAATAAATCACTTATAGTAACTCAACCACAATAACACTGTGAACTCAATGTTCTTCTAGAGCAGAGTAAAACTGTATCAGAAGCGTGACCTTGTTCACAGCAGCAGTGATGAATCATGTGTCCACGCGTCCAGTGGAAAAACACCGCGCAGCCGGTTCGGAGATTTTTGACTCACTCGATATACGACATGAATGCGCTGAAATAACAGGAGGATGGTAAATAGAAGTTTTCAGTAATGCCTGTAGATCTCTTTCATTATAGTTGTGTATTATGGAATTCCACCAGGGATTCAGGTTAACTGCAAAATTATACCGAAGTAATGTACGTACCTGTAAAAATTGTTTTGTATTGGTTATTCAGTTTATTTCATAGAGAGTAGACTTCCGTTGCACTTAATTTAAATTGTGCCTAGTTATGCAGTAGAGTCAACGACACTGGTGTGTTTTAACAACACTAGCTTTAATACATATAATCCAAACTCAGTTTTAAAGTTATGTATGTGCAGAATATACTTATCATAACCTATCCTTCACTTAACTTTAAATCCTGGCAAACAATTACATGGATGAGAGCGCAAATTCTATTCAGGAAAGACGACATTTTGCCAAGATGTCTTTTAGATTAATTCTGCTCTTCTGTGTTCGGTTTACCCAGCCCGCATATAGAACTGACACTCCCTAGAACTTCTGAGCGGGTATTTAGGTGTCAGAAGTCGGTCGGATAGCCAAAGGCACAAAATCACAGAATGGAGAACGTGGAACAGCGCGTCGGCCCATAGCCAGGCATAAGCTTGTGGAAGTGGATGAAATGAAATGCAAGCGAAATGTACATATGATAGGAAAGGTGATGATGGAGCAATTGGCAGAATGACAGGGAAAACCAAGGAGTCAGAGAAAACCCGCCCAGAGGTCGCTTCGTCCACAAGAAATCCCACATGCGGTGACTTTGAAACGAACCCGGGCTCGCGGCCCGCCTAGGTAGGATGTGAGCGAGCAAACCACTCAGCCTCGGCGTCGCCTAGGTTAATTCTTTCTTGCCTATATTCACGTCTCAATGTCCATGTGTTCAGAGGAATTGGCTGCACCGTAGAAAGAAAACGAAAACTTTTTTAAGCTGCTTCGGAGGACGTATATAAGTACGTTTCATTAATTTAGGATTTGAGTCCTGGCTACTCAGAAGTGCATAATATTCGCAAAAATGTGTTTAAAATTGTATCACCATTTAGATAAATATAATATTTTAGCAAAGGAACAGTTTAGATTCAGGAAGAGCGTGTCCACTAAAAGAAACACCTTCAAGTTAACTGAGGTTCTTATGTTCATGGATGGCAAGCTTAAATACCTTAGAAATATTCTGTGTCCTATAAAGGCGTTTGAGTGTGCATCTAAATCAAAACTACTATAAAATTATCACACTATGATATTAGGGATAAAGGGTATACATGGATTGAATTCTGCTTGTTCAACATAAAGTGAGAACTTATAATAAACACAGCAAATAATTGTCATATATACCATGACTGATCTAAAATAAGGCATAGTGTCCAACAAGGTCTTAATTTGCGTCCATTATTAATTTTATTGTATATTAATCGTTTACAGTAATGCTTATGGTTATTTTTGTGAATAATACGAGTATTTTAAAGGAAACAAAACCAGTCAGCTCCCAGATGCATGTGATAAAGCCTTCAGCACACTAAATAATTGGTTGGAAAGTGACCAAATGCTAATACATGTTGAAGGTACTAACTATATTAATTTTTGCACAAAGTGTAAAAGTATCTCAAACTTAAAGGTAAAATATGAAGGTAATTAAGTTACAGAAGATAGCATTATAAAACTCCTGGGCTTTTGTCGAACATAGTATGACCTGGAAAGGCAAAAGTGATTATTTTGATTGCTTTGATTTTTATTAGGTCTTATATTAGACAATAAAAATAGTTTTATATCTAGTCCATTAACTGTGACAGTAGTTTTGAGACTAAAGACTATGGCAATTGTAATTACTAACAAATAAAATTCTAGTGATCAACAACTCTATTATTAGCAGTTGCTGTTAAGTACCAATAAAATGAGATGTTAAGTTTTAGAATACATTTTTAAAGTTAAATGAATATACTGCCTGTCATTTTAAAGTGAATTACCAGTGAAGTCACTTTTTTTAAGGTAAATATGAATATAAATATATTTGTAGGGGGCTGCACCTTCGCCGAATGTTTAGACTGCCTGCCTCTCACCTAGGACGCTCGTTTTTTTTTTTTTAATTAAATAAAGAAGTACAGTTCCGGAGGCTTGTCAGGACTCCGGCGCTGTATCCTTTTTCCTCTTTCTTCCTAGTTTCCTAAATTTCCTTAGTTGACCTATTAATGTTTAACGTTTTCCTTTTACATATTCACACACATTTTACAAACACCCATGCCCAAGGCGGGACTCGAACCCACGATCCCGTGCGCCGCGAAGCACCAAAGCGAGATACTTCAGCGAGCGCGGCCAGGGGGATCGGCAGACGTCTCAGGCGACTGCATGTTGAATTTGTTGTGGACAAAGCTGTAAAAAAAATAACGAAATCACAAGAATGTGAACTGCCTTGTTATGTTTTTATCTTCGATATAACCGCTTGTAGATTTTGACCGTATCACCAAAGGCGTAAAATATAAATTTGCTCGATGTAGAGTGGAGGAGCTTCCTATTGTTTACGACCTTTGGTGTCGTAATTTACTCTCCGTTTTTAAAGGGTACGGAAGTTTAATCTAGGAATTATTCAAATTTATGTTATTTTTTTAAAAAAAATCTAATTTCAGTAAGTAATTAAGCTTTGTTCCATAGTTTTATTACGAAATTACATTAAAGTGAAAAGTAGTAATTTAATTTTTATGCTACAGTTGTTTCAATGTATATGCTATAATACTTTATTTGTACATAGATAAATTGTCATATCTTTGGCGGCCTGCCCTCATCACTTTACTTTGCCCGTCTCGATTCCCTTCACAGTACAAAGGTGCTACTGTGAAAATAATGTGGGCCGGGCTCCTCCTTCTTCTTCCCAAACGTTTCATCTGCGACTACGGCAGACATCTTCGACCTCACCGCTGCCCACAAGCCTGGATTATACTCCAGCCAGTATTGACACCGGCCGTGAAAGCCTAAGAATTTCGATGAATGTTATCAATTTTTTCTACAATTACTTTACTTACCGTACATATAATAGGAAAATGTCTCCTGGCTTTTGGTGGGGTTGCCACCTCAAATCATCTGGACATTCTCCACTGGATCCATTAATTCTCTTGATTGCAAACAAGGTTTATTGGTCTAAGTCCATAAAGCAGAAGAAGTAGACATAAAATAAAAAATACAATTAAAACAATTTCATTCGTCTGACATTAAGAATAAAATAAATAAACTTTCGATTAAGAGGAAGTAGAAAATGCTGATTGATAACGAAGACGATTATAATCAAGATGGCGACGTCATATATATTTTTCATAAATTTCACAAACTAAAATTTCTAGAAAATGTGATTTTCCCGTATCTGCGTCGCCAATAGATCCGTACTACTAAAACAATGAAAGCAGTATTCGTGTTAAAATATTGGTAGAGAACTAGTATAGACAAGAACTGCGTGTTTAGAATGATGCAAATGTTGAGGCATCTTATGTAATGCGACTTACGAGCACCCTATTTTGGCTATCAGCCCACAAGGAAAGGATGAAGTGAAACAAACAACGTAGGTTACAGACCGCAGGCAGACAGGACAAAGTTAGTGCAGAAGTTCCTAAAATACCCTGGCTCGAAGACACCTCCCATTACTGGAACTCCATAGAAAGGGTAATGAACGATCCTTTAGCCAAGCAGCCCTCGAGTATCCACGGGAAATACTGTTTTTCTACGAACAATCATCCGCGCTATTTGCCCAGCATCGCTGTGTGCCTCCAAACCTAGATGCACACCTGAATCCTTGGAGAGGAAGTCGTGGTAGATTACAAACCACTCCAGCATTCGCCTATCATCCAGGGAAAAACGAAAAAGTCAAAGTTAAAGACAGAGGGAGAGCGGTCGATGGGAGTCGTCTCGGGATCTTCCGAATGCAAGTCTCACATGTTATCGCAGTGGCATACGGATGCTTTTAAAACTCATCTCTTATTAGCGAAGGGGAGCGGACGTATGTAATTACATCTAAAGTTTAGAAGTTTTCCGTTACCTGTTTGCTATAGCCAGTATGTACCCATACAATAGAGTGCATACATTTCTGTTAATTATTAACGCTGAAATGCGTGAAAGCCAGCTGTGGGAGTGGTTAAATGTGCTCTGTATGTACTACTCTGCCCTTGATTTTAACGATAATTTATCCTTGAGAGAAATATGAAACTAAACTTTAGTATTAATCACCAAAAGTAATTTCACTGGTTCTAAAGAACAATTGATCTCAGATTTTAAGTTAACCTTTAGGAAGTCGAAAGTTCGTCTATGCAACAAATGATGTTTTGGTTTTTCATATAGATGGGCGGTAAATCAGTAGAAATGTATATTCTAGACAGTCAGAAACTTGTTTTTTCCACATCATCACATCCTTTATTCCTATTTAATTCGATTCAAGGAAGTTAAAGGCCATCCCATTTTCAAAGAAGAAATTTCTAAAGAGGAAGATTTTGAAGGTGGCAGTAAACTGTGGCACAGTTGTCCCTTTCTTCATGAACACTGTTCGTGATCTAGCAGTAATGTGAACTCCCGCACGAACAGTTATTACTTATTTCACTGGTTATTAACAAGATCCTGAACCTGAATAGTAAATTCTGACTTAAGTCACATCTTTGACCTTAACATGCTTGAAAGAAAATTTGTCTTTTTCTTTTTCTGCGGCTTACTTGCTGTAAAGTAGTTAAATATACATACTCACACTTGCGTCAACGATACCTTCTGAAAGAAATTTAGAGGTTTGAATTCCTCAAGTCAGAAGCATGTTCAAATGAAATTAGAACGCAGGTACTGAATTTTAACTGTCTGTAACGCATTTTGAACCACACCTATGCAATTATGCATGCGAGTACTCAAATCTGGTAAAGTGGGAAGGATGGTCCATGATGGATGGAAGAGCCGTAATTTTACTCCCTCCACATCAAACTGAAAATTTCATTCAAAGAAAATTTCACGATGAAGTGTCTGACTTTTATTACGTTTTCTTATTTCACAGAATGTTTGAAAACATATATATCTTTATTCTTTAAAAGCTTGTTGACTTGACTGATATTCAATATCAAAATTTACGTATTTGTGGGCGCATCCTTATATGCAAATGAATTTTTTTCCGCTTCTAAAGATGTTCTTCATGAACCAGGAGTGATATGCTAATCTCTGGTTCCCAAGGTCACGCATTCAATCCTGGTGGAGGGCGAATATTTTTTTTCGGACGTAAAATCCTTTAGCATAGCTACTTTCGGAAGGAAAGTAAAACCGTTGGTCCCATATCGCACATTTACGGCAGCTAAAGGAATCTCAAGTCTGATCAAGAGGCCTCTGAAAACAGTTATGCGGTCTTTCACGCCCAGTATAGAATGGGACGCTGGGAATTGAATTCCGCTCCTAATTATCAGCTGTGAATAAAATTCCAGCTTATTGAGAAGTTGAGTAGTTCATGCATTTTATAATGGACTTACATACATAACACAAACACTAAATTGAGGTTTTTTTTTCGATACCGTATTTTTAAAATGCAAAATTTGTGTATTTCATACTCATTTTTCAAATTTTAAAAAATATCATAATGTTGTTTATTTTACAAAATATGTACCTACCGAATCACAGGATGAGACACACAAGATTGGCTGATTAAAAGCAGTCATCTGGGTAGCTTGATCCTGGATTTTGTATCAGACTATGCTGGCGGTTGGCCGCTGAAGTGACCCGGCAGATCCTTCTTGGACTTGGTATCAGCTTGTGTATGAGGTATGCGCGCATTTCAGTTACTATGAACGCACTTATTTTAAATAAATGTGACCTAAATATAGTTTGTAACATAGGAGAGCTAAAGCTTGCAAGATACTGAAGGAATTCAAAGAGTGATGCGTTTACTTTCGTATGGCAGTAGAGTTTAATACTTTGGATTTTTAAACTGATATGATAGCAGGTAAAGTTCTCGTGCCGCTTATTGGTTCTATTTTTTCACATCGAGACTGCAATAGGTCACATTTACTTTTATAATGCCTAATTTTTACAAAGACAAACTGAATTGCGCTGATGGTCTTTCTTGCCCATTGTGTAATTGTCATTCGCATCCATATTGCTATCGTCCGAACAACTGACTAGCTGGTAGCAAACTGTGATAGATTGTACCTTCTTCCAAAGGACGGTATAAATAAAGATGTATAATAAGGATTTTAGAAATAATACACTGAGCTGGATGTCTTACTTGGCATTACCTAGTATGGCTGCGCCTGGCCGAGTGGTTAGACCGCTCGCCTCTCACCTAGATGGCCGAAGTTTGATCTCGAGCCACCGCATGTGGGATTTGTGGCGGACAAAGCGGCGCAGAGGCGGGCTTGCTCCGGGTTCTCCGGTGTTTCCCACAATCACATTCCAGTGGTGCTCCGTCTACATTCCGGGTATCATCAGATTCAACACCTGCGGTGCCATATAGTAAACGCGGCCGTTAAACACTATAAAAATTACCCAGGAAGATATCAGAGTTTTGGAAGTGATATGTTAGCTGGCTTTAAGTAGTGTGTACAACGCACGGTATTCCAGCGAAAAGTTAGGGTGAATCGGATAGGTAGAGTTAGACTGATAACTTCAATGTCATAGCCGGGTTTTGAACCATGGTTCTCCTGATATCTAGCAGGTTGCTCTGCCACTGAGCTACCATGGTAACATGCCGGCATGACATTGAATTTCTCAACTGACTCGCATGTTTCCCAGTAAACCACAAGGTGTTCTCAAATTATTTTGAGATGACAACCCCAATGGCGACTTACAATGCTGTAAGTACTTAAGTCACAGGATTCATAGTATAGCCAGCTATTAGGATGAATCGCTTAACAGCTTTTATTTATCTATAATTATTTTCCTCCATAATTTACTACTGTCCCAACCTCAAGTTCTTCACTCATAAAGATGAGTGATTAGATTAGGATTAATCTTGTATTTTAAAATAATAACTAAAGTATTATTAACTATACCGATAGATTTGCTAATAATTGCAATATAAGGGGGAGTGAATAGACGCTTTATCAAAACCTGAATAGCCTCTCACCAAAGCGGCCTGGGTTCGATCCCAAACGACTGCATGTGGTATTTGTGGTTGACAAAGCGGAGCAGGGGCGGATTTTTTTCTGGGTGCTCCGATTTCGATTGAAATACCGTATATTAAAATATATTTACATGGCATATAAAATGGCATCTGAAGACCTATTCATTCTGCATGACTTTTGCATAACCGGTTAACCATAAGAGATAGACAAAACCTACTACACAAAAAATGTATAACTCGTAAAAATACAATTTGTCACATACATTTTTTCTTAGAGTTGACCATCTCGGAGATATTCCTTGTTGTTGTTTTCAATTTAAAAATACTTAAACATTTTCTCTTACCGCACTATGTCAACTCTTGGTAGTGCAAAGAAACGAATTTCAATAACATAGCAACAGCTTTTAAAATATTTGATATCGCTCTAGTCTAGTGTACCCCTTATTTCTCTTCTGCTTTCGAGGAACTAAGTAATAATACCATTTCTGCTAATGCCTCAGTGAGTATGAGGTAGATAAAATAATAAGTTTTTTAAAGAATAATTTATGTACGTTTATCTCGCAATTTCTTTAATAGTCTTTATAGCTGCAGTCTTCTCTTCAGCATAGACATTGTACAGTGCATCGAATCATACTTTTATCAAAACCAGTGATTTCAGTAATTGCTTAGGGTACGCTATACTTCTTTCGGGGAGTACCAAATGAAGTTCCTCCTTTATTTTCTTTTTTTTTTTTTTTTTTTTCCTCTGCAGTGCAAGATCTTGGTGGCTTTACCAACCCATTTCTGCAGTTCCCAGCCTCTTCCTTTAAGTAATCATGAACATTAACAATAATGTTGCAGAATTAGATCTTTTGCTACTGAATTACTGTAGGAAATGTCACCTTAGTAGCTCGGCAATCCTCGTTAAAACCCTGGTGAAGTCTTATAGCCAAACCGCGCCTAATTTTGGTGTCAACTGTACTCTGCGTATTTTCGAAATGTAACGTACCTTCAAGTAAGGAAGCAGAGCTGTTTGTTATCCTAACATAATTATCTGCTGATCTATTTGTTAAAGGTAAGCTAGCTCATTACACCTTCGCTGAAGGATATTGGTCTAGAACCAATGAGCGGCTTATATCTACTGCAAGACCTGCCCACTCAACATTCCGGCTTTTGACCCGCCATCTCAGAGTAGATCAATACGTGTGGCTTGTGTGTAACACAGGAATTTGGAAACATACTATTACTAATAAATAAAATTATTTTTCCACAAATCAAGCAACAATTGAAGTAATATTCTTCATTACACTATACTCAATTTTCAACACAATTGTTTACACTTATGCCTCTAACAGCGTGTATTTTAAACTCGCTTGTTATAAATATCGGAGCTATGATTTGAATATTAAGAACGAGTTGTGTGGACAATTTGTACTCGTATTAGAGCACTGAATACAGACATTAAATTGTTTTTATTTAAATAACCATGAAAACCATGATGATTAAGAAGGTAAAAAATACCAGTTTTGGTTGTAGTAATTGATACACATTTCAACAATAATTATCTTGTTTTCTTTAAGTTTAAAATGTTCCCTGATGTTTTACCTTAAGACTATCGCTTACAGTAATGATGCCGTTTGTTTCACCACTAACTCCTGTATTGTTTCACTCTAATTGTGTATCGATTTCATTTAATTGACTAGATTAAGTGCTCTTCCTTGTCTGGTTGTTAACACACTAGGCTTGACTGTCAACATAATGTATACATCGCTATGCCATCCTGTTAATCGTATATAAACAAAATATGACTTTCTTATTTTACATATTCACACCTGGATCATAAAATATTCTTCATGTAGCAATTCCATTTCTTTACTCGCTAGTGACCCAAAGATGGTGATAAATTTAACATATTTTCTGTATCACTTTCAATGTACTCAAATAGTAGATCGACAAGGTATTGCATTCCGCCAACACTTCGATACAGAAATTTCACTTGAAATGCATGTTTTGAGAACCCACGTTTCGAAAAAAGAACCGGCATGGTCCGTTTGTGTATGTGAAGAGTGTAAATACAAAAATACATTTATAATAATAATAAATAGTTAAACATCAAACTTGGTGTTTCTGTTAAATATCTTTCAAATATGCGACAGGAAGCATGTAAAGAAAATCATAGTTACTAAACTATGTTTCATATCGAAAATTTTTTGAAATTTGAATTATTTTAAAATGTTCTACTTCAAACCTGAGTAGAATACCGTATTTTATAGATATCTACATGACAACGTGCATATCTTAAATTTACAGTGAACAGGTTTATCCATTCTGAATTTACTTTTACATAACCGGTAAAACATAAGAGATAGAACAGGAGTTATTTTGAAAAAAGGTGTTCTTGGATCTCGCCAAACCACAATCTATATCAAATACAGTTTAGCTGTGAACTTAACCATTCCCAAGAAATTTATTTTTATTGGTTTTAATTTTCCAGTATATACCAATGCTTTTCTTAAATGGGAAGTCGTTATTTACATTTTTTCATTCTGGTCATTCAAAGAGATCGGCGGTGTATTAATATCACATAGCGACCGGCTTCTAAAGTACTTGACATATCACTTTAGCCTTTTGCACTTCCTTATATCCCTTTAACAAGAAATATATAATAAACGCATTTGTGCTTGATTTATGTTAATTGAAGCAGCTAGGATATGTTTTTGTAAGAATATATTGTTGCAGCATAGGCATTGAAAGCCATGGGAATGTAACACATCAAGTTTTTTTCTGTTTGCTATCAATAAATATCTTAGTATTTTATTGTCGTTCTTTAATTACACAGTCTTCATTCCCATTACGGTATTTTAAATTGTTAAATCAGGAATGTTCAAAATTAAAGGAACACAGGGGAAGTTGCAGTAACCTATTCCACTCCGTGTGAAGCATTGGGACATGGCGTTATGTGACATAATGGAATGCTTGTAAATGCTTCTAAATTGAACCATTAGGTAGTTATTTAAATTAACTCACAACCACTTTTTTTCGAACATATTATGTTTGTAGAACTTTTCAGAGCAACTAGTTCATTTGCGGTTCGATTAAGGCCTCTGAAAAAAATATGAAAATAATATTTCCCGCGTTTCGAAACTGACATTCTGCTTGTTTGGTTAAAACCGAGCATATATGAGGATGGTCAAAAAGCAAAGTATAAAGAATCCAGATACAGTCATCTGCTGGTGCATACATTAGATGATATTTAATTAAATAATATGTACTGAAATATACTTCGTATCTTATGTTAGCTCTTTCTGGGTCCCTAACTGTTCGTAGGGGGGAAACCTTTTTGTGTTGCCTCGGAAACTTTACTGACAACATCACTCTACCTACGGCCATGTGTGTCTCTGCCTTGCCGTCACGTAATCACCGTAGAATTGTGAAGAATCGCAGAGGAAAGAAAAGTGTACTGCACAATTGTTGCGAAAGCATCGCAATAAAAGTGTTTGGTTGTAATTATATTTCAAGTAATAGAAATGCCTTTGTTAAAATAGGAATTACTTGCTAACACTTCCCATTAATTGTACATCGTAATCTAGTAGTAGCCATAATAATTGTAAATTTAGATTAACACATTTCCGTCATTGGTCACGTTATTCCTGCACGTATAACCAACCACAGCTGATGATATTCGGTTAAGGGGACAGTTAAATATAAATCTTAAATTGTATATTTTTACTTCCTCTAGCCCATATGTAACATGTACATCGTGAATTGAGAACGTATTGTACTCCACCAAAAAATTCGATACCGAGATTTCAACACAAATACGTTTTGAGGTACATTGAGTCCGAAAAATAATGTTTACAAAAAGTTACATCTGTGTCTCTGAATGTGTGTGTGTGTGTGCCTGTGGACACCATAGCTACAAAGCGAAAATGGGTTTAATACCAAACTTCGTATTTATGTTCTCTATCTTCCAAGGATACAAGACGAAGATTTTCAAGAAAATCCCAACTACCCTTTATTTGGAAAATTTTTCGAAAACTTTGTGTTTCTCAAAAACGGCTTTTCATTAAAATGCCGTATATTACAGATATGCACGTCACAAATACAATTTATATTTTGAATTCTCTGGGAATGGCCTCTTCATTCTGGTTGAGTTTTGCAAAATTTTGTACAACGGTTAAACCGTAAGGGATAGACAAAAAGTTACTGCACAAAAAATGTCGATCTCATTAAAGCACATATCTAACGTCATATACATTTTTCTTGTGGATTTGACCGTTTTCAAGTTATGCATTTGTATAGGTTTAAATTTTAAAGAAATTAATTTTTCTCAAACGGGAGCATACAAAGCAAACCGAACCTCAATTATTTCGCATAGCCACCAGCTTTTAAAGAATTTGACTGTCTCTTTAGCCTAATATATTCACTTATTTCCCTTCTACTTACAAGGAAGCATGTGATGAGAACAATTCTGCTAATGTTTATCTAGATTAGCATGATATTAATAAAAGAATTATCTTTTGTGAGAAAAATTTGTGTATGGAACACCTAGAGAAAGTTATGTAAATGGAACACATTAGATTTTTTAGAGATAGAGCTTTAAGTTTTGTATTTATCGCCCCAATTTATCGCATTCTCGACAAAAAATTCACCGATATGCTCAAAGTAATTTCCACCATATTAACCTTTCTATGGAAAATGAAATCATTTCCTATGAAATTCTCCTTGTAGAACAGTTTTATATTTCAGTATAATATTTAGTAACGATGTCCTTAATATATATGGAATTAAAGTTCGGTCTGGATTTTGCTGCATAATGAAAACAAAACATAAGAAGTT
Source organism: Hymenopus coronatus (assembly GCA_030762935.1). Classification (NCBI taxonomy): domain Eukaryota; kingdom Metazoa; phylum Arthropoda; class Insecta; order Mantodea; family Hymenopodidae; genus Hymenopus; species Hymenopus coronatus. The sequence continues at coordinate 35,278,825 of CM060900.1, read as the reverse complement.
TTTGTATTAGCAATTTTAATGTTTTCTTTCTCTTGATGTACTATCTACCCCAAAATTCCATGTCGATATTTCACATGAAATATATGTTTAAAGGTTCACCTGAATAAAAAAAGTAGAAAAAGTTGTGTGTGTTTGTATGTCTGTGAGTGAGAGAGAGAGAGTGGGAGGGAGAGAGAGGGGGAGGGGGGAGACCCTGAACAGCATTGCTAAAACAGAAAAGCCATTAAATATCAAACTTAGTATTTAAGGCTAGTATCTTCCAGTTAAGTAACCAGAATATTTTAAAGAATATACCGCACTCCCAACTGCCTTTTATATGGGACATTTATGCAAGTTTTTGTTTTCCTTTTTTTGCAAAAATAGCTCTAACAATTTTTATTAAAATAGCATATACATATTAAGTATATTTACATCACAAATAAAATGCATATCTTTAATTTTCCGCAAATAGCCTCTGAAGACCTCTTCGTTCTTGATGAAGTTTGCATATCTGGTAAACCGTAAGAGATAGATAAAAATGCACTGCCCTAAAAATGTAGGTCTCTTTAAAACGTACAATTTAAGTAATATACCTTTGTAATAGAATAAACTGTTTCCAGAATAGTTCTTGTTATTGGTTTCAATTTTTAAAGTTTTCTCAAATGAAAGGTCATCTTTCGTTTCATCTATTTTTTGTTTTACCGTTGGCCGTGCAAAAAGAACCGACTTTCTATTGTTTCACATTGGGGCTGGCTTCTAAAAAAATTGACTATCGCTTTAGCTTAGTGTATTACTTTATTTCCCTTCTACTTAGTACTAATACAATCATTTTGCTAATGTTTATCTGGATCACCACGATGTGGATAGAGGTAATAGTTTGGAGAAACCCTTGTGAATGGAACGCATGGCATTTGTTTAAAGAAAAGTATACATTTTTAATATTTATTGCCACATAAATATTCAACTAGTTGTCATCAAAAACCAAAGCAAATTATAAAACAATCTTGTCAAAGTTGCTCGACAGGGGAATTTTTATACAAAGAAAAATATAGGTTTGAGAAATGAAGAAAATAAGAATATGCTTATGATTAGAAATGCAGTGCACTCTGGTGTTTAAATGACCAACGAGCCAGCTAAAAAAAGCGCAGAGTAAAATATCATACCACTTTTTAATGGAGAAGAAAAGAAGTGATTTTATTAATAAAAACAAAAAATAACAATTTTGATCCAAATCCTCAGATTTTCGGTTGACTCTCCCATAGATACGCCATTATGCAAGAGCATATATGTACTACTTTTTCTGGTTGGATGTGAAATTAATGACGCCAGCATAACATTTAACATAGATTTCTGCCAAGGGTGCGCATTCTCCCTAATATTGCCATTATTTTTTACTCTCTCTAGTCCTCGTGTACAATATACATAGTGGGTAGGGAAGGTGTAGTATTGCACTCAAAATTTCGATGTCGAGATTTCCCCGGAAATATATATTTTTGGGGTCTTCTGAGTCAAAAAAAAAAAAAAAAAAAACATGTGCAGAAAAGATCCGCGTGACTGTCTGTGGACAGCATAATTCAAAAACGAAAAGACCGTTCGTTACACACTAAACTAGGTATTTAGGTTTAGTATCTTCCACGTGTGCTACGTGAAGATTTTCAAGAAAATCGCCCCATCATAAACTACCCTTTATGTGGAAAATTTTTCGAAATTTTGATTTTCTCAATGGCTCTAATGATTTTGATTAGAATACCGTATATTGAAGATATTTACATGCTAAATAAAATGTATATCTTGAATAGCCTGTGCAGACCTGTTTATTCTGGATGAATTTTGCCGAATTTTACTTAGCTGCTAAATTGTAAGAGATAGACAAAAGCCTACAACACAAAAATGTATATCTCGTCAAAACACACAATTTATGTCTTTTACGTTTTGGTTGTGAATGTAACCGTTTCCGAGATATTCTTTGTTATTGGTTTCAATTGTAAAGTACTTATAATTTTCTCAGACAGGAGGTGTCCGTTTTTCTTTTGCTCTACTCTTGGCCAAACAAAGAAATGATTTGCAATGACAATCGCATAACGTCAGTTTTTAAAAACATTTGACAATCGCTTTAGCTTAGGGCATTTCTTTATTTCCCTTTTACTTATAAGGAACTAAGTAATAAGAACATTCTGCTAATGTGTATCTCGATTAGCATGGTGTAGAAAGGAGATCAATCTTTTGTAACTCGTTTTTAGGTCATGTGGGTGTAACACATCAAATTTTTAGCAAATCCTTTATTTTAGTGAAATATTTTATATGTAGTAAAGGTTTCCATGGATTTTTCTTGCTTCCTGGTGTTTCTGTTTGTAGTCGAAAGATGGATATTGACAGTCCTTCCCATGCTGTACAAACATTCAAACCTGCAATGGTGAGCTGATCTTTATACTTTTATTATATTACTGACTAGACAATAGCAGGCACAATACCAACCTCAATAGCACTTATTTGCATATAAAATCAAAGGATAACGTGCTATTAGTTTTCAATGAAGTAAACGCTGAATAGGAGGCTTAAATAAATGAGGTAGTGGTGCCTTTGTCTCTGTATGAATTCACAACGAACGCCTTTTTACTCTTCATAAATCTCTCAGGAATCTACACTGCGTTCTGTGCTGCTTTCTATTGTAGAAATTTAACTTCCAAATCTTCGGCACATCTTTTTACACATTTCTGCTCGCCTTTATGGTTATTCTTGAACCAATGTGCTAAAATGAAAGCAGTAAAACAATATTCTAGCTTCTTCTGGATGCTCTAACTCAAGCAGTATTATTTAATTCCAGTTTCCAATATGCCCTGTAATAGTTATTAGTGATGTAAGAGCTTAAAATTATGGTTTTTGATTCGAGCGGGAATATTATGGAACTCGACTGCGTCTCGTTTCATAACCACACGAGAATCAACGCTCCTATATCATACAATGCTTTTTCTACGAGAGTTTTCTGATATTAAAAGAAAAGCAACGAAAGACGGAATAAATTTCAGGTTAAGTTTGAGCTATTCGTTACATATTTCGTAACGTTAGGATAGGGTGCGTTCAGTGAGTATAGTTTCGCTTTGTGGTTGCTGGGAGCGATACTGCCGGTCCCCGCGGCCTCGCTTTGGTGCTTCGTGGCGCACGGGATTGTGGGTTCGAATCCCACGTTGGGCATGGGTGTTTCTGTGTTTGTAAATGTGTATATGTCTGTGTATGAATATGTAAGAGGTAAACGTTAAAACATTAATAGATTCACTAAGGAAATGTAAGAACCTGGAAAAAAGCGCCGGAGTCCGACAAGCCTCCGGAACTGTATTTTTATTAAAAAAGGAAGAAAAATACGGTATGGTTATAGCAGGCCATGACAAACCAATATTATTGCTGTTCTGTAATGTATTTTGAGAAAATGGCAGATTTTAAGAATTATGATATCGTCAGAGCTGCGAAAGAAGCAGAATTAAATTTACTACCTGCTAACTCCCGAAAAGTTTGAGGCATAATATGTGAAACTTGTGAAGTGGTGTTTAGGAAATATGTAAGTACTTAACGATGAGAATCTACTTTTGGCTTATTTTAATGAGCAGTCGAAGCGCGTAAATGCTGCAAAACTCCGGTCGCATTATTAAGTCACTACCCTCTATATAGGCTATAGTAGTTTGAGTAGGCAGCGTTAATTACACATTGGAAGTTTTTCAACGAACATTGCAATGGAAACTTGCATGTTAATAGTGTTTTAATAACAAAGGTAAGTGCTTTATTTGTCACTTAAAGACGTTGAACATTATATTATCGTGGACGACTAATTTTAATCGTTTGTTGATCAGTGCATTATTTTGGTGAGCGTAATCTAGGAACAAAGTTACATTACACATGCATTTTAGGCTTGCTGCACTTCTTTAAGCGTGGATTCCGTAAAAATAAGTTTTGGGACCTGAAATGAGCTCGTAAACTACTCAATTACCTCGGCCGTAGAAGAAATATTTTAATTGCAAGTAGGTACAATTGAATACATTGAATATATTCCTTTCAATTTAACTAACATTTAGATTTGCTTAGGCATTCCCTCTATAAGCGTTGGGAATTTTTTTGGAATCTCTTAATCTTACTGACATAATTTTAAGAGTCCCTCTGTCAGTTGAAGCCTCCTGGCTGTTTTGTTCTTCAGTGTGTTTTTTACAATTTCCCATAAATTTTCATTTGATTTCCTCAGGGCTATTACCAAACCATGGCAGTATTTTCGATTTTTTTCACCCAAAAATAGCATTACTGACTTAGCTTTTGTCATTGTGTGCCATCTTGCATAAAAATACCTCCTATATCGCGAAAACATTCCCTTAACTGAGGCAGAAGTTGTGATTCCAGAACTTTTCTTTACTAATGTTGGTTCATTGTTCTTTCCACTATCGTATATATATATATATAAATGCCCTGTGCCTCGTGATGACGTCATGATCCACACCGTGATAGAAGTGGGATCTTGGAATTTTGCGCCACACATGATTTAAAAAAAATCCTCTTTTGGGGTTCTTCTTACACATTGGCTTCTTTCTTAGCATATACAAAACATGGATTCAACCAAACAAGAGATCTGAAATATAAAAATGCATGGTTTTGTCACAAGAAATCGAGAAGGATGATATAGAGCCCTTGTAAATATGAGGTAGATGGCATTAAACATTAAAATATACCTACATATATATATATATATATATATATATATATATATATATATATATATGTGTGTGTGTGTGTGTGTGTGTGTATGTATTTAAAGAAATATTTTTGAAAAGTGTTTCTTATAATTTACTTCAACTAAGTGATTAAAAATAACAGCATAATTCATTTTCTCACCCTATTCCAATCATTTTTATGGTAAGATTTTACTTTATAAGACATTTGGAGCTCCATTTAACCATTGCAGCTGTAAATTAGTTTTCTTCTAGGCAGACGTGCTGGAAGTTCTGTATTTATAAGTTTACTCCAAAGAGTGAAATCGCACATATTAACTCCATACACATCTAAAGATTTCTTTAACTCTTGATTGGTGACTCTTGTTATCTTCAGTCATCTGAAGGAGTCTGCGCTCCCCCCTTGGACTCAGGTTTGCTCTTGAGACCACAGTTCCACACTCGACCAGAACAGTAGTCATGCTATTTTAAGTGCCTTGGCTTTCACGACTTGCACATTTTTGTGAAATCAGTCACCTTTTAGCTATTTCTCGCTGAAAATAATCTTGCTGTTGAAGGCATGCCTTTCCAACAGCAATTTTCTTGCCCATAACCTCAGAAATATGGAAATTAAAAGAATTTTTCATAAAAATTAATATATGCCTCTCTTATAATTGTAAAATGGTTAATTATAATTAGAGCTTACCTAAAGGTCAGTTTTGATGGAATAAGCTCACTAAAGCAAACAACACAAACAGCTGAGTGCCTTAATTGGTGTTGCCAATATTTCGAATTCATGACTACCAAGTTATAACTGAGTGTCAACTTAAAATCCTTTATAAACACAGAATCAAAACAAAACTAAAAAGATTAGAGTCTTAGGCTTTTACGCCAAACGAAGATCTACAAAAATAAAAGTTTTGCTTTTAGTCCAATAATTTTCAAACCTCTGTATAGTTACTGAGAATTTGCTACCGTATTTGATAATGTCACATTCCGTAACAAATATAGCTATTTCCTCAACAATTAATTTAAAATATAGACATTTCGATGCGTAGACAGTTTAAGCTGCATATCGTTCAATGCTCCCGCACCACTGCGCACTAACGCTCTAGTAACTCACTACTTGGTACACTTCACAACAGAATAATACTGCACTGCATTCCTGCCTCCTTTTATAGCTAGAAAATGACGGCACACAATTTTTGGAAATTTGTTGAAGTTACTGGAGGCCGAAGTTTGCGGAAACATCTGAAATATCGAGGAGATTCATGATGCCGCGAGAAGATTCTAGCGTTCCGAGAATTCTGATACGTCGCAAACGCTTCCGTGTCGTTTGCGCATTCCAGTTGCGATGAGTGGCCTACCCAAGCAAAATGAGAACAGTCAAACTACGGACGGCAGTGTCACAATGCTTGGTTTGATTTATGTCAAGAAATTCCTAATAAAATCATAATGAGGAATGCAGGCTACATACTTTAGAAATTGAGGGCTGGAGATATAGGTGGCATTCTGGACTGGAGGTAACATGCGCCGGTTTAGCAGCACAGGATTTCTGAGGCTGGGTTCTGGGTTCTATTCTAGCTCAGGGTTGCATGGATATTTTCTCTCAGGGGTGGTGCACAATAGCTGGTTTGTTTCTACCCATGTTGTTTAAACCCTCTCCCGTCACCTGACTGCCATTAAGGTTGCCTCAACTCGCATACATACACACATTACACCAGGCACCGTTGCTACTGCTGCTTTATAAGTGTATGCGCTTAACATATCTTCCCTCGTAATTTGTTCAATACTTATTGATAAATGCTTAAAATGATACTTGATTTCTTCATCGTAATCACTTCAAGAATAAGTAAAAGTCAGAAACTCGTATGCTTGCTTTCTTGCAAGCTTCATCATCTAAAATGTACAAATTCATTGCTTCATTAATAAAATCCATTGCTAATTACAATATCAATGGTTTTAAATGACCTGTTGATTACCATTTCATAGCAAAGCTACAAATGGTTAGTGTAATATGTTATTTCTGTCAATTAGTTGTAGATTTTAGTGTAAATTGGCTTAAGGGTATAAGCGGATTTAAAGTCAGCCTTCGGCAAAGTAAGTTTTATTTGTAATATTTACTATGGAACAAACTACAGAGTTTACTGACAAGCATAAACCAAGGGGCGAAATTTATTCAAAATTTACCTCGACAAAACTTGAAATAACGTCATGTAAGTGCAAGCCAAGGAATTTCAAGAAAGAAAAGCCAAAAGAATGCTTAACAGCACATTACCCAGCGGATGTTAAAGAGCTAACTGCCCATGATTGGAAGAGTTGACATACAACAGGACCACGTGCATAAAAGCTGTCAATTTCATTTCAGTGAAATGGAGTACACGACCAAGCATTGTACTTTTATGAGCGGGAGCTGTTTCCGATCTGGTAGAATAATTTAAAGAACGTTCCAAATCGATTCTGCCAGCTACATACCTGCTCTTTCCCTGAATTTCTGCATTTTTCAAGACAACGCCTTGGTTGAACGGCTTTTACGCTTTATTTACGTTTTCTTAAGTCGCATAACGGAAGTGCAGTTCTAATTAGTGTATTGTGATTTATTTTCTCCTTTATTTGCATAAGCGAAGGGCAATCATGTTTTTATAAGTATTCCATTTTATTTACGTTAGTGAAGGCCCGGGTTAGAATTCCGTTAGATGCTCTTTTCCTTGATAAGTTTTGTTTCGTTTCGTAATCGGCTTACCCTCTCCGTAATTATAAGTCTGACACCCCTTAGAACTTACAAGCCAATGCTTAGCGGTCAGAAGCCTGTCGGGGAGCCTACAGCATGGAGAACCTGTTACGAGGGGTCGGCCCGTAGCCAGGAATGAACATAAGGAAGTGGAGAATATGAAATATAAGCGAAATGGATGATTGGAAAGGTGATGATGGAGCAATTGATGGTATGGGTGGCGGGGGAAACCGAAGGACCAAGAGAAAACTCACATAGATGCCGCTTTGTCCACGGAAAATCCTACGTGCGGGAGCTTGAAATCAAACCCGGGCCGCCTAGATGGGAGGTGAGCATTCTATCACTCACCCATGGCGCCGCCTTCCTGGATAAGATTTTATCCAAATTTGCTCCAACTTTAAAAATGTGAATATCGCAAGACTTAGTATGAAAGAATGTTAAAATGTGTTTACAACTAGAAACAAATGAATATGTTTATTTTATCTAGACATCAGATTAGGTGTGTTAAAATGAAATAAATGTTACGTACAAGTAGGATGGACACAAATATGTTTCCATTATGCCATAAAGTCCATGCGTTCATAGCCTCACAAGATCTCAACAGTGGATGGGAATTTAGAGAGCCGCTGTCAGATCCACAATGAGTAGAATAACCCACATTTAGCCCGCAATTGGTTTTGCTACAACCTTAGTAGCACTTAGAGATGATGGTTGCCTTCCGAAGTGTAATGGCTACCATGCTAACTTCATATACCTAAGGTCATGGGTTCAAACCCGGCGGAGGATGGTGGCTTTTTTCGGATGTAAAAATCCTTAGTATGGCTTCCTTCGAAAAAGGAAAGTAAAGCCGTTTGTCCCGTGTCGAAGATTTACTGCACGTGAAAGAACCTCAAGCATAATAAGAGGCCTCTGAGCAAAGTTAAGCGGTCTTTCACGCCCGGGGATGTTGAGAGCCACAGCAGTTAAGGAGCGTCCATAAATACAATTCAATTTGCTTTCCCTAAATGTTACTCACAAAAGACGCTGACATATCCATGAAAACGTGTTGAGGTAGCCCACGTCAAACTACCAAAAGCGCTTATAATTATATTCATGCCGGTATTTCCTGTTGTCTACTACCACTTTGCGCACTCTTCAGCAGTTCCTCGGAACTATCGAATACAACAGTAATTCGATGTATAACATTCAAATTCACTCGCGGTAGATTTCGAATAAATTTGATTACTTGGTAGTTTGTGACACATAAAACTAACTTCAGTCCCGCAGTTTGGAGGGATGAGAACCGGAATACCTTTAAAGTAATTTTTGCATTAGGATAATTAGGATAGAGTGGCGCACCTGTGGAATTCGTCTTAAAATAAACGCTAATATAATATCGAAGATGCTGAACGTTGCCAAGTAGAATGAATCCTTACCAGTTTCCTTCTTTATTGGCTAAAGTCTGCTGCGTCACGTTCTCTGTTGTTGAAGCGCACGCAAATCCGTTTCTGGGCTCTAAACATTTTTTTTTAAGTGGGAAGATAGTTTAAAAGTTGCACAGGGGAAGTGGTTAGTTTATTACACGGCAATGGATGTAATGTGTACATGGGAGAGGAGAGGTAGGATGAATAATTGCGTAGGAAGTGGACAGGAAAATCGAAAGAGAGGAGAGGTCGAACAGATGGGCACTATGTCGAATGTCCTCGACAGTCAAATATATTGCAGTGGTGAGAAATGACTATCATTTGATTTTTTTTTCTTTTCATATTTGAAACGCTGTTTATTTGCCTTAAATACATAAAGTAATGACAGCAAAGGCAACTTACTCTCATGCTTCTCATACGGATTTAAAAGTTCCTTATAATAGACGTTCTAGTGCTGGTATAAGATAAATGCAGCTTTGGCTCACATTCTTCTTCTTTAGCCAACAATCCTTGGATTGAATTGCAGCGATTCTGCATTCTGGACGTCTCTCTGTCTTTGTTTTTAATGTTTCGTGCATTCTGCAGTTCAAGTTCTTCTTAATTTGTTCCAAATATTATATTCTTGCTCTTGTTCTACTGTTCTTGCACTTAGTGTTATAATTTTAAAAATATTTTGGTGCTTTAATAAATGTCCTAATAAATGCAAGTCCTCTTTGTCTCATTTGGTTCCAAATTTCTGTATTTGCTTTTTGCTTTCTCATAAACTTCTTCATGGATCCATACTATTTTGTAATATTAAAACACCTAGAAATTGCTTGCAAATATTCCGTAGTAATCAGAGCTTATCTAAAAATATTGATAAGAGATTGTTAAAGTAAACCCTTTCTCAATCGGACTAACGCACAACTCTGAAATACATCTGTATGTTTAAATATAAATATAGAATGTTGGGGGTTTAGATACAGATACTGTAATAAATTGTAATTTTATGTGTATCCACTTCGGTGTGGTAGTTGATTTTTCCTCTTGATCTAACAGTTTCCCACAAAAAAATCACATAACTTTCTACATGATGTGTTTTTCATGGTCTTATATGCGCGAGAAAATGTCCAACACCTGTCAGTATAGACTACCCATTTTGTTATCACTTTTCACACCTCAATACGTGACCTGCTGGTCTAGATAATGCTATTGGCCTTTCAGAAAACATTCAAAGTCACTTCCCATATACTACTCACTTCACTACCATCACCCACTCTTCCATTTTATCATCCATCTTGTACCATCTTCAACTTCTCTTTTAACAGTGATGTAGCTGCCAATGCTGCCTGTGCGTCCCTGTCTTCACAATCTCCACTCTCATAAAGATCATTCACCATCATGGCTACCAATTATTCAGCAATGGTGGTCCTGTTCTCTGGATTGTCAGTTTTTCTCTTTCTCCCTCTCTCTATCCCTCTCTCTCTCTCTCTCTCCCTTTCTCCATTTTCATTCATCTCGATCTAACCTCTATCTATAATCTTATAAATATCATCCTCTAAATCTCCTTAAACGCATACATCTTATTTCAGCCCATATACATTCCTATTAAAATCATATAGTACTCAGATATATTGTCGCAACCGCCTTTCCTAATAACAACTCGGGGAACTCGCTGTGGCTGCGAGAGGCACATACACAACTATTCTAATCGGATGCGACATGAGGGACGTATCCCCCATGCTAACTTATGGGCAATTAGCAACCTCAGGAGTGAAACAAGGAAATTAACACATATTAATTCGAGAGTAATTCCAGCTGATTAATTTATTAGACTTTTACCTGTTGACGCTGGATGATGCGTAGCCAAAACCTGGGTGAATACTAGAGCTCCATTATGAGTTACATAATTACTAACAAAACGTGCGATGTGCACCCCATGCCGTCCCACTGAAAAAGAGGCCGGAAAGCCACGCTCCCGTGGTTATATAAGACTAACCTTTTCTACAGTACAGCCAAAACAATAAAAATTAACTAATCAATCATGCCACACTTAGAATGTGGATCCTAACGCAGTAGTACCACATTCTGCATGTGACATCATCTATCTTAACTTCAGATATTATCTTCTTCATTTTTTTAATTAAGTTCGTTTTCTAATATTTCCGGTAAAGACCAACTAAAATTTTCAACATTGCTTCCATACGTAATCCGAATTTGGTACTTTAGTTCTTCTTCCATTAGAGCCACTTTGTAGCTAATTACTGGTCTGTTATAAACTTTTAGGGCCTTAAACCACAAAGAGCAGCCCTAAGCCGCAAAGTGTAGCCGAGGGATGTTTCTTTATAAGAAGAGGGATGAAGCAGTTGTGTCAATCTTCTGTATTAAATCCTATTTTATAGGTTTTGAGATTTTATTATTTCTAGTGATCGAATTGTCAGGAGTATATTCCTCTTTAATTTGCCTTGCATCGTTTGCAATACTGTTTTACTCGCATGTTAGTGCAAATTTCAGGTGTATAATACAGTTTCCCAGAATTTCATTTATATAATGTCTTCCTAATTTATATCTTTCTACAAGTAAGGTTTGATTATAAAATACTTGTTTTTTCACTCAAGGCGTGTGTAGGACAGGAGTTGGATAGGTAGAGTCAGACTGAAAAATTCAATGCCATCCATATCCGTGGTTCAAATCCCGGCTATGGTATTGAATTTTTCAGTCTGACTCTACCTCTCTAAAGGTTTGATTATATCTATGACATTCACTAGCAGTGTGTCTGGGTATAATTTACTCTTTACAGTAATCACAAACTTCTTCCTGTTATTCATTTATGTACATTTTTCTGGTCCAGTAAACAAACGCTTTGGTGTATAAAAGGAGCTGCAAGAATCCGGGTGTGTGACAGAGTCGTCGAGGAATGCAGTTGTTAGAGAGAAAGCCGAAGCAGTCGACAGCTGAACGTCAAGGCGATGAGAAAAAATGTTATTTGCTGCAATTGAAGTTGTCATATTCTTACAATAGTAGGGAAGGGGTGCGGAGGTACAATTTTAAAGCGTTTAGATGTAACTCGCGAATCAGCAGGGAGTTTTTAAAAACCTTTGACACATCCCCAGATATTTATATCAAATAAGTAATTTACAGTAACGATAAGCTCCTGAGAGAGAACGTTTCCAATACATGCACATCGCAACGCCTGTCGAAGGCAGGATATCAAAATTTACTTGCAAATGAAGTACACAACTTCACTGTTGAATGAACAATGGCCGTTATCTGTCTTATTTTCGTTCTGCATTCGATATGCGTACATTTCATGTATACACTGGTGAATTAACCAACAAAACCTGAGAATAAAATAAAATATTCATATAAATATACATTTTGACTAGGTTGCAAACTGTACTTCGTGTTTGGTGTTCGCATTGTACTCTTCTATTTGAAAAACAGCCATCGTCAGTCATCAATACCTGACTTGTGAATGTGGAGATGTAGCAAACAATGACGAAGCTTGCTTTTACTTTAATATATCCTAAATAACTTCTCAAGCATGTGTTTGTTTAACACAAATGTCCGATTTAACCACAAGTAACTGCAACTTTCTTCTTTTAAATGGTACAGTCTATAGTTATTCTTTACATATTCCGACAGTACTTTAGAATATATGTTTAAAAACTAACCACAATGGAAAACAAAACAATAAACCGAAAAGGTAAACGTAATTAAGCCTCCAAATTCTGTTCTCAAGCTGTAGTACTCAGTTTCTTGACAATAAAATACCATTTAAGGAATAACTTAACCAGATTTAGAAGTTTCTCTCATCGCTTCGATTCTTCGATGTTGCAGATCTCTTAAGTTGTTGGGTCTTTTTCGATATACTACTGACTTCAAATGATCTCCTAAAAAGGCACATTTTGGGATCTTGCTGGCTGCTCTATCTGACCTCGCCTACCAATATACTTTCGTGCAAAACGCGCTGCAAATACTGACAAACAATTTTTAAAGGTAAGCTGGACCTCCATTCTGTTAATGGCCTACACATTTGATGGTATTTAAACTAATTGACACATGGTATACTTGGTCAGATACATATTGTTACAATGCCGCCCTCGCGTTCGCCTTGATAAGCCATCGCAGTTGGATGGTAAACAAACAGGAAGAGCGACGCGACAGAAACGGAGACTTCGGAACGTGACACATCGATATCTGGTACACCTGAGATTCGTTTAGAAGCATTCGGTATCTTCGAAAAGTTTCCACAAAGTTCTGTGACGTCATTTTATAATTACAAAGGAGGAAGAAACGCTAGTTCTGTTGTGAATTGTACTGAGCCGTGAGTGACTGCAGTAGTGCATAACTCATGGATGACGTGCAGTCATAAACTGTATACGTGACGCACCGTCCAGTGAATTATTTCGAGCAGGTATTTGTAACAGAGTTTTGAGACTATAAATACATTTATTACATTTTATTCCGTTGCGATGTACACAATTACGTAGTTTCAGATCACATAGTTCACGGATGGTTTTATTTAATTTTTGTTATTAGGCTAGTAATAAAGTTATGGCGATGATCGAGAGGGCACTGTTTCCGTTGCAATTGCCATTGAGCATGGGCCTGTGCCGGAGGGTATTCATTCAGTAGGAAATGTATCAGAACGAACTCAATTATTCTTTTGAAAAGTCTCAGGAATTCCTGCTGACTAGCTAGTGAACAAAGTAAAGTCTGTTAGATTGGCAAGGTTTTACCTCCTTGTGGTTTGGCTTCACAGACCAATCCTGTTAACTGAAACATTTTTTATTTAAGTCTACCTTATTAAAAAAATAAGTAATAAAATTATGATTGATTTCAATGAATAAAAATGTGCTGTAGTATACATTGCAACATGATGAAGCATATCATTCTTAAAACCCGTCAGGTGTTTATACCTCACCTTTGTCATTTTTTGTGTAGTCGATGGTTGACGTGAGTGTGGAAACAGTTTCACGACGGCCGAAACTATTTGATTTCGGAGAAATAACTGCGAGAAGCTAATAGCATTTAGCAGGTCTCTAAAGAAGAAAGGATCAATAATGTGGTTATTAACAATACCAGCCAAAATATTCAGTTTCTGTGGATGCTGCTAGTGCCTCACCCCATACATTTTGGATTTACGTCTGACTAGTATCGAGTCATGTGTGTTAAAAAAAATACAGTCATAACTTGTATTCATCTGAAATAACAATTTTGTCTTAGAAAAACTAGGTTGCTTTTAATGGGATTTATTTTAACTCACAAAACTGCATTCTTCTATCTCGATAGTCCTCTGAAAGTTTATATAAATGTTGAATTTTATATGGAAGTTGCATGATATTTTAAGGATTTTTTCTTCCGAGCTTTGGGTTCTATTGGATTCTAACACCAAATTTAATGTACATAATTTTGGGTTTCCTTGTACACGGAGGACAGCATACAATGAAGTATTCCCATGAATTGCACTTTTAGGTCAACTTGATCTTAGCAAATCTTTTACATTTCCAGTTTCAGTTTATTTTCCTGCAATAAATGTATCATTGAATACAGAATTGCTGAACGATCCGGATGCACGTTATTAAATGAATTCGCAGTCTTGCGAAGATATAGTTGCCTGTATTCATAGCCAACCTTCATTAGAATCCCTTCCTTTTCACTCAACATCGGATGGAATATAATTTAATACACTATTAGTCAGACTCGTTCCATTAAATCAGTATTAATGCACCTGTCTCAATTCATGGTAGCAAACGAGTGACAAATAATCATGGATATAAAGCAAGAAAAGTAAAACAACGTATATTCTTGAATATATTCAAAGAACAGTCACATTATAAATAGATCACAAATAATTTTAATCTATTAAGCTCACACTTTTTTAATTTTATTTAAGAGTAATATATTGGACAGAATTATATATGTGGGTTTTATTTAAAAAGTTATGAAGAGTGATATACACATCCGCAAAAAATATAGGATGCAGCATTTAAGATAATTAAATTTAACCATTTCTGGTTAAACCGGAAGCAGCAAAAAATCTTAACACAATTTTTGTGTTAACCGTACACATTTCCATATACTGAGTTTGTGTTAATCAGCCACATGGTTCAAAGGTAAATTAGATAGCCCAGGACTTCTGATAATGTCTGTATATTATTGTGCTAATCACTTGTAATTAATAGTGAATATTTATTTCACAGCTAATTGGGAAGCCTTCCCAAAATATATCGATAGAGAATACATGAAGCCTGTTTTTCAGTACACCTTTTGGAGATTTTATTTATCAGCTACACATTACATGCATTTGTTTTAAGATTTTTTAGCAGTCTTTTGGTTTTCTTTTTAATATTAACATCAATAAGGTCCAAGGAGAGCGAATCGAACGTTTCTGTTGATTTTCAAATCAATATCTGAGGTGCATTTCGCTTACAGTAAAATGATCTACAAAGTAGCAAAAGCGTAGAAAGGAAAGTTCTGGCATCCGTCTTCAGAATTCAGCGAAACCTTTCAGTAATGTAGATATCAATGAACGTGGAAGCGAACGTTGTGCTCTCAAAGAATTCGAGGCCTTATTTTCTTGAATGCTTTCTTTGAGAAAGTTTGCTTTATGTGGTGCGAAAAGAAAAACGGAAAAGTGATAACTACAAAGCTAACGTGTGGCGTTCTTTGTGCTCTCTTGCAAGTTTTGTCTGTAGAGGATTAAAGATGTTTTACTTTCTTTTAGAACTAAGAGAGAGGACACGATAAAATTGATAGAGTTACAAAGACATCCAACGTTATAGCTGGTCTTTTGTAGAACAACTTCCAGATAAGCTTCACTAAGTAACTCGTCAAGTTGTGGTTTGAACTCCGATAGTTGCATGGTTTGGCTGGAAAATAAGTAGTGTGCCGTACGCTCCACGTACTCATGTGTTAAATTTAATTTAAATGGACAAGTGTAATGAAAAACATACGCAATATAAAGTAAGTTTTCATGAAAATATGTAACAGGTTAGGCATCACAAAATAAGGCTAATTTACATGTTACATAGAAGCGTTTAAGTTCAACGCATTTTTCGTAGTCCCTCTGAAAATTACTAAATAGTTTTTTTCTTTTTTAACTGATGACACTGGTGCAAATAATGGGATAAAGTGTTCTTATTAACGGTTATGTCTGCACTGATTTCCTCTTTGTGGCCAGATGTTCAGCAATACCTCACTGACGACTTTTATGATCGATGCAACCTCTTCGGTATATTGTCACAAATAAACACAGCTACACAGTAACAGATTCACGTGCTTCCCAACCAAAATATACCATCTTTTTCAGAGTGTACGTGTAAACTTATATAGCGCCACTTGAAAATATGGAGCTATAAATAGACGCTATTGTGGGGATCCTATGGTATTCGGATTCTGAAGGAAAATTCAACGTCGAAGAATAAACTAACATATGCACTGTGATCGTGCCATAAAAGTATCTGCGAGATGTCGCCCGGGCAGCAGAACACCATGACCCATGCATGGCTGGCTACAATATTTTTAAGAATAAGATGACCCTGCCGCACTCTTCTACCAAAGATGGCCTGACTTTAAAGTTTGAGATTAGGATGTGTGCTGCTGGAAACTAGCCCTCCTGTTGCCACAAGTTTTACACTTACTGGCCCCTTAACTGAGGTGTAGTTCTCAGATTGAAAGCAGTGTCTCCAGGAAACAGATTTTACTAGGTTACCTAGTACAGGGTCGTCTTTTGTTTGCTAATAGTTGTTGCCCAGTGATAGGGTGAGGGGTCCGTTTTCAGGGCCATCATGTTCTGGAGAAAACTTTTCATGTAATCATTGATCTACTGACTCCTCATAGGATAATAAAAGGTAACAAACACAATAGCTGCACAAATCCCATTATGCCCCTTCCTCACAGATTGTGTAATACAGTCCTTAGAGCTTCCTTTCGGCAGTATCTCGTAACTTCGACGACTAGAAACCCTTGGGCTGGCATATGGAACATAGACAAAGAACCTACTGGTGTCCAGAAGTTACGGGTCTATTTGTGACTCAGTGGCTCATTGTAATTGTGATTCAGTGGATCAGTTGAGCTGTGTACTGTGTGTGACAACAATAATATAACTGTGCTGTGTTATTTTGAATTCCTTAGTGTCAAATAAAGTATGTTGAACTGTAACTGCCAAGGTTTCTCTAACAAAATTATTCATTTCCCCGGTTTGTTCCAAACTATCACATGCTTTTGAAGTACAATTTCTTTGGAGCTTGTGGACCGTAGTCGAAACGTAAGGAGCAGTCCACCTTTTCGGCCACAGTTTACAAGCCTGGAAGAAATTTTACTTAAAATGGGACGATGGGCGTGAAATCCTTAGTACATACACACCACATGCTTGTATTCACTCTTCTTACCCCTTATTGAAACTGTCTACAGAGCAGTTTTAGTTTGCCGCCTTCAGTTGTGACAAACACTACAACACTAAGTTAGCACGCTGTTTGTGCTTCGATACTGACGTTAAACCACGTTTCATGTGATTTTACTTTTGAGAACATTATGGTGCGCTTTATTGGAAGCACTTTCTATAACTGTTGCTCAAATAAGATTAGCACAGCTTTTATACAAAGCCTATAACAGTTAAATTTATATGTTCATAAATATTGCTAAAATATCAAAGAGATAGTTACGAAAATTCAAGTCTATACTGGCTCGTTCGCCATTTTTGTTTCTATACTAAGCAAAGTTAAATTGCAGTTTTACTTCTCTCCAACTCCATGGTCTACACGTACACAATTTCTGTATCCTTACCAGCCATACTGTAAAGCACAAAAACCGTAATGTTAAGCACATAAATAACATATTGATTGGTGACAAATTATTAAAGTTATTACAGAAACAATTAGTGCGTGGATTTGAAACCTAATATAGATATATCACATACATATAAAAGACGGAAAAAATAAAAAATGAGAAAACGTTTCAAAAATAAATATAATTTGCCCCTGACTGCCTGAACAAATTTGACTGCAAACTTACACGAGGAAATAACCCATTTTGTCAGTGGCTCTGATCAGCTAACAGATCCCAATGCCCAACTCCTTCTAGGACTTAGTAATTTTAATTTGATTTAAATGGTTTGCTGGTTCTACCACTACGCACATTCCGCCAAATATGTAATCAAACTTTATCCAAACCATAAAGCATATATTTTCCGGTAATGCTCCATATCGCATTTTTGGACAAAATATAGTGCCTTCTCTATACCTATTTACATAGTACGTGCACAGAAAGTCAAAATGAAACGTGATACTACATATGTTTATAATTAATGTAAAGAATCGCATAAAATGTAATGAAGTTTTTTTTTAAAAAAACAATCTTGTAGAGTTGAAAATAAATTTCTGATTTTTACTTTAAATAAGCCGAGCCATGTCTCATGTATTTAGTCTGGCACTGATATTTGGGAGGCCATGGGTTCGATTCCCGAGGAGGACCTATGGTTGTTTTCGGAGGTTTTCCTGGGCTACCAGGCGGATATTGGCGAAGCTACTTCTTGTTCCCTAAGTTCCTCACCTGTCATTTCGTCTCCATATCATTCCAATTACATGTCGCTTGTACTCGTCACCTGGTGCTGAAAGTATGACAATGTTTCTGGCGCGAATGGTGGAAGGCTGCATTATATCCGTGCAATTATTGCCTGGATTTTGTTTTGGCGCAGATTAACTTCATACCTAAAGGATTATAAACGTGATAACAAAATTCCATCATATAATAGCAATTATAAGGCATAAGTACTACATGCCATTTATTTAAACTGAAAATTACATAGTTTGAAACCATCTGAAAATGAGATTCTGCGATAAAGGAAAACCAGAGGAAATAAACTTCAAGATGCAACGATATAATACCACTTTTCTTACTTTATAATGTTTTGGAATCATTTATGATACACTAGCATTCCTTCTCTTTTTCTGGTTTTCTACAGCTAATTTAATACTTGAAGATTCCTTCCTTCAGCTCTGAATGTTGTGTTTAATATTGACAAGACTTAATTGTTTTAACTGCAATTTTTAACAAGCTAGATATCCCTCCGAAATGACTATAAAGCTTCATTTGAAATATCCTAAGATAATAAAATGCTTGTTGGAACTTAAGTATAATATTTATGGTGTTGAATAACACTTAAAATAATATTTATAATTTTTTTTTTTTTTTGCTTTTGGCCTCTCTTCACAAATGGATATCTTTAATATAAATGTAAGAATTTCATAAAACGCAGATTTTTACTTTAAATCAGTCCAGGTAGCTTATGCTCTGGTATTCGGGAGGTCCTGGGTTTGATTTCTACGACCCATGATTTTTCCAGAGGTTTTCCTGAGCCATTAGTTTAATGCTGGGGATGTTTCTTTATTTCCCCGAACTTCCTCTTCCTTCATTTCATCAGCATTTTATCCCAACCGGTTTCTTTCAGGGTTGTTTGTGTCGGGCAAAAACTGCGGTGGTGGCAATCTTCCATGGTGCTGAATGCGCTTTGCAAATACAGTGGGTCACGCCCTGGGCTACCCTCACCAAGATTCATGGCGACCGCATGTGGGATTTTTGGTGGACAAAGCGCCGCAGGGCCGGGTTTTCTCTGGTTCTCCAATTTCCCCGCCATCTCATTCCCCCTACTCCATTTTCATTTCATTTATCAGCTGTGGCAACGCCTGAGGTGCCGTCTGCAATAAAAGCGGGCGTTAAACACCATCATCTCGGCGGCGTTTCGTTTGTAGGATATCAGGTATTCGGTCAGACCTGGGACGCTCCCCGCCCCGATATTAAGAACTGCCTGGATTGTGTTACGAACACTTTAGGATGGGTCTTTTCACCGCGGTCCTCTTTCGGCCGTCCGTTGGTAATACTGTCATATAATCATATTTTACTGGGGTCTGCGCACAATGGGCACATAGCGGCTGCAGTGTGGAGCCAACTCCGGAATGACAAACATATATTGAACACATTTTAGTCTTAGGTTATAGAAAAATTGACTTCGTCACAAATGGGTACTTTTTATAGTGTTTAACGCCCGTTGCACTATTTATGCACTGATGATGCATGGAATGAAGATAGAGCACCATTGGAATACGATGGAGAGGGAAACCGGAGAACCCGGAGGAAACCTACCCCTGCGCCGCTTTGTCCACCACAAATCCCACATGTGGTCACTTGGGATCGAACCCGGCCGCCTAGGTGAGAGGCAGGTAGTCTAACCACGACGTGGCCAACGAGTACTTAATCATAAGCTTGGTCATATACGCAGTTAAAACTCATACTCATTTAAAGCTTAGAAAGGATTTAACGTTAGTGAATGATTTAGCCTTTTTCTAAATATGTAGATCTAACCTAGTATATTCAGCTGATATTCTATTAAATTATTTGCGGTCCATAATTAACTAGATCCAATATTTTTAGTATGTATGTTGTGATATTAAGATTATGATTAGTTATTTTATAGTATGCATGCTTGTAACAAATTTATTTAAAACCAGTTTTCCCATGCCTGGTAAAATTATCAGCATCATAAATATTAGTTAATTAGGTTAGTAATTTTAAATTAATAACCTTCAGTTTTGATTTGTTGGTAAGGTCCTTATGTAAGATAGTAGCATTAGCGTCACTGTAGTTACCCCAGAATATAAGGGCATAACGAATCGCAGACTGCATAAAGTCTCAGGTTTATACTACACAGCTGGACTATTACGGTACAAAGCCCTCGACAGAACCAGCAGTCTTGATAATATTTTAAGATTGTGGTTTGATCATATTAGGATTAGGATCCCCAGTCACCTTGACAGAGGACTGCACGTAGGCTCTTGGTTACGTGACACCAGCAAACCAGGAATAAGCAGACCTAAGGGGCGAACAGATCCGAATACAAGAACGGGCGCGGTTCCTATCGGTTCCAGATTGAACACCCCCGACGACGCTGGGACCCAACCAGCGATCCCCAAACCTCCGGAAGTTCATGGAAAGTGGCCTGGCTCCGAAGCACCTGAAGCTGGGTCCCAAGAGAGCGGTCCTGCGAAGACCTCTGCAGTGTGCAAGCCCAAACACATCGAACCCCGAAATTAATAATATGGAAAGGGACAAGAAAATTCATGTGATTTAATGGATCTTCTGAGCATTCGCCTAGGGAACCGGGGAAACGTCAACAAAACCCATGGTTCAGGAATCCTGGCCACGGGAATCGAAACCGCGACCTCCTGAGTCGCACACGTTACCATGGCGCCATCTCACGCGGTTGTTGGTCTCAAACCATGTCTGTGCTAAACTATTTTCAAAATATTTGAACCTTTTATTCGTATATAAGGGGATGGAGGAAATGGTGCTCTACGCATAATGCTTTCATGAAATAAAGATAAGCAGCGAAGCGGAACAATATGTTGCATGTAAAGTTATATATTGTGCATTTAATTACCGTAACATCTTTCCAAGGGAGGATACAGGCTAAAGAATAACAAAATAATGAAAAAGATAATAAAACATCATAAAGCCCTACTCCTTTTGTTTTCGTTTTGGAGCCTTCCTTTTCTTTCATGTAGAAGAGAGCAAATACCGAAATAAAGCTTTCCAGCTACAATAGCAGTTCCAAGTTGCTAGCAGCACCATTCGTGCCAAAAGGGAATGTTGCCAATCTCAGAAGACATTGCCATAAATATCTGAGCCAAGATAGTCTCTTTTCCTGTACTAGCCATAACGCCTTTATTCGCCAAGTCGCTTCAAAAGCGTGTAACTAGCATAATTGGCTAGAAAATGTCATACACGCTTTCTCAAGTAGCTCGCTAGCGTTGGGATGTCCAGGTTCAAACACCGACGAGGTCTTTATCTTGGTCGCTATATCCAGGTTAGCTTAATCCAGCGGGGCACGCGCCTGGAATCCCGACATCATTACACGAACCTTGTCTCGCAGACCCTTATATTTAGCCACTCGCCTCCGATCTAGGCGGCCCGGGTTCGCCTCCAAGCGCCTGCATGTGGGATTTGTGGTGGACGAGGTGGCGTCCGCAACCTCCGGTTTCCCCCACCACTCATTCCACCAATTGCTCCATCATCATCTTTACTACCATCCATTTTGCTTGGATTTCATATCGTCCACTTCCTCTCGCTCATATCTGGCTACGGGTAGACCAGTTCTTCCAGGTTCTCCATTCTGTGGTTTCGTGCCGCTGGCTCACCCGACAAGCTTCTATCCCTGACAGCCGCTTGTATGTCCTAGAGGGTGTCAGTCCCAAATACGGGGAGGATAAGCCGATTACGAAACTAAAAGCTTTTGAGGGGACCCATCTTTGAAATCTGACCAAAATTTGTGAAAAAATCTAAACTATATTTTTATAATAAAAGAATATGTATTTTGAACATTAAGGAAAGACTTCATTTTTTCCCACTTAACAAACTTTAACTTTCAATTGACCGAAGCCATAAATGGTATGCAAATGATTATTAATAGGAACTCCCAACTTTATTTTCTCGCAATTTTCACCAATTTGTTTCAGAATTCTTATGCTGCCTCTCTAATGCACATTAAAGAAAATCATCATATTACTTTATTTAAATATCATTCCTATTTTGATAAATTACTAAATTTTGAAAAACAAGAGGGTTGGAGACTATGAAAAGTAAAAGTAATATTTTCCACGCTAATTAGAGACGGCACCTGAGATGGTCATTTTGGATAAATTATATTTTATCTAGTAAGAGGTAATGTTGCGCCAGTTTGAACAATATATATTAGTGGCAACATTTCGAAATGCTGTCACAGCCGTGTCCTCTTAAAGCAATGCTTGCATAAGCATGGGCTTAACTATAAACGCTGCGAAACCTAGACCACATATCTGATCTGCAGACGCTGTAGAACGCGCTCTAGGCCTACCTTAAGAGAAAGGGTAAACATTTTATTTAAAATTTTGTTCTTTGTCCTGAATTTGACAGTTTAAAGTACTTATTTCATTATAAGTCGTCATTGGGGATGTCATCTTAAAATAGTTTGAGATCTCCTTGTGGTTAACCGGAAAACACGAGTCATTTTGGGAATGTAATGCCATATTTACCATGATAGCTCGGTTAGGTTAGGAAAACTGGTTGGTAACCAGGAGATGCGGGTTCAAATCAGGACCTTGTTATTACATTTTCCAGTCTGTCTCTACCTTTACAACTACTGTCCTATACTTCGGCTAGTGTGGGATACACAGTTTATCCACACGTTGCAATTATGGGTGTACCAAAACCGTCAGTTGTAGGTCTATTTTTTGTTTAAATTATTTACTTTCAGGTGTAAACTAGTAGAAATTAAGGAAATTAATGCGCTGGGTAAGTCTATTTGTTTAAATTGCAGTCATTGAAAAGTTTTACTACCCCATGTTAAACTGGTTTTTGGCAAGACTGTTATAGAGTATGATGCTGGGCGGTAACGGGACGGAAAGGTAGTGAAGGCTGCCGGAGTCTTTTAGCTTTCGAACATGTTATTGCCTTTTAGTGTTGGTGTTAATCCGTGTACAGCTGTCATTGGAGTTTCTTCTTTGGGTTTTTGTACCTTAGATCTCTCTCTCACACACACACACACACGCACACAGGGAATAATTTAGAAAAACAGTTCGGAACCTCCCCAAGAATCCAGCCCTGTCCCTTCAAACAGTAAGCAGGTGCTCTGTCGACTGAAATACTCAGTCAACCAGCCTTTCCTTGTGTACATATCGTAGCTCTACTCTTTCATAGAGACGGTGTGCGACCCACGCACATATCTCACACCGATTATAGCATCCTTCATTGGCTATTTCCTGTGTCTCTGTTTGTTTTTCAGGTTAGTCTCACAGAATACTGATACTGGCGTGATAAGCCAAAACTCGGTTACCTGCAGGTGAAAACATTCCGAAGAAAATAACACTATTGCAATCTAAGGGAATATACCGCAGTTTATGCACGTGAGGGTACATCTCTAAAGTTACATGTACTAATTTAACTAACCAAGAAATAATTAGGTTATATGTTTTGTTCATAGAAGAAGATTCCTGTACACATTCCATGCAGCGAACAATTTACTATCGCTTTTTGCCACACGCAGTTTACACACAGATCCTGGCCGGAGTGTTCAAGCGTGAAGTCTGCACCGAGTTGAGATATAACTGTGGAAGTCGGATTCAGGAAAGATAGGTCACGTGCTCAACTTTGGTTGGATAACACGTCTTAAATACAAAAACATTTTAGAACGTCTTATTCAGGCTTAAGGTATCGATCTCTATCAAATAATGAGGCAGAACGGCTGCATTTTACAATACGATCCTATTTTGAAGATAATTATATTTCTAATTTTCTTTTAACCTTTTTAAATTATATTTGTGTACTTATTTCTGTGTTTACCTTCTTATCACCCTCAATTTAAATTTCTCCTCTTGTCACTATTATAAAAGAAAATAGCTTTTTGGAATTGACTAAGAAGTAGTCATCAAATGCTATCCCCTCTACACGCTCTCGCATTCTGCACCTTTAATTTCGTTTGTTGTTTAACTCTAATGTAGCCAATATTTGATTTTTGTTTAAGGGCATCCTGGTATATTGTAAATTTATGGATATATCTATGCTGATAATATCCATTTAGTATTCATATGTATTTCTGTTCACATATTTAAGTCAATATATTAAGGTTGGCATTCCACTGTAAAACTGCATGAACCCTTCTGTATTTCGCAAGCCATTTCCTTGTGAACTACTGTAATTCCCTGCTTTTTTAAATTTCCTTCGTTCAATGACAAGAGAGATGGTTTGTTGGAGGATATTGGCTAGTATATCTAGAAGAGAACATATTAGAAGTGAGATTATAATAGAAAATGTTAATCTTCATAATTCAATTTTAGATTGTTATTCAAAAGAAACAAGTGAAATAGTAGTGGCATAATACTAAAATAATGGAAGATCAAATTTTACCCAAAAGAATAATGGAGTGGAAACCACCAGGAAGGAGGAGAAAAGGAAGACGCATAGCACATGTATTGAAAAAATTAGCGGCGCGATGATGGATTGGTAAATTGAGGAAGATTTGTGGGTCAGTAGACTAGAATGGAGTAAAGTGGAAAGACGATGTTAAACATTGTAGTCTTGGGTGCCGGAAAAGCGTTTGTATACTGTGAAACCGGAAGTGCATATATAAAGCTTAACATTTTACTTACCGGGCCAGATGGCTCTGCACGCATTGATAGGTTCGTTTCCTATAGCCGACCACTCTTCTGTTAATCTCCTTTCTCTCATTTCATAATTTTCCTTCCCCATTTTTCTTGTTCCGTGCAGGCTTAGGGGCAGTGCAATTTCGCTAGATGTCGGAGTAACGTTGTGGATGTTCCTTTGTTGAAGATTCTTCTCAACCCTGCAGGATGGTAGCCTTCTCTGAGCCGCCTCACTTGGGTCGAGTTCTCCATGGTTCCGTTATCGGGAAGCCTTCTCTTAGCACGGCAATTGCTTGGATTCTCAAGTTCAGAATCGTTTAGAAGTGGTTTTAAAGGTTTTAGATATGGAAGAATTAGCATTCCTTATTTACTCCCAAAGTGTAAGATACTTTTGCTTTCTCTAGCAATGTTATATACATATCTAGTAGACACAAAATAAATTCCACCCAAAAATTCGATACCAATATTTAGCGGAAATACATGTTTTGAGGTCCCATCCATCCAAAAAGATGTGTACAAAAAGTTCCGTGTGTGTTTTGGCAGCATGACTCAAAAAAGGAAAGTCCATTGACTACTAAATTTGGTATTCAAATTAAGTATCCTCCAAGAATGCGACACGACATTTTCACGACACCCCGCAGCACCAAACTACCCTTACATGGAAAAATGTTCAAAAATGTTGATATTCTGAAAAATGGATGTAATAATTTTAGCTAAAACACCGTGTATTAAATATATTTACATGACAAATAAAATGTGTATCTTCAATTTCCTAGGAATAGCCACTAAAGTTATTTTCAGTTTGAATTACTTTTGAAAAAACTGGTATACCGTAAGTGATAGACCAAAGCTTAGTAAAAAAAAAATGTAGATCTCGTCAAAACACACCATTTATACATTTTTGTTTCAGAGCAAACTATTTCCGAGACATTCCCTGCTAAAGGCTTCAATTTTCAAATACTTACACTTTTCTGGAACAAATAATCGTCTGATAGTTTTATTTTTACTCCTGTCACGCAAAGGGGGACCAAATTTCAATGGAAATCATATAGCAAAAGTTTTTAAAACATTTTACTATCACTTTAGTCTAGCGTTTTATCTTATTTCCCCTTTACTTATTAGGGGGTAAGTAATACGACCATTTCTGCAAATGCTTACCTCTAGTAGTGTGAAGTACATAGAAGACTAATTCTTTCGAAGAAGTATGTTTACAGAATAGGCGGAGAAAGCTATGTGAATAGCACACAAAGATTAATTTAGCTTGATGGGCGTGAATTATAAATTACATGTTGCGTTGTGATGCAGTTACTCTATGGCAAGTGATTCAGACGTTTCTCAACTCCACCTCCATGAAATTTATAAACGCTGCTCTATAACCACCTTTGCCACTACCTGCTGTTTACAATTTGGAAATTTCTTTTCCGACAGTGCACTGCAACCTTCTTCTTTTTTGGGGGCTCTAGAGTTAATTGAGTGAGACGCGTAACGTTTGCGTTGCAGTTTCGGAGATAATTTAAGCTGAAAATACGTTGTAAAGAAATGCTAGTAATTTACCAGGCAGAGGTGCAACGCTCGTCTCAAGATTAGAATAAACACATTTGGCTCCAGTACTTGAGCTCTACCCTCACATGCTAACCCATTATTTTACGCCCATAGGTCTTTAATAATGTAGTGTAGGGGAATATGGAACGACTTCATTAATTATGAATGAAATTAAGCCATGTAAGTTTATAAGCACGCGGCGAGATAAAAGGGAGCAAAGTTCATTAAAGGTTGGCCTTAATAGCCCGGTGATGATTAGATAATTGCCTGGTTACTATCCTTAGATCTAACACTTCAATAGACCGTTAATTCCGCTGTTTTCTTTAACGCTCCTTTGTAGTCCACCTGCTTCTCGTATGCATAACGAAAAGTTTAGGTACATTCACAGCATTTACCTGTCGACATGAATAGAAAGGTCAAAAAAGCAAATGTGGGCCTCCGGTACCTAATAATAATAATAATAATAACAATAATAATGATAATGATAATGAAATAATACTGAAAATAGCAATCGCAACAGCAACAACAATTACAACAGCCATACTACTACTACCACGACCACACCACCACTAGCAATAGAATAATATCATCACCTCTTGCACAAATCATGACCCGCCTGGATGAACCAAAGGGATCGCCGACTTCAGGCTTGAATGCGTATGGCAGAGTTAAACGATGATCAAGCTGAAAGGAGTACATGATACATACAGCACCATTCTTTTGCTGTCTCCTTACTTTTTCAAGATGCATTCTAGACACAGGTACTGTACAAGGCTCGAATCCACATGTATTCCGTGGCCGGGATCCGGAACTGCGCTCCAACATTGGACTGATAGAGAATTAACATAAAGTAAGTAGTGATCATCCTGCAGCACCGGATATATACAATGCACTAACAAGCATGATCATGATTGGGATTGCGAAATACAACCAGATCTGGATAACGACGAGCGCAAGCACCGATGGGGTCCCTAATGTTTCCTGATTGAATCTTCCCCGCTTCCAATCTACAAGCTCCGAGCCTCCGGGTGTTGTCCCAAAGGACAAACAATTGATATACATTTTTATTTCTGGATGCTCTTTAACCGCTTCAGTTCTTAACGTCTTATCCTATATGAGACGTAAAATACCGCTTAATTTTACGCAGAGGCCTTTTTATCAGACTGGAGTTTCTTAAGCGTGCCATAAATCTCTACAAGGAACCAACTGCTTTACTGTACTTGTGAAGGATTTTGACGCCCAAAAAAGCATCGCCTTCCGCCAGATTTGAACCCGTGACTCTTGGGAACCAGAGCTACCCCCAGACCTCGGAGAACGACAATCCGAAGAGGCCGTGGCCCGAAACCATCATAAATGGAGTCCCAAGGAGCAGTTCCACGACACCGCCAGGAATAAACCTCGATAGGTCGGAAGTCATTATCCAGTCAAAACCGGCCGAAACGTCGCCTGATCCTCCCACTCTTAAACAAATGACGAGCGAGTGATGGCAGCAGGAGACAATGAAAGAAAAATAGGGGAGGATGTAAGGAACCTTCGCAGCCTTCGCAAGGCAACCTAGGCAAAATCCACTAAAATTCCAATGGTGACTGCTGTCCACGGGAATCAAACCCACTATCTCCCAATGCATGTCGCCAACATTACCACGGCCCTATCTTTGTCGGTTCAAGCAGTAATGTTGGTTACGCCGCGCCGTGGCCGAGAGTTTAGACCACTCGTCTCTCACCTGACGGCCCGTGAGATTTATAATGGACAAAGCGGCGTAGGGGTGGGTTTTCTCCGGGTTCTCCAGTTTCGCCTCTATCGCATTCCACCGGTGCTCCATCTTCATTCCATGTATTACCAATGTCATTGCCTGCGGTGCCACAAGTAGTAAAAGCGGGCGTTCAACACTATAAGGAAGAATAAAAAAAAAGTTTTGGTTAGAATCAATCACATCAAATATATTATTGTAGGTTTTAAACATAAACTCCACTTTTTGTTATCATATATTTCCTGGAGAAGGTTTACATAGCTTTAGGTTTAAAAAATCGTAAGTTATTTCAGACGTGTTGTAAACTCAGACATAACTGCTACTATCTGTTATTAGTCCTTAATTATAGACGTTGGCACTGCAAATACCTTTGTGTTTAATTCACAACCTACGTGCCGCAGATGATCCTGCGAAATTTGCAAAATACACGCCACAAGTATGATTTACTGTATACTGCAGCATAGTTTACTGTGTAAACTTCTGGACACGGCAAAGCAGCCCAATAGTATGCAGTCGGTCCCCTGCAAGATACATTGCTGTTGAGATTGGATAATTCACAGGCCACCTGCCATTCACTGTAAAACAGGCACAGATTCCTGTCAAGACAACTGGATGTGTGTTTCCACATTACAATTTCATAAAATCCAGATCCATAGATATAAATTCTATTGTTTTGCAAAGTGTTCCTATATCCTAATACAAACCTATTTTAATCTATATACATGCTGTTTTGAAACGACACTAAATGAATATAATGTTTCTTCTGGTTTTTACCCTGAACTTGTCCGTAGCTTATATCACAACTTTGAAACTCTTTTAGGAATGTTTTCATGTAGGGGTAAAAATGAAGACAGCATAATTTTTGGATTAGACAGCACACTAAGTACTAGTTTATAAAACCCATCTACTCACTTCTCAGTGGGTGTTTCGGCAAACACTTTTAAGAAACTAAACCGGTTTCTCCTTGTTCGTTATGAGCAACCGGTCCTAGTATCAGGTAAAGGGGCAACGGGCAGTTATCTACTCAGAAGACTATTTATAATTCGGACATTTCGAGGTGGTTGTTGAATGCGAAACATATGTATTTTGTCCTAACTACGAGTATCTTTATATTCTAAGCAGTTTGTAATGTGAACAGTGAACTCTCAGCAACTTACTGTTATATTAACAACATTTGTTAAATGTGCAACTTATTCATTTAGTATTACGGCTTAAATAAACTTGCTGACTCACTGCAAACGGTATATAGTATTGTTTAGCTTTACCTGTATTCTTTTGGTAGTATTGTGATAGTACCCTTGACTTATAGAATACCCACAAAACATTTGGTTAGAACCATTACAATGATTTCGATTTGCATTCAAAACAAATAAATAAAAACTTAGAGCGTTATTGTGCTTGAGTGTGTATAGTTCTTGGAAGAAACTATCTTAAGTGAAACAAAATAAATAACCTCTTTTTCTGGTAGTATAATATTTTTTTTCCAAGTTTTGGGCACAATGAGTTTGCTGAGAATTTTGTGATCTTTAATTCCTTTCTTCTTCTGTTTTTTTTTTTTTTTTTTTTTTTTTTTTTGTGCTACCAGCTAACTGCTTCAGTCCTTTCTGTCACACGGTACGCGTAAGTGTGAAAAGAATGAAAAACTAAAGTTAACTTTTCTGAAAATATATATGTTAAAGGACGTTAATACCTGATCTGTTTTAAACTAGTTGCTAATTGCTTTAAGATGAATAGTCAGTTAACTGTTTACGAATCTAAGTACCAGGCATTATAACTGCGTCGTGTTAAATCTAAGAAGTTGTAGTGCATTAACCACTTTACTATAGGCAAAGTTTGTTTCAGTCATAATGTAAAGAGATTAATGTACGGTGACACTTATACAGCCACACGGCGAATCGCTTACCGACCACCGCTAAACGGGTTTTGAGCCTAGTGCTGCGCTACCATCATTATAGCAAGAGTTATTTAAAGCGCAACAGAGTAAGGAAACGCAAAATATAAAACAGAGAGTATTCAAAGATATACAGGCTCTTTTATTAATCTAAGAGCCACCTAATGCTGTCCACCCTACCACAGTTCGTATGTTTACGTTTACAAATTTTACACTTCATATTAGTATGAAAATCAGCCTTTATTCTCTTTGACTTTAAACCTAATTACTCGTTATTTTTGCTAAATTCTCACAAAGGGCTCACCAGTTTTTACAAAACCTTCTAAGCATCCCTTAGCTTTATGATCACACTAATTCGATGAACTGAATCTTGAGCCAGATCTGTTTCCTAATCTAATGAGATTCCTGGAACCTAATTACCTTCACTACTATTAGTTCGAGCTAATTGCTTCTTCCAAAGTAACTTGCCTTTACTGATGACATGTTACCCAGCAACAGTGTTTGTAAGTCATGCGTTTTTGCATTATTGGTTCATTTTAATATTTAAAATTCTTTATGTTAATAATTTTCCGAGTTTTCCACTATTTATTTGTAACATAACTACTTCTTACGATAGTATTTATGTTATAACAAACTACTTCTTACGATAGTATTTATGCTATCCTATAACTACTTCCTACCTATTCAAACATTTACATGATATTTCATTAAATGACATTCAGGAATTACCGATTCTGCAAAACATAGCAAGCCTTTATTCACTATGTGGCCAAATTCCAGAAAATACCTATAGTAACCGTCAATACCTCGTTGATTACTCTGCATGTTTAGATTCATAATCTAGTGGTTATTAACGGAGACTATAGAACAAAAATGGCCAAAAGTTTGTTTTGTGATTATATATGTTTTTTGCCGCTGTATAACGGATCTTATGTTTTAAGCATGTTCTTAAAAACGGCGATGCATCTGTCATTTTGTACTCTAAATTTTAACCACTTTACAGAGGGAAAAATAGCTCCTTTAAACTTTGCGAAAGAAAGATACACCTTAGGAAAATATTTATTCTACAAATTGTTATCACTTATATCTAACATAGAATAAAATTTGCCCAAACAATGTAACTATTTTCCTTATATATGTAGGCATTGTTAATTCATTTTACTTTTAAGGGTTTTCCCTGATATAAACGTCCCATTTCCTCATGAACTATTGAAAATATATAGATGAAATTGTGATATGATCAAAGGAATACCTCAATTCTGTTACTAGTCTACCTGAGTGTTAAAGAGTTCAGATATACTTAAAAAAAACTCATCACTGAAATATATTGATAAAAATGTGTATTTTTAGTAATGTACATATACATATAAAACTATATATATATATATATATATATATATATATATATATATATATATATATATATATGTAGGGTTACTACAAAAGAAATAGACAACTTCAACTGCCTGTAAAACAAAAACTATTAGAGATAGCAACCTAATTATTTTGGAGGTTTCTTGAGAAACTCTCAAAGTTTTGTTTGTTACTATTGGTAACGCTGTAATGTTTTGTTTGCTGTTGCAGAAGATGAAATGGCGGAAAATCCTGTGGAAAAGGCATATTGCGTGTTGGAATTTGCTAGAACGCAATCAGCAACTGTTGTCCAACGACATTTTAGAACACGTTACCACAAACCGCCACCGACTAGACAGTCAAAATGGTATAGAAAATTCGAGACAACGGGATGTTTGTGCAAAGGGAAGAGCTCGGGAAGACCAAGAGTTTCGGAAGAAAACGTTGAACGTGTTCATTCTGCTTACATAAGAAGCCCACATAAATCGACATCTAGGGCAAGCATGCAATTACAAATTCCACAGCAAACTGTATGGAAAATCTTGCGGAAGCGACTGCACATGATGCCTTACAGATTACAGATGTTGTAGTTTCTGAATGAAGAAGATAAGGTCATACGGTGTGACTTTTGCATCGACATGTTGCGACATGATGAAGACGATGCTGGTTTTTGTGAGCACATCATCATTTCATTTTTGTTACCAATAGCAACAAACGAAACTTTGAGAGTTTCTCAACATACCTCCAAAATAATTAGGTGGCTATCTCTAACAGTTTGTGTTTTACAGGCAGTTGAAGTTGTCTATTTCTTTTGTAGTAACCCTGTATATACAGGATGTTTAAAAAATACGGGGCATAATTTCAGGTATGTGTTTCCCACATGAAGACAATCAAAATAGTTCATTATAACATGTGTCCGGAAATGCTTCATTTCCGAGTTATGGCCTTTACAACATTGAAAGCCCCACCTGTAGACAATCAAAATAGTTCATGTCCGGAAATGCTTCATTTCCGACCTATGGGCTTCACAACATTGGAATTCACTGGAACGTTTTTCTTTCAGCAGGTCTTTGCCGTCAAAGGAGACATTAGGAGGGCGCTCTGATAGTTCATTCTGAGGAAGGTTACATTCAGTGTTCTTTAGGTGTTAAGACTGTGCGACATGTATTCAAATCAAGAGCTGGTAGAGATACGCTTCATGTACGGTAAGGCGGACGGCAATGCTGCGCTGGCTCGTCGTTTGTACCAGGAGAGGTACCCACAGCGACAATGTCCAGATCGGAAGACATTTGTACGTCTCCATTCCCGTCTGTGCGAGTATGGAACATTCACCTCTCCTGGTTTGGGAAGGGGACGACCAAGATCTACAACTCCAGAAGTGCAGGAGGAGATTCTGGAGGCTGTGGACAGGACTCCTTCTATCAGCACACGACGGTTAGCGTTTCAAGTCAATGTTCCTCATACGACTGTCTGGAGACTGTTGAACGAGTATCAATTGTATCCTTATCATTTGCAACGTGTACGGGCCCTGTCACCAGCAGATTACCCTGCACGAGTTAGGTTCCGTCAGTGGTTCTTGCAGCAGTGTGGTGTAAATCCGAACTTTTCTGTCGTATTATTTACAGATGAAGCACAGTTCACAAGAGATGGCATAACAAATTTCCACAATCAGCATGCATGGTCGCATGAAAACCCACGTGCAACTGTTGTATCTCATCACCAGGTGCGGTTCTACCTCAACATGTGGGCCGGTATCATTGGTGCTTGTAAACATACTTACGGGGCAGGCGTACACAAACTTCCTGGAAAACACCATACCTGACGTTTTCGAAGACACTCCACTGATCAATCATCAACACATTCACTTCTTGCATGATGGCGCTCCTGCACACTTCAGTCTTACGACTCGCCGGTACTTGGATCGAAGGTTTCCTGATCGATGGATAGGTAGAGGTGGGCCAATTGCTTGGCCTCCACGCTCACCTGACCTGAACCCTCTCGATTTCTACTTGTGGGGCCATTTAAAATCATTGGTTTATTCGTCTCCGGTGCGAGATTTGGAATCCCTTCGGAATCGAATTGTGGCAAGTTGTGAGGACATACGCAATACTCCTGGAGTTTGGGATCGTGATCAATGAGACATCGATGTGAGGTCTGTATTCAAGCAGGAGGTGGACATTTTGAACATCTTCTGTAATGACAACCTGCGGAAAGAAAAACGTTCCAGTGAATTTCAATGTTGTGAAGGCCATAACTCGGAAATGAGGCATTTCCGGCCACATGTTATGATCAACTAATTTGATTGTCTACATGTGGGAAATACATACCTGAAATTATGCCCCGTGTTTTTGAAACAACCTGTATATTACTCCTGTGTAGCAAAACTTTGATATTTTGAAAATAATTTTAAGAACGGTGATGTCTGTCAGTTTTTACGTTAATTTCTGAGTGCTTCACAGAAAAAAACTTCTTTGCATTTTTCCATGTTTCCAGGGTAAAAATACTCAACACCATACAGTTTTTAAATATGTTTTAGAAAAAAATTCAATTTATACAATACATAAGTTTTCTATACATCATATTCCTTTTATAATAAACCTTAGTCGCTGAACAAATATTATTACTTTCTGAGCTCTCCAAATCCTTGACTTTTCCAGAAGCTAATATTGCATTCCTCAAAGTTGGAGCATGTTTAGAAAGGTATATGCTCCTTTATAATTTACTTTTGAGAGGCGGTAAAACATTTTGAAACGATTTAATCAAAATTTACATTCTGTGGAGTAGTTTGAATGTGGAAAAATGCTGAAAACGCTTTTGCCAATAAAAAACAAGATTTGAAATTTCGGCGTACCTATTAGTAAGCATAGACCTGCTCATTTATAGCTTGGTAGTGAATGCGCCAGATGTAAAACATGACACTTTTTTTAAGTTTAAAATTGATATAATTCCACCACATTCGTATTAAAACGCAATAATATGTAGCAGCATTAATGAGAGCTTAAATACTGGTTTAAATAATAGGTCATACGGTTACCATGTTGGATATTGAGGGATTTTTTTAATTCATCCTTAAATAGCATTAGAAGAGCTAGTTAAAGCTGTCCCAGAATCTAACCCAATACAACTCTTAGTGTCAGCTGTCAAATACATGATAAACTTTGTATGTCCACACTAAAACCAAGTGGAATTTATAAAATTACAGTTGCTATCTTGACGTAGCTAAATATAGTCGTTTACATGTCAGGTTAATGGCTGTACGTGACATACTTTCATTTTTTTGTACAAAGCTAGAGAGGGTAAGCAGTGATGATGAGATTATATTACACCTGCTGGCGACAAAACTATCACCAACCTAGCTTCAGTCACGTGTATCGTTGTCGCAGACGACCACACACATGGCCTCCAACACTGAATACATTGTGACAGTTGATGTAATATATTGAAGGCGTGAGCAGTAATTCAAATGAAACTGATTATCTGGTCAGGAGGCTAAAAATATATTTAATAAGTTTATATGATATAATCAAGAAATTCATTAAAAGGTAATATAATATAATATTTATTACTTTGAGTTGAAAGTAAATTATCCAAGTTATGTTACTAAACAGTGCCCATTTTCATGCCAAATGTTGGCACCTACCTTTTTGTTTGTAACTATTAACAACAGATGGTGACATGCAAAGGCCGGGCCGTGGTTAGACCACTCGTCTCTCACTAAGGCGGCCTGGTTCGGCATTGTGGTGCACGAAGCGTCTCAGTGGCGGGTTTTCTCCCGGTTCTCCGGTTTCCCCCGCCATCGCTTTCCACCAGTATCGCCGGTATCATCGCCTGCGGTGCCATAGAAGAAAATGGGCGTGAAACACTATCCAAAAACATAGTCTATATAACTTGTGGTTAGCAGTAGATGATGATATTCAACTTTCGCTTCACTATCTGCATTCTGCAATTTTGTGCACACAAGATTATAAACGATAGTTGTAATGGCACTGGTCAATTGCTAAGCATCGTATGCATTAATTCATTAAATTATTAGGTAACCCCTCTCATGGCCTCTCTCCACTGCGCGAGAGAACCTAGACTTGCCGAGAAAGTGTCGTCGGAAGAGACGCACTCAAGTACTTGTCTTATAGAAATGCTGGAAATGTACTCTTCTGTTCACTAACAGGCGGCGCATCTGATAAGAACATCGTGTATACCAACAGAGTTTGAATTTTAAGAGACGTGTAGCATTTGTTGCCAAAGACGGATAATCGCATCTTTGTTGGGCTACTTTATTTAAGGAGTTTCGAGAAATCTCTCTAAACTGGGATCGACTTGACATAGTTTATTTTATGTTAAAACTGATCTCTTTGAGTTCTAGTTTCTAGTCTAAAACCAAACCCGAAGCTTCGAACATATGTGTAGTTGATTGATGCCGTGCACCGGTGACTTCTTATCAGTAGCATTGTCGCATCTGTGCGTGTGGGTGTGTCTTTGTGACACTTGCGTATGTCTTACTCGCGCAATAATGACCTCTACTTCTGGAAGTTTCTAGCCACGTGATCAGTAGTAATAAATAGGAGGCCAGTTTCCCAGAGTGGGGAGATTCAGCACAGTACAAATCCTTTCTCGCCCCATCGTTCATCTTTTTCCTCACACACATACACACACACACACACACACACCTGGTATCCTTAGAACCTTTATTCCTGTCCCCCCCCCCATAAAAGTAGGATGAGGCTTCTCTTCGGTATGGCAGAAGGTAATCATCGCAGAGCCGCCGCAGCTTCATTAAACACCCGAGCCACTGTCTCACCGGCAGCCGCAATCGCCGCCAACGCAGGAGACCATGCAGCGACCTTGGTTCAGTGTCGTGGTTCGGGGGTCCCTAGAGACCTTTCCACTCGGCGCTTTCTCACAGCCGCGCAGTCCTCTCCTTGCTTGAGGGTCACTCGCATTTTCTGCGACCGGGGACAGTCCGGACAGCACTACTGCATCCAGCTCCACAGTGTACACCACCACCATCACCCACTCCGAACTTCATCCTGCAATTCCAGCGCTTACGCGACGCCATTCAGGACGCTCGCGTTGAGATCCTGAGTTTGACGGTGAAGCTGATGGTCCTGAAGAAACGGAATCAACCACCGGGGGATGTCTCATCTGAGATAATTGAGGTATTCAAGCGGCATCTTGAGGAATACAGCGGCTGGCTACATGACGCCATCAAGGTCGAATTCAGGTTGCTACGAGTTGAAGTCGCGAAGGTCATCAAGGAGGAGATGAAATTCCTCAAGCCGACGGACAACGAATCTCGACCTGCAGCATATTACCTGGAGTGGTCAGACACTCGGAGAGGCCAGTCCACACATACTAAACCTTAACCACTTCCTTTCATCATTTCTCCGACCTCCATAATTTCTCTCATAGCCTTCCCAAGGGAGTAAGCAGGGCTACGGTCATGCTTGGGACCCGGCATCTTTTCCTCACCTTGGCCGGTCCATGTCTCTGGTCAACATACGTAACTTGAATGCGCAGGTACAGAATGCGTACTGCCTAAGTTATGACCATACATAACATCTTTCTCCCAGGTGGAGGGTATTTTTTAGTGGGTATGCACATTGAGCGGAGGGCACAACATATCCTCCCAGGCAGTGCTCCTTGGCTGGGGGTTGAATGCAATAATGCATATTTTCCCCACTCAAAAAACAAACAAAAAAAAACACAGGAAAATCAGTTTCGACTGTGAGCTATGAGCGTGCAGTAAAAAAACAGGAAACCAATCGAGCTAGCGTAGTGGTGACGAAAACAAATTGTATACAGGCTGCAATAAAGCCAGTCATTTGTAGTCGAGCTTTGAAGTATATAAAGAGATTTTTGTAACAGTACACAGGATCACAAATTCCAAGCCTTACTTATCACCCTTTTGGCAGGGTATTCATGTTTGTAATTAAAGAATAGGCTCTTGCCAGTTAATTCAAATATTTAAAACATTATCAATGTCAATAGCACTTTGATGAAACTTTATCTTCGAGTGCCACATTTATATTCAATTATTTTTCTTGTGCATCGTTTCTGAGTAATTAAAAATTAAAGCATAATGGCGATTTATTTGTTTAAATGCATTAATATATATTTATAACATCTTAGAAGAAGGTATCCTAAGTATTTTGTCACTGTAAAAGGATGTAGATCATTATAGGATTGTGCAGTATGAAAGTACATTTCAGAGGAGCTGAAATTTAGGAAATCTAATAATTTTAGGTACAGGACATTTCAATAACATGAGCAATACCATAATCTTAAAAATACATCCTTTCCCAAATTTCAGCCACTATTAAGTATATGGGAGTAATCATGTATTACTTTGAATATTGAATGCACAGTAGAATGAAAAGTATTTTTGGAAATTACTTTTTTTATTTTATTATGTGTCCAATATGAAATATTACTCTCTTATAATAGGGGGCCAAGGATTGGGAAAATGTGGCATTTAAAGATAATGGTGTTCATTGTGATGAAATGTTGTAGTCCCAAAATTAATAGATTTCTTCAAATTTTCTGCCCCTCTGTGTATTATGAGAGAGATAAGACCAAGTTTCACATACCATGTTTATATTTATAAAATGTTATATTTTCCAGAGTGGAGTCAAAGTAACCTAATGGGAGACGAATTAGCTCCTGTTTATGGTAAAGGTTTAAACAGATACTGTGTTATGGAAACACTTCCTGGTTATAAGTTACCAGATAAGAATGATCCTGAATGAAAGTTAAGTGTAATATGCAGATCTGAAAGTTAGTTTAAGGAAAAAGTGTGTCCAAAGTTAATGTCACTGCTGAATTTCAGTAAAATTAAAGATATAAGATTTATAGCCCTGCAAAACGTTCAAAACAGTGTCAGATATACGAGTAGTGACTTAGAAACACTCAAGAGGTTGGATAGCTACCAATGGGATATATATTTAATTATCAGTCTGAAGTTACGAACAAAACGGGTTTTATACATATTCCATTACTTATTATTTAAGAGAAAACACTTTAGGCGGAAAATAATCATGTGGCTATAGTATCGGAATGTATAATTAATACCTCAGGAAATCAGCGACCCTTAAGTAGAAAATCGGACCGTATCTCTTTTGTAGAGGTAAAAGAAACTGTCGACGTGAACAATAGATTTTCTTTTCGAGCTTAAGGCTCTATCTCACTTAAATTACACTTTGCCACAAAAATCCTCAAAGACAGTAGGTAATTGAATGAGTCGAGTGAGAAAGAGGTCAGTATGTTTCGTCCAGTTGCACGGTAAGGTAGTAACTCTAATTTATTTATATGTGTAGAGGCGAAGCCAACCAAGGGAATGTTTGCGGTTCCAGGGGTTTGGGAAGGGGGGGCGGTACTGAGGGCCAAGCTGCTTAATCCCTCTCACAACTTTTCCACTGGACTCAACCCTCAGTCGTTCCGTTCCCAAAGGGACAAGCTTATAAAAATGTTGAGAGCTTCATTTGCTGCTGGTTGGCATCGAGATGCAGTGACGTTCTGCAGATAAATTAGATGTGCTAGGAGGGTGGACCAACAGGGGCAGCTCTGCTTTATGAACTGTGGGATCTCTGTATTTCTGAAACAGCTGAAAATGTTCCACAAGCAATATTTCCAGCGTCTCATCAAGACCAGCTCACCTATCCGTTTATTTTCAAAGGGCTATTCAATTTCAGGAAGAGTAGTTTTGATGCTTTCAGAATAAGATGGGAGAGCCTATGAAGCTGATAAGGTAATTCTGGTAGGCCACAGTGTTTTTCTGAACATGATAACCCTCTTCCAAATGCGGCGTGACTTTAACGTTTGGGATTAGGAAGTGTTCGGTTGGAAACCAACCCTCGCTGATTCCAAGTCTTCCACTTACTGCTCCCTTAACTGAGGCGTGATTCCCGACTTGCAAGACCAGTCTATAGAGCTTCCAGGAAACAGAGGTTTTACTATGTTGCCTCTCGCCCCTAGTGCAGAGTCGTCTTTTGTATGCTAACAGTTATTGCTCAGTGGAAGGGGGAAGCGGTGCTGTTGGAAGGCCACCGTGGTTTGGTGATAACTATAGTACGTATTTTAGGATCAAGTCCCGCACTAACTGTGGAGATGTGAGGTATTGGTGATGATTTCGTTCATAGTTTTTAAACATAATGGTTCCAGGATTCACAAAGCTTTCTGATATAGTATTATATTACACTTCCCAATATTACATAGGCTATAAGCAATGTTGCAATCTCAAACTAGAAGCTCGATTCTGCGGTTTCATCGGAAATATCCCTTTTTGAAGCCCCTAGAATCGAGCAAAACCAACCTAGACAAAGGCCATAAGTGCAAACTTAGGTATTACAGTGGCCACTTTTGCAGACTAGAAAACGTTTACTCGTTTGTTATATAGACTGTTAGGAGCATACCTGTAGATATTTATGTTGATAATTGGGGACAGACTAATAAAAAACGTTACGTCAATAGGTGCTTCATTTGTAAACTAATACTTTTAATTATTAAGCGTAGTCAGTTTGATTAATACCTCCAAGTAGGCGTAACACACACAAGCCATACGTATTTTCCCCTAGAGCGCGGCGCGGAAGTCTTGGGAGGCGTAAAGCGGAATGGGTAGGCCTCGCGACAACGAATGCCGAGGCTACTTGCACAAAACTAATAACAAATGGAGGAATCAATCACGTTCACTCAATTCATCCTACATGCTCATACAGAAAGAAATGGAAAAGGAAGTTTAAATACAATTAATGTTGATTAAATGGCATTTGCAATGTAATCATTGTTTATTTTAATTCCGTAAATGAGGTCCAATGCAGCATCAAGTACTGCAATTTGAACACGTGAAACCAAAACGATTATTGTATACTGACAGGGTAGTATTTATTGGCGGTAGCAAATTATGTGATTTGCTTGTGGAAAAACAGCTGGATAAATAGAAAAAAAAAAAAACAAAACTAACACACTGAAGTGGATGCATAGTAAGATACCAAATATAATAGTACATGTACCTCTCTCCTTAACACCAGTATTATAATAGTAATAATTATGATAATTATGATAAGCATAATAATCATAATAATTATAATAATATAACAATAAAAATATAAATAATTATAATATTAATAGTAAACAAATAATAATATTGTTATTATTTATTATTATTGTTGCTCCTGTTTCCAGCTTTGATTTATATAGGCTACATTTCGACTAGAATTATTCTAAATGAAGCTCAAGCATAGGCATTTCCAAGTATTAAAGCCAGGACGAAAGGAAATGAATTTGAACTGTTACTGCACTTAATGCAATGACGCCGTAGGTTACAAACCACCCCATCCCTCGTACAGATTGTCTGTGTTTGTAGACATTACTCTCTATACTGCTTACCTGCATCAGTGACTCATGGCCGCCATTGATTACATTCTTCAAACCAAGTACTTAAGAATTCTTATGCTTGGTAGTTACATTCAAATGACAGTGCAGCTTAAGTAAATATTAGTCCTTTTAAAGTCATGCATCCGGACATCATAAAAATGTTTGTAATAGATTACTGGACTGAAGCTCTGCATTATAAATTGATTAGGGAGCTAGTAAATCGTAGTATGTTCTTTAATGTAGGCCGATATACTGTTATAGTGCTGTTTACGGGTTCGTATGTTACCACCGGTGTTTTCATGGGGAGATTTTCATTATGATGCTTACAATTAGTTGGGCTTTCTGACTATAGAATGGGTACAGAAATGTTTCTTAGAGAATTCTCCACACCAAAAATTGTGAAGAAGCATAGTTTTTACAATCTCTTCTACTGAAAAGCTGATGCTCACTTTCAAGATCAAACACCCTGAGGAGTTCTGGAAGTTCTTCTTCATTTTCGCTTACTCTGCAGCTCCCTGTTTCTTGCACACGTCAGATGCTCTGAATTCCCAAAATAGTGTCCATAAAATAGTATGGCAAGGTTGGCGCCATAAGGGACATATCAATCGATAAAGCCTTGAATCTTGTCTTCCTTTTCTGTAAATAAAATGCATGACAAAAAGTTCTCTTTACGTAAACTTGTCCACCATTACAACAAAAGGCCTACGTTAAAGAACACATTAGCCCCAATCACTTGAATGCAAAGCTACACTGTGTCCATCTATTACAGATATAATTCTGGCAACACACACATACACACACACACACACACCTGTACCTGTCAAATGACACATTTCTGGACCTGGGTTCCTATATGAAAGCTGTTCATAATTATCTCTAAAATGTTGTAACAAAGTTATAGAATCACAAACATACACATATATAAGTTTTTTTTATAGTAGGGGAAAATCTTTCAAAGACGAGTGTGATCTGTGTACGAGTTGGATTTTCACCACCTAAAAACCGCTACTATGATTACGGCTCCCGGAACTGCTGGAGGCATTACTCTATGGTGTTCACTATTCCTGTTTAATTACTTAGGTTGGAGTTATCTTCAGTTGGTGTTTTCTGTACTTTGATTTTCCATCATTGTTTTGTCATTATCATGTTTTTCCTTAATGTTGCAATAGCTTTCCTGGTACTTTCTTTCTCCAACATGAGTCCGACTATGTTATCCACTGTTAGTCTTCCTAGCTTGCTTTCCAAACACTTCCTCTTTTCTTTACAATTTGTACATTTAAATATATTGTGTCACATACATAAAGTGGAGAAGTTGAAGGAGACTTATGTTTGATTCTCCTTCTCTACAGTTCGAGGTATTCTCATCTCTTTCCAGCGGACGATAAAGGGAAAACAAAAGAAGAATTGGCCAACAGTTGACTGGAATGAAGTTATGAAGTATTTGTTAGGAATGGAATGAGTAGTTAAGCGAATGATATTAAAATATTTGCATTTTGAGGAAGCGCTCTTCCCCAAACTTTGCACAAACTGTGGTTGTGTGGAACTGTCTCACACGCGCTGATCATTACCCTCCGAGCTGAATACTTTCAACGGGATTTGTATGCCGCGTGTACGTGTGTACCCGCAGATAAATTTGTTGTTTGTCTAAGAGA
This sequence comes from Hymenopus coronatus, assembly GCA_030762935.1. Classification (NCBI taxonomy): domain Eukaryota; kingdom Metazoa; phylum Arthropoda; class Insecta; order Mantodea; family Hymenopodidae; genus Hymenopus; species Hymenopus coronatus. Next base: position 35,236,319 of record CM060900.1, on the reverse strand, counting down.
AACGCCTACCTTAGGTTGAATATACATTAATTATGTAATAGAAAAATCTTAGAGTAAATAAGAAAGCCTATTGAATGGGTGTTCGCAAACAAGGGCGAACCATTATTTCATCAGAATCAAGAAAAACCAAACTTTGGAATTGTCTTCGCCTTGCGTAGTGTAATGGTTACCATGCTAACTTCATATCTTATGGTTGCGGGTTCAAACTCGGCCGAGGACGATCGATTTTTTCGGGCGTAAAAATCCTTGGCATGGCTTCCTTTGGAAGCAAAATAAAGCAGTTGGTCCTGTGTCGTAGATTCACGTAAAAGAACCTCAAGCTTGATAAAAGTCGCCTCTGTGCAAAATTAAGCGGTCTATCCCGCCCAGTGTAGAATGGGACGCTGAGAATCACAGCAGTTGAAAGCGTCCAGAAATAAAACTCATTTCGTTTTATTTTGCAAATGTCAATAAAACCAATAGCATACATAGGAATAAAATAGTAAAACTTTCATCTTACACGGTTACCCTATTTATGCGGCCTCCTAGTAAGCCTGCTTTTACCATAACAAAAGAACTCAAGTGTTCAATAAAATTATAAAATTTCGAGCTTTGTATCTAGTCACACAGATTTCTTTTAGGTTAACAATACTTAGAGATCATATACTGTAGTTTCTGTAGTTTTCCCTGAAATTTTAATTGAAGTTTAGCCGGTTTTACCAAGGGTCCACAGACATTACAAGCAACATTAAAACAACAACAACAAAGAATTAAAAGAGTAAACACGAAAATAAAAACACAACGGTAATACACAGTCAAAAGCAATATTAAACAACAATAAATGATTAAAAGTGAACCCGAAAATAAAAATACAAAGATATTCAAATATAGCAATTTAAATTTACAGCACAGAGTACATCTTTATAAATGCACCCTCTTATAATAGATAATTACACTTAAAAGACATATATACACATAATATATACACAATATATAAAACCATAGCACAACAGTGACCTAATTATGACATAATATATTTATTTTTTTGTTTAGTTGATCTTATTCCTCCCCCCCCCCCCTTCTCTATTGGCAGCCTCCTCAGATCTCAGCTGTCTTGCTTTAAGTATAAATGTTCCTAGCCCGTCCATGTTTTCCGTGCCTGCCAGTAGCGTCCAACATGCTTCTAGCCCTACATTCGCCCGAGGTGACTGAGAGACGGAGACAGTGATAACTGTGAATTTCTTGTTCAGTCGAGCTTTCCTAGGGAAAAAGCTTTAACAAGTTTACTTTCATAAGGCGCTAGGTACACTAACCAATGAGAAAATACAATGTTACAGTGGTGCAATGAGCTTCTCTCCGACAGGTGAGCGATGTCGAGATCCTTTCCTTCAATTCACACTGGTCTGGGTGGCAGGCGGGTAAACTAGCATTTACTTTCAGCTTATATCTTGAGAAGGTAGTGAGAGTTAACAGAAAATAAAAGATAATTTGGTGAATTCCAAGGTGGTTCGTACAAGTATAAAATGTAATCTGCCAGCAGTTTCATTACTTTTGGGCATTTAATACGAATACATCCAAATAAGCAGTAACATATGACTTTACTCCGCCGTCTTATCTACCTGAGAAAATTGTAGCTTATCAAATGGTGGAAGAAGAAGAAGAAAGTAGCGAGCTTCAAGCTAGCTTCTCCGACTTCAGTAGAATATAACTACAATCTACATTATTTGCCATAGCTGCAACTCCTATTGAGTTTTGCGAATGCAGAATGTTCCTCTTGGCCCCCCCCCCCCCTTCATTCACAAAATGTATCGCGGCTTAAACTAGGGTCATAGCATGATAAAAATTATGAATAAAAATGCAAATACTCAAGATATTCACATGAACAATAAAATCTATATCTTAAATTTTCTGGGAACACCCTCTGATAACATGTTTATTCTGGATGAATTTTGCGGAATTTTTTATAACTGGTAAGCCGTAGGAGATAGACAAAAACTTACCCACAAAAGCTGTAGAGCTGTTAAATCACAAAAGATAGGTTACATACATTTTTTTTCGTCATTTTGGCCGTTTCTGAGATATTTCTTGTTATTAGTTTCAGGTTCAAAGTACCTACACTTTTCTCATACGGGAATCTGCTAGCTCCTGTTCATACAAAGATACTTCAGTCGCATAGCAACCAGTTTTTATAATATCTATCAATTTAGCCTATGGTACTCACTTATTCCCCTTATACTTACAAGGAAGCAAGTAATAAGAGTTTTTCTGCTAATTGTTTCTCGATTACCGTTAAGTAAATAGAAGAATGACATTTTTAAGATTAATTTATTGTAGAGATGTAGAGAAAGTCAAGTGAATAGAACACAACAGATTTTTTTCATACTTTACATATTTTATTTATCTTTTATGAAACATGGCCTCAGACATGGTCAAAAAGGGTTGGAATAAGGGTATTTCAAAACATATACTACTGAAATTAACATGCTGCAAATTCACATAATGTATTGTTCTCCGTGGTGTAATGGTTACCATGCTAACTTCATACACCCAAGGTCGTGGGTTTTTAGGGTGTAAAATCCTTAGCATGGCTTCCTTCGGAAGGGAAGTAAAGCCGTTGGTCCGTTGTCGTAGATTTACGGCACGTAAAGGAACCTCAGTCCTGATAGAGAGGCCTCTGAACAAAATTAAGCGGTCTTTCACGCCCAATATAGAATTGGGCGCTGAGAACCATAGCAGTTAGCGTCCATAAGTAACGCGGCATTTCCATTTTTGCACATAACGTTAAAAAAAACTCGATAATGTTGCAAAACGCCTTCTGAATGAGCCAAGAGGTGACAGTTTTCTTAAAGCTATTAATGTTTATTTTTAAAACATACGGTGAAAATTCCGTACCAATTTTGAAACTCATAATTGTATGTTTTATTTGTATTTAAGTCAATTTAAGTGTACTATTTATCGAAGAGACCACGCCGTCTTGCTGCATCTGAAAAGCCATTTTGTCGTATTTTTAAATGTTGTGTATTATTCCGCAGCTGTGTTAGAGAGCCCGAAACATATAAGGATGTTAAAGTTAGTAACTTAAGTTACTATAATAATGGTCTACAATGAGCTTTCAAAGATGCTCTAGTTAAAATTCTGACAGATATTTTTTTTGCAAATGAACACTGTTGTTCCATATGAGTAGACCATGTTGTACTGAGTAGGCAAATACGCCATTCTCACATATTGTTTAATCAGTAAGGCTTCTAGTTAAGTAAAAATCATCAGCGGGAGCCTATATGTCCATCTCGAAACAGCAAGGGATCAAATATCGGTCCTTAGAGGTTAACGTACTTACCAGTTCCATCAGACTTTATTACAAACAACTTTATCTCATTTATAAGAAAACAATTTACTAAAGAAGAAAAACGTGTTTATATACAGTTAATAACCTGCTCTATTTTGTTTCATTCCACTAAATCAAGATGTTTATCAACGGAAGTAAGGGTATCTACATAACTGAGATGTATTCACAGGTACACAATTTGCAAATTTATATACAGTAGATATCTAATGACTCTAAAGGTAGATGATCTAGAAGACATAGCTGAAAAACTGCTGTCTTGTAGTTATGTATTTTACTATCAAAGGCCAGGCTCATGTTTGTGCGCAAACATTGCCACCACTTACTCACTCCGCTTACATGACGAATAACAAAGACAAACGTTTTAATGATGCAGGCAATGTATCTATCATCTACAGTGATAGATACAAATTTCATGTAGAACGGGAAGTTGATAGTTTCTGTGTTTAGAATAGTAAAAGGCTGAATGCTTGTGTACTCAACAGTTCTGCTGCATAAAAATTGTAACATTGGCGACATTTTAATTCTGCAAGAGATATTCAGCATGCAAAGTCTAAACTTTTTGGTACTATTATAAAAAGTGTAGTAATCAGTAATAACCCTGTTGTTTAAATGAAGATAACCTTATGTCTCTCTGTGTCTATTGTTAAGTGGCATGATATACTGGTGTCCAGACAAAGGTGTCACTACTATTCTATACGCCCAAAACGGTTTGTAAATCCTCATTTGTGGAATGAAGACTGCAAGGCACTTTGATATTCGGTCATTATTCTTCCAAACTGTCTAGCTCCGCCATTATTGCATTTTACATGCCGAAAGAAGTCTTAATAACAACTCCAGATGGAACGGGGGGACGCAAACTTCCCCCTCCGTTGAGCAGATCCCCAGGGCTGGGCTATTTGAAGGAAACCCTGATTACAAATTACCAGAAGTCATGAACCATGAGAAGGACATACTTTCAAATGACTTACCCATCTATGGGCCGTAACCTGCAATGAGAGCCTTCATACCTACACACAACCTTCTATGAATATTTAATATGAATGGAAGTTTAAGGGTAAAACATGGAAGGAGCAAGTTGAGAGAACGCCTGACTAGGATTATAGAACAAATTATGAAATGTAATCCTAAGGTAAGAGATCTGTGAGCAGACACAGGAAATGATGGTTGCAGGACCTTGAAGACAGAACAGGCAACTAACTTCCTATACCATAAAGTGGCGGAGGAGGAGGAGAAGAAGAAGAAGAAGAAGTTGAATAACAGGGGCCTCAGAACTGAATTCTGGTGGACTCCACAGTTCACGAGTAATTTTTCAGATCTTTTGCCAGCAGAAACGACACATTGCCTATCGTTACGTAAATATGACTTGAACGATTCTACATGTTTTTCTCTAATTCCGTAGAAATATTGTATATTATAACAGCACATAGTGTTTTAAACCTGTGTGGCCGCGCCATGGCCAAATGGTTAGACCACTTGCCTCTCACCTAGATGACTAGGGTTCGATACATAGAGATGTGATATTTGTGGTGGTTAAAGCGGCGCGGGTTTTCTCCGGGGTGTCCGGTTTCCCCCGCCATCGCATTCCAGCGGTGCTTAATCTTTATTCCATGTTTCATCAGTATCATAGCCTATGAATCATAGATTCATGTGTACTGTTATGTAAATAAATACACTCATTCATTCACAGAATGTCACTAAGAATATGTATATTGGTATGACAGAATGAAGCAGTAATGTTGTAATGGGGAGGATGGCATTGTTGTATTATAAGCTGGTCTGTTCTGAATTAGCATTTTGAAACACGTAAACTTTACTTGTAAGAAAATACTGAGTCTGTGTGGCAGCTGTAGGTGCCGCACGAACTGGTCAATAACTCTTGGGGGGCTGGTGTGGGCGCCTGTCCAGTCTGCCACCTTGGATACAACGCTATCACTTCTCTACAATGCTGCATGCAAGCCCTCCATCTATCACCTACTAACTCCCAGGGTGCATCCTCTGGTAACTGATAACCTCACTCCCCTTGCATGTTAGCGAATTACACACGGGCAGCGATACCAAATTCTAGAATTTTATCGCTCGCGGCTGCTCAGGAAGAACGCCATGATAGATGAGTGGAAAGGGCGAGAGTGGAACTGTCATACAAGTATCATTATGTAACTCCTAACAATAGAAGTGCTGATGGAAGGTAGGAAGCCCTTTGTCAGAAATATCAAATGGGTCCGTTTTATTATATAATCTGCTTTACGTGTTTTGTAAGGATATTTTCTATACCAGGAGTATTTCCGCCCGTTTCTTGTTGAATTTTGTATACCTATATATTATTGTTGGTTAAATTGAAATTTACCTAGCCGACAACGTACAGAAATGTCTTACGTCTGTGGAATCTTTTTGAGAGAAATCCACCTAAAATTTACGACCTTATATTGTTATTTTAGCAAAAACCTTGACGTTACTTGCCACCATGTCTATCATATTCAATATTCTTAAATACTTCAGCATGATCACATCTGTCAACTTTAGGTATAGTTTTAAATCAGTCTATGAGAATCTGCGTCCAAAGGAGCATGTTTTATTGTTAACATGTGTCATGACCTTAGGATAACCGCCCAAACAACAGTACTACTACTACTACCACCACCACCACCACTTTGTTTCATCGAGCGTTCGACATAGCTGATGAGGACAATATTCAGCAAGAAATTCAACATTTGCAGGACACATTATTGAAAAATGGCTACAGCCTCCAGGAGATCAAGAGAGCTCACAAGAAAGTCCGGGAAAAGAGATCTGGTTCGCTGCGCATCTCTAATTCCAAGGGAAGAGATGAGTGGGTGAGCAAGGCCTTCATACCTTACTATGGTCCTACTTCTAACAAAATTGCCCGCATTCTCTCCAGACACAACATCAAGACCTATTTTTCCGCTCCCCGAAAAATCCAGCAATATCTGAGATCGGTTAAAGATCCATCGTCACTCAAAGTACCAGGAGTGTACAAAATTCCGTGTGAATGCGGGAAAGTGTACGTTGGGCAAACTGGACGCACAATAGAAGAGAGATGCAAAGAACATCAACGCAATATTAAACTGCTTCAACCGGAAAAGTCGGCAGTAGCCCATCATTGCATAAAGAAGGTACATAAAATCAATTTCAGTGACATCTCAGTCCTACATCAAACAAATAAGTATTATGACAGACTCATCAAAGAAGCCATCGAAATCAAGTTACACCCTTGCAATTACAATACAGATCCTGGACTTCAACTCAGCGAAGCTTGGACGCCGGCCATTATACGCAGGGCGCAAGTCATGTGTGTCCACTGGCTAAATTCACTATCACTCGCTGTTACTGCCACTGGCAGGCAGCAATCACTATCACCAGAAATGCGCAGGTGCTTAATGCGGTACTGCACCAGAGAGGCATGGGCCTCCTAATTCCGGTGGGTTTTTTTTTTTAGTAGTGTCACCCTGGTTCGAGTCCAGGGTGGGGAGTCTCACACTCTCAGGCTTGCCTGGGGTTAGGGCGTCAGTTGCCTTTTCCCCCATCATCAATAAAAAAAAACACCTGTTTTTTTTTTTTACCGTGGAGGGGAAAAATGCATTACGCATTCAACCCCCAGCCGAAGTGCAATGGCTGGGAGCATATGTGGGACTCTCCGCTTCCTCATGCGGCATACCCACTAAAAAAACCCTCCACGTTATAACAGTAGTTTGTTGAGAATCTCGTGGCTTTGCGCGGTCCCGCTAATGCACCCGCGTTAGTAAGCTAAAGATAGGACAGCCAAGAACACTGCTTTTCGCCGCCGAAGTGCCACTACTGTGGCACCAACGCATACACTTCGGAGTGCACTGGGCACGACTATGCTGACGGCCTTGGAGGACAGGCTTCAGGAACAGGACAGCACACTTCGCACACAGAACTTCACCAAGCAATAGCAACAGCAGTCACCGATATCCGACTCATCTTCAGGGAGGAGGTGAGAGCTCTACTGGAGAATTCGGCACCTCAAACTTCCAAGTTCAACATCCAAAGTAGACGCCAAGGGCTTAGGCTCGAAAACGTCCCAGGATACAACGACTGGCTCAACAGAGTCAACCAGCACTAACTCCATCCTTCACCCTAGAATTCCTTCATTCCTCTCCCCGAATACTCCGCGGTGGCAGTCTGGGCCTCGGTCAAGTCTGTCTCCCGGTCCTCATTTCACCCCTCTGACTACACCCTGCAGTCAGTTATATTATCGCCTTGAATCCGCGGGTGCAATCATGTGGTACCGCCTGTCCTTTCTTCCTCCTAATACCGGTGGAGGGTTTTTTTGGTCGGTATGCCCACATGGGAGACCCCGACTCTCCGGGCTTGCCCGGGTTAGTCCATAAGGTGGATTTTTCCCCTCCACTCGAAAATTAAAAAAAAAAAAAAAAAAAAAAAAAGCTGCCTAGGAGACGCGTAAGCTACCGCCTTCCCAAGGACGCCTTGGGGATGGTAGTTTTCCGGCCGCCTCTCTCTTCTTTACAGTTCTAACCGCCAAGTTAAGCAGCATCGGGCCCGGTCCCGACTCGGACGGGTGACCGTCCAGTTGTGCTCCGATCAGATCTGCAACACTGGCTCCCCCACCCCGTACCTACATCCCTTCAGTTCTCCCCGCTAGACGGCACTGCTTTCCTTGACAGCCCGCAAGCGGCTGGCCAAGGTAAGCAGCATCGGGCCTGGTCCCTCTCTGGGTGGGTGACCACTCAGGTAGGTAAGCCAGCCCGCGCCGGCTGCACACTGCCCACATTACTTCGACACAGACATAAACGCCTGCACAAGACTACATCTTTTATATCACACGGGTAAATCCGCGAGAAAAGCGGATAGGTACCGTGGTGATTTGCCCCCGCCCGAGTACACTCGGGCGACTAGTTCCTGCTCCTGGCTCCTGGCAGCTTCATGCAGTCCCTGATGAAGACCATGGAGTGTGCAATGGTCGAAAGCTTGGATTTTATACACCTGACATGGCTGATCACCCGTGAAGCCATAATGAATAGTAAAAATAATGAAAATAAAAATAATAATAGTAACCAAGTTATGATTCATTTCTATTCTTATATTGTTATTATCGTCTTCCGGATTTGGTATTCAATATGCTGAATCCTATTTTACCCAAAGGTATTCTAGGATCATAGTTTTAAGTACAAAGGACGAATACATTTATATTATAAAATACAAAAACAAAATTTAAAGATGTTACGGCCTTCAAAATATGGTGAAGAGTATCACTAAGTGTACACTATATAGAGTACAATATAATATAATTTCAGCATGTAACTTTCATATAGAAGTAACTAACACAGGTAAAACATTGGACTATGTATATATATATATATATATATAAAAGATTCCTCTTAAAAGCAGATTTTGATGAATAAATTATATAGAAGTTTCTTTATGTTTTATGTTATTTCACGAAAGTCTAAATGGACTAATTATAACTTTATTTTCTCAAATTTAGGGCAGTTAAACAACAGTTGGCCGGCAGATAGTTTTTCTTCCTGACATATGCAAAGGGAAGTATTTTGTTTCATTAACTTCAAATTGTTCAAAGCGAGAGCCAAACTATTCATGACCTGAATTGCTTTAATACGAAACGGCATAACCGTGTTGCAGCTAATTCGGAAATCCAGAATTTGATTTGTAAGCAATAATAACACAGGTAAAGTTGCAACAACGCCTTTTCACAAGAATTTGGCAATAATTGTATCGCTTTGAGATTAAAACGACGCGAATCTGAAAGTCTGGAACAAAAACTGGGGCGCAAACAGTGGGAGCAGATCAGTTATTTGCTATGAAATGGGTGACCAAACCAGAAATAAAATTAGCATATGTGTTAAATTAGAAAGTATATTCTATACGAGTCTCTTTGCTCTCAAAATTACTGAATGCTTATGAAACATGGTTACTATGCATTGGAAGCGAAAACCAGTACAAAAGTCCTGGAGCAAGGTGAAAGAAAAAAAATCTGATATGTTCCATTCACTTGAACTTTTCTACCTGTTTTGCACACTAATCTTATAAAAGATTTATTTATCTAATCCAGATAATCTCTTATTACTTGCTTCCTTCTAAGCAGAAGAGAAATAAGGAAAAACATTAGTTTTCAGTGATAGCCAAATGTTTTAAAAAGCTGGTCGCTATGTGAACGATTGAAGTTCGGTTCGATCTACACAACCAGCAGTAAAACAAAGGAGGAATGAAACGAAAAGTGATTTCTCGTTTGCAGAAAGTTACGTACTTTAAACTTTAAACCAATAACAGTGTATCGGAAAGGTCAGCTTTACAAAAAAAAGTATATGACATAAACTATGTTTTTTAACGGCGTCTACCTTTTCTGTGTAGTACGTTTCGTTCTATCTCCAGTTATACACATTGAAAGTTTTCAGGGGCTATTCTCAGAAAATTCAAGAGTCTTTTTAATATAAGTATCCTTAACGTACAGTATTTTATTCAAAATTTTAAGAGCCATTTTGAGTGGAAAGGAAGCTTATTCCCTTTTATAACAGTTCTAAAGCCTCACGTGTCTCCTGAGTGGTACCAAACAAGTGACCAAAACCGGCAAATCAATAGCTTTTTTAATGATTCCATTATATAAAGTAGACCAAACTTTAACACAACCAATTCCAACAACTGGAATGATTTTTTTTCTGTCCGTCTGGATGGTTCAGTTGATTATACGCTTGTCTTCTGATGCCAAGGTCGTCGGTTCAATCCCGGCCCAGACCGATGGATTTTAAACGTGCTTAAAAGTGACTGTCCCGTATCAGTAGATTTACTGGCATGCAAAAGAGCTCCTGCAGGACGAAATTTCGGAACACCGGCGGTGCTCATATGATTCTGGCAGTTCACAGCGTCATAAACAAACCCAAAAATACTTGTATCTCAAGGACATTTAAATACAGCAAATTTGTAACGAGCGTGGCGCCATAGACGAGAGGTTATACAGCTCGCCTCTGATCTATATGACCCGAGTTCAAACCCAAGTGGGATTTTTGATGTACGAAGCGGGTTCTCCGCTATTTACTCCATAAGTTGCTTCACTACCATTTGGTATCAATCACTTTGTTACTTTCATACTGGGCATCGAGCTGATCACTCATCCTGGCTTCCCTCTGATCCAAAGGCTCTTCTCAACAGACGCCTGGCTCCAGGTGCTGGCTTATAAGTGAACAGTAGATAGAGAAAGTAGAAGGAAATGTTTGATGAAATCTTTTACGCTAATTATTAAACTCGTTGCAAAATACCGATATTGTCATTTGATGAACCGAAAAAAAAATCTGACGTATTCCATTCCCATAACGGCAAACTATTATAACAAAGGATTATTCTTATATCTACATCATGCTAGTCGAGCTAAACACTAGCAGAAATTGTCTTATTACTTGCTTCCTTCTAAGCAGAAGAGAAATAAGGGAATACACTAGGCTAAAGTGACAGTCAAGTGTTGTAAAATCTGGTCTTTATGTGAATAATTTATGTTCGGTTCTCATTGCCTGTCCAGGAGTAAAACAAAGCAGAGTTGAAACGAAAGTTGACTTTCCGTTTGAGAAAAGTTTAAACAGTTAGAGATCGAAACACATAATATCCCGAAAACAGTTTACTCTACAAAAAAAATATGACACAAACTGTGTGCCATAACGAGATCTTCATTAGCAAGTTTGTCTATTGCTTACGGTTTACCAGTTAAACAAAAGTCATCAAGAATGAAGAAGTCTTCCGGGGCTATTCCCAGAAAATACAAGATATACATTTTGTTTATGATATGAATATCTTCAATATATGGGATTTAATCAAAATCTTCTGAGCCATTTTTGAGAAAATAAAAATTTTGGAAATTTGTCCATGTAAAGTGTAGTTTGTGATGAGGGCATTTTCTTGAAAATCTTTCGCTCTTATCCTTGGAAGATATAAAACCTAAATACCAAGCTTGGTATTTAAAGGTCTTTTTATTTTTGAGCTATACTGTCAACAGACTCACACACGGACCGTTTTCAAACAGTGCTTTTTCTCGGACTCAGAGGACACCGAAACATATATTTCCGGTGAAATCACATCAAATTTTTGGGTGGAATACAATATCTTCTCTATCTACTATGTACGTTGTACATTCATTTAGGATTTTAATAACCGCCTAAGAGTTATTGTTTAGTATATACCAGTAAATTGGGGCTATAATTAATAATAATAAATATTGAAATTAAATTGTTTATAAATAAATACTTAAAAATAATAACTTTATAAATAAATAAATAAATAATAACTAAATAAACTTTCCTAATACATAAATAACAATATGCAGAATAAAATTTATAATGTTATAATATATATGAATTAAATAGTAAAACTGAATAAATTGATAATTAAATATATAAAATAAATAATTTAAAAAATAATAAATAAACTGTAATATTAATTTATTAATGTAATCATTATTATATAAATATATAAATAGTATATAAAAGGTAATAGGTTATTTATAATGTACTACATTTTAATAACAATAAAATTTAAGGAAAAATAAATTTGGTAGTTCGATTTTATATATTTGTTTTTGTTCAGAAATGGTAATAATAGTAGTTGGTGTTAATTAAAAATGTGTGTGATGTTTTATTTTATTATTTATTGGCTATTGATTGTTTATTATATTTTAGAAATTTAATTATTGTTGTATTTATTTAAAGTTACATATTTTACTTTTTATGTTTTTAGTTTTATTTTTATAATTATGTTAACTTAAATGTATCTGTAAGTGATATATGTATGAGTGTGAAGTTTAACAAATATTAAAAATCAGACATATTAGCCCTGGTTTATGTAATTAGGTGCCAAGATTATCATATAGATCTTTATTTTATGTTATTTTTATTTTGTACATATGGGCTAGAGAAAGTAAAAACACTAGTCATACACCTGAAATATTTTAATTTTTTAGGCCTGTTCCGGTTCGCTAGTTGTGCAGCATTGTTTCGCCTTCAGTCTGTGAGAATATGAACATCATTGGTGAGAGAATATGCTGGGAAATGGTGTTTCCCACCCTCCCTTTCAGGGCTCCGTGTAATCAAGGATTACAAATTGTACTGAGGAGTAGTTCCCACCGCTACCCCTAACAGCTGTGTAAACTCTTCTGTTGTAGGTGGCGAAGCAACCAGCACACAATGGGCCAGACAGCACCATGCTTCTGGAATATAAATGCTGCACAGTGTCAATATTTTCGCTGTCTTGTTTCTGAAATATTTTATTTAGGGTGTGTGGTGAAGAACTGCAAATAATTTGATATTTACCAGAGAAAAAATATGATGCTGTACATCTGTGCAAGACATTATTGCTAAAATTATTATTCTTCTATTAACTTCATGCTAATCAAGAAAATATTACCAGAAATGGTCTTTGAAGTTCCTTTGTTTGTATGACATATTCTCGTACGAGAAAAGTATTTTAAAGCTGTAACCAATAATAAGGAATATCTTAAAAACGCCAACATCACGAAAATAATGTATATAACAAAATTTATGTGTTTCAACCAGCTCTACATCTTAGTTAAGTAATTTTTGTCTTATCTTTTACGGTTTACCAGTTATGCAAATTCCCGCAAGATTCATCCAGAATAAACATGTCTTCGGAGGCTATTCCCTGAAAATTCAGGATAAATATTTTTTGTGGCATGTAAATAGGTTTCCTATATGACATTTTAATAAAAATCGTTATTTATTTTTGAGAAAATGAAAATTTTAAAAAAGTTTTCCACGAAAGGGGTAGCTTGGGATGGGTGAATTTTCTGGAATACTTTCTTTTCGCATCCCTGGAAGTCACCAAACTTAAATACCAAGTTTGGTATTTATTCGTGTAGGTTTTGTGAATTGCTGTCCACAGACATACACATGGACTTTTTCTAAAAGTCTGATGTGTACCATTCACATGACTTTCTCTATATTTCTGTATCAAATTACTGTCAAAGGGCTTATTCTTCTATTTCTTTCATAATAGTCGAGATAAACATTAACTTAAAATTGTTCTTATTGCTTGGTTCCTTGTAAGTAGGAGGGAAAATATTTAATGTGTTTATTTCATTCACACAATGGCCTCTAGCTGTTTGGTAAACAAAACTTGTATTGAAAACACTGCCGGTTCCCATGGCCACACTTGCTTGGTGATTCGTGGCGCAGGGGATCGTGGGTTGGAGTCCCACCTTGTGCATGGATGTTTAATGTTTGTAAAATATATATGTGTGTGTGTATTAGAAGCAAAAAGCAAATTTGGCAATCAAACAGAAAGACAAATATAATATTAGGTAATGAAAAAGAGGAAAAAACTTCTGTTATCTACATCATGGTAATCAAGATAAACATAAGTAAAATTAGGTTTATCATTAGCTTCCTTGTAAATAGAGGGGAAATAAGAAAATTCACAGGCTAAAGTAATAGTCTCGTGCCTTAAAAGCCGGTCGCTATGTGAAACAATTAAAATTTTCGTCACTTTGCTAGCCAGAAGTAAACAAACGAGAAAAAAGATGTCTTCCCGGTTGAGAAAAGCTTAAATGGCTTAAAATTGAAACAAGTAATCCGGAAAATATCGAAAACGCTTAACTCTACAAAATATGTATTTGAAATACTATTGTGTTTTAATGAAATCTACATTTTTTGTGTAGTAAGTGTTTGTACGAGTATCTCTTACAGTTTGTCAGTTATATATGTCATCCAGAATGAAGAAGTCTTAAGGGGATAGTCCAAGAAAATTCAAGATATGCATTTCGTTTGTCATAAAAATATATTGTACCCAAAGTATTGTAATCAAAATGCTTAGAGGTGTTTTTGAGAACATCAACGTTTTCGAAAAATGTTCCCTGTAAAGGGTAATTTGGGGTAGGGTGATTGTCTTTAAAATTTTCGTGTCGCATCCTTAGCAGATACCAAACTTAAATACCAAGTTTGGTATTTAACGGTCTTTTCGTTTTTGAGATATGCTGTCCATAGTGTCACACGCTCAGACGAACCTTTTTCTAAAAATATATTTTAGATTCAGGGGTAACCAAAACATGTATTTCCGATGAAATCTCAGTATCGAATTCTTAGGTGCATTACAGTACCTTCTCTATACACTATGTACATGCATAGTACGTACAGGGAAACTAAAATGTTTTTTGCACTTAGGGGACCTCAAAATATATATATATATATTTCCGGTGCAACTTGGTAACGAATTTTGGGTGCAGTACAGTACCTTCTCAATACACTGTGTACATAGTACGTGTAGAGAAAGTAATGATTATAAGACATAAGTATATATCTAATTTTGTCCGTTTGCTAAAAATTGTCATAAATAAAGCACAAATTTTGGGGTCTAATGCATTTCTAACGGCCCGGTATTTACATACACTATGCAACGGCCAGCTCCCGTGTTTAGTATAATTCGCTTCCCACCGACCTGCATTTTTATTACTTGCAGTGTGCAAACGAAGGACAAATTCAGTTCCAACTTTCCTTTACACAATGAAGGATTTTACATAAATGCTGGATTAGCAGATATTCATTTAAATTACGTCGCAATTGCGGAATGTGCCAATGCTGCGAGTGACTGTATCATCGGCGATTTGTAAAGCCATCTTCCCAAACGACGAACCTTTACTGCAAGGTATCAAAGGAGCTGTGGCACGAGTTCTCTTATCTCCCGATGTAAAGACTTATAAGTGTTGAGGTTAAATTTTAATTTCTCAACTTTGTAGAGCAATGGCAGCTATAGAGTCTGATTTTGTAGTTTAAAGATCCGAAATATAAGTGTCTACATGTTGGTGTGAGTTGTTCAATAAAACCAAATTTAAACCAAATATATTAATGTTATTCTTTGCGCTCAGTATTGTTGTTAAACCCTAAATACATTGTGAAGGTTAATAACATAAAGTTGTATGAAAACAAAATCGTATGGTTACTTGGGTTGAAGTTTGAGTGCGATCAGTATTCTTCCCTCTCATCACTTCACCTTAGTCGGGCAGTGCAAAGCTTTGAGGAGGTTAAACCGTATGATGTGTCCTAAACAATCGTCAAAAGTCTCAGATAGGGAATAAAAGTCATCCTAAAATGATTGTGAACTTGTCATCATGAGAATAGCTTTAGAAAATACCGCAAATACTGGATAACCACGTCGTCCTGAAAAGCTGACACAAATATTTGCAGTTATTCTCCTCCCTCTCTGTATAAAGGTCATCACTATACCTGTCTCGTAACTCAGTCGATAGAGCACCTGCTCTCTTAGCGAAGGATCCGGGGTTTGAATCCGTCTTAAGGGTGCTAATTTTTATCGAGTCAAGATTATTTGCTATGCACCACAGAGTTTGTCATTGTGAATGAACCTGTGAATTTAAGTGTGACATAACGTATAAAAACCCAAAGAAATAAAATGCCATGAAAGATATACACAAGTTAGCACCATTACCAGAGCCAATAAACTGCAAATGCAAAAGACCGTCGATATGACCACTTCAGTTAAATGCCACAATTTGAAAAGAGAACATTAATGTGGTATAGTGCCGAGGGGAGATTAAATGGCTAAAATTGCTAAAAATGATTTCTTTAATTTTCTGCCCACCTTTATAAATTGCAATTTACAATTTATGTATTCCTATTGGGCTTGCCCTCCCCCCAAGAACTTATCAGCGGTTGGCTAGGCGTCAGAAGCCTGTCGGAGAGCCAACGGCATGAAACCACAGAATGGAGAACCCAGAACGAGTGGTCGGCCCATAGCCGTTGAGGAAGTGGAGCGAGAGGAAGCGGATGATATGACATCCAAGCGAAATGGATAAATGTAAATGGCGTGCTATTTATGGACATTCTTTAACTACTGTGGTTCTCAGCGTCCCAATATAAATTGGGCGTGAAAGACCGCTTAATTTTGCTCAGAGACCTCCCTATCACGCTTGAGGCTCTGCGACACAGGACCAACGGCTTTACTTCCCTTCCGAAGGAATCCATGCTAAGGATTTTTACACCCGAAAAAATCCGAGGATGGATGATAGGAAAAATGACAATGGAGCATTTGATGGAATGAGTGGCGGAGGATACCGGAGGACCTGGAGAAAATCCGCCCAGACGCCTCTGCATCCCACACAAATCCCACATGTGGGCGCTTGGGATCGAACCCGGGTCGTTGAGATTGGAGGCGAGTGGTCTAACCATTCGGCCACGGCACCACCGCCAATTTATCCATATGTGTTTTCACACAGCAGATGCAATGCAATGGCACCATGGTCTAGTGTTTAGGCAGCTTACCTCTAACCTACTGGCCCAGGTTCTTCTCTAAGAGACATGCAGCCATTCACTTTACCATTTGATCAGTATGCATGTTTCTTATCATCCACTTCCTTACTTTCACACCAAATATCGAGCTGATCACTCATCTTGACTTCTCTGTCTGATCTAGAGCCTCTGCCCCTCAACAGACGCTGACTCCAGAAGCTGGCAAAAGAGCTACATCCGAGGAGAGGAGACTGGCTGGATAACACCTTAAATACGTGTTTACGTGCATAGTATATACAGAAGGTGTTGTATTGCATCCAAAATTCGATAGCGATATTTCACCAGAAATACATGTTTTGAGACCCCCTTATTAAAAGAATCATTTTTATAAAAAGTCCGTGTGTGTCTGTGGACAACAACAAAGCTCAAAAACGAACATACCTTAAATAGAAAACTTGGCATTTAAGTTGGGTATCTTCCAAGGATGCGACACGAAGATTTTCAAGAACATCCCACCACCACAAACTACCCTTTATATAGTAAAAACATTAAAAAGTTTTTTTTAAAAAATGGCTCTAACGGTTTTGATTAAGATACCGTATTTACATCGCAAATAAAATGTATGTCTTGAATTTTCCGGGAATAGCTTCTGAAGACTTGTTCATTCTAGATGAATTATGCATTACAGGTAAACTGTAAGACACAGACCAAAACTTACTACACAAAAGATGTAGATCATGTTAAGACACAATTTATCTCATATTTTTTTCGTAGGGTTGACCGTTTTCAAGATATTTCTTGTTATTGTTTTAAGTTTTAAAATACTTACACCTTTCTCATACAGAAACTTGTCAAATCTTGGCCACGCAAAGAAAGGATTTGAATCCCATAGCAACCACTTTTTAAAACATCTGACTGTCGGTTTAGGCTAGTGCATTCCCTTATTTCCCTTCCACTTAAAGGAATTAAGTATTACGACCGCTTCTGTTAATGTTTTTCGATTAGCATGAAGTAGAAGAATAAGCTTACTGACAATGGTTTTTACAGAGATGTACAGAAAGTCATGAGAATGGAGCACAGCAGATTTTTTAGAATATGATGTTTTATACATTATGATATACGCAACCGTATATCGCATATTGGTAGGAATGCAAACTACACTCACAAAAGCGTATGCTTATCTACTTCACTTATATGTGTGTGTGTGTTTACCTTTGCAGAGGTAGACAAAGCAGACATTTCGTCATGAATTCAAATGGAATGACGACACATATATGTTTAAGGACCTGACTCTGTATACTGGTCTCAAAATTCCAAACCGTTTTCATGCCATCGTGACAAACAACTGAACAAAGGAGGAATTTGGAAATAATCAAAAAATGTTGAACAATTCCAGCCATAACAAATTTATATTTTCAAGAGTTATTTAAAAAGTTATTTAAAACATACTGTGTGTTTTAAACAGATCTATATTTCTTTATGCTGCAAGTTTTGTTTATGTCGTACGTTTTACCAGTTATAAAAGATTTTATAGCAGTCCTTCAAATTAAGAGGACTTCATAGGCTATTTCCAGAAAAGTCAATACATACATTTTATTTACATGTAAATATTTTTAATATATGTACATCTTTTGTGTGAAAATTGTTAGAGCCATTTTTGAGAAATTTGAAAAAATTTCCATGCAAAGGCTAGTTAGGTATGGAAAGTTTTTTTTTTCAAAATCCTCATGCCACATCCTTGAGAATGCTAAACACGTTTAAGTTTGCGTTCCACCGAATTTTTGCTTTTGAGTTACCTAGCTGTTTACAGACAATAAACACACGGACATTTTTCAGTGTCTTATCGTTTCAGGGAGTCCCAAAACGTGCATTTCCGGTGCAATCTAGGCACAAAAGATTTTAATGGACCAATATTTATCCCTACGCACTAAACGCAATAAAGAAACTGAAAATTGGGATTTCATGTGTTGTTTTCACTTTCTCTAACACGTATGTACGTACCACGTATATAGCAGATGTAGAAGGTATTGTATCCCACCCAAAATTCGGTACCCAAATTTCTTCGGAAATATACGTTCTCAAATCCCCTGATTCCTAAAACTGCATTTTTATAAAGATGTCCGTATGTGTAAGTGTCTGCGGGCAGCATAGCTCAAAAACAAAAAGCTAATTAAATACCAAACTAGTTCAGTATCGTCTATGAATGCAACACTCAGATTTTCAAGATAATTCCCCAATCCCCAGTTACCCTTTACAAGAAAATGTTTCCAAAATTTTGATTTTACCACAAAGAGCACTAACGATTTTCATTGAAATATCATATGTTTAAGTTATTTTCCTTACAAACTAATGTATATATTTATTTATTTTTTTGGAATACCCTCTAAAAGCTCTTCATTCTCTGAGTTTTGTGTAACTGGTAACTCGTAAGAGATAGACAAAAACTTGATGGGCAAAAAATACATAATTTATGTCATATACAGTTTTTCTTCAGCTAACCATTTAAAAATATTTCTTGTTATATTAGTCACCCTTCGTGGAGTAATGGTGTGTTAATGCTAACTTCATATACCCAAGGTCGCGGGTTCAAACCCGGCGAAGGACGATGGACTTTTTCGGACTTTAGCATGGCTTCCTTCGGAAGGGAAGTTGGTTCCGTGTCGTAGATTTATAGCACGTTAAAGAACCTCAAGTCAAATAGAGAGGCCTCTGAGCAAAATTAATCGGTCTTGGGACGCTGAGAACCATGGCAGTTAATGAGCATCCATAAATAAAACACCATTTCATTTCCTTGTTATTGGATAATTTTGAACTACTTAAACATTTCTCAAAAGGGTAGTCATTGTAAGTTTCATACCTTTTTGTTTTATCCCTAGCCCTAGATAGAGAACCAAATTTCAATTGTTTCTCATAGCGATAGCTTTTAAAGGATTTGACTGTCGGGTTAGCCTAGTGTATTCCTTTATTTCCCTTCTGCTTACAAAGAAACAAGTAATAGTCAAATGTTGTTAATAAGTCATTTATCTCCATTAGCATGATGTAGATTTGCTTTTGTTCCACTTATATACTGTCTTTAGCTGTAATGACCTTATGGGCAGCCTTTTACGTTTGCAAAATATAGCCTATCACCAATGTGTTAACTACTATACATTTTGAATTGTTTACTGATTTTTAGTTGAGTCTTTTACTTTAAATCACGCACATATTAACCCTCTCTCCATACTTTCAGACCCTGGGGAGAATAGGAAATAATCTTGACTAGAGAAATGTTCCCACTTCCCAGCCGGAAATCGAAGCCCCGGCCGCTTGTACACTGAAAGACATTAAAAATACGCCTAGAAATACCAATTTGAAGACGGAGTATTTTCGCTGACTCCCTCCATGTCTATCACCTGTTTAATGCTCTTAAAAGCGTATTAGATAGATCATTTTACCGAAGGGAAGGATATGGACATGAAACGTAACATGCGACAAATGAAGTACTGAGTTCCAACTGGTGATCTCTAAACTTTCTGGTTGGACAGCACTCTACCACTCACCGGGTGATACAAAATTAGGTTAAACTTTTCTCTGCCCCATATACTGAAGTTCTAATGCAAGGGTAATTTGTGCACGTGGTCGACTAAATTAACACAGTGCTTATATAAGTCAATCTGTTCTTACTCGCGTGGTATGTTGTACCAGAATGACATAAGTAAAAATCGTGGTAACACCCGAGTCCCCTTCAAAAGTTTTACACTTTCTGCAAAATTACAGTGCCGGAGAATTTTTATTGTCTTTGAATGTACAGCAGACCGGTGCTCTATCGACTGAGCTAATGGACTAGACCTCTCCCGTTTTCTACTATGAAGTTTGCACCTTATCACAGAAATAAGTCATAACTCTTACACATTTTGAAGTAGAGTGTACACCTCACCCCAGCTTTTAGGGAAATTTGCGCTTTAGGAGTTGGCGCTAGTGTGAAATATCAGTGTATTCAAGCCATGTCTCTTCTTTATTTGGGAATATATCTGAATCTGACTTTCCTATTTTGGCTTTGAACATATTTTCTGCGGATGATATTTTTATTCCATAAATTACCCGTTTCCTCGGAAGCTATTTTACTGCTAAATCAAATATTGTGATGGTAAAAACAAACACTAAGTGTTGTGTGTTTATTTTAATAACACAACCGAGCGGATAGTTCAGCCTTTAACGTTGACCTCCCGTTCACTAGTCCGTGCATCAACACCTGTGTCAGTATTGTTTTCTGTTCTTTTTTTTTTTTCAAAATTATATTGGTCGCAAAATCCTTTCGTTTTAATCCGCTGCATCTGTGAAATTTTACCGTAATTAAGAACATTTAAAACAGGTATTTTTACACAAGAAAATAATAAACCTTTATGAATCATATTGTTTTTTCTTGGCACATTTCAAGTGCAAATTAAAAAAACAAAAAACAAAACAAAACAAAAAAAAAAATAGGTCGTCTCCTTAGCGCGGTAGTAGCGCGGCTGCCTGCCAAGCGGGAGACCTGGGTTTGATTCTCGGTACCGGCGTGGGAATTTTTCCCCCGCTGGGAGACCTGGACCGGGGTGCACTCAGCCTCGTGAGGACTTGAAGAGCTACTTTAAGCAGAAGTAGCGGCTCCAGGTCATGAGGACCGCATTAACCGGCCGGAGGGGTTTCAGGCGCTGACCACGTCTTACCCTCCAATACTGCACCCCATGCACGACATCTGTCTAAACCAGGATGGGGGACGCAGCGGTCGTGCGGTAGGCCAAGGTTCCTTGTGAGCGGTCGTGCCATGGAGTTATTATTATTAAATGGATAGGCTGGTGCTTATTAGTATACACACCCAACTTAAAGCTTGCTTTTTCGTAAACCTTTCCATGGTCCAAACGATATGGTTCTTTACTAATTTGTTTCAAACATTTGGTATAGCCTCTCAGAAGTAGATTAAACAAATAGCCATAAGGTTTTTCGAAATAATGCTCAGATTTTCAGAAATGCAATATTACATTTTGATAAATCAAATAGGTTTTGAGGGTCGAAAAATTACATGTTTTCCTAAAATAATTAAGGGTGATATATAAAAATACAATATGATAGATCTCTTATTAAACTCATATACTGTATAATGGACTTTTATTGTGAATACTTTAAAAACATGTATCCTGTTGAGTATTTTTATAAGACCAATGAATTTCAACAGTGCATATTTAATTTAAAATTCCCATGCAAACTGGAACTTTGAAGCATGGAAAAATATTAGTTATACTGTGTAATAACTGGTATACGCTTTAATCAAGGTCCTTTACCTTAAGGAAATAGACTAAAAATTGTGAAAAATTATAACAATTTTTTTCATAATAAAATAATATGAATTCCATTCTTCAAGAAAATATTTTTATCGCTTCGCACGCTTTAACTAGCTACCAGTTAGCTGAAGCTTTAAATTGTAGGTGTATGCTTATTAACAGATAGTCTCAATTTTAAACCTTGTTTCTACCCGTGCCGTGGCCGAGTGGTTAGAGCACTCGCCTCTCACCTAGTTGACCCGGGTTCGATCCTAAGCGACCTAGTGCCAAAGAGGCGCAAGGGTGGGTTTTCTCCGGGTTGTCCGGTATCCTCTCTATCGCATTCCACCGATGCTCCATCTTCATTTCATGTACCATCACTTGTCACCGCCTGCGGTGCCATATGTAGTAAAAGCGGGTGTTAAGCACTATCAGATAAATGTAGCAAACTTTACAACTCTGTTCCATACTCAAAATGCTCCTCATGATACTTTTTCAATGTAATGCTCAAATTTTAAAAGATCAAGACTTTTGCAGAGTATTAGAAGTCAAATTACTTTCTACAATAATTGGGGTTAATATGAAAAATATGAATTAGAGATCCATTTTTAAACTCATTTACCGTAAAACTGATGTTTCTTTGTCAACAGTTTTAAAAATTCACCATATAGCTTATTTTTTTGGTAAAATTAATTTACATACTGAACAATTATTATTTAAATAGCATACAAGTTAATTTTGACATATGGCATAACTGTTATTATTGTGTTTAATAGTTGGCTTAAATGTTAATAAGATATCTCAAAATCTTTGGATTTTCCAATTTTCTCCGATGCATCAACTTAAGCAAGTATTAACTCTATAATAAGGGAATATGTATCCAGGTACAGAAAACCCTCCCAAGAGATTTGGTGTTTTTAGGATGAATAGGAAGTTGAAGCTTGCTCGGTGAAGCAGTTGTCATTATGGCGCCCTACACGTTTTGCTGGTGAATTGTGGGGTCGTGACGCAGTGTTCTCGAGGGGAAGTCGTAAGGGGATGGGTTCGAGAAAGGCTCTTTGGATTGGTGCCTGTAAAGCAGAAAATTACTTCAGTGCTGGAATATTTCATTCTGGTTTGTCCATACATTCAGTGCAAGTACTGCAGAATTGCACCCACTGGGACCACAAAAACAAGCAGTCATTATAATTCATGCGTCACTCAAGAGAGAACGCGCTTTGGTTCTCCAGTCCACTAAATCTTATTAGTTACGTCTGTGGCAGTTCTTCTATAACTTGGAGAAATTAAGATTTTACCGATTGTTATGGATAGAAATGCCAATATATTATTGGTAATTGAGGACAGTCTAATGACCAAAATTTCATCAACATTTGCTTCATTTTGGACTAATCATTTTACTCGTTATGAGCAGTATGTTTTCCAGTTGGTTAGCATTTTGAAGTAGGACTGGCACGTGTATGGTTTCCCCGACAGCGCAAGTAGGAAGGCATAACGCATAGTGGAAAGGCCTCGCTGTTAGAATTGTTGTATCGCACTGAGCGCAAATGCTTTGTTCTACGCCAATCCCCTTACAACCTATTCCAGCAGGTTACTTATTGAGGTGTGAAGACGTGCAAGAAAAACAGACAGTCTAAACTGCGAGGGGTTGTTAATTTTAGGGCGCAGTTTTGACCATGCAAAACAGCATCAGTTAATAAATTATGTGATTAGTTTGTTAGACGAAGAGAACCTGCACCTAACACAACAAAGGCATACATATTAAAGTACAATTTATTAAAATACTTGTATGTAAAGACAGAAAGGGTTAGTGTTATTAAATGTTGTATGTAAATATTTTTGTACATGATAAAGATAAATCCTCTCTCTAAATGCTATGGTACCTGTACAGAAAATTAGTAGATTTTACGTCCGGAATAATATATTTTTTCACTGCTAGAGCACAAAGTGGTGTAACCATGACCTCATCAACACTGTTGTTCTGCTGGGATCAACATGTCCTCTAATGGCTATTGGTTTCTGATTTTCTCTTAAATAAAGTAAGATACCCTTATGAAGCACCGCTTTTATAGCGTTAACTCCCGCTTTTACTACTATGGCACCGCAGTCGATGACACTGACTATACATGGAATGAAGATGGAGTACCGGTGGAATGTTTGGCGGGAGAAACCGGAGAACCCGGAGAAAACGCGCTCCTGTGACATTTTGTCCACCAAAAATCTTACATGCGGCCACTTGGATTTGAACCCGGTTTGTCTAGGTGATACGAAATTCCGTGGCTGTGTTTATCATAAAAAAAGCCATTTGCAGTTTGAAAACATCCTCGTTATTTATAATGTTTAGCCGTAGTAGTTATGTGACCCTGCTCATTATTTGATATAATTACATTTATTTTATATTGTAATAAACTAATTGTGTACAACAAGTTGCATATTGTTACAAGAGTGAGCCCGTCCTTTTAGCATAAATTTTCTTGGTGCTAAATTCCTTTGATCCTCTTTGAATTTAATTGACTCTGGTGTTTTTGCTTAGTTTGAGTGCAGACATAATGATCAAAAGACCATTGAAGGAAACTGAGACACACGCACTTGCTAATGTATCCAACAGTTACGAGAGTGTTTCTGAAAGTGATAGTTCCCAATTGCTTCACACGCTATGAAGAATGTTAACGACACATCATTCGAAACTTTTTATTAATATAAAATACTAAATAGTTAGAAGAATACGTCTAAAGGAGCGTTTAACTTCCAATGTCATTCTGTGTGATGTTCACCCTTCTTGAAATTTGTGTGTCTATTTCAGTGCTACCTACAAGCGTGTAATGACTTATTCATTAGCTTTAACTCTATGGCCAGGTCAACCACAATCACAATAAAAAGTGTAGCTAATGGCATCACATTGACTCAATTGCGTTTTATAATGTTGCGTCCCTTAAGTAAATAGAACGTTTTTCCACATTGCGTACCTTCTTCCTCCATAAGACACATACGTATAACAGTGAGTATGTTTCCCCTTTAGTGATGATACCTCTTCACCATGCTGAGTACAGGTTGGAATCCAGGACCTACAGCAAACCTCCGCCTCTGTGCAACTGCGCTGAGGACATTCCTCGCCAGCTGCACGTCTCAGTTCGACACCGCAGCCATAAAACAAGCCTCTCCCGACTGACTCACGACAATAAGACAACACGGACATCATCAACAGCATTCACCGCATACTAGCACAACTGGAACAACAGTAGCTGCAACAAGAAGCTATTAACAGCACAGATAAGCCAGCCGTAACCACTACCAGCAACCACAACACACTGCGAATTTGCAACAATTCATCCCTTGGAGCCACCTCAAAAATCATCGACGCTAGCTCCCCCCCCCCTCCTAAATACAGCAACGAATAAAGCAATTAAGATTCCCGTAAAACTCCCGTCACTCCTTCGTTCACAGCCCGGGTAGGAGTGAGGACCTTTGGTCACGACTTAGTCAAAACCACTGCCATTTCTGCTGGGCCACTTTTCGGCCAGCAGCTTCACTTTCTCGCACTAACGAGAGTGCTCACCGGAACCTCCCTGCCCAGAGTTATCTCCATCATCCCGAAACCTTCTTCCCAAACCCGCAACTTTGCCTAATGACGAGATAAGCCATTCCTTATCCTTCCAACTGTTTTTCTATCTCCCCTTTCCAAAAAGAAAGAAGAAGAAAAAAACATCCTAAGCAGCACGGTGGAAGAAACAGGAAGGGATGGGAGAGGCAAGTGTGAGAGAGAAACATTCGTCAAACAGCAACAGTTAACTTCTTCTCTCAGCATTTTCTAAGTTGTAAACGTGTAATAAAGCCCCATTGACTGTCTTTCTCTCCACTGATCATCTCCATTTTCTCTCCATTTGCCATAAAAGCTTCTCAAGCCTTTATAGCATCAGAAAATATCTTTCCATTAGTACGTTTTATTCCTTTATATCCATTTTTCAATTATCGAACAGCTTGTACACTTCATTGCTCATCTACAATAAACAATCATGCATATTTTGTCTTAGGCTCCCCACAGACAGGACAGATACCTGGAATAACAACCACTCTCAATTCCTTAAGCTTCGATAATATGTCTAATCGAAACCAGGATTTTACTTTCTGTTCATTCTTTTTTCAAATTCATTGAGATTTCCGAGCGAGCTGGCTCCACAGTAATGTGTGCGAATCGTATTCGGTAGCTCATATTCCCGTCGACTGCGCACCTTAGCTTAGGGTTTCTCGGTGGAAATCTTGTCACATAGGCGAAAACTGGGGTGCTTATTCTTTACAACTTCCTTTACATAATTTCCATCTCATTATATTTTCTCATGTTTCAGGAGTGCATGTTTCTGTACTCGCCATGTGTGGCAGTGCTGGCGGGTGGCCGCGGATGCACTTTGTAAAAATGCTGTACTCGTCGTTGGGGTGGCACTGTGTTCGCTGTCTTCGCGGAGGTGGGTAAGGTTGCCTTGCCGACACCCAGAACTCCTGCTGTTGGCGTCTGCGTGGCGCTCCTGGCGCTGAGATGAACTATCAGACAAACGGTTAAGGATATTCCTTGTGATTCTGTGGCCTATCTTCACCTTATCTGTTACTGTCTGTAGGTCGCCCAGTCCATCAGTGGATCTTAGGTCGCAGCGCATGAGGTGTTCATTACCGTTGTCGATCCTTTACCTTTAACTTTAGCGTATCTCGGTCAGCTTTTAGTTCTTTACAGAATGTCAATAAACCTTTCTCCTTAATCCGAGTGAATAATGTCTGGCAACCCATATCCTCTAGTGATTGGTAACATGCGCTTGCCCTTTATTTGCCATGACGGAGGTGAACCAGAGGTCCAGAAAGTTTTAGATGCATTAAAACATATATTTCAGATTGTGTTTTATCTTAATTTGATTACATTATCAGCAGTCGTTGAGGAAAGAAGCAAAAACTAGATTGTCAATCCTTTTCGAATGCTAACATTTGTGCATTTTTAGGGGGAAGGGGATGAGGAATAAAACAAATATATGTTTTATTATACGTGTATTAACTTAAATTCCACAATACATATCTTTATTTAGAATAATTTTTTTAGAATAATATTTCATTACAAATAAGTCGCTCAATATACCCAAAATATACCCAACATACAAAAGCATTCCTAAATAATGTTTTCGTTAAGTGGATAGAAATAAGGCAGAATAAACAAAAACGATCATGGAACTGGAGTAAGCGAATGTTCTAGTATTTAATCCACGCTCCCCGCACCTTATAGCAGCACCCATTCAGAAAGTGGTTTTGACAATCGAGTTAAATTGTTTCCTTACCTTTTCCATTGCGCTTCTCACCTTGGCCACGTCCTTTGTTTATCGGTCATTGCTTGTGTGTTGGACTTGCATACAAACCGACAGGATACTGACAAACTCAGAACTATTGGGGAACACAAATGATGAAAAATTTCAGCCAACATTAAACAAAGAAACATACCAAAAGACACAAGCAATCTCTACCGGCACATTTCCGTGCACCGGATTGTACGCTTTATAACCTGTTGTTATATGCGGTACTGGGGTGGTCAACACAAGTCTTTATCTACTCGGTAGATGTGTAGCGGGATCTGCAGTCGGTCGCTGCATTTGACCCCAAGTTCTATACCTAGAAATATGAAACACAGCTTTGCACCATGAAAATATGAACATGCTGAACATGTAAAAATTAAAAAATAGATGCCACACTCACATGACTTTCTCTAACTGTTCTACAAACAGACTACTTACAAAATATTCTTCTTCTTTCATGTTAATCAAGATAAGCATTAGCAGAATGTACTTATTACTTAGTTCCTTATAAGTAGGAGGGAACTAAAGGAATGCGTTATACTAGAGTGATTGCCAAGTGTTTTAAAAGTCATCGTTATGCGATTGTCATTGAAATTGGCTTCAATGCTTGGCCAGGAGCAAAACAAAACGAAAACATACACTTCCTGTATGAGAAGATTATAAGTATTTTGAAATTGAAACGAATAGTAAGGAGTATCTTGGGAACGGTCAACTCTACAACAAAAATGCATATGTCATAACTTGTTTCCTTTAACAAGATCCATAATTTTTTTTTTTTTTTTTTTTTTTGTCGCAAGGTTTTATCTATCTCTTACGGTTCAACCGTTAGGCAAAATTCTGCAAAAATCAACCACGATTGAGCGATCTTCATAGGCTGTTCCCAGAAACCTAAAAATATACATTTTATAATAGTTGTAGCCATTTTTGAGAAAATAAAATGTTCAACAATTTTCCATGTAAAAGGAAGTTTGGGGTGGGGGCATTTTCTTGAAAATCTTCGTGTAGTAACCCTGGAAGATATACCTAAATACCATGTTTGGTATTTAACGGTCTTTTAGTTATTGTGCTGTGCTGTCCACAGACACACACACACACACACACACACAAGGATCTTTTTCTAAAGCTATTTTGTTTTCAGGATTCTGGGGGTCTCAAATCTATATTGCTGGTGAAATCTCGGTGCAATACAATACCCTCTCTGTACACTATGTACTTAGTACGTGTAGAGAGAGTAAAAATAGGACAAGAGGTTTGAACTGTATAAAAGAGTAGCACTAGTTCTATTTTAGATAGTTACTAGCTTTACGAATGCGCACGCAGAACTTAGTATATAGTCTCACCTTTTAACACAGATGCAGACAATTTGTAAAAAATAAAATTAGAAAAACGTTATTGCCATTGCAGTTTCTTTACTTTGTTGCTCTCGAGTCGTCAATTTCCCTGCCTGCTAGAGTTTTTATCCCTATTACGATATTTAAAGCGCTAGAGTTAAAGATCCGCATGCTCCACAAAAGCAAAATAGCGAATATAAAGCTACTTGCACAAATGGACATCAGAAATAAATGAAGGAGTGGAAGCGATAAATGTAAGTATACGCCGTAATTAGTGTCATTTGTAATCTTCTAATTTACTCCTGATTACAACATAACTTAGATATGAGTATACATTAAGTGAATAACTTTGATCTATTTCTCAGATTTTTACACATAGTACTTTTGCATGTAATGCTTATCTCAGTTATGTATGTTGTCATTATAAAGTCACGGTTTTCTGGCCTCCATTTGCAAAATGTTTTATATTGTATATGCTTTTCTGGGCGTGATTGTTCGGACGGTAACGTCTGTGGCGCACATTTGGGAGGTTTAGGAATCGATCACGTCAACCGCCCATTCTTACCATCGCGTCTTTCGTTGTTTTTCTCTGTTAGACAAGGCGAATTCTGAGCTTGTGTATTCCACTATAATTCTCCTTGCCCTCTTTTCCTTTCATCACTTCGATTGTCTGCAGGGTTGCGGTTCGTCGATGTCGGACAGTTGGCGCAGATGCCGGCAATTTGGAATTTCTTCTCGGTCCCGTCAGAGACTAGCCTGTCAAGCCAACACCACAGGAGACTATTCCCGGCCCCACTAGAGGAACGTCAAGGAGTGACACTCTAGTGGCCGGGTAGCCAAGTATATAACTATTAAGGAACTGCGCGTTATTGTCGTCTGTGTGGGATGTAGTCATATCGTCTGCCGTGGTTCCTTCATCTCATCCGTTCTTTACGTGGTTATTAGTACAAATGATCCACAGGGGCTTCGAGGTGCTAGATGTCGGTACCGTTAACTGTTCATTATTATTGTGTTTAATTCTCTTTATATATCACATATACGTTTATCATTTTATAATAAATGTATTTATTTACTCAAACTTGTTTACAAATAAAGTCTTAAATTCACGGCTGCAAATAACTCACTCGAAGTTTCGAAGTGTAAACAATTTACGGCTGCATGCCTTCCATGGCTCGCGCTCCACTGCACGCTAACACTGCACTGTGATTTTTCCACCTTTTATAGCTAGAAAATAACGTCACAGAACTTCCTGGAAGCGTCTAGAAGCCGAAGCTTGGAGAGGAATTGAGAGTCGCGCTCCCAAAGTTTCCGATTACTGTCTCGCCGCAATTCCTGTGTTGTTATGCATTCCAATGCCTAAACTGCGATGACTGGCATACCAGGCGAACCTGAGTGCAATCTCACACGGACGGCACTATCCATCCATCCATCTGTCTGTCTGTCTCTGTATCTATCGGCCATCCATCAGTCTGTGTGCCTGTCTGCCTGTTTATCCATCCATCCACCCACCCTCCCTCACTCCCTCCCGTCCGTCCGTCCATCCATCCAGCCGTCCAGCCGTCCGTCCAGCCAGCCATATATGAGACAGTGGCATAGCATATATGCATATGTTATGCTTACGCAAAATTCAGTAAGGCAT
This sequence comes from Hymenopus coronatus, assembly GCA_030762935.1. Taxonomy (NCBI): domain Eukaryota; kingdom Metazoa; phylum Arthropoda; class Insecta; order Mantodea; family Hymenopodidae; genus Hymenopus; species Hymenopus coronatus. The sequence continues at coordinate 35,206,171 of CM060900.1, read as the reverse complement.
GTTGGTGGCGGGGGGTACACGTGTTTTCAGAAGTCAGTATTTTTTAGCGTCAGTCATTATTTCCCTGATTGTGTGTTTTTACTATGTGGATGGTGATGTAGATGTAGGTCTTATATAATGAAAATGATAATACACAGATAACACACAGATATTCTCAACATCGCAGAACCTCATTGATAATAGTATTTCTGCATTTAATGGATGTAATCAACTGTATGACTTTGTGAAAATACCAGAAAAGTAAAGAAAAAAATTGATGTTATTAAACAGCATTAGATATCACTACTGTGAATCTTAGTTTTGTTTCTTGCAATACCGCAATACATATAAATACTCTAAAAAGTATATTACACTTATTAATGTGTCTTTTTCATTCATTGCTTGCACATGTAAAAAATGCATAATATTTTGAGTAATGAACTAATAAAATAGCTTCAGTTCTTTTAGAAAATTAACTTTTACGTTCTCTCTTTTAATTGTTCTAGCCCTATTCGCTTTGAAATCGTAGGCTATTTTGTACCATGTTCTATTTTCAAATAAAGCACAGAGCTTTAAAATGAGCTACCTTTTAAATATAACGGTATTTATGTTACGTCAGGAATGTCAACTCATCACAGCTTCGTGTCTAGCACTTCCTAGCTTACTATTTTGTTTTTACACCTACATAGTTACGTCTAATTGGCCGCTATTTTTTACTGTACACTTGAATTAGTCGATATTACCGTCTTGCTATCCTGGGGATAGCTGCAATTAAGGTAAAGGCTTTTCTTTCACATTGTGGCCGGCACACGGAACCTTGCTGTCACTGCAGCTCGGACTCCTGCCGAAACAGATAGTATTTCGGTCGCTTAACAACCTAAAGTGCCTATTATAATAATAATAATAATAATAATAATAATAATAATAGTAATAATAGTGATAATAGTAATAATAATAGTACTAGTAGTAGTAATAGGAGTAGCAGTCGCCGACACCCTCGTCGTCGTAGTAGTGTAATAATATTTATTATAATAATGATAGAAATAGTAATGATAATAATACTAATAGAAATAATAATAATAATAATAATAATAATAATAATAATAACAACAATAATGAGGAGGCGATGATGTTCAGTTATGAGAAGGAAATAGACATCTAAAGGAGTTTAAAAGAAAACAAATATGATGCTGTTCACTCACATGACTTTCTCTAGCTGTTCTAAAAAAAACTACTTACAAAGGATTATTCTTCCTTTTGCACCATGCTAATCGAGATAAACATTAGCAGAATGTTCTTATTACTTAGTTCCTTATAAGTAGAAGAGGACTAATAGGGATGTGCTATGTAAAAGTGATAGTCAAATGTTTTAAAGGTGTCGTTATGCGATTGTCATTGCAACTGGCTTCTTTGTTTGGCCAGGAGTAAAATTAAAGAAAAACGGACACTTCCTGTAAGAGAAAAGTATAAGTACTTAAAATTGTCGCCCCCCGTGGTGTAATGGTTACCATGCTAACTTCATATACCTAAGGTCAACGGGTTCAAACCCGGCGGAGAACGGGCCTAAATATCCTTAGCATGGCTTCCTTCGGAATGGAAATAAAGCCGTTGGTCCCGTGTCGTAGATTTACGGCACGTAAAAGAACATCAAGCCTGATAGAGAGGCCTCTGAGCAAAATTAAGCGGTATTTCACGCCCAGTATAGAATGGGACGCTGAGAACCACAGTAGTTAAAGAGCGTCCATAAATAAAAAAACGTCATTTACAATTGAGACCAATAACAAGGAATATCTCGGAAACGGTCTTCCCAACAAAAACACAAAGGACATAAATTGTGTGTTTTGACAAGATCTACATTTTTTTGTGTAGTGAGTTTTTTCTATCTCTTATGGTGTAGCAGTTAACCAAAATTCTGCAAAATTCATCCAGAATAAAGCTATATATTTTATTTGGGATGTAAATATTTTTTATATACGGAATTTTAAACAATCGTTGGAGCCATTTTTTAGAAAATCAACAATTTTGAAAATTTGTCCATGTAAAGGGTAGTTTGTGGTGGAAGATAATCAACCTAAATACCAAGTTTGGTATTGAACGGTATTTTTGTTTTTGAGCTACGCTGTCCACAGACACACATGGACCTTTTTCTAAAAAAAATGCCTTTTTTCGGACTCAGGGGACCCCATGCGGGCTAGAGAAAGTAATAATATATTGAACCATTTGAACCACCAATAACGGATATATTGGAAATGGCTTACAGTATAAGAAAAGAATTTTTAAAATATTGTGTATCTTAACGAAACCTATATTTTTTATATAATGCGTTATCGTCTATCACTGACATTTACCAGTTACACAAGATTATACCAAACTCCTTCCGAATGAAACAGTGGTTGCTAAATGGTAGAGGGGTGAATGGGTTTTGAATTTGGATAACAGGATTTTTATACAGATATTTATTTATTTTATTTTATTTGTATGTGTATACTGAGCGTATTTAGCTCCCATTCAGATTTTAAAGGACAGTGAAGTCTGGTAGCAATACTGGCCAAAAGAATCAAGTTAAAATTCCGAGTTTTTTTGTGAATTGTGATCTCAGTTTTACGTTAGCATTATGCTAAGAAACTCGGAGTTGAGCTAAATAGAAAGAATCTTATTACATCAGGAACCGCTAAATCGCGAGAAATGCAAGATTTGTGAAAGCACCAAACACGGCTGCCGGACATTTCGTGTCTCACACGCTAATCCGAAAAGTATTAGTATTGCCACAAGAAAAGTATATTTCAATAAAATTACAATTATTAAAGTTGCTGTCCGAATATTTTTAGACTATGCCGCATTATATTCGTGCTTTAAATGTAATATACATATATGACATTTTATGAAAATCATTGTGTCGTATTTTTTTTAATGTTACTGAAATTAAATACCAGGTTTGGTGTTCATTTAACTTTTCGTTTTTGAGATATGCTGTTCACATACACACATTCGTACAAATGACTTTCGTTTTAAATTCTGCGAATGTCAAAACTTATATTTCTGGTGAAATGTCAGTATTGACTTTTTGTGTGGAATGCAATACTTCCAATTGAAGATACCCATCTTATTTGTGATGTAAATATCTTTAATATCATCATCGTCATCATCAACTCTTCATGATTTAGGAGAATCGTTCTGTTCCGGCCTCCACATATACCTTTAGTATATGGTGTTTTGATAAAAAATTTTAGAGCAATTTTTGTGAAAATAAAAAATTTCGAAAAATCTTCCATATAAAGCGTAGTTTGGGTGGGTGGAATTTCCTGACAATCTTCGTGTCGCATTCTTAGAAGATATAAGCTCAAATACCAAGTTTGGTATTTAACGGACTTTTCATGTTTGCCTATCCACATACGTACACACATATACGAGTGTTTCCAAAATGTAAAAATCGTTTTTTATATGTCTCTAATACTCAGATGTTGCAAGACATGTATTTCTAGTGTAATCTCGGTATTGAATTTTTGAGTGAAGTACAATACCTTCTCTACCTAATGTACATTGTAAATACTTGCTAGAGAAATTAAAATTGCTGTTTTTTTCCTGCCTCAGGGCACCTAAAACACGTGTTTCTAGCGAAATCTCTGTATTGAATTTTTGGGCGAAATACAACACCTCATTCGGTAGATACGGTAATCAAATCTGATGTGTTCCATTCTAATGACTTTCTCAAAATCTATTGTTACAAAAGATTATACTTTTATCTACATAATAGTGATTGGAATAAACATTTGCAGAAATGGTTGTGTTAGTTTCTTCTAATTTTTTTGGTAGTGTTTAATGCCCGCTTTAACTACTTATGGAACCGCAGGCGGGTTTCTTATAAGTTGAAGGTAAATAAGATAACAGATTAAGCTAAACAGTTGCGCCCAACCTACACCATAAGAGGGGAGGGCAGATTTATCTCCACCCATTTGTTTGGTAGGGGCAGACAAAAGCCGCTCTGTCTATGCCTTCGCTTTGTATCAGTGGCGGGGGCTTCAGCAACGTTTATGTTGTATGCCACAAATACAAAAAAAACCTTCTTGAACGCTGTTCTTGTTAATAACTATTTTGACACTGTTTACTTGTAACCAATTCATCAATGTTTGTCGACTGGGATGAGCAACAGAATCTTAAAAGGCAGACCAAATGATCGTGTGCTCCCTTCCCTACTACATTTGCTTTTTATTTGATTCATTTTGCAACAAAAATTTGTAATTTGGGACATTTTTCATTGGGAACCGATTTAAATGAGATTCATGTTTTTTTTTTGACAATATTTAATGGCTGTTGATTTTTTCAAAGCAACTAGTTGCATTTGAAGATCATAGGAGCACCTTTGTAGGCAAAATTAAAATTTTTTTACATTATGAATAACCATTCCTGCACATATAATTAATAAAGCTTTAAATAACGCAAGTGCTGTTAGTGATTTCAATCGTGATAAAAATATTTGCCATAATCAGTATGAATTTATGGAATTTTTCAAAGTACTATTTAATATTGCATCGGAACTCCAAGATAAATGATGCTTACAAATAAGACATTTCACCGTAATATGCTCTTTAACGAAAAAATATTCCTTCTTCCATTCTTTCTGGTATAAGATATGTTTAATTTGGTCGAAATCTGCCATCGTGTCGAGAGACGAACGCGGTGAAACGTCACTAAATGGTTAATGGGGAAATGATTCCTGCCTGGCCATGCAAAAAACCGAGGAGACAGGGTAACGCAACCTGGTGACGCCATTAGCTCTTAATAGTAGAGGTTGGGTGGGCATCCTAGGGCTAAAGCGATAGGCAAATATTTTAAAAAGACGGTCGCTAGATGAAACAACTGACATTAGATTGTTTTGTTTGGCTAGGAGAAAAACAAAAGTAATGAAACGAAAGAGAATTTGTCGCTTGTGAAACTTTGAAATAGTTTAAAATTGAAACCAACAAGAAGGAATATCTTGGAAACGGTTAATTCTACAAAACATGTATTTGACATAAATTGTATGCTTCAACGAGACCTACTTTTTCATGCAGTAAATTTTTGTCTTGTCTCTTACGCTTTACCAGCTATACAAGTATTATCCAGAATGAAGGAGTCTTTAGAGACTATTTCCAGACAATTGAAGATATGCACTGTGTTAGCCATGAAAATATTTTAAACTTATGGTATTTTAATCCAAATATTTAGAGCCATTTTAGAGAACAATTTTCTTTTTTAACCTACAGTACAAACGGTCGTTGGATGTAGAGGAATTTTCCTGAATATTTTCATGTCGCATCCTTGGAAGATACTGTACTAAAATACCGATTTTGGTATTTCACCGACTTTTCGTTCTTGAGTGATACTTCCATAGTCGCGCGCGCACACACACACAGAGGGACCTTCTGTCCCCCTAAAAATCTGACCTGTTCCATTCACAGGAGTTTCTCTACAAACTGTTACAAAAATAATGAAACTATTTTCCGGGATCGAGCTTTGACTAGCCACCGGATCACCTCTGAGGATACCAAGCGCAGCCCTTGGCGAAACGTCGAGAACTTCGAGACCCAATGAACCACAGCATACAAGACCGGAAAATAAGTTCATTATTCAAGACACCAGCCTGAAAGCCTCAGTTTGAACGTATTTATACAAAATATTATAGCTTTATCTACGACGTGGTAATCAGGCTAGACATTAGCAGAAATACTTGTATTAGTTCCTTCTAAGTAAAACGGAAATAAAGTAATAATTGTGTAATTTCTTGTGAAATGTTTAACTCAAATACTAAATTTGGTATATAACGGAGCTTTTGTTTTCGAGTTATACTGTCTGAACACATACACACACAACATATGGACCTTTTCCTTAATTTTGTTTTTCAATTCAGTTTCATGAAAACATGTGTTTACGGTGAAATCTCGGTATCAAAATTTGGGTAGAATACAGTACTTTCCGCATCTACTATGCACTAAGTGCATTTTGTCTTGGTAATCAATACTGCACACACTATTAGCATTACTCATTTCTGTTTGATGCAGATTGAGCAGGGTATTGTAACAATGGGGAAATGAGTGGTAAACTGAAGCAGCTGTTGACAGTTCTGCCAACATATTTTTTTTAAACAGGCGAAAGTCAGTGAGATACGCCCGTTTAAAAACAATCGTAGCTCTTGACCTCAATTTCTCGCTCAACCTAATACATTACAAACACCCTTTTATAACTGATCGGTAGGCTTAAGTAAAGGGTTTCCGAAACGATAAAAATAAGAAAATTGTTCAACTATGATGTTTTTCAAATGAGAAGAGTTCTACGCTGCAGCGAATTAGATGCGTTATCGTGCTCTGTGTTGCTAGGTCGCTACCTCCACTCTTTTCATATTTCCCTCTCACTCGCACACTGAGCATGCAAATGTGCCTGGCGATATAATGTTTATTCTTGTGTATTATGAGCTAAAGATCTGAGGTTTATACGGTTCTGCTCCGAACATTACTCCATGTTTTCCACAGCAGCACTCCGATTAGCTGCCGGCCTCGTGGTGTTCAAGGAGACGTCTCATCCCATTTGAAAGTCACTGTAGTGAGTTACGTCACTTTAAAAAAATTGATTCTCCTGTACATGCGTGCTAGACAAAGTAAAGTTGCATGGTATCGAAAACAATGAAGACCTATTATGCTCACTATAATTGCAACCGACATTATCTGAAAATCAGAAAGGTATCTGCTATGCTTTAACGACCTCAGCAATTCCTTTTAACATGCACACTTCCATTGGAGCATTTTGCTTCCGATTTACAACGTGCTAAAGATACACCGATAAGCGCCGGAGTAGAAGACGGGAGTAGTTGTTAGTGGTAAGCTACAGAAGGGCACATTAGCAGTTAAACACCTGGGGATGCCAAGCGAAACATGAAGAGTAATATAGAAAGATATTACGGCAAGGAACCGGAGCTCCATGGCCTCGTAAAAGGGCTACCAATGCCGAAGTTGCAGTTCTACCTGGGGAAAAATAGGGCTTTCGTTTCCCAGGGTCATAAGATATCCGCAAACAGGGAAAGCATGCTGCTGCCGGGACCAACACTTCTCGTGCATTATGGCGATACTTTAGACGAGCCAAACCTTAACAATTCTCTGTAGTGAAACAGCTAAAATGTTATAGGGTGATGGCTTCAAGTGCTTTCGGGTAGAACCTCTTTACACGAGGCAGTCAGCCAGAATGCCTGTTTTATGTGTCCAAGGGGTGAGCTATGAACGCCCCAGAAAGAAGCAAGTACATTACTTGTTCTGAGCATTTACACTCGAAAACCCGAGGACTTACACCAAGGAGGCAATAAACGGAGTTTACAACCCTTCTATTGGCCTCAAACACAGTCACAATTCATTTTAACACAGCTTCTTCTTCCTCCGTTCAAGTGTTAGGCCTGTTACGTCGTTCTCCTTCTAACCACTCAACTTCCATTTAGGCGGCCCGGGTTCGATCCCAAGCGCCCGCATGTGGGATTTGTGGCGTGCAAAGCGGCGTCTGGGCGGGTTTTCTCCGGGTCCTCCGGGTTCCACCGGCACTCATTCTATCAATTGCTCCATCATCACCTTTCCAATTATAAATTTCGCTTACATTTCTCATCATCCACTTCCACATGTTCATACCTGGCTACAGGCCGACCACTTGTAACAGGTTCTTCATTCTTTGGTTCCGTGCTGTTACCTCCCCGACGGGTTTCTGACTCCTGAGTAAACGGGGAGAGTATGCCAATTACGAAACGAAACGCCGTTCTCCGTGGTCTAGGGGTAGCCGTACCAAGTTTTACTTTCTTGACCACTCATGTAAAATATGCCTAAATAGGTAGAGGAGGTATTGTATTCCACCCAAAATGTAATACAGAGATGTCACCGTAAATACATGTTTTGAGACATCTAAATCCAAATTAAGCATTCTTAGAAAAGGCTCTTTGTGTTTGTTTTTTTTAGTGAATAACAATATGTTCCATTACAAAGTAATATTACATGTTTTAGTTTTCTTTTAGTGTTAAGTTTCTATTGGATCAAGTTGTATATTTTAAATATGTAATGCAACAAATATGGATGTGGAAAATTGTTACTTCCCTTAAGTTAAGAGCAATTTCTAAAAGATAACTACTACATGTTTACAAATTCCAAAGACTTTGGATATACTTCAGAAAGTTCTCACTTTTTATGATTTATAGTCTTTAATTTCAGATTCCTTTTATGTTTTATGTCCATTTTGTTAAACATTTGTGCTATTTTAAATTTCTATGTGTGTGTGCTTGTGGACAAGATAACTCATAACAATATAACGTGTTATTATTGACTAAAAATTTGGTTTAAAAATGAAATCTTTAATCTATTGCTGCAAAATTCACTGGACGCTTCGACAGTTGACAACTTTCTCCATCTATGGCCCGCGTGCCACTGTGCGCTAACACTACAATCGAAATCTGACTCACTACACTGCACAACACACACACGCGGTTGGAATTCTTCCTCGTTTTATAGCTAGAAAATGACGTCACAGAAGTTTCTGGAAAGTTCTGGAAGCCTCTTGACGAATCTAGCACTTGCCTGCTTATGTCCCGCGTTCCAAAGTTTCCTGTGACTTCGGTGTTTACCAAATCCTACTATCCCGCCGACTCAATTACCTAGCCGAACGTGAGAACCACTGCAGACGACACTTTCACTCTATTTATGTTCAGTATCTTCCAAGGATGCGATACGAAGGTTTTCAGAAAAACTCCCCACCCCAAACTACCCTTTACACGGAAAATTTTTTAGAAAATTTTGATTCCCTGCAAATAGTTCTAACGATTTGGTTTAAGATATTTTTATGACAAACTTAATGTATATTTTAGTGTTTATAGGAATTACTTCTGAAGACCTCCTCATTCTAGATGACTTTTCTACACAGAAATATAGATCTGTTTAAAACACACATTTTGGTGCGGTAAACGTTTCCGAAATATACCTTGTTATTGGTTTCAAGTTAATAACATTTAGAATTTTCTCAAAGAGTAAGTTGTCTTTCATTTCATCTCTCATTTTGTTTTACATCTGTTCAAGTAAAGAAAACTGAAATTCAATTATTTCACACAGCGATTACATTTTAAAGGTTCTGACTATCGTTTTAGCATACCGTATTCCCATATTTACGTTATGTTTCCGTGGAAATACATTTCTGCTAACATTTGTCTTGATTAGCGTAATGTAGTCATAAGAATAGTGTTTCTTAAAGATAATTTGTTTGTAGAACTGAGAGAGAAATCCATCTGAATGGTACATCACATTTTTGAAGACCAAACCCAGGGCAAATGCTTGTTTTCTTTGCTCCAAAACCAGGACACCCAGGAACTTGCTGCAGGATGCTTTTTCTCCACCGGTTATTATTATTTTGTGTTTACCAGAAATAACTGATTACGCGCTTTATACGTACTGCTTATGTTAACATTCCCAAAAAGTTTTGTAGTGGAAGATGAGTGGATATTTAATTATAATGTAACGTAAATAGACCGTCCTAAACATACAGGAAACAAATCAACAATAGGTGCATATAATTTAGTAATACAGGAGCAGGAGCTCTATAATCTGTAGTTTTGAAGTATACCGTTATGTTTGATGATAAAGCAGCATTGAGCTTTATGTTTTTCCGGTTTTAGACGATTTTCAATGTTTCCCCCTACCTTTGTGAATAACATTGTGTTGCGAACCTGCTCACTATCATTATTCTTAAGTTGAGACAGCTGAGATCTCATGTGGTTGATAATAGGGGTACGACAAGAAGAGCTAAACAAGTGCTTAGAATGTTTTAAATATGTTTTGTGTCATTGTTTTGTTGTGGTGCTAGTATTATGTGTATATATTTCTCTTAGCTGTATTTGTCTACTATAATAGAGTCAATTAATACATCGGAATACGGTTCATTCTGGTCGTCTTCTTAGCGCGGTTGTAGCGGGGCTGCTTGCCAAGCGGAAGACCTGGGTTTGATTCCCGGCACCGGCGAGGGGAATTCTCCCCCTCTGGGAGACCTGTTTCGTGGTGCATTCAGCCTGATGAGGTCCATAGGAGGGGCCAACTGAAGAGCTACTTGTTTGAGAAGTAGCGGTTCCAGATCGAGAAGACCGCATCAGCCGGTCGGGAGGGACTGGAGGCGCTGATTACGTTTCACCCTCCAGTACTGCACCCCATTCATGACGTCTTCGGGCCGAGCTGCGGGATACAGAGGTCGGGAGGTAGGCCATGGTCCATTTGTGGACTGTCGTGCCATTGAGTTACGTTACGGTTTGTTCTGTGTTGTAAATTTAAGTTGCTGTGTTTGAATATCTTTGTTCTTTTATTTTGGTGTTTACTCTTTTAATTTTTTTTAACATTGTGTATTGCAGATGCACATGCAATCTGTGGACTCATCCACTTGATGAAGAGCAGTGTATGCATACTGATATTTCAATAAATACACATTTTCATTCAATCACCATCGTTACTATCGCCATATATTTTCAAGGTATGATAACTTGTCGGATTTTTAATGCAAATTTTCCCTTTCCCTTTGGTGATGCCACAAAACATAAGATGGTTCGAGGCGGTATATGAATACAATATTCTTCCTTTTAATAACCACAAGACCCTGGAACTACTCTGTTTCACTACACCTGCTGAATGCCGAACTTTCTTCTTCACACAAGCAATACTGTCCGACTATTATTCCCGGTATATGAAAACGGAACACACACGTCAGTTCTCTATCTAAACAAAGCAATATATCTATCAACGAGAACAATATATACCGCAATTTATATCTTTTCACCAGAGAAAAACACTACTTCTGAAATTGATCAAAATTTCAATAATCTATTTTATGTTCCACATCACGGACCTTTTTCAAACTCAAAATTTACCCCGGAGAGTGTAAAGAAAACCAAGACTCTCCGATTGAATCCGGATCGGATGGTAAGCCTATCTAGGTGTACCATGCTATCCTCTGTTCCCAAGGTTGCGGATTCAAATCCGGTGGAGTGTGGTGGATAATTTGGAGTATAAAAGTAAAGCCGGTGGCCCCACCTTGTAGATTTACGATACGTAAAATAGCCTTAATATTAACACTTATCAAAGAAACAAACCAAATTTTACATGCAGTTTTAGTGTTATGTCGCTAAGAGAGTGCAAAACCTAGTGCTGAAGTTCTGTTCTGAGAGAGTTTGCTACTTTAAATCCCAACTCCGTAAACAGCATTCTTTCTAACTTTTTTTTTTTTTTAAGAAGTTTGAGATTGGTACACGTAAAAGTATATGCACACAAGCAAAACCACTTCAAAAACTATGAAGAAACTGAAACATATTTCGTTACTGGAATACTGCGCACCGGATTTGTACTAAGGTTGTTGGAATTTCGAGGCCCATATTCCACCCTTGGATCACCGTAATGAGACCTTAGGAGCAATAGTTACGTCCATCCCAAAAACATGCGCTAATAACTCCTGGTATCTCCCTCAGTGCCTGCCTTGTGTGTGTGTGTGTACAGCACATACCATATCAATAGGATCGCTGTCATACGTTCTGTAACATAAATTATAATGACGGAAGGTTAAATGGACGGCTTAAGCTACAAAAATGGGTCCACAACAGTTATAAAGAGATCAGAAGCGGAGAGGGAGACATGTGTGACACTATACCTACAAGTTTTATCGGAGCAAGCGGGTGCAATGATTGTAGCTCAACTGGTTAATTTCATGTTCCCATATCACCTCCAGCGTCTTAGAGGTTTGAGTCCCACAGTATGATTGTATTTTTTCTTCTTCTTTATGTATTATCCATCGAGGTGCAAAGTTAGGTCAGTGTTTGTCACTCTAATAATTTTAGGTGTAAACTAAAAGGTATACGAAAGAAGAACAAACGACATTTCATTTTACGTGTCCTACATTTTGCGATTGTTAATTTTCTTTCTAATTATTTTGAAAAAGAAACTTCACAAAGACTTTAAAAAATAAAGGAAATTTTTAGAATGTATAAAGTTAATAAAAACAATTTCAAAATACTGGAACACCTAACATGTTATCAATTGCTCTTCGTATTAGAGAATGTTCTCTACAATATTTGGCAGCAGGAACTCTCAGTGGGTTAGCAAATACTACTGAAAGACTGCATCGTGGGTCCCGGGAATGGTGTTTTCAGGTTAGACTGTAATCTGCGGGTTGCATAAAGCCAGAGAACAAGGGACTGGTTATTCTATACTAATATTTATAATTTCACAAATATAGAATGGAAGTCAGTAGACCTAAATCCCTATTTTGCGGCGTGATAATTAAATGACACTGAGATCACTGCCTCTCCACTTCTTGGATTACAACGAGGAATAGTACCATGTTCTACACATGTATTTGTTTTCCTAAAATGAAGGGGTTTTTCTGTAGAGCTTGAGATTATTGTGATAGCTATTTTAGTTAATATCATGATTTAGAATTACGTCGTTATTATGTCTAATAAAGCAACAATGTGTTTCGTGACGTTTTGAGTATAGTGAAGTAATGTCCGAAAACTTAAGTAAAGGGTGATACTCTTTTTGGTGATATGTAATATTAATATTTTTGATTTCTTTTCTCTTATTAGGGTGATACCAATGTTAATCCCCGTGGTTGTTCTGTTGAACATTCATTCACCTAACCTCTATTCCTCCGCCTAAGCTCTCTACACATACGCACACACGCAATGGACATCCACGTCAAAGGCAGGACTCGAAATAGCACTCCCCGAGCCATGAACAACCAAAGACAAACGCACCCGAGAGCCTGGCCTAGGGAACCGGCTATCTTCAAAGAGGGCTTAACCAGTCTCATAGTGATCTCGTCAGTGCCTGTCATGGGGGCAATCTAGAGATCAGTAACAACCCTACCAGTCGACAGACGAATGGCCAGACGGATATTGTGACTACACCCCGCGACCGTAATCGCCACACATGTGTAAACTGCTTGCCTCTGAAGTCGCAGCTGACAGTTGCCATCAGTTTTTACCCCTGCGTTACGGGAACGTGTGCCGTCGGCCAGTTCTTGTGACACCTGCGATTTTTACACCTGAGCTGTTGGTAATTTATTTGACATCGAAACCGCGTATTGTTACACTTGAATTAGTTTATGACACCCGCTGTGTTTCGCATGTGCGAGTCTTCTGGAAGTTTCCCGCCACATCATCGATAGGTATAAAAAGGGATCGAAGCCTGTAGAGAGTTCAGTTTCAAATGGGAATGCTTAGCGAGGAGCAGTTGACTGATGGGAAATTCGTATCGGGCAATAGTAGACGCCACCGCAGCGAACGTCGAAAGAAAACTATATAACAGAGCTTTTGTGGAAACATCAAAGAAAGATATTTATTAGAATAAAGACTTTAATCTGTAATAAGAGAAAGAAATTAAGGGTTGTTTTTTTGAGAAGTAAAAGCATTTCTGTTTCCATATCTTTATTCATGTCAAATTATTAAAATTATCACACAAACTCTTACTCCATGGATCGTCGACAGTAATGCTTATTTTAGACACATGTTAAAGTTGAGATAAAGAAATAAAAAGAGGAAATTAAAGATTTTGTCCCAAAATTGTCTGTGTTTTACCAGTTTCTTTTAAAAGGAGACAAACGTACCTGTGTCCTTTTAAAAGGAGTTAAAAATTATTCTTTGATTCAATTATTCGCTTTCTCTCCACTGTGTATATCACACCAAAGTATTTACACAGTCTTCATCCAAACCACCAAATAGGCAGAATCTCCTACCATAATTGGCTGCCATTTATTGTTCACTCAAACCTCCCAGCATAAACCTCGTCATTCCTGATATTTCTTTTCTTCCTAAGCTAGGTATATATGTCTCTTTACCCCAAATCAATTTTATTTCGTTTCCTAGAGCTGGAGAAGGTTTATTCAGACTTCCGATCCAATTTCCTCTTGGCTGATGTGTATTTATCTTCTTTTGACATCTTTTCATATGTTAACAAACGTTGGATTTAGGGCATCCTGGAAAATAAAGAATACTTCGCAAAGATTTTAGCAATGAGAAAGCGTATTTCGCGCTAAAATCAGCCAGTGTAGGTACTATAAGAATTCGATACACGGAGTGTTGTGCCACACTTCCGTGATGACAGTTGACTAGTCTCGAAGAAACAAGTGTAGAAATTAGTGTCTCAACCGCATAAGTCATGCATCACACTGATATCTGCTATTTTCCTACCAACAAGTACCCAGTGATATGAAGTCTACATAGATTTGCTTGATACGGAACAAATTCCAGCGGTATATATTGCAATGTGCTATAAAGCAGTGAATAATAAGTTTCTTTCGCCAAAACAAATTTTTGTAGAGCTATAGAAACATTACTGCGACATGTAAGTTACTACCAACCATCCCCAGTGGCCTTGTATGGCGTTGCAAGGGGCCGCGAGTTCCAATCCCGCTATGGGCATGGATATTTAGCGTGGGCTGTTTCTGTATTTGTGTTCCATGTCATTCTCTCTTCCCTGATGTCCAATTAGGTTCAGCCTGAAGGTCAAATGTGTGAAGAAAAAAAAAAACAAAAACAAAAAATGTCCCTACCTTCGTCTCTGCTACATTTTAGTTGCCTCTCTTGTAGATGTTTTAATATATAAAAATCATATGTGATCCATTCACATGACCTTCTCTACATCTCTGTAAATTGCTGTTAATAAGCTTATATCTACTTAATGTTAATCGAGATAAACATTAGTAGAAATACTCTTATTACTTAGTTCCCGATAAGTACAAGCGAAATAAGGGACTACACTAGGCTAAACCGACAATCAAATGATTTAAAATATGGCTGCTATGGGATTGAAATTCGTTCCTTTGCGTGGCTAGGAGTTGACATGTTGCCGTATGAGAAAAGCTCAAGTGTTTTAAAACTGAACAAATAAAACGGTCAACTCCCCAAAAATGGACATGACGTAAATTGAGTGTTTTAACGGGATAGATCTTTTTTGTGTAGTAAGCTTTTGTCTATCTCTTGCGGCTTACTAACTTTGCAAAATTCAGAAGAATTCATCCAGAATAAAGGGGTCTTAAAGATGATATTCCCAGAAAATTCAAGATATACATTTTATTTCTCATGAAAATATCTTAAATATAATCAAACTCGCTAGAGCCATTTTTGAGAAAACCAAATTTTTAGAAATTTTATCAAGTAAAGGATAGTTGGGGGTGGGGATTCTCTTGAAAAACTTCTTGTCGTATCCTTAGAAGATACTAAACTTAAATACCAAGTTTTGCATTTTGCCGAATTTTCGTTTTTTGAGTCATCGTGTTCACAGACAATTGTATGTAATGTAATATGTGTGTTTTTTTGTTTTAGTCCTCTACACCGTTGCATGAATTCCACTAAACTTGGCACAGATAATCTCTGACACCAGGCAAACATTTCTGTTTAACTTAGAATTCGAAATTCTGTCCTATTTCACAAGATTAATTATTTAATTTCATGCAATGCCTTTAAAAGCTGGCAAGACCATCTATATCTTTCTCAGTTATTGTGTTGGCTGGAATATTGCCTGTGTAAACATTCTAAGTAATTACATATTTGCACCTTACGAACAAGGTAACGCCTCGTTTAAATATTATTCCTTAATGTAATATCTGAAATTGATCATGGAGCAATACTACAGTCAAATAATTACAACAATTATTACGCTTAAACAAAAGCATAGGAATATAATCGCATGGTTAAAAGATTACCACAATTTTGAACTGCATTATATGTCAGTGTAATAACAGCAAAAACATCAAACCAGACAAACTACATTTTCTTTATCATTATCACCTTATTTATGTCCATTTAATTATATATTGTATATTGATATAAAACAGAGGTGCCCAACTTACAGCAGTAGAGGGGAGGGAAGCTTTACCTCCAACTATTTGTTTGGTAGTTACAGGCAAAAACCTCTCTATCTGTGACGTCGCGTTCTCTCAGTGGTGGGAGCTTCAGCAAAGTTAATATTATATATGGGATCTAGTGATCAAAGGGGCTATTTTTGCTCTGAATAATGTATCGACACCATTATAGGCTACAAAACGTAGAAGCACGCCTGAAAATGAGAAGGAACCGGAATGATAGGGAAATTACGTAAAGCGTGTCGTCAAATATGAGAAACACCTGAGCATTTGCGTATCAACCAGGGAAAACCACAGTAAAACCTAACGTCAGAGTGAGCGGTTGACGGAAAGCGAGTACACAGTCTCCCAAATTTGAACCTCACACGTTTTTGCGGAGCCATTATGCTGGTGTTCTATTTTTAATAATAATAATAATAATAATAATAATAATAATAATAATAAGCAACCTTACGAAAATCTACGCAGTTTTATTTTCTATACCAAATACTATGTTGTAAGTGCATAGCAGATAAAGTAGGTTTTGTATTCCAATCAAAAATTGTATACCAAGTTTTCGCAGTAAAGAAATGTTTTGAAGTCCTCTGAATCAAATAAAAGCAATTTTAGAAATAAGCTCCTGTGTATGCTTCTGTGTCTGTGAACAGCATAACTCAAAAACAAAGATTCGGTAAAATACTAAACTTGATTTAAGCTTAGTATCTTCCAAGGATGAGAAAGTTTTTCACCAAAATGCCCCAAGCCTAAGCTATGTTTGCATGAAAAAGGTTTCGAAATATTTATTCTCCCAAAAATGGCTCTAACATTGTTGATTAAAGTGTCATACATCAAATATACTTACATGACAAATAATATGACCATCTTGGCAATAAACTCAGACGTCTTCGTTCTTCACGAGTTTTGCATAACTGATAAACCGTAGGAGATAGACGAAACTTACTACACAGAAATGTAGATCTCGGTAGAACACATTTATTTTATTTATTATTTTTATTTTATTTGTTTATTTTTTGTGAGCTAACAGTCTCCCAAAAATGCATTTTTATTGGTTCAAATTTTGAACTACTTATTTCTATTAAACGGAATGTCGTCCATCGTTTCGTATCTCTCTTGTTTTACTTCTGGTCATGTAAAGGTTACCGATTTTCAATTGTTTCACTTAGCGAAGAGCTTTCAAAAGATCTGGCTATCGTTTTAGCCTAGTGTATTCCCTTATTTACCTACTACATGCAAGTAACAAATAAGACGACAATTTCTGGTAATGTTTGTTTTTAGAATGATGTCGATAAAGGAATAACATCTTTTAACAATTCCTTGTTTGTAGAATAGGTACATAAAGTAACTTGAATGGCATACATCAGATTTTTCTGTATTAATACAAGTTGACCCTACTTGTTATTAAATTTCTATGGAGTTGGAAACTGGAGCACATAAGTCAAAATGTAGGGGTATCGCACTCGATTGTTTTAAGGTTATTTGAAATTAAATATTGTAGGTTTGTTACATTTAGGGAGGGCATATTTAATCACTAAAATGCGTCATGAATAGCAATATACAGATAGTATATGCAGAGCAACGTATTTCGTGGTTACAGTCAAAGCCTTTCTCATCCACAAGAGTGCCTCAAACCTTCTAACCCATGAATATTCACCGTAAAGTCTGTCGGGCATACCATATGAAAAATACCTGAATGATCCATTCACATAGCTTTCTCTGCCCGTTCTACATACAACTATTCCTACAAAAGACTGCTACTTTATCTCCATAATATTAATTGAAATAAACATTATCACTTGCTTCCTTGTAAGTATAATGGAAATAAGGGAGTAGACCAGATTAAAACGATAGTCAAGTCTTTTAAAAAACTGGTAGCAACGTGAAACAATTATAATTTGGTTCTCTTTCCAATACGAGGAGCAAAACAAAAGAAAGATGAGTCGAAAGGTGACTTCCCATTTTAGAAAAGTTCAAGTGATTTGAAATTGAAACCAATAACAAAGAATATCTCGGAATCGGTTAACGCTACAAAGAATATTTATGACATAAATTACGTGTTTTAACGATATCAACATCTTGATATAAAAAATGTTTGTATATTACGGGTTACCAGTTATACAAAGGTCATCCAGAATGAAGAGACCTTCAAGGCGTGTTCCCATAAAATTAAAGATAACATTTATATTTCTCATGTAAATATCTTCAATATACAGTAGTTCAAATCCTTAGAGCTATTTTGAGAACATAAAACATTTGTAAAGGATAGTTTGGTGTGGGAAATTTTTCTGAAATTTATCGTTTCGAATCTCTGGAAGTTTGCCATTTAACGGAGTTTTTGTTTTTGAGTTATACTGTCCACACACTTACACACACGAACTTTTCTTAAACATGATTTTTGGATACAGGGACCCTCAAAATATGTACTCCGGTATCGATTTTTCGGTGGCATACAGTACCTTCTCTACGTACTATGTGCATATATTGTACATACGCGATAGATAAAGTAACAATTACATAACTCTACCACCGTGCAGTACCCAATTGCACAGAATAAATACATTCATAGATAACTTAGGTTTGATCATTTGAAATTATTAGAATTCGTCTGGTACTATTCAAAATATTGCATCAACAAACGTTACTGCATTCAATTGCATTTATTTTTTGGTTTATAGCAAGAAGTGTTCAAAATATCCACAAATATACGTCCCTAAAAGCGAAAGTTATTCACATACTAGATCACTGATGCGCACAGTTTTCATCTACGGAGGTCCCACGACCTCGCCATATCTTCCACACACAAAATATACAAGTTTAATTGCAACAAAAATCTGTTCTCTATCTATTTGGAAACAGCTAATCAAGATAAATATTTGCAGAAAAGCTTATATTGCATATGTTCTTATAGGTGCAAGGGGTTAAGGAAATACCATAAACTAAAATGACAGTCAAATCCTTGAGGAGCTGGTCTCTGTTTGAGGCGTTGAAATCCCGTTCTATTTTCATAACCAAAATGAAAAAAGAAAAACGACTGACAACTTCTCATTTGAGAAAATTATAAGTATTTGACATAAATTGTGTGTTTTAACGAGATATACGTTTTTACGTACTAAGATGTTGTCTTATCTCTTACGGTATACCAAAAGTCATCCGGCATGAAGAGAACGTCAGAGAGTATAAAGAAATAAACATTTTACGTTGCATTTAAATATCTTTAATATGTATGGCATTTTAATTAAAATTTTTAGTACAAGTTTCGCAAAAATTGAGCATTTGAAAAATCTTCAATGTGAAGCGTAGTTTAGGGTGGGGGAATTTTCATGAAAATCTTTTTGTGGCATCCTTGGAAGATGCTGTTCTTAAATACCGTGGTAAATATTTTGGTACACAAGTGACATTAGTTTTTGAGTTTTGCTGTGTACACTTATTCACGCAAACGTGCGTCACATAATAACCTTTTTCTAGAAATGCTAGTTTTTTATCCATGGGCCCTCAAAACTTGCATTTACGGTGAAATCTTGGTATCCACTTTCAGTGCGGAATACAGTATCGTCTATTTACTATGTACATTATGTGTGCTGGAGGAAGAAAAATGTAAATGAATAGTTGGTAGCCAATTGCTCTTCCTCGACATACGATACGAGATCAAAAAGTGTACATCTAGTTAGTTAACTTTGAAATGTGCCATAAGATATCTGTGTATTCCATGTTCCAACAAGATTCGTTTACGACATAATAAAAATTCTTATGTGTTCCATTCACATGAGTTTCTCTTCCCGTTCTGCTATCAAACTATTCTTACAAAAGAGATTATTTTATCTACATCATGCTAATCAAGATAAACGTTACCAGAATTGGTCTCATTACTTGTTTCCTTGTAAGCATACGGTAAATACGGGAATAACGGGAATACACTTGTTTAAAGCGATAGTCAATATCTTTAAAGAAACTGGTCGCTATGTGCACAATTGAAGTTCGGTTTACCTTGTAAGACCAGCAGTAACAAAAGCGAGATGAAAAATGTTACATAGTTTCAAATTGAAACCAATAAGGAATATCTCGGAAAGAGTCAATTGTATAACAAAAATGTATACAACATAAGGTGTATGTTTTAATGAATCTACGTTTTTTATGCTGTAAGTTTTTGTCTTTTTTCTTACGCTTTACTAGTTATGAAAAATTCACTAAAATTCACCCCGAATGAAGAGGTCTTCAGAAGCTTTTCACAGCATACTAAAGATATGAATTTTATTTGTGGCGTAAATATGTATAAATTATCAATGACCTATGCACTAAGTGTTTGTGTATACTTTACATATTTTGACAACAATAAAGATACCCTACCCATTCCATCCATATTTTGACAACAATAAAGATACCCTATCCATTCCATCCATATCTGTCTCTCTCTCTCTCTTTCTAATCCCTCTGTCTTATCTATATTATGTGTATTTTTCTTGGTAGTGAATATCTTGTGAATGTATCACTTCAGAATATTTAAAACCTCAAGAAGACATAACATATTAAATGAATACTTAACAAAGCTAGTGAGTTAAACAAAAACCTGATGTGTGCCATTCACATGACGCTTTCTACATCTCTGTAACAAATTATTGTTAAAAAGTATATTCTTGTATTTACTTCATGATAAACATTAGAAAAAATTGTCTTTATTACTTGGTTCCTTGTAAGTAGAAGGGAAAAGTCTATTGTGCTCCAATCATATGCTGTCCTCTAGGTGTAAACAATGTTCGGTAAACAATTTTTTTTTGTTTAAAACATTAATATGCTAACTACATCATGCTAATAAAGATAAACATTAGTCTTGTTGCCCGCTTCCTAGTAAGTAGAAAGTTGACAGCCTAAAGCGATACCCTTGTCCTTTAAAAGCCGGTCGCTATGTAAAACAATTGAATTTCCAATTTATTTGTTTTCAAAGGTTTCTTCCCGTTTGTGAAAAGTATAAGTGGCTTAAAATTGAAACTAAGAATACGGAATAACTCGAAAACGTTTAATTGCACAACAAAAATGAATATGATATAAATTATGTGTTTGAAGGATCTCTATATTTTTCTGTGTCGTAAGTGTTTATATATCTCTTACGGTTTTCCAGTTATATAAAAGTCATCCAGAATGAAGAGATCTCAGAGACTACTCACTAAAATTCAAAATATACCTACATTTCGTTTGTCATAAAAATATCTTATACATAAAGTATTTTAATCAAAATTGTAGAAGTCATTTTTAAGAAAATAAAAAATGTTGAAACATTTTCCATATAAAGGGTCGTTTGGGGTATTTAAAATATTCGTGTCACATCCTTCAGAGGATACCAAACTTAAACACAAAGTTTGGTATCTGATGGTCTTTTAGTTTTTGAGCTATGCTGTCCACAGACACACATACAGAGCTTTTTTAATCTTTTTTTTTATATTTAGTAGGTCCCAAAACATGTGTTTCCGGTATCGAAGTTGTGGGTGCATTACAATTCCTTCTCTATACACAGTACAGGTAGAAGAGGTAAAAGTGATGTAGGTGTGGCAAGTTTATGAGTGAAAGTTAAGAATGCCTAGGAGGCATAATGCAAAGCAAAACATGTCTTACATATTTCAATACAAGGGATGCACAGCCGAGGGTAATTAATGTTGGGCAAACAATCCAGTTGCGAGCAGACCTGTTCTTGTTTCCAAGACTAGTCAACAAGCCTGGTGAGAGAAATGCAAAAGCGATGAAGCAGATAACATGATGAGAATGGTGGGGGAAGGATTTTGGGCCCTGTAGTCATCCCAGAGACCAGTACATAATAATTCATTGATGCCAGACTGCAAGCATCACAATGTTTCAGAATATACAGGATGATTCAAAAATACTTTTATAAAGTTTGGGGGATTTCTGAGGTCCTGGCCGATGATTCCGGAGCGGTAGATAAGGTTTTCTAAATTTGTATCTAAAGTGACATGTGCCTTAAGAATTTGGTTTCTGTTTGTTTGTTGATTTTATAGATTTTGACGCTAGACAATGGAGGGATATGTGAGGTTTTTAAATCTTTTACCCTGCTTGACACTTTTCGGCCTTCGTTTTAATCATTGACACCGTTTTCTCTCTCCATTGTTTTATTTATTCCGGTTATATATGTCACTTTAGCTGTGTTTTTATTCTCCGAATGATTTTAATTGTGTATTTTATTCCTGGCTCCTTGCGGAGTTTTTATATATTTCTTTTAAAGGGTCATTCTTTCTTTTTATTTATTTAAGGTCACTTTATAACAACAAAGTCATCAGCGACCACAATATTCTTACATATCAAGATCAATGTATATACAAATATATTACAACTGTGGTCATAAACTAAACTATTTGAACTTTCGTAAAAGTTAAACATAGTACATCTAAATTGGTAAACAATTATAATAGTATCAAACTCTGGTTATAACAATTAAATTACATAAATTACATTATATAAAAGACTACATTTGTAATATTTCCAATAACTTGATAACTGTTTTGCATTCTTCGGTGGTGTTAAAAATGGAATTCAGGTAACTCTTGAGATATAAATTACTTCTGTCCTTCAGTAAAATTGGGCACTGGAGGATAAGGTGAGATGTTGAGACGACTTCCCGGGCTGAACATTTCGGGCATGGATCTTTGGTTGTTTTCTTCATCAGATTGTCATGGCTGAGGTTGAAGTGGCCGATGCGCAACCTGGTGAGTAGGAGTTTTTATTTTCTTCGGAATTTAAAGTGTGATATTGCCGGTTCTGTAATAGATTTCCTAACGAGTTGCAGTTTTGTGGGTCATTTTATTTCTGGTTTTAACGGAGATATTATTTTCTGAGGGTGCTAATAACCTTTGTCGTTGAGCGCCCTTAAACACAAATCATCATCATCAAGCTTGGGGATGGATTCTTGATATCGAAACAAGAAAATAGGCCCATATAAACGCATGCTCTAAAACTCTTCGTTTTCGCGTTATCAACTTAATGAGGAGCCACCTTCAACGGCTTTTCGGTTGCAACCTAATAATTTTATTTATGCACTCATTCATAGAAAGCTATACCTTACGGAGTTGGCCTTATGTTGCCATGGCTGATCGTTATCATTTGTCACTTAAAAATGTGTAATACATTTCCCCAGCACGCCTTACAAATGCTCTCTACAGGGACTTCATTCAGAACACTCTCCCAGACTTATTGGAAAATGCAAATAAGAAACATGTGGTTTATGCATGATGCTCTAGCACATTTTAGTCTCATTATTCGAGATGCACTGGCTGGTATCTACATGACAAATGGATAGATAGAGTGGAAGCAGTTCCATGGCCTACACATTCCACTCTTAATCTACGCGTCATGTAAGCCTGCTATTCATCGACACCGCCTCGGAGTATTTGCCATGCCATGCTTCGAAGAGTGCGTGCGTGTCTAGACGCAAGAGGATGACATTTGGATCATTTTCTATAAGTGTGTTCGTGGGGAACAATTTATAACGTCAAAAATAGAACAAAATGTTGTGATTAATAGCATTCTGGAACTCAATTAATCGAGAACGAAGGATTTTGGGACATTTGTTTGTTTGAACATGTTTTCTTATTTTCATGTAACGAACCTGTCCACAAACTTTGTAACAGTATTTTTAATCATGCTGTATACACCTACAGGCTCGGCCATATAGTTTTTCTAAGGATAGTGTCGGCAATAAAGTGTATGCAGAGATAAAAATACTGCACCTGTGTTTGGTATGCTGGCTTTATATTTTTCAATTTAATAATGTGTTCTCAAACAACGACTCTGTGCAAAAAATATACTTATGTAGTTTATCTTGTGATTTTTAACCGCAACATGTGACAACCTATATTAATATCGTTAGTAAAACCACTTTGTTTTATTAATGGGGTTATTCTTTGGCTTGCTCTAAGCACCGGACCTGCAGCTTATTTTTTCAACATCGAAGTATGTAAACCGAAAGGAAAAGTTGTAACGTTGTGTTTATTTGCCTTTAGATATGCAAGGTTCAATATCACTTGCGTTCCTACGGCATTTCATTGATTAAAATAACATTTATTTCGATATGAAAGAGAATATTGTGACCTCTGCTTTTATTAGACTTAATGGAAACCGTAGAGGGTAAATTTTCTAGGGAAAATGAACGTTTTCCGCTCTTTACTTAATTCAGGATTAACGAAGAGTGTATCAAACCAGAGGCAGAAGGATTCCGCAGTTATATTCACACAGCACCTGGACAGGAATGCTACTTTGTTTCAAAAGGATAACAATGGCAAGCCCGAAGGAATTGCTAAAGCCACTTTTCGGTATATGATTATTTTATTACGATAATGGAATTTCATATTAGTGACCGAAGGAGAAGATTTAAATAAAGGCGTTAGAGGTTACTGTTTCATTGAAATAATGACTATTACAATTCTCTTACAGAGTAACCCACTCTACATTTTATTTCCGAAATTGCTAGACCCTATAACCTTTATTGTTTTCGTAGTCGATTTAACCTCCCCCAAATTAGCACTGACAAACCCTGGAACTTACAAGCGAATGTAGAAGCCTGTTGGGGAGCCAACGGCACGAAAACACAGAATGAAGAACCAGGAACGAGTGTTCGGCCCGTAGCCAGGCATGAGCGTGAGGAAGTGGATGGTCTGAAATGCAAGCGAAATGAATGATTGGAACGGTGATGATGGCGCAATTAGTGGAATGAGTAGCGGGGGAAACCAGAGAAAACGCTCCCAGACGCCGCTTCGTCCACTATAAATCCCACATGCGGGCGCTTGGGATCGAGCCCGGGTCGCCTAGATCGGAGTCAAGCGGTCTAACCACTCGGCCACGGCGCCCTCCACCCACAGACTTAAGAAAGTTAAATCCGCGCCTGCAAGTAATTCATTCCTGGTTGTATTTCCGAATATACCTTTTTCTGACACCAAAACTTCCGAAAGGTCCCTCTACCACCATCTTCCGAAATGATAAATTACACTATTCTTTCCAAAAATAATTATTTCATAAAAAATCTGGCGTGTTCCATTCATATGGCTTTCTCTATTCGTTATGCAAACAAATTATTCTTACATAAAGCTAATCTATTTTAAGAAAAGATCTTATTACTTTGGTCTTTATGAGATACGAGAAATAAAGGAATTTACTAGACTAAAGTAACAGTAAAATATTTTAAAAACTCTGGCTATGCGATTATCATTAAAGTACAGTTCCCTTTCCAAGGTCCAAGAGAAAATCGAAAGCAATATGAAACGGATGAGGGTTTCCCTCTTCTAAGTATTTTAAAACTGAAACCAATAACAGGGAATATCTATGAAATTGGTTACCTCTAGTATCTGACAAATTGTTTGTTTTAATGAAATCTACTTTGTTTAGCATGTTTTGTCTTTTTATTTTGGTTTATTAGTGATGCAAATGTCATTCAGAATTAGGAGAACTTCAGGGAATATTCCCAAAAAATTCAGGATATACAAGGTATATCTTTCATGTAAATATCTTTAATGTGCGGCATTTTTATCGCAATCTTTAGAGCCAGATTTTAACAAATGAAAATTTCCAAAACCTTTCGATGTAATGAGTAGTTTGTGGTCGGGGAATTTTCTTTAAAATCTTCGTGTCGAGTCCTTGAAAGATAATATGCATAAATACCAAATGTGGTAAGTAACGGTCTTTTTGGTTTTTGAGCTATGTTATCCACAGATGCACACAACGGCCTTTTTCTACAAATGTCTTTTTCTTTCTTCTATACAGGAGACCTTGAAACATATATTTGCGGTGAAATCTCGACATAGAGTTTTAAAGTGGAATACCCAGCGATCATCGCCTGAAACAGATGATGAAGTGATGAATACAGGAAATGGGCAGGAAAGTCGTGGTATAAGATGAACCACTCGAGGATTCCTCTGTCGAACTATGGAAAACCATGCGTCAGAGTGAGCGGTCGCTGGGAACCGAACCCGGGACCTACCAACAGACATTACCAGCCGAGGCATTCCGCTTGGTTTCATATGGCAGACTAAGTCAACATCCGCTACTCTATGAGCTAGACAGCAAGTAACCTATGTCGCTTCCAGCTGTTGAACTCCGGACCGTTCCAATTGCAATCCAGTATTTTATAACTTGAGTTAAATCAAAGCCACTTATCCTAAGGTGCAAGTGTAAGATTTAAAAGTCTAACGTCTTAAATTCACATGACTCTCTCTACCTGTTGAGCAAACAAACAATTTCTACAAAACATCATTCTTCCATCGACATCATGCTAAACGAGATAATCATTAACACAATTGATCTTACTAGTTAGTTCCTTATAAGCAGAAGGGAAATAGTAGAATAAACGAGGCTAAAGCGATAATCAAATGTTTTTAAAAGCTCATCGATATTTGAACAATTGATTCTCGATTCGCTTTGTATTTCCAGAAAAACAAAAGGTAAATGAAACGAAAGTTGACCCCGTTTGAAACATTGCGTAATTTAAAATTGAAACTAATATCTAGGAAACGGGCAGCTCTGCAACAAAAATGTATATGACATAAATCGTGTGTTTTAACGAGATCTACTTTTTTTGTGTGTGTTTTCGTCTATCTATTGCGGGTCACCGGTTCTGCAAAACTCGTCCAGAATAAACAGGTCTTACAAATCTCTTCCCGGATATTCTTTTTATTTGTGAAATAAGTATATTTAATACACGGCATTTTAATATAAAAATCGTTAGGGTTAGTTTTGAGAAAATGCAAAATTTCAGAAGTTTTTCCATGTAAAGGGTAGTTAGGAGTGAGAGATTTTCTTGAATATCTTCGTGTCGTATCCTTGGAAGATACCAAACTTATATACCAAGTTTGGCATTTAACGGTCTTTTAGTTTTTGAGCCATGCTGTCCAAAGACCCACACACGAATCTTTTTCTGAAAATGCCTTTATTTTACTCAGTGGACCTCAAAGTATATATTACCGTATCAGTAACGAATTCTTTTGTGCAATATAATACTTTTCTATACACTATGTACATATTACGTGTAGAAAAAGTAGAAAGAGTTCTGGAAGGCGATGGAATATCCGTGTGCTACGAACACGAAGAACAGGAATGAAAAAGCAGATCTTAAATAATTATAAAAAAGAGAATACATAGTATGCAATATAAATGCATTGTTTAAAAAACTCTGATATGTTCCATTCATATGACATTTCCCTACCTATTCTGAAACAAAGTATTCTTTCAAAACCTTATTCTCTTCTGTACTTCATGCTAATCGAGATAAACATTAACTGAAATGATTTTATAGCATTTCCTTGGTGTAATAATGAAATACGGAATACACTAGATTAGAATGACTAAAATTGTTCAAAAGCTTGTCGCTACATGACGCAATTGAAATTCCCTTCTTCTTGTATGACCAGAATGAAAAAAAATGTATAACCACTGAACATTTGGTCAAAGTCTTAAGTATTGGATATTTTAAAACCAACAACACAGCATATATACCTGACAAATTGCGTGTTTAAATGAGATCTAGATATTTTGTTTATTAAGATTAGTCTATCTCTTATGGTTTACGAGTTATACCAGTGTCAACCTAATTGTAGATGACTTCAGAGGCTATTTTTAGAAAATACAAAATACACCTTCTATTTGGCATGTAAATATCTTTATATATATGGCATTTCAACTACACTGTTAGTCATTTTTGTGAAAATTGAAAAGTTCTAAAAGTCTTCCATTAAGGGTTTGATTTGGATGGGAATTATTTTGAAAATATTCGTGACACGACTTTTGAAGAGGCTGAATATCGGTTTCATATTTATCTGACGTTTCGTTTTTATTTAAGTTGTTCATATACATACTGAACTTTTTCTAAAAGAGTTTATGGTGGGATATAAGGTGTTTTAAAATATACTATTAAGATAACCATGAAAAATATTCAATAGGTCTTTTAAGCATTACATTAAATGAAATAATTAATTCTGGAAATTGACCATAATTTCGAATTCTAAGCTAGACAGTAATTTTTATTTTGTAGAAAAGGCTATCTGTGTCAAGTATGGTCGAAATTGGTGCAGCATGTAGAAGCCTGTTAAGAATCTAACTACCCCTGCCTATATTCACTTTCATATATTAAGATAAACTTCCAAAAATTGAGCCTTGTAATAATGTAGTTCTTGATTCCCGATTTTCCCGTAACTTAATTACCGCTTCTACTCCGACGTAATTTGCATTTGATAATTACTCTTATCTAACAATAACATTCCAACTTATGCCTCACTAGTGTAACCGAATTTCAACTTGCATTTTTAACTTATTCGTGGAATTTGGTATTTGAAATTATTTTTCGCTGTTATTTCTATGCACCATTATTTCTTTTTAAAATAACTATTAGTTTAGAACGACAATAATTCAGGTATGATAATTAACAGCTCAGTGCTTAATAATTCAACATTATATTAAAATGAATCATATTTGGGTAATACTGTGTGATAATATACAAGATGTGTGTTGTACCAAATTCTATAACATTTGTTGTAAATGTCCCGTAAAGAATATATAGGTGTAATTTTCGGAGCATTACAAAACGAATAGAATTATACTGTGAGAAAACAATAGTTCATATGATACAAAATGTTGTGTGTTGATTTAACTGCAAATTCTGTTTTAAGCGGAGAGTTGCTCTATACGTTTTAAGATTTACGTAGATGTCTTGAACGGCCTAAAAATATCTAATATAAGTCGATGGTTATATTTATTACAGCCTTAACTTTAATGTCTAGCTTTATGCATATACACTTAAATGCACTTGTAATAGAACCGTAGACCACATTCGTTTCTCCTGACTATATTCGAAGTAGCTACAAAAACAATTACCAAGAAGTGTTAAGTTGTTAACGTATTATGTAATTTATTTATAAGCAATTAATTTCTGTGCATCTTCACATGTTGTGGATGGTTGGGCTAGATAACGAAGTAAAGACCTCTTCCAAAAGATAGCGTCAAGTGCTGGAAGTACAGATATTTTCTTGACTGTGTTATTAACAGTAATATTTTATTGACACGTCACACAATCCCCCTCCCCGCTCAGAAGTACCTGCCTATTCGCTTGTCTCACAAAACAACTTGACTCTTTTAAATGTGTCTACAAAATATTGCTCTAAAAACAAGAAATATGTTTTCGTTTTTGTTCGGCGTTTCTCAGTCCCTCCCGCTTGCCTCTGGACAGGTTATTCGTCTTCAGACTTGTCTGTGTATGTTTATTTATGTTGCTATATTGTAGCAAATAAAAGAAACACGTTTATTTTATTCTCTTTACACTAATACATAAAGGAGTTCTTAAGGGGATACAGAAGTATTTATTTTAAAGATTCTGTTAAGAAATGTTGAACTTTTTAATTTTGGTTAAAAAAAATTCACCATATTTTAAAGTAGTGAGTGATTAAACCGCTCGTCTGCTATATACACGACCCGGGTTCGCTTCCAAACGCCCGCATGTGGGATTTGTAGTGGAAGAAGCTGCTTCTCGGCGGGTTTTCTTTGGGTCCTCCGGTTTTCCCCGACATTCGTTCCAATAATTACTCCATCGTCACCGTTCCTATCTCATTTCGCTTGCTTTCATATCATGCACTTCCTCACACTCATGCTGGTTACGGGCCGACCCCTCGTTCCAAGTTCTCGATTCTGTGGTTAAGTGCCGTTGGCTCTCCGACAGGCTACTAATCTTAAGCACACGCTTGTATGAATGAATGAATAAGTGTATTTATTGACATAGCAATATCATACATAGAATTTCAACAATCGCACGGGTCCACAGACCGTACGTGCTTTTGTAATACACATTACAAGCAATATTAAAACAACAACCACAACAACAAAGAATTAAAAGAGTAAACGCGAAAATAAAAAGACAAAGGAAATACACAGTCCAAAGCAATATTAAACACCAATAGAGAATTAAGAGTGAACCCGAAAATAAAAATACAAAGATATTCAAATATAGCAATTTAAATTTACAGCACAGAGTACACCTTCATAAATGCACCCTCTTATAATAGAAAATTACACCTAAAATACATATATACACATAATATATACAACATATATAAAACCATAGCACAACAGTGACCTAAGTATGACATAATATATATGTATGTAGAACAATGTAGTCACTTTTGTTTAGTTGATCTTATTCCTCCCCCCCCCCTTCTCTATTGGCCGCCTCCTAAGATCTCGGCTGTTTTGCTTTAAGTATAAATTTACCTAGCCCGTCCATGTTTTCCGTGCCTGCCAGTAGCGTCCAACATGCTTCTAACCCAACATTAGCAGTGGTAAAAAATCGCGGCAAATATTTTTCCCGCCATTCCTCCGTACCCCTACATCTTGCCAAGACGTGAGTCCACGACTCTTCCTCCTCGCAAATGGGACAGATTCTCGTACCATTCTCGTCAGAAATTTTCGTGCTCCTCCATGCTCCTAGTCTAATCCACGCAAGCCCCTCTCTAATGAGTTTGGTACCTGTTTTGATGTATTGCTCCACACCCCACTCCGATTTCAGCCCAGACTGTACTTCGAATGACACCTTCCCTGTGCATTGCGCAATTATTTACTGTCTGTCAATATCACAGAGGC
Source organism: Hymenopus coronatus (assembly GCA_030762935.1). Classification (NCBI taxonomy): domain Eukaryota; kingdom Metazoa; phylum Arthropoda; class Insecta; order Mantodea; family Hymenopodidae; genus Hymenopus; species Hymenopus coronatus. Next base: position 35,175,700 of record CM060900.1, on the reverse strand, counting down.
GGTTTTTAATTTTTCTCCAAATGCTTCGCCTGTTTTCCTGCCCCGCCATCCAAATGTCTCCCATCCCAATGTTTTCCAACCCTTTCTTTAATTTTGATGCCCACGTCGAATTACCTTCCATTCGCAACTGTTCACGGTAGCAGACTGCCCTAATTAGAGATTGGTTTCCGTGAACGATTCTCATCCAATATTTAACTGCTCTGATTTTGCACTCTATCGTTTCACTATGTGCCCCGAATTCCCTCATTATTCCGCAGTTGCCGTACCTCTCCCTACACCCAGAATTCCTTTCAAAAATTGGGTCCTCACTTGATCCAGATTCCCTGTTTGATCCCTCCCCCATATTTCTCCTCCGTATGTCATCGTGGATCTAACTGTCGCTCCGTATACAGTTTCCATTAAGGTTATGGATATATTCGGTATTCTGTAGCGTATCCGGAGAGCTTCCGTCGCTTTCACCCTTGCCTTGTGTTTCGTAATGTCAATGTGTTTGGTCCATTTTCCGTTCATTGTGAATGTGAGTCCTAAGTACACAAAAGATTTAACATTGTCCAGTATCTGTCCTGCATATGTCCAAGTCTCCTCCCTGATATAAACACAACCCTTTTTGAAAGCCATTGCCTTAGTCTTATTCACATTAACTGTAAGTAGCCATTCATCGCAATAATTCTTAAGTTTGTCCAGTCCTCGTTGCAATCCGTTTACTGTCGTAGAGCTCAATACTAAATCGTCTGCGTATAAAAGTGTTGGGATCTGCAAATCCGCTATTACTGGTGCTTGGATATTCTCTGCTATCATTGTATCAGTAATATCATCCACAAAGAGATTAAATAGCAAGGGAGATAAAATACAACACTGCCTCACTCCCCTATAGCTTCGGCAGCTCTTAGGACACTCTGTTTCTGTCGTACTTCACACAGAATTTGACATTTTGGTATATTGCCTGCAATGCTCTAACCATTTTACTTGATAACCCCTTTCTGCCTAGTTTGTAGCATAATGCATTTCGATTGATAGTGTCAAATGCCTTCTTAAAGTCCACAAAAGCACAATGAAGCTTTCCCCGCTTAATTAACAGTTGCTTCGTCCTTAAAGTGTCTAATATAAAAGCGGCATCTATGGTACTGTGTCCTTCTCTGAAACCCATTTGAAATTTTGAAAGTTTGCCAAATTTAGATTCCCAGTCCTTTATCCGGTTATATAACACTCTACAATAAATTTTCTCCATAATTGGCAAAAGAGTAACCCCCCTATAGTTATCCGGATTTCCAATAGTTCCCTTCCCTTTATAAATGGAATAAATAATACCCTACCCCAACAGGTAGGGTAATTCCCCTCAATAAACAATCTGTTACATATCTGGAGCATACTCCTACCAAACTCATTAACATTGGCTGCGGCTTTAAAAACTTCCGGGGGCAGCCCATCCAACCCTGGAGCTTTGCCTCCCTTCAGACTCCTCAGCACCTGTGCTATTTCTCGTGCTGATATTTCCTTGTCCAGTGTTGAGATCTCAAGATTTCCCAAAATTTGCACTTCCTTTATAAAATTTCCTTCCCTTTCACCTTTCCCGAATATTCCCATAAAATTTATTGCCCATTTTCTGGGAGAAATTTCGTTGGGCGCCTGACGATTGCCTCTTAAATGTTTTACTACTTGCCACATCTCAGCGTTATCCCCCCGTGTTAAAATATTACTAATTTTCTGAGTAATTTTGTCTTGCCACGTAGTTCTCTTTTCCCGTAAGAGCTGTTTATACTCCCTTCGCTTTTTTGTAAAAAAATTCCTAATGTCATCTTCTGAATTTTGACAGAGCCTTCTCTGCTTGTTTCTTTACAGCTCTGCATTGCTGGTCATACCAACCATTGAATCGTTTTAACTTACCATGCATTTGGACTTTCATTGTCCCCGCAGCCGTTGCTATTATTTGCGTTAGTTCCTCCGCTGTGTCTGCGTTCCTTTCCCCTAATCTTCTTTCTAGTTTATCAAAAAATACTTCTTTTTCTACCGGTTTCCATATAAATTTACTAATGAATCTCCCTTCGTCCCCCTGCCCCTCTTCAAGTGCATGCGCCGCCATGGCCGTCTCTATATTCAGTTCCAGGGCAACCGGACAGTGATGCGACTCGATACGATCCCCCACCCAAAATTTTCTAATTCTGCCAATTAAACCCTGACTTATTAAAATAAAATCTATTACACTACCCCCATTTTCATTCATGAAAGTGAGTTCTCCCTCTCGATCCTCACCGTACTTGCCATTCATTATTTCTAAAGAGAAGGCATCGCAGAAAGCAAGTAATTGTCTGCCCTCCCCATTAATAAAACTATCCTTGCTCTTTCGTTGCCTTCGCGGAATTCCTCCCCCCATTGATGAGCCCCCGTTAGAGAAATATTCTCCCCTCCTAACCTCGCATTAAAATCTCCTAAAAGAATTAATTCAGTTCCTGGAAACTTTTCCTGTAACTGCACTAACGTTTCGGTTAAGTCACTGAAGAAATTCCTGTTTGCATACTTGGACGTTGCTGGCTGGTTGTATAATCCTATAACTATTATATGTACTCCCCCTGTGCCAAAGATACAGCAATCACCCCTTCCAAACTGATTTCTAATTTAGTTATCTCAGCCTCCAGCTCAGACCTGAATGAAACTAATACCCCCCCCCCCTTGGCCACCTTCCCCTCCTTCCCCTTGTCTCCCTTCCCCTACTAAAACTATGGAAATTAGCAAGTGTTACATTTTCTCCGTTTTTCAACCAAGTTTCTGTTAAGCATACAACGTCAAAATCACTAAGGAAATACAAGAAATTCTCGCTACCCAACCTTTTTTTGAAGCCTTCGATGTTGCATGTGACAATCCTCAGAGAAGGGGTTGGGTCCTATTGTTTCCTTGCTGTTGGTCTTCCTACAACTTGGCTGACCTTTTGTCGAGCTGTTGTCAGCCTAAGGGCGTCAAAGGTTCGAGTCCCGCCTTGGGCATGGATGTTATATGTTTGTGCAATGTGTATATGTTTGTAAAAGAAACAGTAAAACCAGTAAACCAGTAATCAGTAAAACCTACGGGGGGAAATGTAAATAGGGATACAGTACCGGAGTCCTGATCAGACTCCGTTACTGTTTAAGAAAAAAGAAAAAAAGAAGGGCACGGAGGGGCGTTGTTGTTGGCTTCTCCGGCGAAGACTGTCTCACCCTCCTCTCCTCTTTGCCCCTCCCTGTCAACATAACTTGAGGCACTTGATGTTGCTCTGCTGAGGGACCTGCTACCTGCTGGGCTGATGCACTGGCTACCTGCTCTTGCTGCTCTGTCCTGGGTTCGGTTTCCGCACTACTTCTAGGCTGTTCCATTCGCTCCAGCTCCTGTCGGTTCCAAACTCGCCCGTTAATGAAGAGCTTGTCATAGCGCAATATGGCATGACAGCCCTGCTTCCTGGCCTCAAACATGTGTCCCTTTAAGAACTCTCTCTCTTCTCTTCCACGCTGGCTAAAGTCCTCGCTAATGCTTATTGCCGTTCCCCGTGAATAACGAGCATCTCGATGGATGGCCACCTTGAGTTTATAATGGGCCAGTTTACACACAATAGGTCGCCTTACATTGCCACGTCGACCTACACGATGGGCTCTCTCCACATCAAACTTGCGGAGTTCGATTCCTATTTGTGAGATGACACTTTTCACTATTTCCTCCGTCATCTCTCAACTCTCTCCCGGTTCTTCTGTCACACCATATAGCACAATATTATTTCTACGAGATTGGTTCTCTAAATAATCCATTTTCTCTTCCAGAGCACGCATTCGAACTGCACATTCTCCACGGCACTTTCCAGCGACTTTAGGCTGCACTTTTCAAATCCTAAACGCATTTCTTGCCCCAACTGTCCAATGAGTTCTCGTACGCTCTCCATTGTCGAACTTCTTCCAGGTAGCTACGAGCAAGACACAAAACACGACCGTCCTCTTTCACAATCGGACTGCAACTCCCACACGCTTGTAAGTCCTAGAGGGGTCTGTCCTACATATGGGGAGGATAACCCAACTACAAAACAAAACTTCAAAACATATATTTGTAACATTTGGTTCTCCTATGACGGATGTAACCCATGTTTTGGAAGTCATTTTAAAGCATTGCACTGGTTAAGTTATCTTCTGTCATACTTTAAAGGCATTTTGTCGGCTTGAAATTTGTTGTTATTTTTCCAAATTCAAAATAGATCTAGTGCCACAAAAATACAGCTAGAGCCCTAAAGATGTTTCCCAAATCACTCCAGAATGTGATGTTGATCCTTTCAGGTGTTGTGATGTTGATCATAGATTGTATTTTATAAAAAAATAATTAATATAATTATGCACAGAATATTTGCAACTTTTCTCCACTTAGTTATGTAAAACATTTGTTTTAAATACTATCAAGTTTAGGAAACCCACAAAGATATGGTAGAATTTAATTTAAAAAATACTACCTTTCGATTTTAGCTACTTAAATCGAATATATTAATTATTATAACCAGAATGAAAGGATATGATTGAATGAACTTGGAATGAATTTTTCTTCTGCTACTGGTAATGTCTGTACAAATAATTTAAGCTATACCTTAATGCTTTAGAAAATCGCATTTAGCAATTCAGTGTGCTCTTAAATTAAATTAAATAGTAAGATCATTTTCACTGTCACAACAACACGTGGGATATCCTTTCGCCTATAAGACTCTGGTACTGAATTCTCCAACTAGTTTATGTTATTCTATTTACTTGAAAATCGGCAGATTTAATACCAGTAAACAAAAAAAAAAAATACTGCGAAAAAGTTGAAAACACAGCTCAAACAGTTTTTCAATATTCACAAGTAACTTTAATTGGCGAAGAAAACAAACATTCAAAAGTTTCCTTGCGAATTCACAGTTGCCACAGAAGCACTATAGTGACACTTTCTGATACTATGGTGGTAAATAAATTGTTGTTCTATCAAGTTGTTTGTTTTAAAATTGCCCGTGTTTGTCAATATATTTATTTTTTATTAGTAGGTGAATATACACCAATCAGGAAATCCATTATTAAGTCTTTAGATAGCACACTGGGGATTATTTCTACATTTTTCACACAAATCAGAGCAAACATATAATACAAGATATGCATTTTATAAGCAAAATTGTAAAACTGAGAGAGTAAATAATGTAAAAAAAATACAGAAAAGAGAGGTAGGGTTCAGAGGTAGCACATGGGTGATCTAAAAACGTTACTAGGCTTCGATAAAAGGCGGATTTATAAAATCTTCCGCCACAAAGTTTCTCGGTTGCCTTTGGAATATTAACATGACATTATTAAAAAAATTAAAATGTCGTTTTCACAAAAATATTCAGTGCAAGTGTCACTCAGTCCGGTATATTCAATCCCAGAAACACTTGACACCCAAAAAGTCGGCTTACACCACGTAGTTTGCAACTAACCTGCAGCTGAAAGGAAAAAATTGGCAATGACTGAAGTGGAAGGAAGTGGTTTTTAGATAATTTTTTGTGAATTATTTTGTTTAAATTTACGAGTAAATTAAAATAAAATTATAAGCATTATTATACAGGGTTACTACAAAAGAAATAGACAACTTCAACTGCCTGTAAAACGAAAACTATTAGAGATAGCAACGTAATTATTTTGGAGGTATATTGAGAAACTCTCAAAGTTTCGTTTGTTACTATTGGTAACGCTGTAGTGTTTTGTTTGTTGTTGCAGAAGCTGAAATGGCGGAAAATCCTGTGGAAAAGGCATATTGCGTGTTGGAATTTGCTAGAACACAATCTGCAACTGTTCTCCAACGACATTTTAGAACACGTTACCACAAAACGCCGCCGACTAGACAGTCAATCTACGACTGGTATAGAAAATTCGAGACAACGGGATGTTTGTGCAAAGGGAAGAGCTCGGGAAGACCAAGAGTTTCGGAAGAAAACGTTGAACGTGTTCGTTCTGTCTACATAAGAAGCCCACAGAAATCGACATCTAGGGCAAGCATGCAATTACAAATTCCACAGCAAACTGTATGGAAAATCTTGCGGAAGCGACTGCACATGATGCCTTACAGATTACAGATGTTGCAGTTTCTGAGTGAAGAAGATAAGGTCTTACGGCGTGACTTTTGCATCGAGATGTTGCGACATGATGAAGACGATGCTGGTTTTTGTGAGCGCATCATTTCATTTTTGTGGTAACGTGTTCTAAAATGTCGTTGGACAACAGTTGCTGATTACGTTCTAGCAAATTCCAACACGCAATATGCCTTTTCCACAGGATTTTCCGCCATTTCAACTTCTGCAACAACAAACAAAACACTAAAGCGTTACCAATAGTAACAAACGAAACTTTGAGAGTTTCTCAACATACCTCCAAAATAATTAGGTTGCTATCTCTAATAGTTTTTGTTTTACAGGCAGTTGAAGTTGTCTATTTTTTTTGTAGTAACCCTGTACTTTTAATTACATTATTTTCCATTGACAGTTATTTCGTTGACATCTGTTTTAGTTCCGATAAAGAGATTTTCAGTTATACCTACATATGTTCGTCATGCAAAGGAGATCTGAATTTTTATCTACCATAATTCATTTATGAAAACATTTGCTCACCGAATATGTAGTCGCAAACAGTCAAAATTTTGGCTATAGTCTGTCTGACACAAGAATATTCCTGATGTTAATACATTGCAGATATAAATAGTGACAAGCAAGAATCTTGGGCCGCTGATTGTTGCAGTAAAGTTGATGGATCTTTTTTTTTTTTTTGCGCTATCGCACAATAAGTGCTTCCAAAAGGTACAACTTTGTAAATGTTTTTTTAAACCTTCTCAGTATGAAGAATTTGTTTCGGGGAAGAAAACGTGCACAAATGTTTGTATTCATTTCTTTGGATCCTGCACATCAACATAGATGTGTGGTATGCTTTGGAATGCTGTAAGGAATAACACAATGATATAAATTAAACAGAGGTCAGTGCAGTTATACATAATTAACTTCTTATTGTTTTGTTTGATAATATGCATCTTGCTTTTGTATTACTAAAAAAACAGTAAGATTTATTCCTATAACATACTGCCATTCTTAGAACAAAGTTGGTCTCGAGGTGAATACTGATTCAGATGCTATTGTTTATCATGCAGAGTCGCTTCTGATATTAAGACTCCTTACTACGCATACCTAACAAACCCAGAACACTTGTAAGCAATTTAAAAGTAGTGTATCATCATAAAGGAGATTTGGCAACTATCCAAGAAAACATAACCATGGTAAATAAAATGGGGTTTTTATTTATGGACGCTCTTTATCTATTGTCGTTTTCAGCGTCCCATTCTATATTCGGCGTAAAAGACCACTTAGATTTGTTCAGAATCCCCTCTATCAGGCTTGAGGTTCTATTTATGACACGGAACCAACGGCTTTACTTCCCTCCCGAAGGAAGCCATGCGAAGGATTTTTACGCCCGAAAAAAAGCATCGTCCTCCGCCGGGTTTGAACTCGTGACCTTGGGTATATGAAGTTATCATGGTAACCATTACACCAGGAAGGGCGACTAACCGAGGTAAATCTTCAGAAATGGCGAAGGACAAATGATAACATTGTTTCGCGATACTCAAGATGGAAACCCCAAATGATAATCATTATGCTGCTGCAGAATATTAATTATATAAGATGTAATAAATTGCTGGCAATATCTTACTTGATTATTGTCAAGAAGTTAGCGCTGCTGCAATCAGTGTTGTAATACTCACGTGCTTACTGTAGCATCAAACACGTGGTGAGTTGTGTCCACTCCTGCTTTGTGTTTACATCGGGACCATTCTAGTCTGAGGAAGAGTATATCAAAAACCTTGATTGCATGTGTCATGCAATTGATAAATGCTTAAATACATCAACTCTATGTTTACCGTGGTACAAATGCTTTACAAAAAACGTTATTTTTGACGCATATTAATTATAGCGGAAAATCCAGCCTTACGCTTGTAGTTCGATATGCTTAGGATTTAGGATTTACAAAACTGTTTCAAATAATTTCCCGGCTCTTCACTTGTTCAGTGTATTTTTAGTAAGGGAATGTGCTTATTAATTTCCTTGTTCTCATTTGTATTTTCGAAAGATTGCAGAGTTGGAAAGTAATACAACCGCCCGTGTTCTTTCAAAAGTATGTTTGACTCAGTTGGTTATCCGCTGCCCTTCTATTCTTGAGGTCGCGGTTTCAAACCCGCCCCAGACCGATTTGCTTTTTTTTTTTTTTTTGAATGTTCTTAAGAGTGACAACCCTATGTCAGTAAATTTATTGGCATGTAATAACTCCTGCGGGATGAAATACCTACACACTGGAGGTGCTGATATGATCCTGGCATTTGAGAGCGTCTTTAACAGACAATACTTCCAATTGGAAAAGATTTTAATTGCGGAAAATATGTTTACTACATATAGAATGGTTTCTTTCTTACTCGTCAAGCTTATTTAGGAATTTGTTTATTGATTTGTTTATTTGTAGACGCCTCTCATTGCTTCTCAGATATTCTTATGGAATAAGGTGTTGTAATCATTTTTTCAATCACTCTTAAGAATATTCTTAATGAAGGATAAAAGAAGAAATTCAAAATATATTTTTTTTCATTCTCGTTCTTTTCACTCGTCTTTTGTGCTTCTATGGACTTTAATTGTGCATTTTATTTACTTTAACTCCGTTCCTTTTCTTCGAAGAATGTTCCTTCTTATCTCTTGTTTTCTATCCTCTTATACGAGGGCCGTTTTTTTTTTTTTTTTTCAAATTCCGATAGGCTATAAATAAAAGACAAGTTGATAGAAAACAATTATTTTATTACTAAAAGCTTTGTACACTTATGGTTACTTTTCAACATAATCACCGGAAAGATTGTGACATTTATTATACCTATGCACAACCTTTGCAATACCCGCTTCAAAAAATGTTACCGCCAATGATTTCAAATCAGCATTGACATTGTTTGAAGATCTTAGTTGGTTTGAAAGTACTGCCCACCTAGCCACGTCTAAATGTCAGGGTAAAGGTGAAAGTCACTGGGTGCCAGGTCGGGACTGTACGGCGGATGATCGAAAATGTCCCATTGAAATTGTTCAAGGAGCAGATGGGTTGTGCCAGCAGTGTGTGGATGAGTGTTGTCATGGATCAACACAATTCCTGAAGTCAGCATTTCTCTTCGTTTGTTTTGAACGGCTCAACGCAAACGTCGTAAAGTACGGAGATCTTCAAAATGACGTCAATGCTCATTTGAAATCATTGGCGGCATCATTTTTTGAAGCAGGTATTACAAAGCTAAATGTAAATGGCGTGTTATTTAGGGACGTTCTTTAACTACTGTGGTTCTCACCGTCCCATTCTAAATTGGGCGTGAAAGACCGCTTAATTTTGCTTAGAGGTCTCTCTATCAGGCTACAGCAAGGGACCAACGGCTTTACTTCCGTTCCGAAGGAAGCCATGCTAAGGAGTTTTACACCCGAAAAAATCTATCGTCCTCTGCCGGGTTTGAACCCGCGACCTTGGGTATATGAAGTCAGCATGGTAACCATTACACCACGGAGGACGGCTATTGCAACGCTTGTGCATAGGCACGACAAAAGTCTCAATCTTTTCGGTGATTATGTTGAAAAATAACCATAGGCGTACAAAACGTTAGTAATAAAATAATTGTTTTCTATGAACTTGTCTTTTATTTATACCTATCGGAGGTTGAAATAAAAAATGGCCCCTTATTTGTTTTAGGTAAATAATTAGTAAGACTTAATGTTTTGGCACGAGATATATGATCTATTGCTAGGTGAGAACTCAAGAATAGACACGTTAGGTTGTAGGAAGCAACTGCCTCCAAGTCATTAAAGAAAATAAGTACGTCTCCAAGAAACTCAGGAAGGAGCAAGTCCAAGGCTCAATTCCTGGGAAGCCAATTCTTGAAGGTGTGTAAGCTATTTATGAAAACTTAGCAAACGAAATTAATACTTAGGATTGAGCAGTCAAAGAGAACGAACAGTGTGTCGATGCTAATATGACGTAATATGTATGAGTAATATGGGAGCTGTGGGACATATGAATTAGAGAGCCCGAACTCGAAAATTTGTTTACCGTCTGTCGCGTTTAGCTACCCTCTTCCGCTTCTTGCACATTAACTTAATTCTTGCAGTGTGATCGTTTTGCAGCGCTAGGGTAATCACCCGTTTAGCGGTGATTGGTAAAATGATTCCCCGCACAGCAATTTACCAAGTCACTGCAACTTAAACTCTTTACTTTACGACAGAGATAAATTTTGCCCACAACGTATCGTTTTTAGTACTCTCCTAGCGCAGGTTTAATACGCCGTAGTTATATTTCCTCGCTTATGTTCGTGATTACCATGCTAGCTTCATATACCCAAAGTCGCGGGTTCAAAGGCAATGGATTTTTTCGGGCGTAAAGAACTTTAGCATGGCTTCTCTCGGAAGGGAGGTGAAGCCATTGGCCCCGTGTCTTATACTTATGGCACATAAAAGAACCTCAGGCCTAACTGAGAGGCCTCTGAACAAAATGAAGTGGTCTTTCAAGCCCGATATAGAATGGGAGGCTGAGAACCACGGCAGCTCAAGAGCCTCCATAAATAAAATTTCATTTAATTTCTCCCAAGATCAGGAACGGCTTATATATTCATGTTAAAACAATCGGCAACTTGTTCCAAACAGATCAGTTATTGATAGTTAGAGACTGAAGTTCACTGCAAGTTTACCTGTAGACGCAAGCAACACGTGCTCTCCGAACCGGATTTTGAACAGAAAAAACAAAACACAGGAGGATAGAGTGGTAGCCTCACCAGTCATGAATGACATTGAGTGTACCGACACACCCCTGTGTCCTCAATCTCCATGTCGCTGTTAACTTACAGATTCTCAAACGTTACAGAGTCTTACTCTTCATTAAATATTACACAAGTGTTAGCTGAAGTTGTCGATTCTCGCTATACCCACGTAAACCTCGAGGAAGGAAAGCTTCTCAGCGTACCACTGGAGCAGAACGATAATGATCTTATGGATGTTAGGTAGAAAGCACATAGAAAATGCAATTAATTCACTTTTGCAACATGCTTTGAATACTTAAATGTAATGTTAAAGCATTCACTTTCTTTTTCTTTCGCTCGCACTCTTTTCTCCTTTAATGTTTTAAACATTAGACTTGGAAGTGCATACCGTAGTAGGTATACCACGCCACGCCGTTTCATATGGCAATAATGAGTCAACCAAGTACGCGTACACTAGCACCGATGAGAGGAACATTGTTATAATTAAAATCTACGCACAAATGACAAAGTATAGTATACAAATAAGACAAATAAATTATAACGATATTTCGCCACACAACCATGTTACATATGCTACCTGCAGACATATAAATATAGTAAAAGCAGCATTAACTTTCTTCGTCGTAATCGGCTTGCCATCTCCGTATTTATGACTGACACCCTCCTAGGACTTGCAAGCGGATGCCTAGGGATCAGAAGCGAGCCAACGGCAAGTAACCACAGAATGGAGATCCATGAACGAGTGGTCGGCCCGTCGCCAGACATGGGCGTGGGGAAGTGGAAGATATGAAATGGAAGCGAAATGGACAGTAGAAAAGTTGATGGAGCAATTGGTGGAATGAATGGCGGCGTAAACTGGAGGTTCCAGAGGAAAACCGCCCAGACGTCGCTTCGTCACCACAAATCCCTCATGCGGGCGCTTGGGACGGAACCTGGATCGCCTAGGTGGGAGGCAAACAGTCTAACCACTCGTCCACGCCACTGCAAATATTAACTTATAATCCAAAAATAACAATGCCATATCCACTGCTAAAAATGATGCCCATTTAGCATATAGAAGAATAAAAGTATTGAAGAATTACTGCATTTTACGTTCTCTACAATGTACACTTGCGGCTATAAAAAGTGGCGTATTTCCCTAGATTGTAGTAGTGGTTTTCTTTCTTCAGTTAACCAAATTTTGATCCTCCCAGCGAACATCATTCTCTTTGTGATTTTTATTTTTTATAGTGTTTAAACCCCGCTTTTATTTCGGCATTCCAGAGGAAGGGGTGAAGGATTATTTGCAAGTGTCAATAAACTGACATCAACTACAACTAACATATATGACAGCTTGTGTCTGCGACATCAAGGCAAAGGTTAAGTTTATTGCCAATATCGAACAGGAATGTCCAATCCGACATTTAGAATACGGTAGTGTAGCATGAAAATAAAAGGGATAGGCTTTAATACTATGTTTCAGCAGTTCGACATATTTTATGGGATATAAACCCTGCCAGTACAGTGATTAGGGTTACTCTCAGGAAAAGGGGTAGTCATGTTTTTGCGGGTGGGCGAGATTGGGTCAGTACCAACGTAAACAGCTCCGTTCTATTATGTTAGAGTGTAGAAGTTAGAGAGAGAAATTATTGTATTTCATCCAAAAACGCGACAACGCTTTTTCATTGAAATAATATGCTATGAGGTCCTTTGAATGAAGCAAAATTCTGTTTAGAAAACGGTCTGCGCATGCGCGCTTGAATGTGTGAACAACGTAATATCAGATTTAACTTGGAATTTAAGATCCATAGCTTACAAATTTGCGACACGAAGATTTTTAACAGAATCCCCTCGTAACTGCCATATATTAGTGAATCAGCTGCCCCTACATTTCCAGTTGTATACAATCCGGATTTTATACCCCAAAATGATGACATAGGCCCATAAGCTAGGGACTGCCCAGATTGTTGAACATGGATGTCTTTGGTTACACTCTCGTCGATGATATAGCATCGACTTTTAATATACTCGCAATTAGACGGCTGATGTTTTTACAACTGAAAATATACTCTGGGACCAGCGAATATTACATGTTAAACAGAAAGTTTGATCTCTCAATTATGTAGCTCAGTAGTAATGAGCGCACCATTCGTATGTAATCTGTCTGCTGTAAAAGTGGTTCGACTTTCCTGAACATACTCACTGTTTTACTTTGTAATATTCACAAATAACTTTAGTTAAACAATATTATGTTTAAAACTGTTGTTATAAATGTACTTGGTAAATGTTTTATTCCCGGTTTATGTTATTGTGTGTTCGGTGTTTATTGATTATCTACAGGCGGCTAATTTTTTAAACATAGCTAGAGGTGCAATTGTAATAAGAATTATTTATACACATCGGAGTAAGAAAACAAGATTTTAAAAAATGTCTCGTGTTAGTATGTTTTTGGCCCTGAAATGATCCTTGTTCAGGGCTTTTTTAACGAAGAAGGTGCTCAAACTGGAGATCTTCATTAATTCATGTATGGGTACGCTGTTGAATGCAACCCCTGACTCGGTGTAGTATGGCGGGTGTAACGGATCTAGATGCCACTGAAGATTTTCTGAACTATCCATTTCCACTGCATAAACCCATTCCTATAAATTACCCCGGAGGAAAAGTTCTACGGGTGTCAGATCAGGTGATTTTGGCAGATCAAGAAGCTGGTCATTGTCTTCCTATCCAACGGCCAGGATGTTCAGCATTTAAATGATTGCTGACGATGATTGACCTATGCGGAGAGGACATATCGCCTTTCGCACTTACACATTCTTTAGTCATAAAGGGAACTCATTACAGAGAAATTCAAGCTAGCGTACTCCTCTTAGATGCCTCTCGAAGAGTAATGGTTCAACAAGGTGGTCACTTAAGATTCCACACAAGACATCAATCCCCAATGCTCTTGGAATGTTGTCACCCTTACCAAATGAGAATTATCAACTTCCAGTTGTGCATATTGTGGCGTGTCGCCTTCCATGGTGTATTGTTTAGCATGTTAGCCTCACGTACCCAAGTTTACGGGCCCAAACCCGGCGGAGGATGATGAATTTTTTCCGACGTAAAAATCCTTAGCATTGCTTCCTTCGGAAGGGAATTAAAGCTGTTGGTCTCGTGTCGTAGATTTACGGCATGTACAAGACCCTCAAGCCTGATAAAGAAGCTTCTGGGCAAAATTAATCGGTATTTCACGCCCAACTTAGAATGGGACAATGATGGCCGCAGTAGTTAAAGAGCATCCACAAATAAAAGTTCACTTCATTTCATATAGTGGTGATTCACGGTTACATTGTTGTGGAATCTTGATTCGTCAGAAAATAGAATTCTGGATGCGAATCCCATATTACTTACTATTCGCTATAGCAACCACTCACGAAAGGTCATTCGGGCTTGGAAACCTCTCCCGTGAAGTGCTTGGTGTAGCTGCAAATGATACGGATGAAACTTGTAATTAGCATCCAATATTTGCAATACAGAAGCCTGGGTAATGTTCACTTTTTCAGCATCTACCCGTGTACTAGTGTTACTCTGGATGGCTTTCAAAACTTCTTCTACATTAATACCGGATTTTGCTGGTGCGTGTCTAACAGGAGGCATTTTTGTAAGTGGCGCAGTTGTACGCAGACACCACTTAGCAACTTTCCGGAAGGTTTTTGCCGTTGATTGTTGTCTCTTAGAATATTTCTTAGATGCTTAGATGCTTTTGCATTGACTATTGCTTCTCCGTTTATCAAGGGCACATCAACGTATTCGTCTGTCGAATACATAGTACAAACTCTCGTGCGATAGCATACGCGTAAAGAATCAGGCTAACAGCATTCATAATAACTCTTCATAGGTATAATGCCATTCTAAATGGGACAGAAGTCATTATACTTATTCGATTTCATAATGCAGAAAAACAAATCTATTTAAATTATAATACTCTAAAGACTCAGAGACTTTAAAAGTAAATTACTGTGAATTCATTTCTAGGTTTTGTTGATAGTTAAAAAAATTGCACAATGCCACAACGCGAGTCCGTGTCCTGTGATTAGCGCACAGTGATAATTACATTCAGCCATTTAGAGGCTTGACTGAAAGCAGACTCCAAGTTTAACCGTAGAACTTGTATATCTGGCGCCATGCCGTTGCCACTTCGCGAATTTTCGTCCGTGTTTTAGCCTCTTATTACAGCTTTAATCCTTTGCAGAACGTTGTAATATTACTACTTAAATGGAAAATGCTATTATGCAAGTTGTTTGAGACGTAAAAGACGTACTTTACGCCAAAACTTAAATAAATCCTTACTTAATACCATGTTCGTCATGATGTATAGGTGCATGGTGAATGTAGGCGTGCCTGTAATTTGTTGCAGCCAATCCCAGCTCTAATTACAAAATTCCGCTTTTTTATTTTTAGCTGATATTGTTAGTGTACTCAAGTGATAGGTCCATTTTATCACAGGCACTTATTGAATTGCGTTGCTATGTATACTGTAATCTAAAAGTTTGTAAATCGGCTAAAAGCCCCGGGATTCGTGCTCAGTAAACGAGACGTATGTTTTTGAGCTGTGCTTTAGTGTGGAATGGTTGGTATCCCTTAAGTCGGTGCTACTCGGAATGTTTTGAATTCGTGTATTTACGAACATTACGCGATATGTGTTACTAAGCCTAAAATGAATTTGAGGCCCAAAGGCAACTTGGCGTGAGGCCTATCTTGTAAAAAAAGGAAGGAGCTGTTGAATCACTTGGTATATGGTACATTATTCGAAATGTTTTATTTTTTGAACATTGACTTTAAAGATTTTGACTAAAATACCATATATTAGAGAGATTTGTATGGAACATAAGGGGCGCCTCGTAGCCAATTGTTTAACTCCACTCCTATCGTCAAGCCCCGGGGATCGCATGTGCGATTTACGATGGAGTAAGACCCGTCTTGGCGGGTATTCTCTGGTTTCTCTCCCCCGTTCATTCTACCAATTGTTCAGCATAACCTTTCCTATTTTGCATTTTTCCTTTATTTCATATCATCTGTGTCCTCACCCGCATAATTCTCTGGGTGCGTCATTTGGTTAGGGGCTGGCCTTCTGTTCCCAAGGTCCCGGGTTAAAAACCATTGTTTAAAAGTGACAGCCAGGTGAGCAGATTTACTGTTATGTAAAATAACTGCGGATGAATATATGGCGGTGCTGATATGATCCTGGCAATAAAGAATGTCGTTAACTGACAAAAATGGAATATTTATTTTTCTCACTCATGCCTGGCTACGTACCCATTCCTCTAACCGGGTTCCTTAAGCTATGCTTAAAAAGTCCACAGATTTCTGACACACGTGTAAGTACTAGGGGATGTAAGTCGCCCATAGGTGAGATTAACTCGACTATGTCAAGTACATATAGGGTAGATAAGAAGTATATTTGGAATTTTATCACAATATCGTGTGAAGACCTCTTCATTTAGAATGAAATTTGCATAAGCTTACATAGCTAATAACTGTCAGGCGGTGAACGAAAACGCACTAGAAAAAGTTTATTTCAAGGGGCTTTTACATGGCATTATCCACTTCCGAGGTATACGTTACTAATGGTTCCAATTTTCAATACTTTCTCATTCTTTTAATATCCTGTCAACTTTTAGTTGCTTTCTCGCAATATTCGGGAAAGAGGATGCAGTTCTAAGGCCAGCGCAGAGCAGCCAGCTCAAAAACGTTTGACTATCGCTATTTTTCTTTTCTTTTTTTTTTTTTTTTTTTGTATCTGTAGCGAAACATGTAAGGTAACTGTTTCTGAAAAGGTTTGTCTCGGTGAATAAGAAGTACGTAGGAAAATAAGCTTTAATATGTACAAATACTAAATAACCGGTCCTGTGAATGTATATCACCAGAATGTTATTACTTTCCATACTACGTACAGAAAGGAGGCATAAGAAGTATTACATTTCAAATAAAATTTTAAAATAGATAGTTCCGTATAAGTACACTATTTGATGTCCCAGAATAAAAAAAATGTATCTGTAGGAGAGGCCCATGTGTTTGTGTTCCTGTCTGTGTCCATCCACAGTATAACTCAAAACCGAAAAGTTGGATAAATATAAAATTTGGTATTTATTATAAGTCAGTATCTTCCAAAATGAGGCACGTGGGTTTTAAGTTAAATTTTGTTTCATACAATTTATTATTACTACATAACAAAAGTTTATTGCTATTGAGTGGTTGAATGCTTGGAATAAAATTACCATAAGTAAACGTTGGGGGCGGCACCGTGACTGAGTGGTTAGACCGCTCGTCAGGGTTCGATTCCCAAGCGACCATATGTGGGATTGGTGGTGGACGAATCGGCGTCTGGGTGGATTTTCTCCGGTACTCCAGTTTCCCCTGCCATTCACTCCAACAATTGCTCCAGCATGACATTTCCTATCATTCATTTCGCTTGCATTTCATATCATCCACGTCCTCATGCTCATGCCTGGCTACGGGTCGGCCACTTGTTTCAGGTTCTCTTTTCTGTGTTTTCGTGCCATTGGCTCCCCGTCAGGCTTCTGAGCCCTAGGCATCCGCTTATAAGCCCTAGGGGGATGTCAGTTTTAACTATGGGGAGGATAAGCCAACTATGAAAAGTAAACGCTGAATTTTTAGACTTTGTTATACACACCACCAAAATGTGTTAAACCCCAGTATCAGTGTACAATAGTATTTGAAGTATTAATGCCAAGTTTCATTGGATTAGCTTAAAAGCTTTGGAAGTTACAACTAAAGGCTTGTAACCATACTAAGTGAATCCACTGCCCCGTATTTGAGTATGCGCATGTCCCTTTGTGAACTAAAACAGTTGCTTATCCCAACGGGGTTGTTGCAGGTTAAAACGAACAGTGGAGAACTGGCCAGAACGACCATTTTATGCCTCTGTGTAAGTACTACCAAAAAAGCGGGATAAAACGAAGATCGCTCACCCAGTTCCTCACTGACTGGTTTAACTTTAAATTGTTCCATTGAGTTTAGCAATTCTTTTAACGTACGAAGGGACATTTGCCCACATCAAATACGGGGCAGTTGGGCTACCTGGTATAGAGGGTGATTCAAAAACTCTTACATTTGGAGATGGATTACTTACATCGAAACAAGAACAGATTTTCATATAAACATATGCTCTAAAGTTTATGTTCAACGGCTTTCTGAGTCCAATCCAACAACTTCACTTATCTATGCATTTATTTGTAGAAGTCTCTGATCCATTGTGCCATGAGGAGTAGGCCTTGTATTTCATGGTTGCTTGTACATTTTTGTCATTTGTTTAATACATTCTCCCAGTACGCCTTACAGGTGGTGTCTATAGGGACTTTATTCAGAACACACTCCCAGATTTACTAAATGTTCCACTGAAAATAAAAATAAGCATGTGGTTTATGCATGATGAGGCTCAATCATACTCTAATCTCATTGCTCGAGGTGCACTGGCTGATATCTACCACGACAGATTGTAGAGGAGGAGTATTCTCATAGCCTGAATGTTTCCTCGACTTCAATACTTGGTATTTTTATTTTTTGGGGGCACCTTAAATAATTAGTTTATGCAGCAGATATCCTGGATGAATAACTCCTAATCCCCGTGTTATGGAAGCCTGCAAAACCATACAGAAACATCAGGGAGTATTTGACGGTCACTGCTTCGACAAGTGCAGGCGTGTTTGGACGCAAGAGGAAGGCACTTAGAGCATTTGCTATGAGCGATGTTTGTGTTGAACGCCTCCTAATAAACTAACAATATCAAACATAATGTAATGTGTACCTCAAATTCTTTAATCAATAGCATTTTGAACCTCAATAAAACCAAAACTTCAAGACATAGGATTACATACACATGTTTTCTCGTATTGATTTAAGGAACAAGTCCCCAATCTTTGTAAACGTAGTTTTGAATCATTCTGTACCTTTACCTACGTCCTTCCTCTCTCAAGTCCGACGATACACTCAGCTATTGTATTAGCTGAAACTGACAGCAAGATACATAAGATATTATTTCCAAAAAGGTTATTGCTGCTCCCGACTTATCAAAGTGACAACCAGTTTTGCAGGAGTAAACTTTCGGTTCAAACAGAAACAAGAGGAGAAATGGTAAACGACTTGAACGCTGATGTTCAAGATTTTGCCCACACACAAATAAAGTTATACGTGTAATGTCTGTCCAGTCTCTGATGTATTTTAACTTTTATTCTTCTTCTTCTTGAGTTGGCTTTTTATAACTGTTGACACATACGCTTAAGTGTACTGTGTCCTTTTTTGGTTGGGTTCTCAGCTTAAATGTGGCAGCTGAATAATAGTAATAATAAAAGGGATATTTTTTTTGGCGTCGGTTTTCTCTCCCCGTATGCAGAACTGCCAACCCCTAGGACTTATAAAGGGGTGCCTAGGGATCAGAAGTCTGTTGGGAAGCCTACGCCATGTGACCACAGTATGAACAACCTGGAAAAAGTAGTCGGCACTTTCCCAGGCATGGAAGGAGCTTTTGGTGGAATGAGCTGTGGGGGAATACT
Organism: Hymenopus coronatus; assembly: GCA_030762935.1. Classification (NCBI taxonomy): domain Eukaryota; kingdom Metazoa; phylum Arthropoda; class Insecta; order Mantodea; family Hymenopodidae; genus Hymenopus; species Hymenopus coronatus. The sequence continues at coordinate 35,156,363 of CM060900.1, read as the reverse complement.
GACCTTTAGAAAACCTGTACAGACGCCGTTTCGTCCAACAAGAATCCCACATGCGGAAGCTAGTGATCGAACTCAGGACGACTAGGCGGGAGGAGAGCGGTCTAACCACTCCGCTACCCGCCGTCATATAATAGTGATAAAAATAATAATAATAACAATAGTAATAATGTAGTTTTACTAGCAAAATATATTGCAATTGATTAACATTAATAATAATAAAAATAATACTAAAAATAATAAAAATAATACTAATAATAATACTAATAATGATGATACTACTACTACTACTACTACTACTAATAATAATAATAATAATACTAATAGTACTACTACTACTAATAATAATAATAATTATAATAATACTAATAACACTAATAATAATACTAACATTAATAATAATAACCCTAATAATAATACTAACACTAATAATAATAATACTAATACTAATATTAATACTAATACCAATAATAATACTAATACTGATACTAATACTAGTACTAATTACTAATACTAATTCTAATAATGGTGGTAATAATAAAAATAATAATAATGGTAATAATAATGATAATGATGATGAGGATATAATGATGATGAGGATAATAATGATGATAATGATGATGAGGATAGTAATGAGGATAATAATGATGATGATAATATTGATGATGAGGATAATAATGATGATAAGGATAATAATGCTGATGATGATGATAATAATTATAATAATAACAGTAATAATAATAGTAATAATAACAGTAATAATAATAGTAATAATAACAGTAATAATAACAGTAATATTAATAGTAATAATAACAGTTATAGTAATAACAGTAATAATAACAGTTATAGTAATAATAACAGTAATAATAATAATAATAATAATAATATTAATAATAATAATAATAATAATAATAATAACAGTTATAATAATATTAATAATAATAACAGTAATAATAACAATAATAGTAAAAGTAATAATAAAAATAATAATAATAATCATAATAATAACGATGATAATAATAATAACAATAATAAAATTAACAATAATAATAACAATAATAATAATACTAATAATAATAACAGTAATAATAATAGTAATAACAGCAATAATAATAATAGTAATAATAATAATAACAGTAATAATAATAACCACAGTAATAGTAATAATAATAATAATAATAATAATAAAAATAATAATAATAATAATAATAATAATAATAATAATAATAATAATAATAACAGTGATAATAATAATAATAATAATAATAATAATCATCATCATCATAATAATAAAAAACGGTAGTAATTATAATAATAATAATAATAATAATAATAATAAAACGGTACTATTAATAGTAATAACAATAATAATTACCGCAATAATAATAACAATAATAATAACGAATACTAATTAATAATAATAATAATAATGAATACTAATTAATAATAATAATTAATACCAATTAATAATAATTTATAATAATAATAATAATTAATAATAATTAACAATAATTAATAATAACAGTAATAATAATAACAACAGTATTAATAATAACAGTAATAATAATAGTAATAACAGCAATAATAGTAATAATAATAGTAGTAGTAATAATAACAGTAATAAACACTAGTTAATAATAATAATTAATAATAATATCAGTAATAATAATAATAATAATTATAATAATAACAGTAATAATAATAATAAAAATAATAATAACAATAAAGAAATAACAATAATAATAACAATAATAATAACAGTTATATAATAACAGTAATAATAATAACAGTAATAATGATAACAATAATAATGATAACAGTAATAATGTTAACAGTAATAATGATAACAGTAATAATAATAACAGTAATAATAATAATAATAGCAATAACAGTAATAATAATAACAGTAATAATAACAATAATAGTAATAATAATAACAGTAATAATAACAATAATAGTGTTAACAGTAATAATGATAACAGTAATAATAATAATAATAATAACAGTAACAATAACAATAATAATGTTAACAGTAATAATGATAGCAGTAATAATAATAACAGTAATAATAATAATAACAGTAATAATAATAATAATAATAATAACAGTAATAATAATAACAATAACAGTAATAATAATAACAATAACAGTAATAATAATGATAACAGTAATAATAACAGTTATAATAATAACAATAACAGTAATAATAATAGCAGTAATAATAACAATAATAATGTTAACAGCAATAATGATAACAGTAATAATAATAACAGTAATAATAATAACAGTAATAATAACAGTAATAATAATAACAATAACAGTAATAATAATAACAGTAATAATAATAACAGTAATAATGATAACAGTAATAATGATAACAGTAATAATAATAACAATAACAGTAGTAATAATAATAACAGTAATAATAACAATAACAGTAATAATAACAGTAATAATAATAACAATAACAGTAATAATAATAACAGTAATAATAATAACAATAACAGTAGTAATAATAACAGTAATAATAACAATAACAGTAATAACAATAACAGTAATAATAATAACAATAACAGTAGTAATAACAATAACAGTAATAATAGTAACAGAAATAATGATAACAATACTAATGATAACAGTAATAATGATAACATTAATAACAATAACAGTAATAATAATAACAGTAATAATAATAACAATAACAGTAGTAATAATAATAACAGTAATAATAATAACAGTAATAATAACAGTAATAATAATAACAGTAATAATAACAATAACTGTAATAATAATAACAGTAATAATAATAACAATAACAGTAGTAGTAATAATAATAACAGTAATAATAACAATAACAGTAATAACAATAACAGTAATAATAATAACAATAACAGTAGTAATAATAATAAGAGTAATAATAGTAACAGAAATAATGATAACAACAATAATGATAACAGTAATAATAGTAACAGAAATAGTGATAACAATAATAATGATAACAGTAATAATAACAGTAATAATAATAACAATAACAGTAATAATAATAATAAAACAGTAGTAGTAGTAATAATAATAATAATAATAATAATAATAATATCAGAATAATTATAAAACAGTAATAATAGTAATAACAATAATAATAACAGTAATAATAATAACAATAATAATTAATAATAGTTAATAATAATTAATAATAGTTAATAATAATTAATACTAATTAATAATAATAATAATTAATAATAACAGTAATAATAACAGTAATAATAATTACAGTAATAATAATTACAGTAATAATAATAGTAATAATAAAAATAATCAAAGAAATAACAATAATAATAACAATAAAAGAAATAATAATAATAACAACAACAATAATAATAATAATAATAACAGCAATGATGATAAAGCTGATAATGGTAACTTAGCGGCACATTGTCTATCCCCTTATTTGTTATGAAACTAAATGGCTGATATATAACTTTCATGTGTTTCCATGTTAATATGAGTATTTTGGGACTCGTGCATTTCACATAATGCAAATCTCAGTTTTGATTTCAATTCGTTTGGTTGATTCTATGTAATTAACCTCTAAATCGCTGAAAGAGAAATAAATGAGGGTATTTGGATGAGGATTAAGCTGATTAACAGGACTCAAGTGTACAACACAAGTAATCATTACGTGTGAGTGTTGTGCGGATTTTCCATGTTAGCCAAGCTTAAAAACCAGTAGAATTATCATCTAATCCAGGAAATTCAGCTGTTTAGTTATGTAACCTGGTGGATATCTATATTCAGAATCACAATCCACTAATATATCATTTGTATTAGAGTTTCTCAGTATCAACATATTCGGAGAGCATTTTTACATTCTCTAGTCTATACATGGTAGAGAAGGTATTGTATACCATTCAAAAATTCAATAACGAGGTTTCACTGGAAATGCTTGCTTTAGGGTTCTCTGAGACAAAAGAAGGTTTTTATATTTTTAGAAAGAGGTCGTTTGGGTGTGTGACTGTATGTGTGGGTCATAACCAAGAAACTAAAAGGCGATTAAATACCAAAATTCGTATTTCAGTTCAGCATCTTACAAGAATGGGATACAAACTAATTCTTATTGTAACATTTTTCGAAAATGTTGATTTTCTCAAAAATATTTTGAAACCGTTTTTATCAATCACAAAAGCATGATATTAACTATACTAATAATCGAAGATAATAATTGATATAAATCAATTAATGCCATTAAATAATAATATTGAAGTGAACCATAGTGTTATAGAGGAAGAGGGAGAAGTAAGAGTATATATATTTCAGCGAGTCGAAAATCGCAGTGGAACGAAAAGGTGGAACTGCTTCTCGCTGAGCAGTAAACAAGAAATTTTGGAAAGGGCAAATTATGGAAAACAAAACAATTTTCACGCCTCGCCGGGTGCACGTGTGATCCACCGTTATTAACAAGTCTTACATGCCTTAGTTTTGCTTGACATGTCCCGGGCAGTTCTCGGCAGGACAGTGCTGATTTAAGGTAGGAAGTTCTCGCTTACAATATAGTGCAGTTTAAAACACATGTTTCTCCACTCTGTGGGAACAAATTTGTAAATGGAACTAGTAATTTTATGTTCCCGGAGATTCACCCAGAAAAGTAGACTTTAAAAGTCTGGCATCGGACTGCCGGTTTCGATAAGTGATCAAAATAAACATCGATTCTGGAAATTGTAAGTGTTCACAGTGTATTTGGAAACCCAGATCCCAAAATGCACTTTCGGCTTACGTGAACGGGATGTGCACCGTGCCCTGAGAAGTACGATTTTCAAGATCTCATGCTCCAGAGACCTGCAGGGGGATGAAAGTGGGGTGCAGGTAAACGAAAGTAGGCATCATTTGTTCCCCAGACTCACTCATCCCGATTCCGACCAGGTAGGCTCAACCTCTAACGATTTTGATTAAAATGCCATAGGTTTAAGATATTATGACAATTTAAAAGTATAGATATCTTAATTTTCTGGGAATAGCATCTGAAGTCGTTTTCATTCCAGAGCACTTTTGCATAACTGGTAAACCGTAAGAGATAGACTGCAATAAAAGTTCAGATCTTATTGAAACATAGAATTTGTCACATATGTTTTTTGTGGATTTAGCTATTTCCTAGATATTTCTGTTTACTGGTTTCGGTTTAAGATACTTTTCTCAAATGGAAAGTCGTGATTCGTTTCATATCTCTTTTTTTTTTTTTTTACCTATGACAATATAAAGAGACCTGCAGAGCGACAACTTTTAAACGATTTGACTATTACTTCAATCCATTGTATTCCCTTCAACTTACAAGGAAATATGTACTTAAACCATTTCTGGTAATTTTTATCTTGATTACCATGAAGAAGATTTTTTAGGAATATTTTGTTTTCAAATATGAAGAAAAAGTTATGTGAATGTAACACATAGAATTTTTAAGATTGGCTTTTAGTAATATTATTGCAGTATAAAGCACGTATGCATTTAAGGAGTGAACAGAACAGAGAGTCCGTTTAAAAGTTGCAGTATTTGGAGAGGAGGTTGTATTTATCGAAGCACGGAAGAATTACCAGAAATACGGGACCTGGGGGCATTAAATGACCCAAGGCAGAACAGTAGATAAACGCTGTTCATTAGAACTAGTGGATGGGTAAATTATCGCAGACCTGCACTTTCATAATAGAAGTACCCACAAATTTATTGAAGTTCGGATCATTAATGACTGCATCATGGCGGAATATGTTTTTTTTTTTTCCGTCAGATTGTTATAAATTTGAACATTGTTTTCGTCACATAAGTAGAAGCAAAGTGTAAAGGCTAGAAAACTGAGAGGGACATCTCGAGTAAAAGGTGTGCCCTTAAGCAGCTTTTGTGTGGTTAACACACCCACGGGGATGAAATGAGGCGACAGAACCATAGGAGGCTACAGGCCACCAAAGACGACGCGTGGAAGTTACTAGCATTTCCAAGTCCAACGATCCATCCCACTGCTGGGCATGCAAGTGACCTGTCGACCTGGCAGCCATGTAATGCTTACAGGGATTACTCTTTCCATTGAGAATGCACCCGCGCCATCTACCCACATTACTGTACATTACAGATCTGGGAGTACACCTAAAATATGAGTGAGAGAAAGAGACAGAGAGAGAGAGAGAGAGAGAGAGAATCAGAATCAAGGGTAAATGTGGAAAGGAAATCATAGTAAATACGGAACCACCACACCATTCGCCTAGAAAACCCAGGAATATCGAGAAAAGAGCCACGTGTCAGAGAGAGATCACCGGGGACCTCCCGAATGCGAGTGGCACACTCTTTGCGGAGTCACCTCGTTTGGTATCACGTTAAATAACAGAAAAAGAAAAATATGACACTATTATAAAACTATAGTAGTTTCTGTAAAGGTGGTCTTTAAGCTCAATATTGATATAGTTGGTTCTTTTTCTAACCCAGAGCATTAAGATAAACATAGCATTTTAAATTATATGCATAACATGACGCAGCGGCCCGATATTATCTTCTGATTGATCCGCTGCCCGGTTGAAGATATAAGAGGAGATAAGTTGACGGAGTAGCACTATCACCGATATGAACACCCAGAGCACTATCGAGCGATATTCGCATTCTTCTGGAAGCTTATAAGCTTATTCTTTCCCCCTCCCGCGTACATTCTAAAAGTTTTATCGAAAGGTAGAGTAGCCATACACAGGCTGTTAGGTGTATAGTTGTAGACATGTGTATTGGTAACTTAGGACACTTTAATAAATGAGTATATCAATATTTGCTACATTTACACAATAATTTTACTTATTAAGAATAGTATGTTTTTAGGTTGGTTAGTACCTTCAAGTAGATTCAGCACACGTAAGCCACAGGTGTTTATTTTCCACGAGAGTGCGGGGCGGAAGTTATAACGTTGTGTGGGTAGGTCCTGTGGTAACGAATATTATATTGAAAATGGGTCTGAGTGCTTTAAGTCTAATTGCCCTACACTTCCTGGGCCAGCAGGCCATGTATTGAATGTGAAAACCTGGAAGCAAAACGGTTGGTTGGCAGGAGTTGTTCATTTAGCACCGCAGTTAAGACCATGCAAAAAACCACTGATGGTAAATTATGTATTTGGTTTGTGAAGACGCTGTTAAAAACAACTCATACCGAAGTGGACAAACAGTAATCTAGGTACAATTTATCAAAATATCTGTATCTCTACTCCTAATATCTTGTATTATAAGCGAGCGTGCTGGCAAATTGGATAGTCAGTGAGTGAATTAGTGAGTGCTTTGCTGATACGATATAAAAGATCTGGTATATAGTGCGTTTTAAACTTTACCTGGACAAGTTGAGAATGGAACTTGGAACGGAACTTCTCGCTACCTCATTCTAAGCGGGGAGGCATGGAAACGGTCGGGTGCAGCTATCTGTTGCTACTTAGTCCCAGACAGCGAAACGTGTGGTGACCAGATTAAGATAAATTGTTCTTCATTGATGAGAAATATGGACATGTTTATGATGTGTTGACGCCTGAATATTTTCTTAGCTTTCGTATTGTTCCAAGCTGGTGCTGGAAGGCGAGGTAAACCTCAGCAGTCTGTTGCAAGGGAAATAGCCTATTTGGTGCAGGCTGCGCACCAGTTCTTTACGAATGATATTTTTAAATGAGAGATAAGATGCGAGTCACTTACTCACCTTTACTGTGAATTCTCGAAACGTAATCATAAAGAAGCAGAGCTGTATGTTATTGTAACATAAACTAGTTGCTTGCCTGTTTATCAAGGGTAGGCTTGCCCACTGTATCCTCACTAAAGGTCATTCATCTAGAAGGAAAGAACAGCAGTTTGTACATAAGTTCTTCGCTGATGAATGAAGGCGTCGAAATCTGCAAACCCAATAATATCCGCTACACAGGCAATGAAAGAACTGCCGCAACCACCGCTGTATCTCGCACTTTGAACTCCAAGAAGTTCCTAATGAACAGTATATCTACCATTTGTCCCAAATGTCACGTATTTTATGTGTGCAGGTATCCCTTGGTGCGTTAAAAAGTTGCATAGCGCAACGGGGCTACTTCCAGTTAAAACCCGCCAATGGAGTACTGGCGAGAGTGACCTTCGTATTACACGTCTTACAATCAGCGGAGACTGTGAACGGGGCGCGTTCATTGTGAGGGGTTAAATGAAGGTAGCTCCACCAGCGGCTTTGAACTTGAAATAGCCCCGTTGTATCCTGCAACTCTTTTAACAAAACAAGGAATATGTGCACGAGCCAAGTACGAAGTAGTTGGGCTAATTGGTTTAATGCCACCATCTACCAATAGTGTGAAAGGATTGTAGGGAGAATTTTAAGTAAGGGACTCCAAGGTAATAAATGTGATTTTCTAAAATATTAGAAATACAGATTTCACTTTTTTGTAAAGTATCACTAGAGATTAAAGTAGTGTCTAAACAAAATGTTAGTTTAACATATAAATTTTTTTTTTTTTTTTTTTTTTTTGATATTAAGCTATAAATATTTTACTAGCTATAATAAAGTATATTCCAGGACAGATACTGAGCTACAGATTCATTTTTACAGTTGCGTTCCTAAATAATTTAGAACCAAATTGTCCGAGGAAAATGTTCCCTGTATAGGTATATTTATTGCTTTGAAACATTTTGTTACTCAAAATATGAAAAATTTATACAGAGGAGAATCTGTTTGATATTTAAAAAAATAATAACCATAACATGTCAAAATTTACATAATTCCAAACACGTGTTACATTCACACTAGGAGTTTAAATCTTTGATGATTTGTTGTTTAAAGCAGGATACGTTCTGGGGTCAAATGTTACAAAATTATTTTTTTATGAAAATGGTTAAAAAATCTTCTGTCCCCTTAAATGTAGATTGAATTGTTACTTTAATTTAAGTATTACAGAATTATCTTTTTCAGGTACTATATGAATCATGAAATAAACACACCAAACCACTATAAACGTAAAAACGAAACACTAAATTCCCAACAAATAATAAAAACCAGGCGTTGATTAACCTTTAAATTAAAAAGCTGCACTATTGTCACTGGCAGTGATCAGAAAGCTGCATGGAAGTGGTACCACCTGGGATTAGGCAGGCAATGGTTATTTACTACGGGGCGACGAATATGGCGCTCTCTCTCTCTCTCATTCCCGTGTTTCAATATAAACTAGATGAACTGTAGTTCCACTTACAAATAAACAAATTCGTCGGTGCAGTGTTGCTGAAATAATAAAAGTAACAAAAGATAAATTAATATTACTTCACTTTAAGAGTTCTTAGCTGTGGGATATCTATGAACGAAATGAGGTCTTGAAAAGTAAAATACGCTGAGAAATAGCCGCGTTCCCAGACATACAAAACCTTGGCTAAGAACCACAGAGAAGAAAGTCTGAAGCATCAATATGAAGGAACTTTCTCAGGTACACTTTATCTTCGTTAAATAATCTCATGACAGATGGGATGAGTTTTTCTCTAGATGATTAACTGAGCTGTCTGATACATCGCTGCAGCATCCCAACGGCTTCTGTGCACATTGCCGGAATCCTTTCTACTTGGCGTTTCCTAACAGGAACGCGTAATGTGCATAACACATTTTTTGGTGTTACCGCAGTTTTTTTTTTTTTTTTTTTTTGGATCGTCAGCGGTATTCCGGCAGCAAGAACCGCTACAATGCTGTATATCTCATATATCACACCACAACCTTTTTAAAGAACGCTCAAAGGCACGTTTTTCTCTGCTGACGTGGGAGGATAGACAGACAGACGTACTAACTACCCGTAGCTGCTGGGTCTTTACGCGGTCAGCTTTAAAGCGACCCGAAGTGATAAAACTGGTTTTACCAAGTGTTAAAGCCGGTGCTCTAATTCTTTACCCAGGAATTATCTGCCGCAAATATTCCTACTAGGCTTCCTCAAACTATATTAATTATATCTTTATATATTACTTAGAGCACTCGCCTCCCACCTAGGCGTCCCGTGTTCGATCCCAAACAACCACATGTGGGATTCGTGGTGGACGAAGCGCCGTCTGGGCAAGTTTTCTCCAGGTGTTCCGGTTTCCTTCGCCAGGCTTTCCGCTAATTACTCTATCGTCTTTCCTGTCAACCATTTCGCTTGCATTTCATATCATCCACTTCCATGGGCCGACCACTCGTTTCAGATTCTCCATTCTGAGGTTCCGTGCCGTTGTAGCCCCTGAATCTTAGGGGGGGTGGAGATTTGCCCCTTGTAAGTCCTAGAGCGGTGTCATTCCTTAAAAAAATATGGGGGTTGTAAGCTCAAAACGAAAGAAATATATTAATTTACCTGTTTCATTAATCACGCAAAATCAAAATCCATCTGCTCCTATGGATATCAAGAGGCCCAACTGCTCCATATTTGGCGTGTGCAGATAGCAAGATTGCAGAGGTTAGTTCATTTTCAGTCTGGAACCCTACTATTGGTCGATTGATCAATATGGCTGCGCATACACAGGCAGACAGAACGAACACAAGACTGTACTTTCTCATTGCAAAGAAGAGCCAAATTTCAGAAACTCCATTTTTACTTTCTGTACACGTACTATGTGCATAGTATATAGAGAACGTATTGTATTGTAACAACCAATTAGATACCGAGATTTTACGGGAAATGCATATTTTGGCAACCCCTGAATCCAAGAAAAAACATTTTTTAAAAAAATGCTCGTGTGTGAGTGCATTCCGGTAGCATAGCTCTAAAACGAAAAGTCCGTTAAATACCAAACTTGGGATTTAAGATTGGTATCTTCCTAGGATTCGACATGGCGATTTTCAAGAAAAGCCACCCAACCCCAACTAATCTTTACATGAAAAAGTTTAAAATTGTTTGATTTTTTCTAAAATGACTCTAACAGTTTTGATTAAAATATTGTAAATTAAAGATACTTACATGTCAAATAAAGCGTATATTTGGAATTTAGAAAATGTGACTTTTGCTCTCTCACTAGTGTATAAAATCCACGGGAAAATATACCCCCTGCACCTGCCGGTACGGAGCGAGCGCTACATTTTCGCCGGAACTGTAGCCGCAGTTGCCGCCACAGCTGAGCTCCACGCTGCGTGGTTCGGGGGCTCCCTCGGGACCTTTATATCCGGCACCTCCTTGCCGCTGCGCAGTCGGCGTGGCCTTCGTGCTTCTGGAAGCTACCTTGGCATTGGGGTTTCCCTTGTTCGGGGTTTCCCTGTGCGTCGACATCAGCCGACAGGAGCGCCACCGGTTCTGCCGTCGCTGTGTACATACTGGTACACCCAAGAGCCGGTCCCCATGGCCACGCTCGCTAAGGAGTTTCGCTTTGGTGCTTCGTGGGCAGGGGATCGTGGGTTCGAGTCCCGCCTTGGGCATGGGTGTTATATGTTTGTGCAATGTGTATATGTTTGTGTAAAGGAACAGTAAAACCAGTAATCATACAGTAAATTTAGGTGGGAAATGTAAACAGGGGATACAGCACCGGAGTCCTGACCAGACTCCGGTACTGTTAAAAAAAACCTGCTCCTCGCCGCCGCGATACCACTACTGTAGCGCCACGTCCTACACCGCGACGAGCACTGGGTACAACCTTCGCCGCAGACCGATTCTATTATGATAGGAAGTCTGCAGTAAATATAGTACGGTTGGTCACGTAGCTTATTTACAGCACACACATAACATAAATACTGAACAAGAAAAGTAAACTACTCACGTATACCAAGTACGGGAATGTTCGAACTACCCCGTTTGTTTTTCATGCATTTCTCGCAACTGATTTTAATCTGCAGCTTTCTCCACTAAAAGGCAACGATTCCTTGACGTATGTTGCGTTTAAGTTCATCTATAGCGTGAACTGGTAAGCTTTCTTCTTTGATAATTTCGCCTTTCCCTGATTTAACATTCTGCTTTTTTATTCCTGGGGAGCATTAAAAGAGAACCTATACAACACATATAATCTAAGATGAACTTAAACATTACATTCGTCAAGAAATTGCTCTCCTTTCACAGAGGGACCTGCCGAATGGAATGCGCAATTCCTTTTGACATGCCAGAGATGCTTGAACAACATAGGAAGTCACTTCCAACATCTCCTAGATTGATATACCTGAATAATTTGCTCTTCTTTGTTAAGTGTTTATGTCGTGTGTGTTAAAACACACCTGTGGGATACACCGTACTATAGGTTTTCTCATAGGCCTCTTTATCATTCCTGATATTCTTTTATGTACCGTAGATCAATGACACCGGACTTGCGGCTGTAATTCCCTTCCGAAGGAAGCCATGCTAAGGATGTTTGCGTTCTAAAAAATGCATCGCCCTCCGCAGGGATTGAACTCGCCATCTTGAGAACCTTGTTACCCCTAGTAGACCATGGAGAACGATTTTCCATGATAATCAGCTACTCAAAACTGATATTTCAGGAGTACATGTGAGGATTACAGTTAGGTAAAAACCCGTCATATTGAAGCCTTACGGACAGATATTGCCGAATCTGTCTTATGTGTGCAAATTTACGTGGTCTGCTATGCGGATAATATAATTATAAATGATTGCTCAAAGAGCTTGTGATGTTCTACTGTTTTAAACAGAAGTGTACCTTCTCATACTTCTCCTGACTAACTTTATGGGATGTAATATACATATACCGTTTCAAGCATCTTCATACAGCGTTCCTCTTAGAACCGTGTAGCCATCGAATGTGGATGGCAGTCGACAGATCCGTAACAGCACTCATGTAGTCTGATGTAAATGTAAAACTATGCTTCGGTTTACCGTATTAGATTCTCTGAATTTCCTTTGATTTGGAACGCAAACCACTACTTCAAACCTTATCCCTTCAGGTCATCCACTTGTTCGGGTCCCTAAAGGACTGGATAGGAGGCTATTAATGAGGACGCCTGGAGAGGTATGCACTAACTCTATGAATGGCCAGAGAGGAAATTTAACAGAAGAGAGTCCTTAAATGATGCCAAAGGAAACATGTTTTCATAGGAAAGGGAGATGAGTATAATTCTAGGTCTTTCATTTATTCAGCGATACTTCTGAGAAAAATGATAAACATTTCCTTAAAGTTGTTTGAAAAGGGAAAATTTAGCTAATATATACACTGTATATCGTACATCCAGAATATACACACTCAGTTTTGGCAGAAAAACAAAGACCAGAAATTACTTTTCACCTCCGACACTATTATAAATGTTCTGGTGCACACGAAATTATTGTTCTAAGTCAAGTGAATGTAAACAAACAGCGTCTAGCTCTCGCTTTAGCTGCTTCGTCTCCACAGAGGTTGGACATTGGTGATACATGAAATGGTATTTTGGAGAGTAAATCTGGAAAGAAGATATTCCAGGCGTTTGCCAGTCATCTCAAGTTCCATCACGCCAGGTCTGCGCACATTGGGTTATTTTATACTGGTTTCTTGATCAGGGAACTTCCAGTTCGCGCGTTAGCCTCTATATGTACATGTCGACTAGGGATCTACCCATTTTGATAGCTTTTACTACTTGTCACAGCAGGCAATGCCACTGATTATGCATGGAATGAAGCTGGAGCACCTCTGGAATGCGATAGCGGGAAACCTGAGAACCCGGAGAAAACCCACCCTTTATCCACTACAAATCTCACTTGGGATCGAACGCGGGCCATGTAGGTGACGAGACGGTTGGATCTATTTATCATCCATAGATGGTAATACAGGACGAAACCAAGAATTTTATTGTGGACGTGAAACATGATCAATTTAGCCCTGGGGTCTTTCTTTCAAGCTATAAGGTTCTTTTCGTGCAAATAAGTATATCACGGGACCAACGGCTTTAATCTCTTCTTGAGGTAGCCATTTATAGAGTCTTACGTAAAAAATAAATACAAATAATAAATCCATTACCCTCTGTTGGTTTTGAAACCGCAAACTTTGGTATTAGACTAGCGTGGTAAACACTAAACCACGGAGGACAACATTTGACAGATATAAGACTGCAAAATACAGTCAGAAACAATGATCCTAGCGGGACGGAACCACAGACCTATCGTTCACGAATTGAACATTAACGATATTCCCGTGTCGATAAACACACACTCAATGTGCATAATTGATATATATATATATATATATACTATACTTAACGCAATTTAAGACACGAAAGATCCTGCATAGAATCCCTTAAGAGATCTTCTATGATACCAAATCATAAATTATATGCTTATTATACATTATTGTTGAAAAGCTTGCTATTTATATTTAGGTCACAAAAACAATCCAGAATGCCACATCTATTCATTGAAGGTTCTTAAATATAAATTGTGTATAAAATTATATTTATAATATCGATGGGGCCAGAAATAGCCGATTTTATAAATTTATATTTATATATTAGAATAATTTTGGCTTTTTTGGTTAAAATACCTAAAAAGTACAAAAATAAGTGGTAATATCGTTCTCTCGAAACCTGGAGCTCCACAAGTTCTTTATGCAATGCTTGCTCAGTATGTCGCAATCTGGTAGCTCGAGTTATGTGTCATTTGATTGATGGTCTTTGACATGAAAGGCTCATCTTGTAATCATTGCTATCGATTTGCTGAAAGGTTTCGTTCACGTAAGAAAGCTTTGGGTACCTTTGAAGTATTATTTCACAAAACAATCATTACTATTTCTTAGTAAGTAGAGCTACATATCAAATTCACTTTTTTAAAGATTATTAAAACTATGTAGCATATCCATATTTTCATTTCAGTTGAGATGAAAATGTAGAAAAATAATCAGAATACAAATGTAAAAAACAAGGTTGGAAATTGGACCAATTAGGCTTGGAACAAGCACATGTGTGTGATGATGATTATGTTTAAGATGATACCTATGATACAACCTTAGAAATTTATCAGAATGAGATTGAGAGCGAGTGTGATAACAATGGGAGTCCGAATTCAGATGACAAGGAACAGATTCGCATAATTTCGCAACCGTAATTTTTACTTTAGAATATTAATTCAAGTTTCAAAAAATATCGCACAATGGCAAGCCAGGAAGTAACATTCGTTTCCGTCTTTAATCGCGTAAATCTCAATTTCATTTTTATCGAAGATTGGAATGGTCAACATCTTCTCTCAGTGTTTGGTGAGTTTTAGACGAAACAGGTGTGGCTTCTGTGATTGTTCAAATCTCGCTGTGATACATAGTCTCGTCGAATGTGAACTAATAGATATTGGATTTTTGAAAACTTGGATGCTGAAATCTGCAAAAATATACTATAAAATAAAACAAATATATGCTGAGACTGCCTCCGTTGTCGAGTGGTCAGCGAGCTAACTTCTCACCTGGAGGTCCCTGGTTTGATTCCCGGCTGGGGCGGGGACTTTGTCTTTAACCAGAATGATTCCCGATCTCCCACAGAGTCTGGAAGTATGTATGTGAGAGTGAACATGTGTTTGAACAAAATAAAATTATTTAAACAACTGCATGTTGTTTCAAGGTCAAAGCCACGATATGACCTTAGATGTTAAAGGTGTTTTATAAAATAAACAATAAAAAAAGAAAATTAAAAATATATGTTGAGACACTAATGAGCCAAATAAATGTAAAAATTCAGTATTATTTCAACCATAAATCAACAAAACTATGGGGCAAACTCTGAGCCAGAGATCCGTGAGTCATTATATGGTTTAAAAAATTTAGTGAACAACAAAATTATATAACACAGATGTCTAACCCTTCTTCAATTACAGATATGTTTTAAAACGTATCTCGTTGTTTGCATAGTGAAATTGTGGCCAAAAATCTTAGCATAATGTAACATATTGGAAAATCAGAAGTATTTAAGATCTTATTGAAGTTTACAATAAGAGAGATATTTTGCCATATTGCAACATTCTAGCTGGTCTGGTTATTTGCATAATAATTTGTTGTTTTTTAAATCCAATATTCTAAAAAGAATGTTCCATACGATGCTTTTTGAAAACTATTCACACCAACATGTCAAGTTTTACAGCAACACAGTTAACAATTTTTCTTATTATGCCCTGTTTTTATATTAACCAATAATTACTGATGATTGTATAAGAATTATTAATTTTCCAATACTGTTGCTTTTCCAAGGTTATTTCGAAAAAGAAAGCTCTACCGTCATTTTCTTTGAGACATTTTTGAAAAGTAGTAATAAAATTTTGCAACAAATTAGTAAAAACATTGTAGCTCGGAAGCATCTGGAGAACGTTTGCGAAAAAATGTTTAATCACACACCCACACAAATTATAATAAAAAATTGTGTGTATATACAGGGTTATTCAAAGAGAAGGAGCGGATTTCAAATATTTATTGCTTCCAAACTACAAAAGATAGAAACATTACTCCAACGTTCATGGAGATAGAAAAGTGTACATGTTTATAATATGCATTCAATATCAGCACCATGTGTTACACGACATATGTCAAAACGGTGACATATTTTTTGCCACACACGAATCAGCTGGTTTCCAGTTATCGAATTTACAGCTTCAACAATTCGATGTCGTAGATCTTCAAGAGTGCCAGGCATAGGAGGGATAAAAACACGGTCTTCTACGTAACTCCATAGATAAAAATCACACGGAGTGAGATCTGGAGACCTGGGAGCCCACCGGCGATAAAATTGATTTGCTCCTCCTTTCGCAATCTAACGTCCTACAAACGTGTTATTCTAGTGACGTCGGACGTGGCAAGAGAAATGAGGCAAGGCACCATCTTGCATGAAAAAAATTCATTGGGAAACATTAATCGTTAAATAAAATTGTCTCCTTTCACATCTTCTAACATGCCAATGTAAAATTCGTACCGTTTGTGTTGGCCGTCAGGATTCAATGCAGTTTGTATGTCTTCAGGTGCAGACTATGTTTGAAAACTCGCCATTTCGTTGGTTGCTTGCTCGCGATGTGGATTTCTTTGGGATCCTTTCGTTGAACTGCAACAATGGACTCTAGCTTTACTAATTGCAGCACACAAAATTATTTCTCTTGAGGTGTCGCCGCCATTTCACTACAGACATAAAACAACAAACAACAGCGCCAATGCGGCCGTGATTAGAACTTTTACCCTATGCGTTATTTCAATTGTAAACTTTTCTCTTTCCATGAACGTTGGAATTATGCTTCTATCTTTTGAAGTTTGGAAGCAATAGAAGTTTGAAATGTGTTCTTTCTTTTTGAATAACTCTGTATATAAAATTATACTTATAAACTCCTTTTTATATGTGTTAATGTGTTTTATTCTTTGTATTTTGCTTACCGCCTCACTTAAGGGCAGTCTCTATTTACAGCAATATGCTCATTGGGACATTCTATGCAAATAAATAAAATAAATTTGAGCGCGCCCATAAATAGGCATGCACTTGGCAATATACTGTGCAGCTAATTAGCAGTTAAAGGGCGTCAAGAGGAAAGAACGGTATATTTTCTTAATGTTTAGAATTTGTTATTTTATTATGCAAATAAAACATATTATGTATATGTTATTTTATCTTTTATTTTTTAATTTGCACAGATGCATAACCTCAATGTGCCAAGCAACAGCTGATAACACGGCAGTATAAAAGCTCATGTGCACTTACATATTTCAAATAATTAAATAACGGAGTACTTATGTGGGAAAATAAAACAAGCTTTATTTTTATGTGTAATTTTTGTTTTAATAAACTATTTTCCATATATATTAAGCCAGATTGTTGTTACTTTTGGATAACCGTGTTAAAAGAAAAAAAAAAAAAAAAAAAAAAAAAAAACCTGCCAAACAAATGTATATTACATAAGAATTGAATGCAGCAATATAATGATGAATGTGCTCCT
The DNA here is from genome assembly GCA_030762935.1 of Hymenopus coronatus. Classification (NCBI taxonomy): domain Eukaryota; kingdom Metazoa; phylum Arthropoda; class Insecta; order Mantodea; family Hymenopodidae; genus Hymenopus; species Hymenopus coronatus. Next base: position 35,138,542 of record CM060900.1, on the reverse strand, counting down.
AAAAGTAAAATGAAAATTCAGCATCCGAGGTACCCAAGAAGGAATATTTATTAAATGATGTATTGCCCACGTATTTCCTGTAATTAAAGCACGACTGTTTGTAAAACAAGACATTCCTATTCGCCATATTGTGGTGGCATTATTTGAGTGAAATAATGGCATGAAGAACGCTCAAAATGAAAAAATATGTGTTAGCACTTAAGCATACGAAAACCATAATTACGACCAGGAACAGGAAACGGAGAGGACACCTCACACCTCGGCCCAAAGCGGATGTTTTGGACTCACCACCCCAGGAAGTACGGATGAGCTGAAGGAACTGCAAAGGGCCACAGATCGCCTGCACGCCACCGACAGAGACGTTTAGAGGTCCGTAACGGTTCCGGGTACACTTACGAGCTGCTCAGAGAAGGCTTCCCTCTGACGTACATACAAATACATTAAAATACGTCTGGAAATACTTGCCGTAAGACGGGGTCTTTACGCTGACTCCGCCCTTGCCTTTCACTTGTTTGCTATGCTCTTAAAAGCATCTTGGACAGACCACGTTACCGAAGGTAAGGGGTTGAATATGAGACTAACTTGCGACAAATGAAACTCTGAGTTGCGAATTGTTAATACCTACTCTTTCTGGTTGGACAGCACTCCACCACTCTCGCCGGCTGTTGACAAATTAGGTTAATCTTTCCTCTGCGTTACATACTGACGTTCCAATGCCAAGATAATGCGCGCACTTGGGAGACTAAATTAATACACTGCAATTCATCCTGTTCTGAGGGAGCGTCGAACATGGCTGAGGATTTCAGAGATGGATTGCCAAAAGGTTTTGCATTTTCTTACTGGCGTGGTATGTTGTACCAGATTGGCACCAATGAAAATCGCGGAAAGTCCCTAGTCCCCGCCAAACGTTCATATTTTCAGCAAAATCACAGTGCCAAACGTATTTTTAATGTCTTTGGCAGTACCTGTAAAAACCTCAACCAACTGGAGGCGGTGTAGAAAAGGCTGGTATCTAGTAAAACCTAGAATTTGTCAACGAGTAAGCATCAGCACCATCTGTCGGATACCGACTGAGTTTCCAATCCCCTACTTGAAGCATGAAAGAGGAAACGACGGAAAGGAAATTTGTGGTAGAAGAGGTAAGGCACCAGAATTCACGTAGCCAACCAGAGAAAACCACGAAAAGTTCATAGTCAGTGGTTGCCCACAAGAATCGACAGCAGGAGCTACGTTAGCACGGACCCATCTCGCCCGTTACAACAAAACTAAGCCGAAGTGAGAATCACTGTTGAGGCAAACAAAGGAGAAAGGTGGCCCACAGCACGTGATGCACTGAGTGCTATCATTGTCCTCTGAGCGCAATACTCAGGCCAACAGAACAAAATAGAGTTCATGGTTTCTTTGTGTTTCTTCTTTAAAATGTGCTAATGGTTATGGTTAATGATTTCATTGCAATTACACTGTAATTTGGAAATTGAACCCAGTCAGTTTACAGAAAGTGAGCAGTTATCATATATGATAGCATGTGTTGTGCACGTGTGGCGCGCAGAAATACAAAAGTTTTTTTTCTTATATATAAGAGCGAATCTAATACGGAAAACTTCCAAGCTCGTATAAGAGAAATGGTTCAATATTGCTGTCTGAGTTCGTATACGAGTGGGCCAGTTCAATATTGCTGTCTGAGTTCGTATACGAGTGGGCCAGTTCAATATTGCTGTCTGAGCTCGTATACGAGTGGGTCAGTTCAATATTGCTGTCTGAGCTCGTATACGAGTGGGCCAGTTCAATATTGCTGTCTGAGCTCGTATACGAGTGGGCCAGTTCAATATTGCTGTCTGAGCTCTATACGAGTGGGCCAGTTCAATATTGCTGTCTGAGCTCGTATACGAGTGGGCGAGTTCAGAATTGCTGTCTGAACTCATATACGAGTGGGCCAGTTCAATATTGCTGTCTGAGTTCGTATACGAGTGGGCCAGTTCAATATTGCTGTCTGAGCTCGTATACGAGTGGGTCAGTTCAATATTGCTGTCTGAGCTCGTATACGAGTGGGCCAGTTCAATATTGCTGTCTGAGCTCGTATACGAGTGGGCCAGTTCAATATTGCTGTCTGAGCTCGTATACGAGTGGGCCAGTTCAATATTGCTGTCTGAGCTCGTATACGAGTGGGCCAGTTCAATATTGCTGTCTGAGCTCGTATACGAGTGGGCCAGTTCAATATTGCTGTCTGAGCTCATATACGAGTGGGCCAGATCAGAATTGCTGTCTGAGCTCGTATACGAGTGGGCCAGTTCAATATTGCTGTCTGAGCTCTATACGAGTGGGCCAGTTCAATATTGCTGTCTGAGCTCGTATACGAGTGAGTCAGTTCAATATTGCTGTCTGAGCCCATATACGTGTTGGCCAGTTCAATATTTCTCTCTGAACACGTATAGGAGTGGGCCAGTTTAATAATATTGCGGCAGAAAAAAAGCCATTGTTCTCCTCCGGGTTTGATTCCGCAACCTTGGGTATATGAAGCTAGCCCCTTTTTTTGGATAGTGTATAACGCCTACTTTTACCGCCATGGCACCGCAGGCGATGAACTATTACACCACGGAGGGCGACTTCGAATTTGTAGTCAACTGCGACCAAAAGCGGCACCCATCGTGCCGACAACTTTTTCAAATTATGAATTTCCATTCCCGTCGACACATGCATAGTCTCTGCCACTTCGAGAGCATTTATTCGACGATCATGACTTCCACGGTAAACACATCTGTTGGGCGTCCTGGGCGCGCCTCATCAAAAATGAATGTTCGTCCACCCTTTAGATAGTTAAACCAATATCTAACTGTTGATATAAATGGCGAAAGATCCCTATAAACAGTATTAAATTTTGTTTTATCTTCTCGTAAGTTTTCCCATCCTAAGGTAAAAATTGAATCGCTGAACCATACTGCGTTTTTTTCCATTTCAGCGAAAATGCGAAGAAGGACAAACTGAAATGCCTGCTGAATCCAACTAACGTATGAATCAGTATCCTTTACTTTATCTAGCACGTGTGAACAATGTGCCTAGTATATAGAGACGGCATTGCATTCACTCAAAAATTCGATACCCAGATATCAATGCAATTACATGTTTTGAGACCCCCTGAGTAACAACATTATTTTTAGAAAAACATCTTGTGTGTGTCTGTGGGCAGCATAAATCAAAACCGAAATGTACGTTAGAAACCAAACTTGGCATTTAAGTTAAGCATCTTGCAAGGTTGCGACATAAAGATTTTTTAAGAAATTCCCGCACCCCAGCTACCCTTCACATGGAAATATATTCACAAAACTTGTATTTACTAAAAAGCGACCTTAACGATTATGATTAAAATATAACATGTATTTTTCCTGAAAAATTATGTATATACATATATATATATATATATACATATTTATCTTGAAATTTCTGCGGATGACCTCAGAAGACCTCTGAATTTTGGATGAATTTTGTATAAGCGATAAACCGTAAAGGAGACAAAAAATTAGGATAGAAAACATATATCGTGTTGGAACACATTTATGTCCTATACTTTTTTCTAGACTTATTCCTTGTAAGGTTTCAATTTTTGGCAACTTATATTTTTCTCAAACAGGAAGCCGTAATATTACTTTTGTTTTACCCCTCGTCATGTAAGAAAGCAAATTTCAAAGACAATCGCATACCAACAGCTTTTAAAACATTTGACTACCTCTTTGGCCTAGCGTTTTCCTTTAGTTTTCTTCGACCTATAAGGAACTAAGTATCACGACCATTCTGCTGATGTTTATCTCCGTCAGCATGAAGTAAAATGAAGAATAAACTTTTTTAAGAAACTTGTTTGCAGAGCGTGTACAAACAGCCACGTGAATGGAACACTGGGATTTTTTTGGCGATGTGCTACAAATGCCAGAACACGATGGTAACATCAGCTTTCCTAAGCAGAACTATTTAGTATGAAACACAGGCGGTTATTAAACCGCGTGGTAGAGTATTGCTGACTAAATAGGAAGATCGTGGGGAAATGAATTAGCCCTCGATTAGGGTTGGAAGTTAACCGAAGCGAAAACAGCTAGTTCCGATCGTCAAGTGGAAATGAAGGCTAAACACACCGGTCCTTATGAAAACGCGATAGGAACCCGGAAGCAATTTTCTCGATCATTGTTTGGGCTCGAGTGTGGGAGCATAACTGTGAAGCCACCGAGTACTGATGCTCGGTAGATTTGTTAGATAAACATCAAGTCTTCATCTCAAGCCAGACTATCCTATCTAGAGGCGCACAATGTTGACACAGGGGCTTGCCTTCGGCATTACATTGTTTGACTTGCTGGTGTTGCGTTACCGTCTAATGCCTACAAAGTTCACGACTAATTACAACTTATACACACTTGTAGGGTTAAGGGAAGTGGATTTCTCTACTTAGATGCCGCCTCCTTATGGCTGCCACTTCTGACTACGGCCATATTTGTGGCTAATTAAGAACTGTATAAATTTCGACATTGCTGAAGTACTTTCGTTTACCTATCGGACTGTTAACACCATTAGTTTCATAAGCGTTACGAGAAAGTCATTAGGTAAGTAATGAGCACACCGCAACTTAAGTTACTTTTCCCGAATGTAATTTTATCATCCAAGTGGTAAAAATGATCTAAAGTATTAAAGCCAGAGATTTAATTTTTGAACAGATGTTACCGACAACAAAAGAAGTATTGTGAGTAAGCCCTCCGGCCATAGTCATTGAACGTATGTGAACGACTTGCTTCGTAATTTAAAGCTGATTGTTTCTATCCATTTCACACCTCCGTTAGTGGCCGTCAGCAGGTACCTATGACATTGAAGCTGCAATTTTTACATATTTGCGACTTAACATATGTGGCGCCTCGGTAAGTTCTTTTGACATCTAAGCCGCGCATTGTTGCACCTGAGTGATTTTGACACTTGCCCTTGTTTGCACGTGCGACTGCTTCTGGAATTTTCTGTCACGTGATCAGCAGGTATAATAAGGAGAACGAGCCCCGCTCAGAGTTCCGTTTATACGGGAAATTTGGAGCCCGTAGTAGTAGCCGCAGGAAACATCGAAAAGAAACCATATGGCAAAACTTTTGTGAAAGCATCGAAGAAAGACATTCATTTGTAAACAAAACATTATTTGTAATCAGTGGATGAAATAGACTTGCTTGTTGGAGAAATAAAATAGAATTTTGGTTACACCGAGCCATCATCGCCACTCCCTTTACTGAAGAGAGACTGGTATCTGCTAAGTAGACGCAGGACCCTTTTCATTCGTCAGATGGTCGCGGGCCCTCTAGGTGCGCCTTCACCACCAACTCGCTTCCCTGCGGGCACAGCTACATTGTCCCTCAGGATCACTTTGCAGATGACTGGATGCTCCTGGGGCTCCAGAGAAACACTTCATATCGGCCAAGTCGCAAGACGTCGACCGTCACCTCGTGTCTCCTCAGTGCATCTAGTCAGGGCATAACATCCTCGGTTACCCTCGCGACAAATACAAGCTGACAGTGTTCCGTCTCAATGTCAGCTCTAGCAGGGCCTCCTCCTAGTGCCGACTGCATGCTCGTGTCTGTAAGCCTTTTGCCACGTCAAAAGGTAATTTTCACGCAATTTCAGATGCAGAGCAATAACATTGAGACATAATAAAGTACATTATACGCCGTGATATCTAGTGGCTTCAATGCTAGGGTTTCATTATACCTGTAGATGCCAGAGTTCACGCACTTACACAAACAAACTGTCTTTGATTAACAGCACTGCGGAAAGACAGGTGAGCCAGCTCTCTCTTCTTCCCATTGGCCTTCGGTTTCCGAAAAACTAGTGCCCAAGCCAATATGTGCACATAGTGAGTATCAGTCGATGATGCGGCAAGAAGTTCTCGGAAGTAGCGGTTATTGCTGCACGTGTAAATTACGCGCAGATGTCAAAAAAACTACAGAGGTGTGACATTGCAGGGCTTTGATATAGTGCACTTGTCGACCGCACATGTGTTCAATCACGCATGTGCGACAATGGGTTGAGCATGCCACCGGCGCACGCAACAATTACGGGAGCATTCATATCCACCTCCGCAAGGGTGGGTATAGTACTTTCATTTAGAATTGGCGATTCAAGGTCACATCTAGTGGCTTACCAGGCATGTCCTCTACACCGATTTCTCTGCGCCAACCTTACCTCCTTCCTCCTTTCTCCCTCCCTCTCTCTGTCTCTCTCTCTCTCCAAGCCAAGAATGTACTGCTCAGCAGGGGTAACACATGTGCCCTATCTGAGAGGTGATTATGACCCTGAACTGTCTATTATAAATGAACACAATATAGTAACAGTACATATGCATAAATAATTTTGTGAATAAATTATGAATTGTTTAGGTATATGTCCATTTCCTATAATTTAATTTTAAGAGGCAGTTGCAACGTTTAAAAAAAAAGAAGTTATTAATTGTATCGTGTGGAGCGAAATGTTTGCGGTAAGACAAGGTTAAAATTTGGCCTTCTTATAAATTGGCATGTGCATGTTTATAGCTTCAGTTAATGTGTGCAAGTAGAAAAAAGTATACACTTTGTATAACTTTGTAAGTCATGTCATTTTTGTTAATGAAAACATTTTTAATTTTTCTAATTTTTCACAATTGTTGGTTAACTTCACAGTTGTGTTGCTTTAAACAAGAAAATCGATTCCGAGCTCTGCACAAGACCTAATAAGACCAAGAAACAGAACAATATAAGGCAAGTTTGCAATGTGCGCTGTCTGTTCACCTGCCGATTATCACAGGGGAATGGAGGGGACTGAATGGCAACTCATCCACACTATCGCTCTAATGATGCTGCTGTTGCCCAACTTACCATCTTACTCTGATTTGCTGATTTTTCAGTCTCGAACAGTGTGTTATAACTGAATACCTGCAATGTCCAAAGTACAACATCAGATTTGTTCCAGGCCCATGACTTAAAACTATTCTTACAAAAGGATTATCTTCTATCTACTTCATAGTAATCAAGATAAAAAGTATCAGAAATAGTATTGTTACACAATTTCTTGTAGAAACAAGAGAAATAAGGTAATAAAGCAGGCTAAAGTGAAAGTAAAATCATTTAACAGGTGGTCTCCATGTGATGGTTTTGAAATTCCGTCTTCTTTCATTGCCAGAAGAAAGAAAACTATCTTAAGAAAAGCTTCCAAGGGAAAATTCAAACAATAAGAAAGAATATCTCGGAAATGGTTAGTAAATTGTGTGATTTAACTGGATCTACATTTCTTGAGCTGTAAGTTTTCACTTGTCACAGTTTACGAGTTTCGCTAACATCAGCCAGTTTGAATTAGATTTCAGAGGATTCTAATCAAAAGCAACTAAAATATGAGGTTTTGGACCAAATTTGCGTTTATTTATTTTTGTTGTTTTTTATTACTAAACCAATTTCTCTTTCTTTCTGTTAAACTTTATTACTTTTTTACTATGCGTCATTTTTAAATTTGAGAATTACAATTTTAACATGATATTATATAACATATCTAATGGTGAGCGTTTCCTTATTTTCTTCGTTTCTCAAAACCAAATTTTTCTTAATTCAAAATATCCTATTTTAAACAATTTTGGCAAGGTTACTGTGATATTTAGAATATAAGCTCATTAGAAGCTGTGTCTTATAATTGGCCTCTGTTTTGAAGAACATTGGTTATTGCCAAAGTGACAATGAAAACTTCCTTAAGAACATCATAACAGGCGATGAGACGTCGGTTTATGGCTATGATAGTCAACTAAAGGTTGTCACAGTGGTTGAGTAAAGAACCTCGAGGTCCAAAAGAAGCATGCGTGAGCAGATCAAAGCTCAAGGTGATGTTGGTTGCGTTTTTTTTATCACGTGGCCAAACAGTAAACCAGGAAGTCTACCAAGAAATCCTAGTGAACATGAAGGATACTCTGCGCAGGATGAGGTCTGAATTGTAGGAAGACCAGAATTAGATGTTGCATCATTACTATCACCGACTCATTTATCGCTCCTTGATCACATTCCCGTTATGTGCAACCACCTTATTCGCCGGACCTTGTCCCAGCAGACTTTTCCTGTCTGCCAAACTGAAAATCACGATGAAAGGATGTCATTTCTAAACCATAGAGGACATTCAACACAATGCGAGAAGGCACCCGCGCACCATCCCAGGAAATGGTTACCATGAGGCCTTCCAAAAGTGGAAGAAATGATGGGAACCATTGCCAGTAGAGGGGCATTTTGAGTAGAGTAGTGCTTAGATTGTTGCGCAAAAAGCAATAAAGGTTTTGTCGTGGAAGTTCAGTTTATTAATTTACACAGTTTTATCTTGTTCAGGAAATTTATCTCTCTATACACCGAAATATATCTGCTTTTGAGAACGCCTTGACTTGAGGTGCTGACTTCATATCTAGTAAGTAATATATCAAATACGGTATAGATCTACTATATGAAATGTTTCTTCTGTATATGCAGCGCTTTTCTTTTAGGATTGAGTGATCGTCACTTGTTGAGCAGTGAAATAAAAAAATCACCACATTTCAGCGTCAACTACTTGGAGAAGTAAAAGCGCCACAGCATTGCGGTGAAGAGCTTCATGTCTCTTTGTGCGTGAAGCACATTCCCCGAGGGGAAGCTCTTCCTGAGGATCCGAGATGTCATGTGGAAAAAATAACAGATCCACATGAAACAGACTATGCATTAAGAGTTTTTGCCTGGGATGAGCACAGCGAGGTTGAATAAAAATGCAAAAGATTTATGAGATCTCATTAAAGGCACATTTTCTGCGGTTTATCCAAGTACAAAAATTTCCACGTTGATAAGTGACATAAAAATGCATATTTACCTACTTAAGGGAGTATAATTAATGTTTACCTAGTATATAAAACCCAGGATTAAATTCAATTTCTTCGTAGTCTGTAGGTGCCACTTGTTTCCAGAGTTTTTCATAAAAATTATTGAACCCTGTTTCTTTAAGAGAACTATAATCTTGGATGAGGCATTTTCTGTCACCATCTAATTAACGTAGAGTATGTGTGTATGAATACGTTACGGACGGATATTGCTCACTGCATCCGTGGGTTATTGTACGCCAGACTCCTGCAGGAAGGATGAGATGAGTATAATTTCAGAGGCTGGCCGACATCCGGACTGGGAGAGAGCCGTCGAGGAGAGTCCTTAACATTTCACAAGCGGTTCTTCATTCCAACGCGGGCAGCACCAGGAGCCCGCACCTCAGTCCCGGATAGACAATCTGAGTCCACGGACAAACATTAACGCCATCCCGCCGCCGAGAGCTGTGTTTCCAGAGCACACTCCACGAAATAGCGACTCTGCGCAGTCCTCGTCGAGACTTAAAACCTTTAAAGAGACCAGTTTGGATTAAATTCAGAGATAGGATGTTCCGGGAAATGAAGAATCCTGTCCAGCATTCGCCTAGTGACCCGCAAAGCCCAGAAAAACCCATGGGTCAGGTCGGTTCCTCATGGGCCGCGGAGAACCGCTCTCACATTAACGTTGAGTAATTTTGTAATATATCATACTTAGAATAAATAAATCTTTAATAGACAGTGATTCATAAATTGTAGCTACAGATTAGAAATATTACTTTGATTTTTTATTCAAATATGAAAATCGCGATGTTGCTTCATCCTTCAGTTAAGAAAGTATGCCAACTAATACGTGTTAGATAGCTAAATGAAATATAGGATGGCGAAACACACGCTCTCTCTCTCTCTCTCTCTCTCTCTCTCTCTCTCTCTCTTTGTTCAGCTTTCGAAGAAATGGATAATCAGTCCTACTAGCTGGCACATATAATTGTTGATGCCTAACAGATATTGTTGTTTCCATGTGCGGAAAAATTGACATGCAAATTATAGGTTATTCTTATACATGTGTAAACTATATATTTCATATTGGCTATATTTTATTAAAATTCACGTTTAAGGTAATAAAATAAAATTATGAATACCCAACAAAATATAGGATCGTTAAATTAAAAGATAACCACTGTGGCAGCCTCTTCCCACCGTGAGAGTCTCCGGGAAAATGGTGTCGATAAAAACGCACTGGAGTTCTAACATGGACAAAACACATTGACATTACGAAACACAAGGCAAGGGTGAAAGCGACGGAAGCTCTCCGGATACGCTACAGAATACCGAATATATCCATAACCTTAATGGAAACTGTATACGGAGCGACAGTTAGATCCACGATGACATACGGAGGAGAAATATGGGGGTGGGAACAAACAGGGAATCTGGATCAAGTGAGGCCCCAATTTTTGAAAAGAATTCTGGGTGTAGGGAGGGGTACGCCAAACTGCGGAATAATGAGGGAATTCGGGGCACATAGTGAAACGATAGAGTGCAAAATCAGAGCAGTTAAATATTGGCTGAGAATCGTTCACGGAAACCAATCTCTAATTAGGGCAGTCTACTACCGTGAACAGTTGCGAATGGAAGGTAATTCGACGTGGGCATCGAAATTAAAGAAAGGGTTGGAAACCATTGGGATGGGAGACATTTGGATGGTGGGGCAGGAAAACAGGCGAAGTATTTGGAGAAAAATTAAGAACCGCCTCTGTAATATTGACAGACAGCAAATAATTGCGCAATGCACAGAGAAGGTGTCATTAGAAGTACAGTCTGGTCTGAAATCGGAGTGGGGTATTTTTTTTTTGGTAGTGTTTAACGCCCGCTTTAACTACTAATGGCACCGCAGGCGGCGGAGTGGGGTATGGAGCAATACATCAAAACAGGTATCAAACTCATTAGAGAGGGGCTCGCGTGGATTAGATTAGGAGCATGGAGGAGCACGAAAATTTCTGACGAGAATGGTACGAGAATCTGTCCCATTTGCGAGGAGGAAGAGTCGTGGACTCACATGTTGGCAAGATGTAGGGGTACGGAGGAATGGCGGGAAAAATATTTGCCGCGATTTTTTCCCACTGCGAATGTAGGGCTAGAAGCATGTTGGACGCTACTGGCGGGCACGGAAAACATGGACGGGCTAGGTAAATTTATACTTAAGGCAAGACAGCTGAGATCTGAGGAGGCTACCAATAGAGAAGGGGGGGGGGGGATAAGATCAACTAAACAAAAGTGACTACATTGTTCTACATACATATATATATATTATGTCATATTTAGGTCACTGTTGTGCTATGGTTTTATATATTTGAATATATTATGTGTATATATGTCTTTTAAGTGTAATTTTCTATTATAAGAGGGTGCATTTATGAAGGTGTACTCTGTGCTGTAAATTTAAATTGCTATATTTGAATATCTTTGTATTTTTATTTTCGGGTTCACTCTTAATTCTTTATTGTTGTTTAATAATGCTTTGGCCTGTGTATTTCCTTTGTCTTTTTATTTTCGTGTTTACTCTTTTAATTCTTTGTTGTTGTTGTTTTAATATTGCCTGTAATGCCTAATACAAAAGCACGTACGGTCTGTGGACCCGTGCGATTGTTAAAGTTCTATGTATGATATTGCTATGTCAATAAATACACTTATTCATACTTTAAATAAATACTGACAATATTGACCATCTGCTGACAAACAGGCAATATAACAAGCTGAAGCTGTTCTCGCTCATTCAACTAAGCTCAGCAGCAGAAACTTCACTGTAATGTACAGAAACTTATGATAACATCATGCAAAATATCACAAGGATTGTTGCTGTTAAGTTTAGAGGGGTCAGCGAGAATATCACAAGGATTGTTGCTGTTAAGTTTAGAGAGGTCAGCGAGAATATCACAAGGATTGTTGCTGTTAAGTTTAGAGGGGTCAGCGAGAATATCACAAGGATTGTTGCTGTTAAGTTTAGAGGGGTCAGCGAGAATATCACAGGGATTGTTCCTGTTAAGTTTAGAGAGGTCAGTGAGAATATCACAAGGATTGTTGCTGTTAAGTTTAGAGAGGTCAGCGAGAATATCACAAGGATTGTTGCTGTTAAGTTTAGAAAGGTCAGTGAGAATATCACAAGGATTGTTGCTGTTAAGTTTAGAGGGGTCAGCGAGAATATCACAAGGATTGTTGCTGTTAAGTTTAGAGGGGTCAGCGAGAATATCACAAGGATTGTTGCTGTTAAGTTTAGAGAGGTCAGCGAGAATATCACAAGGATTGTTGCTGTTAAGTTTAGAGGGATCAGCGAGAATATCACAAGGATTGTTGCTGTTAAGTTTAGAGAGGTCAGTGAGAATATCACAAGGATTGTTGCTGTTAAGTTTAGAGAGGTCAGTGAGAATATCACAAGGATTGTTGCTGTTAAGTTTAGAGAGGTCAACGAGAATATCACAAGGATTGTTGCTGTTAAGTTTAGAGAGGTCAGGGAGAATATCACAAGGATTGTTGGTGTTAAGTTTAGAGAGGTCAGCGAGAATATCACAAGGATTGTTGCTGTTAAGTTTAGAGGGGTCAGTGAGAATATCACAAGGATTGTTGCTGTTAAGTTTAGAGAGGTCAGCGAGAATATCACAAGGATTGTTGCTGTTAAGTTTAGAGAGGTCAGCGAGAATATCACAAGGATTGTTGCTGTTAAGTTTAGAGAGGTCAGCGAGAATATCACAAGGATTGTTGCTGTTAAGTTTAGAGGGATCAGCGAGAATATTACAAGGATTGTTGCTGTTAAGTTTAGAGAGGTCAGCGAGAATATCACAGGGATTGTTCCTGTTAAGTTTAGAGAGGTCAGCGAGAATATCACAAGGATTGTTGGTGTTAAGTTTAGAGAGGTCAGTGAGAATATCACAAGGATTGTTGCTGTTAAGTTTAGAGAGGTCAGCGAGAATATCACAAGGATTGTTGGTGTTAAGTTTAGAGAGGTCAGCGAGAATATCACAAGGATTGTTGCTGTTAAGTTTAGAGAGGTCAGCGAGAATATCACAAGGATTGTTGCTGTTAAGTTTAGAGAGGTCAGGGAGAATATCACAAGGATTGTTGCTGTTAAGTTTAGAGAGGTCAGGGAGAATATCACAGGGATTGTTGCTGTTAAGTTTAGAAAGGTCAGCGAGAATATCACAGGGATTGTTGCTGTTAAGTTTAGAGAGGTCAGGGAGAATATCACAAGGATTGTTGGTGTTAAGTTTAGAAAGGTCAGTGAGAATATCACAAGGATTGTTGCTGTTAAGTTTAGAGAGCTCAGCGAGAATATCACAAGGATTGTTGCTGTTAAGTTTAGAGAGGTCAGGGAGAATATCACAAGGATTGTTGGTGTTAAGTTTAGAGAGGTCAGCGAGAATATCACAAGGATTGTTGCTGTTAAGTTTAGAGTGGTCAGCGAGAATATCACAAGGATTGTTGCTGTTAAGTTTAGAGAGGTCAGGGAGAATATCACAGGGATTGTTGCTGTTAAGTTTAGAAAGGTCAGGGAGAATATCACAAGAATTGTTGCTGTTAAGTTTAGAGAGGTCAGCGAGAATATCACAAGGATTGTTGGTGTTAAGTTTAGAGAGGTCAGCGAGAATATCACAGGGATTGTTGCTGTTAAGTTTAGAAAGGTCAGCGAGAATATCACAAGGATTGTTGCTGTTAAGTTTAGAGGGGTCAACGAGAATATCACAAGGAGTGTTGGTGTTAAGTTTAGAGAGGTCAGCGAGAATATCACAAGGATTGTTGCTGTTAAGTTTAGAGAGCTCAGCGAGAATATCACAAGGATTGTTGCTGTTAAGTTTAGAGAGGTCAGCGAGAATATCACAAGGATTGTTGGTGTTAAGTTTAGAAAGGTCAGCGAGAATATCACAAGGATTGTTGGTGTTAAGTTTAGAAAGGTAAGCGAGAATATCACAAGGATTGTTGGTGTTAAGTTTAGAGGGGTCAGCGAGAATATCACAGGGATTGTTGCTGTTAAGTTTAGAGAGGTCAGCGAGAATATCACAAGGATTGTTGGTGTTATGTTTAGAGAGGTCAGCGAGAATATCACAAGGATTGTTGGTGTTAAGTTTAGGGAGGTCAACGAGAATATCACAAGGATTGTTGCTGTTAAGTTTAGAGGGGTCAGCGAGAATATCACAGGGATTGTTCCTGTTAAGTTTAGAGAGGTCAGTGAGAATATCACAAGGATTGTTGCTGTTAAGTTTAGAGAGGTCAGCGAGAATATCACAAGGATTGTTGGTGTTAAGTTTAGAAAGGTCAGCGAGAATATCACAAGGATTGTTGGTGTTAAGTTTAGAAAGGTCAGTGAGAATATCACAAGGATTGTTGCTGTTAAGTTTAGAAAGGTCAGCGAGAATATCACAAGGATTGTTGGTGTTAAGTTTAGAAAGGTCGGCGAGAATATCACATGGATTGTTGCTGTTAAGTTTAGAGGGGTCAGCGAGAATATTTTCGCAAACTGTGTTGTTTGTATATGAGCAAAAGGTCAACATTTCCGTAATTTATCTTAGGATACGTATTTTAGTGCGCCTTTGCCGGCACCACTTTCCCGGTGAGTCTCGGATCTCTAGCGCACTGGATAGAGACAGCGAGAGGAGTTACCTTATAATTTAACGGCCCTATATTACGGTTCAAGCTATCAAGTCGTTATAACCACAAGCATCTCAAAAATAATACAGAACGGGTTCTCCTTGCTCAGCATCCTGCCCAAGGAAATTACCTGGAGTACAGATGTTACCTCCAATTTGGAACGAATTACAAATTAATTACTGTCACAATGTTATGAATTAATATAAAAGCCTATGACTTGATCTGGGTTCAACTAATCCATCCTCCTGATGTACCAATTATTGCCCGATTTGCTGTATTTTGTAAATAAGGGTTTACTAGGGTTGAATTAACTACTTCCTTGAAATGTCAATAAATAAAGCAAGGCCATCCAATCTAGTGAGCTAATAGCGTTTCAGACATGTCAATTCTAACTAATTTGAAAGCCCCACGCTCCATTCATATGTTTTAATGGTTGCATAAGCGGTAAGGCTCATACTGGCAATTCGAGTTCGAACATTGCACGACCGGCTGGTAAGGCTATTGGCGCGATTTCTTGCTGCTGTCAGGCATAGAATATTTTCTAGTCTGAGCCTGCTTTCCAAATCGCTGCCTACACATACCTGTGCCTACAGCGCCTACAAAATATTAGAAGCAACATATAATGATGATGTTTGTGATGTGGGGCTTCCCAAGCCCCTCAACTACAAAGCATTAACAGAACATTACATGAATGTTTCATTTTCACACATTACGCATACGAGCCCTTTGTAAAAAGGAAAGAGGGTAGATTCCTTTATGTTATCGAAGCTAATAACTTAGTAAAATCAACTGAAAGAGGCAAGAAAAAGGTGGCCATGGTTTATTGACTTCTGTGAGTGATTTATATATACCTGAAAGCATAAAGTCATGTACAGCGTACATATTACGAAAAACAACATCTTCTGATTTCTGAACCTCTTGTAGAAATGTAGACATTTGTCATGGAAATCCGGTGGATTTACTTTTAATTCGTTAAAGATTGAAAACAATTATTAATACGTAACAATGTGTTAATGTTTAACGGCGAAAATAAACAATAAAATAGAATAAAATCTCATGTGTACCATTCACATAACTTTCTCTACATTGCTGTAAAAATTATAGTTGAATAGCTTTTTCTGCTATTCACTTCATGCTAATCGAGATAAATGGTAGCACAAATGCTCTTATTACTTGCTTCCTTCTAGAAGTTGAAATGAAATAAGGGAATATACTCGGCTAAAACGATAGACATATCTTTTAAAAGCAGGTTGATATGCAATTGAAATACTGTTTTGTATGATCAGGAGTTGAAAATTTCCTGAATGAGAAAGGTTTTAAGTATTTTAAAGCAGAAACCAAAACAAGGAATACCTCAGAAACGGTCAACCCCACGAAAAAATTGTAATATGACGTATTGTATGTTTTAACGAGATCTACATTTTATGTGTAGTAAATATTTGTCTATCTCTTACGATTTACTAGTTTTCCAAAATTCAGAATGAACAGGTTTTCAGTGGCTATTTCCAGAAAATGGAAAATATACATATTGTTTTTCATGTAAATATCTCTAATATATGCTATTTTAATCAAAATCGTTAGCGCCATTTTTGAGAAATTAAAAATTTTTGAAATGTTTTCCATGTAATGGATAGTCGGGAGTCAGGAGATTTTCTTGAAAGTTTTTGTGTCACATTCTTGGAAGATACTAAACTTAAATACCAAGTTTCGTATTTAATAGAGTTTTCGTTTTTGAGGTACGCTTCCCACAGGTACACACACATACAGACAGACATACACGGACATTTTTCCAAAAATGTTTTTTATGTTTCAGGGGAACTTGAAACATGTATTTCTGTTCAAATCTTGGTATAGAATTTTTGGATGCAATACAATATCTTCCCTGTGCACTATGTACATAGTACGTGTAGGGTAAGCAAACACCTATCTGATAACACAAAATTAACTGTTGATGTGCAATTTGGTGTCATTAAATTGTACTGATTTTATAACATTTGTATGTTAATTTATTCATAGCTTTTGTTGAGGCTAGCAATTTTAAAATATGTATATGGACTTGATTGTCTGCCAGATATTCTTTGGTAAATGCAAGTCATTACTGCGCAACATCCGATAGGATTCAACAGGACATGGATAGGAATTAACCACATTTCCAGTCATAAAATATCTTAATTTTGTTACTATAAAGTGTATCTGAACCCTACTTTGAAACCCTAATGATTATGACAAAAAATCATGACGTGTTCCATTCAGAAGACTAAAGATAGCGTCTTGGGAACCAATAGAAGGATACATGCGCATAGCAGTTGCATACCCACCAAGTAGTGGCCGACCTGCACACGCCGCATGTAAACAACATGTAATAACGTGGCTCGACGCAGCAGTATACTATGCTGCATAATACAATACTGTTTTATAGGTAATTAAAGCATTTGATGATAGTGCAAGCTCTTCAATCAAGATTTGAAACTATTTTGCTTCAAATGGATTGCCTGAAGATTTGCAATTCATAGATGAGAACTTGGCACACGCACACACACACACACACACATATATATATAGGACAATAACATATTTGGAAGCATCGAACATTGAAATGCCTCGAACCCTGAAAGCTGTTGATGAACTTGTGCAAGCAATTAATCAGAAGTCTGTGACAGCTGTTTTAGACTGTGTGAAAAAGAAACTGAAGACAATGCTTGGAAAAACTATCGGATTTTCAACAATGCGTGAAATACGAAATGTGCTATAAGGTGTTGCTATGGAACTAGCTGCTGATGAAGTATCTTGCCCAATAGTCGATGATGTGTTGTGTTTCTGTTTTGTTCCAATCACATCTTGTGATGAGGAGCGAAGTTTTTTACAATTAAAAGCCTGTTTACGTGCCAATTGGAGACGATTCACATTTGAGATATCACGAACGTATGTTGTACATTTGTAATCCATGTATTTTCAGAGAGAATGAGACGGATAATGATGCTGACGATTTGTTACACAACGCAATTAAATGTATGTAAATATTAAAATTGTTAGTTCCCACAGTTTACCACGCAATTACTACCCCATTTTCCTTCTATTAGTACTACAACGTACACACTGCATTGTCAACACATCACTACTAAACACCATGCTCCGCTAACTTCTCTTCTGTCCTGCTATTGGTCCCCAAGATGCTATCCATACCGGTGACTTTCTCTGCTTGTTCTGCCAACAAACTACTGTTACAAAAGATTATTCTTTTTCGTCATGTTTAGAAAGAGAAATTTTGCCACACATGTTTATCATTGGTACCTAATAAGTAGAACGGAATTAAAGGAATACTCTAGATTAAAGCGATAGCCAAATCTTTTAAAAGCGGTTGCTGTGTAACACGATTGGTGCTCGGATCTCTTTTCATGGCCAGGAGTAAAATAAACGTGGAAAAGGACGTTAACACTCATTTGGAACCATTCAACTGAACCACATTTTCTCAGCCCCAGTTTAAATGCGATGGAATTTGCCAAACACTTCCTTAAGGTGTCTACCATTTTATATCACACTTTCAGTCATGTCAGTCACATGTTTTCACTCACAATCTCGGTTACTGCTTACACTACACATTGCACCCAATTTTCTTGTACTTCTTCTATTCCCCACTTTTATCCCTCGTCTTCTGAATTGCTGTCATTTTCATTAAGGGAATGTAGGACTGAAAAATCACAAAAAAATAACTTTTTTATTTTAATTCCATAAAATAATTTAAATATTCCTGAATATAAAAATAAATAATTGGCCACCAGATGCTATTTTAAATGGCTTAACTGGAGCTACAGCAAAACATTAGATGTGAAATAGTAGTGGACACGGCAAGAAAAACTTCATCTCATTCGCATCATGCAAAGTAAAAAACGAAATTGTGGAGAAGAAAGGCAGCAATGCAAGAAGAAGAGGACAGAAAAGGCAAAAGCAGAGCAGAGGAAAGGGAAAGCTGAGGGTTAAACCTATCAACCTGGTGGATTTTAATGTGAGCCATGCATTCAAATCTTTCCTTGTTTTCTCGCTATTTTTCTGTTACACAAATAAAATTTGTTGTATATGGTCACAGCGACACAATGAATACGAATTGCCCTAGCTGTTACTGACATATGTATTTAACCTTGCTGTTCTGTTCGGGTCTATATGACCCTATATGACAGCTGCTCTCATTATATATTTCTCATTTAATCAGGTACTATTATGAAATTTAATGACTTTGTCCAACTATATATCATCATTTTCTGGTTAAAATGTGTTACACAGTTTTGATTAGTTTTTCTAAAATAGTATTTGTTACATTTGTACAGTTCGGGTCATTATGACCCGATACAAAGTCTCTGTAACATCTGACTATAGTTATACATTGTTGCATGTGTTATAATGTATTGTTGAAATACCGTGATATATTACCACTGTAAGTATTATTTCTGTTACAAAAATGTACTTGTGCTTGTTACACAGTTATTTTTTGCATTACTTCGAAGGTTGCTTATCAGTTTGAGTTTAGACACCATGACAAGAAGAATATTGAGTGAAGCAGAGTTAGAAGCTCTTGCTAATGCCTCCAATAGTGAGTCCATTTCCGAATTTGAAAATCACAAAAGTAATGCATCTGAAAGTGATAGTTCTGACGATCATTCTAACAGTATTCAAACAGGCAGTGATGAACGAACTATTATTTCTAAAAATAAAAATATTTTATGGAAGTTACAACCACCTCTACAGTGTGGCCGTCACTCTGTTTCAAATGTCGTCAAGAAGACACCAGGAATTACTAGGTATGCAGCCAATAGAATATCTAACATAAAAAAGTTCCTTTGAAGCTATATTTCATGAGACACTTGAAAGGAAATAATAGAAATGAGAAATATAGAGGGACGCAGAGTTTATGGTGAGCAGTGGGAAAATATTGAGAAAAATATTTTTCAAGTCTATTTAGGGCTTCTGTTTCTTGCTGTGGTGTATGGATCTCATGGGGAGTCAACAAAAAGCCTGTGGGATAAAGACACTGGCCGGAACATATTTCGGGCAACAATGTCACTTGTAACTTTCTGTAACATAACGCGTGTTTTGCGGTTTGATAAGAGGTCTACTGGAGAAGAAGGGCGACTTAGTGATAAATTTGCTCCCATTCGCAACATTTGGGGAAAATGGGTAGAAGTATTTCCTAAATTATATAATCCTGCAGAAAATGTAACAGTTGTGGGATTTAGAGGACGCTGTCCCTTCTAGCAATACATCCGTTCTAAACTCGCAAAATACGGTATAAAGATATTGTATCTTTGTGACAGCGATACATCGTGTCTTGTAAAAGCACAAGTATACACAGGAAAAGAATAAGGAGCAGCACCAAAAAAGCTCAAGGTTATGAGTGTAGTGTGTGATCTTACATATGAGCTGAGTGGCCAAAATGTAACTTGTGACAATTTTTTTACTTCATCCAACTTGGGACAGCTGCTTCTGAAACGAAAATTGACGATGCTGGGAACTGTACGTAAAAACAAGCCGGAACTTCTACAACAAATGACGGGAGGGGAAGTACATAGTTCTACGTTTTATTTCACAAATGACACTACAGTAGTCAATTACATTGCAAAGAAGAAGAAAAATGTAGCACTCATGAGTAGACTACACCATGATAGTCAAATTAGCAACAGGGACGACAAGAAGCCACAAATGATTTTGGATTATAATGCTAGTAAGGGAGCTGTAGATATACTAGATCAAGAAGTAAATGCATATACCTGCAAAAGGAAAACAAATTGGTGGCCAATGATTATTTTCTTGATGTTTCTGCCTTCAATGCGTATATCTTATGGAGTGTCATGGGCCCTAAATGGAATATGAACAAATTAACAAGAAGACGACTATTTCTAGAAGAACTTGGGAAATTTCTGATAAAGGAACATATCGCATCCAGAAAATATTTTCCAAGGACAGAAGAATCGTTAAAAATAGTGAAAAGAATTCAAGCCCCTGAAAATGTGGTCAAGATATCAGACTCTGCGTCAGAAAGAAAAACTGTAAAACGCGCACGGTGTAGGTTCTGTCCGTCGAAAAATGACAAGAAAACAAACATGCTGTGTGAAAAGTGTAGTAAACACATTTGTAAAGTACATGTAACTTATTTGTATCCAGATTGTTCTTTCTGAGGAATAGTAACCGCAAATTTGTATTCACTAATTATTTTAATATTATATTTTACATTTTTTCAATAGTTCTATATCATATAAAGTAATTCATGGTTCAAAATGGTTCAAGTTGTTTGTAACACGTAACAATAATTATAAAAAGTACAATATTTTATCTTATTTATTATTTATGACTCATTTTATCTGTTTATACTTTTTTGGGTAGTGTTTAACCGGTGGAATGCGATGGCGGGGGAAACCGGAGTAAACCCGCCCCGGCTCCGCAATGTCCACCACAAATCTCACATGCAGTCGCTTGAGATCGAACCCCGGGCGTCCAAGTGAGAGGCAAGTGGTCTAACCACTCGGCCACGGCGCGGCCCTGATTATACTGAATTATAATGCTTCGGGTAATATTGACTTGAACAGTACATCCGTATAGTAAATTCGAACAGAACAGCAGGGTTAAGCATACATTCTAAATTTTCAAACATAAAAATTATATTTTTATGACAAAAAGTACGTTCATAACTTTAAAGGTTTTTGGAGGCTAAATCAAAGGGGATACAGAGAAGCCTAGAGCAACTTCAAAAAGTAGATCTATTGTAAACTTAGGGTTAAAATGTTACACTAAAATTGTTAATTACTTGTCGCCAAAGGCATTTTAGTGACATGACAAAAACGTAAACAAATTTAACAATAATTCCAAACCATTGTAGTAAATTGGATGCAATTTGCACTGTAAATAATTTGCATATATTACAAATGTGATATACATTTAAAAAAATATAGCATTATTTGTTTGGAATTTCAAATTTTAAATCATAAATGTCCTTAATAACTAAGTATCCCTCGTTAAAACACTGACAATGACATATTTTCGTAAAGCACAAACATTCTGCAGTCAACTGTACGCTATGTATTCTCGAAACGTAATCATAAAGAAGCAGAGCTATTTGTAAATGTAACATAAACTATTTGTTGACCTGTTTATCACTACTAGGCTAGTTCACTGTATTTTCGCTAAAGGTAATTCGCCTAGAAGGAACGAGCAGCCTGTACCCCCTTGGACGCTTACAATGGACCTAATCTTGAATAGGAAGGGAAGGGTAATCGTATGTATCATAGACAAGATTATCCGTAAAATTTACTTTATGTGCCATCACTTCGTTAATTCTTTTGCGTTTTAAGAGAATCCTATATTTAATACAAGGAAAGTAGAATGGATTTTTAAGTATCATATTCCCTTTCATACCTCCCGTGTTTGGGATTTCAGTGGAAAACATAATTGCACTGACTGGATTATAGGAGATGGCATCAAAACCTTTAATTACTAAAACTTTCATATATCAGTAATAGTTAGTGTACCTAAATTTTAAAAAATCATATGCGTTACACTCATATGACTTTGTCCAGCTGCTCTATGAAGAAGCTTCTTATTAAAGATTATTTCCTTTCTACACCATGCTAATAATTCAGATAAATGTTAGCAGAACATTCTTGCTATTTAGTTCCTTATAAGTAGAAGGGAAGTAAAGTAATACCTACGCTAAAGCGATAGTCAAATGTTTTAAAAGCTGTAGCTATTCGGTTATCATTGAAATCCGTCTTTTTTGCCTGTAGAGGAGTAAAACAAAAGAAACATGAGTGAAGACTTAAACCAATAACAAGTCTCGGAAATGGTTACCTCCATAACAAAAACGTAAAGGATATAAATTGTGCATTTTGACGAGATCTAGATTTTTGTGGAGTAGGTTATTGTTTATTTCTTATGGTTTACCAGGTATGAGAAAGTCATTCAGAGTAAAGAGGCCTTTAGAAGCTATTTCCAGGAAACTCGAGATATACTTTTTTATTTCTCAGCTAAACAGCTTTATTATACACCACTTTAGAGAATATATATATATATATATATTTTTTTTTTTTTTTCCATATAATGGGTAGTTCGGGATGAGGGATTCTTCAAAATCTTCATGAAACATCCTTGGGAGATCCTAAACTCAAATACCAAGCTAATGTTCGTTTTTAAGCTATGCTGCACACACACACACATAGAGACTTTTTTTCTAAAAATGCTTTTCTTATTCAGGGGGTCTCCAAATATGTATTTCCGGTAAAATATCGGTATCGATTTTATGATTGGGACCCGACGCCGTCTCTATCTACCATTTACGTTGAACATATGCGCTAGAGAAAGTAAAAAATCAAGTTACGGTAAATAACAAAAGAAAATATTTTTTGTAGTAGACCTAACCCCACCTATATTCCCATTTAAATGCACTAAATGTTGCAAACACACATAAGACTTATGTGGTCATGTCCTATGACATATGTAGAATATTAAGCATAAAACCAAAATAATTTTTTTTTACCTAAAATCTCCAGTAAACTCCTTTTAAAATGGTATGTATTTACCTGAAGTATTTCTGTTTTCGATTTGCTTCTCTCTTATGTATTATGATAGATACGTTCTCTCTACATCCTTCTCAATATTTTAGAAAGTATGTGAGTAAATTAACCGTTTCTGGACAAATATGACAACACTGCCTCCGTGATCGAGTGGTAAGCGAGCTGACTTCTCACCCGGAGGACTCGGGTTCGATTCCCGGCTGAGGCGCAGAATGTTTCTTTAACCAGAATTATTCCCTATCACCCATAGAGCCTGGAAGTATGAATGTGAGAGTAAATGTTTAGTATATAAAGTTTATTAACCTAATGTTCTGAAACTACAGTTTCACCCCGATGATATGGAAACAATAAAAAAAATTACATAAAATACTCCAGTTTGAAGCATATATCTTTGTATCATTTATATCAAGCATATTATATTGTTATGTGCAGATACTGAAAAGTTGTAGTCAATTTCTAGAATTTTAAGATTTGAAGGCATATCTAACTCTGCTTGTTTTTTGCTGCCATCTCTTATTTGCGACAAATGCTAATAATTTACATAAAGTTTTATACAAAAAAACTTGTTTCTTGTTTGTTTCTTGCGATCATGTGTCCTTACCACAGAATAAACAAAATCTGATGTATTACAGTCACATAACTTTCTCTGGCGTTCCAAATACAAACTATTCTTACAAAAGATTATTCTTTTGTTTTTAATCAAGACAAACATTACCGGAAATGTATTTGCTTCATTGTAAGTAGAACGGAAATAAGGAAATATACTATGCTAAACCGATAGTCAAATCTTTTAAAACCAATTCGCTATGTGAAACAACTGAGGTTTGGTTCGCTTTACACGGTCCCGTTTGAGGAAAGTTAGGTAATTAAAACTGAAACCAATAACAAGGAATATCACAGAACGGTCAAAGCTGCAAGAACAACGTACAGGACATGAATTGCCTCTTTTATCGAGATCTATATTTTTGCCTATATTACGGTTTAACGGTTATGGAAAATTCTGCAAAGCTCATTCAGAATAAAGGGATCCTCAGAGGTTATTCCCAGAAAATTCAGACTACACATTTTATTTGTGACGTAAATGTCTTTAATATCCAGCATCTTAATCAAAATCGTTTGAGCCGTTATTGAAAAATTCAACATTTTCAAAAATCTTTCCATGTAAAGGGTAGTTTGTGCTGGGAGTTTATCTTCGTTTCGCATCCTTGAAGTATACTAAACATGAATAGCAGAACAACAAGTGTACTTTTTAACGGTCTTTTCATTTTTGAGCTATACTCCTAATATACGCGGACCTTTTTCCAAAAATATTTCTTTCGCACTCACGGGAGTTCAAAACGTATTTCCAGTGAAATTTCAATACGGAATTTTTAGGTAGAATACAGTACCTTCTATAGCTACCATGTACATTGTATACTCATTCTGTTAGAGAAAGAAAAATTATAAGACCCATTGCTTCGCCAAAACTCAAAGATGTACTTGAACTTGCCCAATCACGTGCCCCAGCTTTTCATGAATACTGCAGAGGTCTTTCATCTGTTTCTGGAGAAGACAAGGATGTTCCTGAAGAAGAGTCAGTATTTGATTTACCTGAATTTTATTGACTCTGAAATAGGACAAATACACCCATAAGTTTGAAGGGCATCTTTTATAGTTAATTATTAATGAACATTAATGTAATACAATAAATAGGATACGACTGAAATTGAGGTTATTGTACCTACGCCTCACAAGATACCGCCCTCAGGTGGGAGGGATGTAGTGAGAGGAAACACTGGGCGGCCGGAACCAACGAAAGGGTCCTAACAGTTTCCAGATTGAAGAATGGGGGACAGGCAGATACAAGTCCGCCGCCCCACATAGGCTTCAAAGCCCCTGACAGGAGCGGGACTCATCCCGAAAAATAGCCGTGGTCGGGAGAAGCCCCTATTTTCCTGCCACGCTGCAACGAGCACCATCAGAGAAACTTCCAACCCTGATAAAAACAAACTTGATGAAGGATGAATGAAATGACAATGGAAAGGGCATGGAGGGAAATAAAATTCTGGTGATGAAAGAAATTTTTCCAGGATTCCCCTGCTGACACGGGGAAATCACCGAAAAATCAAATGAGTCAGATTGGCGGCCACAGGAAGCAAACCCGAGATCTTTCGAATGCGGGTCAGAGACGAAATTGCCTGAAACATCCCTTTTCTGTTTTCTTTTAATTAAAAGATATGTGCCTAAGTAATGATTCATTCATTACAAGGAATATTAATGTTATTATTGACTTCTTTTCTAAGTAGAATCAAAATAAATACCTTGGACTGTGGAAAAATACTTGTGGTCACCTAACACTCAATATACTACAATGTCAATTAATATTCCTTTTAGTTTTTATAAAACTCTATTTTATCTCTCTTAAAACTGAGGTTCTGACAATTTTTACCCACTTGCCTTCATCCCTCAAACAGAAATGCATATATTATGTAGTTGTGATAAAGTATGATGTAGAAATCCCTGCCAATTGAAACTCATAAAGTTCCACGAATATGTGATACGCAATTAAGTTTTACAAAAATAAGCTTAATAAAGTTTTATTTATGGACATTCTTTAAATGCTGTAGATCTTAGCGTCCCATTTTATGTTGGACTTGAAATAGTGATTATTGCGCTCAGAGGTGTCGTTTACGCCGTAAATCTATAACACGGGACCACAAGCCTTATATCCCTTCTGAAGGAAGTCATGCTAACAACTTTATCCCCAAAAAATTTGAAGCCGCAAACTTGAGAATCAAAAGTAGTATGTTACTTCTAGACCACAAGAAAAATATGATAGACGTGTTATTTTGACGGGATCTGCATTTTTGGTGCAGTAAGTTTTTGTGTATCTCATTCAGAATGAAGAAGGATTCCGAGGCTAATAACAGAAAATTTAAGACACGTTATATTTGTCATGTAAATAACTTTAATATAGGGTAATTAATCCATAATCCTTAGAACAAGTTTTCAGAAAAGCAAATTTTTTGAAAATTTTTCCATGTAAAGAGCAGTTTGTGTTGCTGGGATTTTCTTCAAAATCTTCCTGTTGCATCCGTGAGAGTTACTAAACTTCCCATCCTGCTTATCAGCGGAGACGTGTCACACTCATTGATATGGCCAACCCGAAGGTCATTCTCGCCGATTCATCACTGGTGGGTTTTAACTTGAAATTGCCCCGTTGAATTCTGCAACTCTCTCGACGCACAAAGAGAGATCTGCAGACGTCAAATACGGGGCAGTTAGGCCCCTCGTCTGTGGTCCATCCTATCAGTTCAAAGCATGATGCATATAGCTTTGTTGGTTCTAGAGAATATGCAGTTTATACCATACATAGCGTCATATTATCAGCTCTTGAAGTATCTAAGATAATCGATATAGTGTATTCAACAACAATTAAATGGATGTGTAAAGATACGTCGACGTTGTGCAACAAACCAAAAATCACTGCGAGGGGTAACCCGAAAATTGGCGCTCACCAATTCCTCACTAACGGCTTTTAACTTTAAATAGCCCCGTTGAGTTCTGCAACTCTTAACGTACAAAGACACGCGATAAATTCTGGGCAGTTGGGCCAGCTGATATGTTGTTCATACAATTAGTTTAAATCATTGTGTGGCCGCGCCATGACAGAGAGGTTAGACAACTCGCATTTTACCTAGAAGGCCCGGGGTCGATCCTAAGTGACCGCATGTGGGATTTGTGATGGACAAAGCGGCGCAAATGCGGGTTTTCTCCGGGTTCTCCAGTTTCCCCTTCTATCACATTTCACCACATTTCTATCTTTATTCCACGTACCATCAGTGTCAAGGCCTGCGGTGCCATTTGTATGAAACACTATCCAAAAAGAAAAGCGTAATGTATATAGCTTTGTTGGTTCTTGAGAATATGCACTTTACATCATACGCAGTGTCACATTATTGCTCTTGAAATATCGAAGATAATCGACAAAACATATTCAACAACAATTAAATATGCGCGTAAAGATACGTGCAACAAAGTCGACAGCTGTGAGGGAATTATAACGGATGCCTATCATACCTCTGTAACCCAGGCGAAACATTGTGGTTAGGTCTGGTTAACAGCGAATAACTCTTCGCCACTGTGCAGTCTGCGGCTATCGCACAAAAATGACCTATAAAACTAGATTACCATGCGCAGCCAACCACAAGTTTGCGTTCAACACGATGTGCAGTCACATGAATCACATATTCCCTCTTATTTTTCAAATATGAAACGTTAGGCTAATAACCTCTCTTAACTTAATTTGAAACAGGAAAATATAAATAAAATCCACTATATTAAAGAGAACACTGTTTTAAAAGCAAAGCCACATCATTACCTGTGATTCTCATTAAGGTGAGTAGTTAGCAAATAAAGTCGTAATTTTAAATTTCTCCTGGGAATCGTTTGATTTTAATGTGTTTGCTGCTTTTTAAAAATGGCGTTATTAAATAAAGGGCAAAAACTAGTTCGGATATTAATACGACCAGGACTTTGAAACCATGAACTACTATTTGAATTATGAATCAGGAGAAGTATCGTTTTCTCAGCGCACAAATGGGACCAAGTTGTGTCTGAGTGGTTAGACCACTCGCTTGGTTAATTCCCAAACGACCGTATGTGGGATTTGAGTTGGACAAAGCGGCGCAGGGGCGGGTTTTCTCCGAGTACTTCGGTTTCCCCCGCCAGTACATTCCACCGGTGCTCTATCTTCATGCCATCACCTTTAGTGACATAGTAGTAAAAGTGAGTGTTAAACATTAAAAAACAAAAAACTTACAAAGGGTCATTGTCACATTGATGTCGCAGCCTTAGCTGGGACGTGAAAATATATTTATAATAAAAACAAACGTGGGAAAAAGTTATGAAATTTTAACGGCGGACTTAGCCCGTCTTCTTCTTAACGATCAGCTGCCGGGTAACTTACCAGGCGCTAATAATAATTTAGACCCTCATCCTGCTACTAGCATTTGTGCGCAGGATAGCTTACTACCATGAATTTACCTATCTCACAAAGAAAAAATCGGCCGCAATTTACGTTTCATTTTCTTTTCTCCTATGAAGGGATACAAATTTGCCCATTTTGAATCACCGATATATTCAATGATCTAGATGTAAAGAGTGAATCACTGTAATTTATAAATCTTCGCTTTCCTACAAACTTGGCCATAATAGAGAGAAAACCAAGACGTGGGTATTTTTATTTTCGAACTTCTGTCATTAAGAAATTGCTACCGGAATATGACAATAAGGTCGTCTCCTTAGCGCGGTGGTAGCGCAGCTGCCTACCAAGCGGGAGACCTGGGTTCGATCCCCAATACCGGCGTGGGGATTTTTCCCCCGCTGGGAGACCTGGACCGGGGTGCACTCAGCCTCGTGAGGTCCCTGGGGGGCCAATTGAGGAGATACTTGATGGAGAAGTAGCGGCTCCAGGTCGTGAGGACCGCATTAACCGGCCGGGAGGGGCTCGAGGCGCTGACCACGTCTCACCCTCCAATACTGCACCCCATCCATGACGTCTGTAGTGGACCGAGATGGGGGACGCAGCGGCCGGGCGGTAGGCCAAGGTTCCCCGTGAGCTGTCGTGCCATGGAGTTATGTTAATATGACAATAACCCTTATTAGAGCCGCAAATTATATACATAGCTTGCAATAGCATTCTACATTTAAAATCGTAAACGCTTAAAACAAGACCTGAAAGGTAAACACTTGTTGTTAATATTATGAAAACTCCCGTCGATATATAAAAAAACTATTTTTAGAAAAAATCCGCGTGCTTGCGCGTGCGTGTGTATATATGTGTACAGAGTAATTGAAAAACTAAAAGTAATCAAACTTGTTATTTAGCTTCAGTATCTTCCAAGGATGCGACGCGAAGATACTCGGAAAATCTCCCAACCCAATTATACTTTACATGGAATATTTTCCGAAAATTTTGATCTTCTCAAAAATGGTTCAAATGAATTCGATTAAAATGCCACACATTAAAATATTTTATTACAAACGAAATGCGTATCCTGAATTTTCTTGGAATAGTCTCCAAAGAACTCTTCATTCTGGATGACTTTTGTACAATTCTAAACCATAAGAGACAGATCTAAACTTACTACTTAAGAAATGTAGATCTCTTAAAATACAGAATTTATGTCGTATAAATGTTTATTGTTTTTATAGATAGCACTTTCTCAGATTTTCTTTGTCATTGATTTTCAATTTTAAACTATTAGACTTTTCCCAAACGGGAAGTCATCCTTCGTTTCATATCACTTTTGTTTTACTTCTGGTCTTGCAAATAGAAAGGAATATAGATAATTTCACATGAAAACTTTTAAAATATTTGACTGTTTTTGCCTACTGTATTACCATTTTTTCCCTTCTGTTTACAAGGAAGAAGGCATTAAAAACAATTCTGCTAATGTTTATCTTGATTAGCATGATGTAGATAAAAGAGTAATCTTTTGTAAGCATAGTTTGTAAAACCGGTGGAGAATGGGACACATCAGATTTTTGATAGATCTGTTGTATCATTCTCAAATTCAGGGGGCTCATATTTAAGCGCCTTATTGCATTACGGTACGAAATATGTTTGTTCATAAAAATCAGAAAATAGGAGTTTAGAGAACTTAACACTAAAGATTTCGTTTGTGACTTAGCATTTTTAGTGATATAAGATACTACTAAAATGAAATACTCGGCTACAAATAAAGATAACTATAATTACTATGATTGATGATCTAAGAGCTTTCTTGGAGAAATTACGAATCGGGATGTATCAACTGGAACAGACTGATTTGCACCATTTTCCAAATTTAAAGTCTGTATTATTAGAGGTCATCTTAAAGAAATATAAGATAACTTTGGAAGTATTCCAAATCCAAGTATCTGTAGACCATGGACGCAGAATGGAAGTTGATTAAGGTGATGCATATTTAAAAGTTGACCTGCTTCTTTCCATAAAAAGAAATTCTGATGCCTTACACTCGCATGACCTTCTCTAGATACTCTACAAACAAACTTCTTACAAAAGATAATTCTTCTTTAAACACCATGCTAATTGAGATAAACATTAGCAGAATTTTATTACTTAGTTTCTTATAAGTAGAATGGAACTAAGGGAATGCTCTAGGCCAAAGTGATAGTCATATGTTTTAAAAGCTGTCGTTATGCGATTGTCATTGCAAATCGCTTCTTTGCTTGGCCAGGAGTAGAACAAAAGAAAAACGGATACTTCCGTCTGAGAAAATTATAAGTAATTCACAATTAAAACTAATAACAAGGAATAACACGAAATCGGTAGGCTCCACAAAAAAAATGTATATGACATAATTTGTGTATTTTAACAAGATCTGCATTTTTGTAAAGTATTTTTTGTCTATCTCTTATGGTTTACTGGTTATACCAAACTAAGCAAACTTCAGCCAGAATAAACAGGTCTTTAGAAGCTATTCCCAGAAAATTCAAGATTTTATTTGTGATACATATGGTTTTAATGTGTAACATTTTAATCAAAAGCGTTAGAGCTATTTTTTTAAAAAAAAAAAAAAAACATTTTCGAAAAGTTTTCCATGTAAAGGGTAGTTAGTGGTGGGGAATTTCCTTGAAAATATTCGTGTCGCATCCTTGGAAGATACCAAACCTAAATACCAAGTTTGGTATTTGACGGTCTATTCGTTTTTGAGCTAAGCTGTCCCAGACCATACCCACAGACACACACACGGATCTTTTTATTAAAATGCTTTTTATTGATTCAGGGAGTCCTAAAACATGTATTTCCGGTGAAATTTCGGTATCGAATTTTTGGGTGGAATATAATGCTTCTCTATTACTATGTACATTGTATATACCGGGCTAGAGAAAGTAATTGTCCCTGAATTTTAAGGAAATATATACTTTTACAACTTTGAGTATTTAGCAACCAATAAGTAACTGAATCCATGAATTTTGCAGACTCATGATCATTAATAGACACTCCTAACTTTAAACTTAAGTTCTCGAAGAATTTTCCCTACCAATTTTCTATAATCAAGATGTTCCACGCGATGCAATCTTTTACTTATTTGTTTTGAAAACTGTTATACCGTTCAAAGGTACATTAAAGAAAGTGGTCATATACGCTTTCAAAATAATTCTCAAATTTGGTCAAATTCAGTATTAACTTTTGAAAAAATCATGCTTTTTGGAAAGTACGAAAAATAATGCTTATACAATAATTAGGGTTAATATAAAATATATACCGCCTGCGGTGCCATAAGTAGTTAAAGCGGGCGTTAAACACTACCAAAAAAAAATATATAAAATATATGACATATCTGTAAGCTCATTTTCTATTTAACTTGAAAACTATATTTGAAAATGCACCTTGTGGCTGAGGTCGCGCTATGGTCGAGTGGTTAGACCACTCGCTTCTCACCTAGGCGGCCCGGGTTTGATACCATGCGACCACATGTGGGATTTGAGGTGGACAAAGCGGTGGGTTCTTCAGTTTCCCCCGTCATCACATTCCATCGGTGCTCCATTTTCATTCCGTGTATCATCAGTCATCGCTTTGCGATGCCATTTGTAGAAAAAGCGGGCGTTAAACCGTATAAAAAATATTATTGTCATCCAGATTTTTATCCTGTTGAGTTGACCTAGGGAAATAAAAAATGGGCAGCGAGTAGAAATGAAATGTTCAAGATGAAAGATGTGGAAAATCTGTGCAGTCAGAGATTTGCTACAGAGTTTTAGAGACCACATAATAAAAAATACCACAGAGTGAATACGTATTCAGGATATTGGAGCTGAATACAGTGAGGGAAGCAAGGATGAGGTGGCGTGTGTTTTTGGCAAAGAAGAAGACGAAGGTGGTAGTTTACCAGAAGTAGAAGAACTCCAATACAGTAAGTAACTAGGGTGGTGTTAGCTCTATTGCTGTTTACATGGAAATACCATCAAAAGAGTGGATAGTAGATAGGCATCTTTATTGGTGTGAAATCATTAAAGCTATTACAAAAGCACTTACTGCATGTTATGGGTGACAAAAGGAAACAAAAGAGAGAAGTATCGAAAAATAAAGCCAGGAAATGTTCCATGTTTTGCCAGTTCCTCTGGTCAGACAGTAGATCCCAACATGCCAATCTCCTTATAGAAAGACTTAAACACTCTTCTTTTGGTTTACCTGTTCGCTGGTTCTCCCAATGTGAACATTCCAGTTAATATGTACACAGTCTTCAATCAAATCACAATATGAGCAGATTCTCTAACAGGAGTTGTCGGTCATTTTCTGTGCCCTCCAAACTTCCAGCCGAAACCATACCAATCCTGATTAATTTTTCTTCCTAAGTGAAGTATATTATACCTCTTTATTCCAGATCAATTTTATTTCGTTTTCTAGGATTATAGAGGTTCTAGTTGTACATTTTGATTTAATTTCCTGCCAGTTAATGACTATTAATCTTCTTTTGACACCTTTCCATACGTTTTTGCCATTTGTTTCGTCTCTCCATGCCTATACTTCTCAAAGGTTATAAGTACCCGCTGGTATTTAAAACAACTGGAACTAAGTTTGGAATTATCTCCCTTCATCAGCCTCAACCAGTCAGTGTTGCCAACATATGATTATGTTTTTGGTTAGACCAGCACCCAAAAATCCGTCAAAATTAAAAATTTCCGTATTTTCTTTCAAAAATAGAAATTAAATTAAAATCTTGGGTCAAGATGCTCAAGGAATCTAATTACACAGTGATTAACTACAAACAGTGTAAGAGCAGCTTATGCATCTGCACGTTGATACGCGTGTTTGATAGGCTGAATTGGCAATTTGGACTGTGAAGTTGGAAAGGGGTTCAGCTGCTTTTAAATGTTTCTTACTTTTTCCATGAGGAAGTGAATCTGACAGGCGCACATTCACGTCGCATTGGCAATATTTGCACCACTCGCTACTAGGTTTCCTGGGCACCTCTAACATCCATTCCTTTAATCGTTCATTATTGAACATTTATTTTGCAAAATGTCATACATACTGCTTAGCCTTCTGTTCAATAAATCAATTAAAAGGAAAATCACTATAAAGTAACCATTAAACTTGCAACGACGCACCACATTGGAACACCAAATTAGCACTGCGTTCACTATGCTGCATTCAGAATTCACACTGATTCATAAAGTAAAGCAAATTCGTTGCATGACATTATATGTAGTAAAATATTTATATGCCATGTGAATATATACATATATAGATAATATATAAGAATGACATTGCCTTTCTTTCGCATTAGCAATATTAGCTCATAACGTCCCCTTGGGGTACGGGCCTCTGTCCTTGGAAAGGTGGCTTGGTTTGGCAGTCCTGGATAGGCATTCCAGGAAGGATCCTTTTTTTTAATTTTAATCACTCAGATAATTTGTTCTAAATAGCATGGTATTCCCTATTATAAAATTGGGCCATTGTTTTAAGATTTCATTTAAGACTTTCTTTTGGTCCATTGTATGCACTTAATCACTTGTTTTTAGTCATTATTTATTTGTCCACTGATTAACACTGGTTATCTTAGCTATTGCACCTATGTATTTGTATTCCGTGTAGCCATCTTTATCTGATGCTGCCATCTCCTTCTGTCTTTCATTGTGCTGGTCCATCTGTTGTCGAATGTTTTCTTGAGATCGACTACCATCTTGTTCGCTGACATCCCGCTCTTCTTCGTCCTGTTCTCGGTTCCCATATCGTTAGCCTGTGAGGCCATCTGTTGGGGTCTTTCCCTCACGATGTGTCCTGCCCATCTCCATTTTTGGTAGTTGCTGCTCTGTGCTGCGTCTGTTATTTATGTTTGTCCTCTAATTATGCCACTCATAATTTTGTCTCTCCTAAGATTTACGTTCTATTTTCCTTTGTCATGTTGCAAGGACACAAAGATGTATATCCGTGAGTTTTTTCTAAAGAAAGCTAATATAACAATAATTAATAACTCCTAATAATATCCTACAATAAATCCTTCATCCGTGTAAACTAAATTTTGCCCATCATACAACTTGAAAATTAGTCAAGTTGTAACCCTGCACTACTCTGATTTTACAGTGCACTGCGTCTACAGAACACCCCACCTCCAGAAGTGCTCCGGAATTTGATGTCTTGTGAAGCTAATAAGTATTAGTTTCATGTGTGGAGGTTTTATTGTGATTGTATTGTGTATTACGTTGTGTGTTTGCACCTCCAATCTCAGGTTGTAGCTTTTTAGAGCTGCAGCCTGTCTGTTAACGACATGTACGACCAAAAGTTTGGAATTCCAAACTAATACTGCTGGCTTTTTTATAAATTTATAACACAGATGTAAAATAATGCAAATAATTCACAGTGTAAATTTCATTAATTTTGTTTTAATGGTTTGGAAGTTATGGCCAAATTTGTTTATGTTTTTGTTTCATCACTAAAAGTGTCCCTTGCGACAAAAAATTGACATTTTGGTGTAATATTTTACACCTAGGTTCACAATACATCTAATTTTTGAAATTGCCCTAGGTTTCTCTGTATATTTTTTAGTTTAGGACTCAAAATGGTTTAAAGCTATGAACGTGTTTTTTTTTTGTATAAAAGTATCATTTTTGTGCTTCAAAATTGAAAAAAATGCTTAAATACATCTGACAGTAAAACCTATAGAGATTCGTATTCATTGTACCTCTGTAAACACGTAAAGCAAATTTTATTTCTGTAACAAAAAAATAGTAAAATGCTAGAAAAGTGCTGAAAATAGCAATAGCGAGAAAACAAAGCAAGATTGGAATGCATTAAAATCCACCAGGTTCGTACGTTGGACCCTCAGATTTCCTTTTCCTCTCCTCTTATCTGTCTTTGTTTTCTTGCATTGCTGTTTAGATTCTGCATAACTTCGTTTCTTACTTTGCATGATGCGAATTAGATATGGTCGAACCAAAGTTTTTTTTTTTGCCGAGTCCTGTTTACCTTTAATGTTTGCTGCAGCTCTAGTGTTTTAAGGCATTTAGAATGGCGCCTGGTGGCCAATTATACCTTTTTTGTATTCATCAATGTTTAAATTACTTTATGGAATTAAAGTAAAAACACTTGGTTTTTTTTTGTGATTTTTCATTAAATTTCAGTCATATGTACCCTTAATTAGGTACTTCTCCATTAAAATTTCCAGAGGCCAAATCCCTGGCGCGGCCTATAGTGCTGTTTAATTTTCTGTATACTGGACGCGTTCTTGATCAGTTTGTAAAGGCTGCAAGAGAAGTTGGGAACAACTTAGAGCTCTAAGCCCAACTTTGTTTGGAGTAGAAGGGGACGGGTCCTCACAACAGGTAACCATATCTCAACAATGTTGGCTAAAGCAAAGCTTGTAGCAACAACTTAGCAGGGTTCTAGCAAAGCGGCGAGTTTAATCCACGTGACTTTCTAGTAAACACACATAGCAGCTGATGTAATTATCATCCACCTTAAGGGCATGTGGTAATATGTTTCAGCCAAAATAAATGCACTGGTTTTTCAATCTCTCGAAATTGATGGCCAAAGCTTCTTATATTACCTATACAATTTTTTTTGGAAAATGAGTATGGCAGTATGCTTCAGTTTCTCTTATAATTGAATCGGTTTATTACTTTCTCTATACGTAGTATGTACATAGAGGTGTTGTATTGCACCCAAAAAACTGGATACATAAGCATACACATAATACAAGAAATAACTTCAATGTCGATATTCCTAATTTTAGATTAAATAAGATGGCATTAGGTTATCTAGTAATGGGCCTAAAGCTATGTAATAAAATACCTATAAAATATCATAGGTCACCACTTCCTATTTTTAAAAAAAAAGGCTCTATAATTGGCTAGTTTTAAATCCTTTTTATGTTATTGATGATTATATAAATATGATAAATGATTCTTTTTAAATTATGTTTTTTTTTTTCTTGAGTGACGATGCCATTGTCTATACAATTTAATGCTTGATAAAAATTAAACATTAAAAATTAAAATATTAAAATTGAATTCAAAGTAGTAATTAAAAATTAAAATACCAAGACTTCACCGTAAATACATTTTGGGACCTCCTTAATCAAAAAAAAAAAAAAAAAAAAACATTTTTAAGAAAATGTCTGTGTGTGTGTGTTTGTGTCTGCGGACAACATTGCTCAAAAACGAAAATTCCTTAAATACGAAACTTGATATTTAAGTTTATTATCTTCCAAGGATATGACATGGAAGATTTTCAAGAAAATCCCCCCACCCCAACTACCCTTTACATGGAAAAGGTACGACAATTTTTGTCTTTTCAAAAATGACTAGAGATTTTATTAAAATCTCGTACATTTAATATTTACGAGTACATGAAAAATAAACTGTATATCTTGAATTTTATGAGAACAGCCGTTTATTCTAGATGAGCTTTTTGAATTTTGCTAAATGGTAAGAGATAGACCAAATATTATTAGACAAAAATGTGGGTCTCCATAAAACTTACAAACAACTGTGTTATTTTCGTGAAGTTGGCCATTTTCGGGATATTTTTTGTCGGGGTTTTAGTTTTTCTCATACGGGAACTTATCAACTCCTGGCCACGCAAAGAATCGGATTTCAATCCCATAGCAACCATATTTTAAAATATTTGACTATTGGTTTAGCCTAGTGTATTCCCTTATTTCCCTTTTATTTAAAGGGACTAAGTAATAAGACTGTGCGTACTAATGCTTAGCTCAATTATCATGAAGCAGATAGATGAATAAGCTTATTAAGAATAATTTGTTACATGCGTGTAGAGAAAGCCCTGTGCTTGGAACACATTAGATTTTTTTTTCTTTGAAAAAAGTTGGTCAGATACGACACTTGGTTGTATTTTAATAGCTCTGTATTGCAAATATGATATAATTCAGACCATAATCATAATAGGTAATGGGATCTGCTAAGCTGAGTTTTCTCCAGAAGCCCATAAATCAATCACTTGTGGAGTTTATGTACGAAATAAATTCATTATATCGTGCCTGATTCAGATATGGCATTACAATGTAAATAACAGTGGCCTACACTTTGTAAATCTACATACTTGTCAACTGTAAGTATAGTTAAAGCCATACTTAAAGATCAGATATGTCTTTCAAAATTGTAACCTTCAGTCAGTTATACTTCTTCTAAAACGTATACACAGTGTGTATAGTAGAAATAAGGTATTGTATTCCACCCAAAAATTAGATACCGATGGTTGAAATTCATTATATTAAAGAAATTTACAAGGAAAATAAAATTCATTTTCAGAATTTCTTGAGAATAGCAGTTCTGAATTGCTTTGCAATAATTGGTAAACCGCAAGAAGTAGACAAAAATGTAGATCCTGTTAAGAAACGGAATTTTTGGGATGTACAGGTTTCCGTAGTTAACAATTTAAGAGGTATTCCCAGCTATTAGTTTCAGTTTTAGAGTACTTAAACTGGAACATTTCATACGTTGTGTTTCTTTTGTTTTATTCCTAATCAAGGAAAGATAACTGAATTTCAATGACAATCGCATTGCGACAGCTTTTAAAAGATTTGACTATCCCTTTAGTCTAGTATATTTCCTTGTTCCCCTTCTATCTAAAAGGAACTAAGTAATAATACCATTTCCGATAATCTTTATCCTGATTAGCGATGTAGGTAAAATAATGTTTGCAGATGTTTGCAGAACAAATAGAGAACCATACGAAAATGGAACATATCAGATTTTTATTATTTGCATCAAAGACCGGGAATGGTAGAGAAGTTTTTGATGGTTTTGTAAACCAGATTACAGTTATGTCTTCGTATAGAAAAGATACATCAAAGGTCCCCAGTTAACCTAAGCTATTTACATATAATTGGGAACTTGTACAACGGGCTAGGAAGACGAAATATTTTATGCATTTAAAACATACAGTTCACTTATGAAATAAATTAATTAGTGTAACATTCTGCTTGCCTAACAAAGACGGGGAATTTACAGTTGTACCAAATGTTTTTCTAGATAGAGCTCGTACCTTCCGTTCATAAGTAAGCGTACAGAAAGACTAATAGACTTTGTCGAATAGAAATAACACAAGTACATATTACAAAACAGGATCGATAGCAATTCCAAATTAAAATATGTATTTAAATCAGAAAACACTTTACAGTAAAAGTATTAATAAGTTCCTGCTTCCTGTTGTACGAGATGTGTCCGAAAATTAAGTACGTACCTATTTTGGAAAATGACACAAAATATAAGTTTTCACAACGTAAGTTGTACATAGAAGAGCATTCCTTTACCTATTTTTCGACATAGTTGCCATCATTTTTAGGCATTTTCATAGCGGGGAATCAACTTTTGTATCACTGTTCAAAGAAAGCTGCCCCCAGTGAAGACATCCACACCTGATCGCCGCGTTTGTGGAAGCATAACCACAATCGTACCCATTGTGAACCGCTTGTTCACACGCATTGCCTCGTTCACTTGTTCAACCAAACCATCAGTGAAAATAGAACACCGCCCACTTTGGGCTTCGTCAGGAACAATTGATCGTCCATCATTGAATTGCCTAACCCACTTTCTCGCTGTTCCATTTGTCATTACATTTTCACCGTAAATCTCTACAAGTTGACACGTATTTCAGCTGGCTTAACATCCTTTGCGTTTGAAAACCGTATTATGGATCGCACTTCACAGTCAGCGGGATCAGAAATTGTCTTAAATATTTATCACGATATGTAACAAATGTAAACACACCACCATCCGGCTGTAATAGCGTCAGTGGCAGACAGTGAACCAGAATGACGAGTGCGCATGCGTGGTACTGACACATTAGCGTTACGGTGGTGGTAAAACAAAATGGTACTTTCCTGACACGCCCCTTGCCTCTTATGACGGTTATGTACATTATTATGTAAAGTATACTCATTAAAATGTTCATAAAACATATAATAGGCCAAAATATTCATTGATATTGGGGTCATAATAAATATACTTAATATAATATAGACTTTCTTAATTGGCTTACCCTCCCTATATTTAGGACTGCACCCCCCTAGGTCTTACAAGCGGACGTCTAGGGGTCAAGGGGTCAGAAGCCTGTCGGGGAGCCAACGGCATGAAGCCACAGAATAGAAAATATGGAACGAGTGGTTGGCCCATAGCCGGCATGAACGTGAGGAAGAGGATGATATGAAATGCTAGTAAAATGGATGATAGGAAAGGTGATAATGGCACATTTGGTGGAATGATTGGCGGGGGAACCCGGAGGACCCGGAAAAAAAACACCCTGATGCCACTTCATCCACCACTTATCCCACATGCGGGCACATAACCTTGAACCCTTGCCACCAAATGGGAGGCGAATGGTCTAATCACTCGGCCACGGCGCCGCCTAATACAATAATATTAAATTAATGTATGTGTCCCTTTAGAGTGTATTACCAATAATAAGAATATATTCCTTTAGCAATAAGACACATTCCTGGCTCCTCTACTTCTGACTCATAATATTACTCCATAGCTTAAACTGTGAAGTAGCCCACATGTCAGTAAATGGGTACTTCACTTACACAGCGTTCTTTGCGGAAACGTGTTAAACTTGATTAAAGAATCTAATAGCGCATCTAACCTACAGCTTATATCAACTACAAATGCTACTTTCCACTTATAGAAATAATAATAGTAACAAGAGTTGTAAGTGATATAATGCTAAAGGTGTCTCGCGGCGTAAAATAATACAAGTATATTCATGTTTAAAAATACAGATGTCACTAAGAAATTGCCAAATAATTTAGGAGAACTCGGAAACGAATGTAAGAATGGGAAAATCATAGCATAATATACTTCCACGCAACAGATATTGACATGTGAAAATGTTAATGAAAGCTAGGAAGCGAGTTGTATATCTGTTGTTACCAGATAGTTCACCAGCCGACTGCATGCATGTTGCAGGGGAGTGTGTCAAGTGAATGTCAAATATCTGTCACCGCATATACGAGATCCATCCAGGGAGTGACAGACGTTTAGGCGTAACTACACAATAACACATAACTTCATTTATAAAGTTGCAGAACCTTGCCCTATTTTTCAACGTAATCGTCATTGCTATGAAGGTATTTGTTGTCGCATGGTACCGCTTTTTCAATGCAGATACGCTAAGATATGAGCCAAGACGTCACTGTTATTTTAAGGTCTTCATCGGTTGGAAATCTTTTCCATCCAAAAACTCAAGTATGATGTCCAAAGTGAAACACCGGCTTTTGTTAATTCTTTTGTCAACTAATGCTTTCAGCTCCTCTATAACAATTGATGTATTTCCAACTCGGTCTTTATCGTACACACTGGTTCTTCCTTGATTACTCGTAAATCATGCGCCATTTCCTCACTGAAGATTCTTTGATTGCCTTATCACCATAAACTTGCATTATTTGCCTATAAAATTCGATTGGGCGAACATATTATGCACTCAAAAACCGAATAACTTCTTTGGTGGTAGAAAAGTACAGCATCGGCATTGAATAACTGGTAAATGTCTTGACACAATGGAGGTTAAGTAGAGAACTAGAGTAAGGTATCGTAATTTTGTAAATAAAGTTTTGTGTTGATACCTTTCGTTATCATTTAGCTATGCCAAATCGTCTGTCACTTTCTGGAAGACCCTCGTACATTGTATCACACTGCGCTGCATAATCTACAAATACGAATGTACAAAGGACCTAACATAAAATCAATGTCAGTTATATGCCTCCAATTTTTCCACACCTGGCGGTCCTTCGTCTTCACTCAACGTACTAGAATATTGAATGACGAAGAAAGCATAATGAGCATTAAATATACGAATCAGTTTCCTCCATTGTTTGCACTAGCTGTTATCGCTACTTTTTGCACCATTATCGTGGATGAGAATTCCTTCTAATTGGTTTGCTACAATTCCATCGTTTTCGAAATTCAATTGTAGGAGAAAATTGAATAAAGAAGAGCCCATAACGTGCATATAAGTTTATGAACCATTTCCTCCTTTGCAAAACGTTGTCAGTGTTTGTCTTAGTCTACAGAACATCGCATGCTATCTGCCTCATATTTCACCAAAACGTTTAAACACACATACTTTTTCTTTTTTTATTTATTTATT
Organism: Hymenopus coronatus; assembly: GCA_030762935.1. NCBI lineage: Eukaryota > Metazoa > Arthropoda > Insecta > Mantodea > Hymenopodidae > Hymenopus > Hymenopus coronatus. Next base: position 35,097,414 of record CM060900.1, on the reverse strand, counting down.
TTTATGTACCTTAATCCTACTGCATATCGGACAATGAATAAAATTGGTGAAATGATCTCGGGGTTCATGGAGCTTAAAGTTACTCGTCAATCGTGTACTCAGCATATGGAAAACTCCGAAAAGAAAAAAGTTGATCCGAGTAACTCACCCTAAGCGAGGTTCGAACTCGCGACCCCTTGAAGTGGTATTCTGTTTTGTGGGGATAACAGATGGCAGAAACAGTGAGTAGCGAAAACCACGTGCGATGTTACGAGAATAAACAATGCAATTGTGTCTTATTGATTTCCGAGAATCAGGCCTTTGGAGAACTCGGGTGAACATTTATTGTCTTTCTTCATCTCTGCCTCTTGTTTTATGAAGTCAAGGATATTTTTCTGCTCTGATTAAGTAATATATCTTGTCTCATAGCAATGAAAACGCATGAGTCATGGTTATTGCCAGAAAAATAAAATAGACACTATTTACTGTCCTATCTGAAAATAGAAACAGATACGGAACTATTTCGAGGCAGATTGTACAATGTTTTACCCGCTGTGACTGTGAGTAAGCAGTCGCAAAGTATCACACTGCAGACTCCGAGTAAGCTAGGTTCGGCAGCTGGGTTGGCGGTCAGGTTCACGATTCCAGAAGTTTTGGGCACACTATAATTATATATTATATTAGTAAAGAATACAGTAGCGTATCACAAGCTCTGTGAATGACAAACACCTCACTGAGGACAGAGGAGGAGGGCGTCGGAGGATAGCAAGCAAATATGACGTAGGCATACAATTGCGTAGTAAATGTGCATGTTAGGTGTGCTCATTTCACCCTTTTTTTTCTACTGGAGAAAATGTTTATGTGACATTCTGCAGTCATTATAACATGTTTACTAAACTCCTTATATCTGGCAGACAACGGCGCTGGGGTGGGTTTTCTCCGGGTACTCCGGTTTCCCCCGCCATCGCATTCCACCGGTGCTCCATCATCATTCATGTATCATCAGTGTCACCGCCTGCGGTGCCATAAGTAGTTAAAGTGGGCGTTAAACACTACCCCAAAAAAAAAAAAAAATCTGGCAGACGTAATTGTTCACTAAGATGGAATTACTGAATGCTGCTGTGAGTGGAAGGATTGTAAAATTAAATAAATAAACAAATAAATAAACCAAACTGATGTGTTCCATTCACACGACTTTCTCTACCTGTACAACAAACAAACTGTTCTTAAAAATTACTGTTCGTTTACCTACTTCATAATTGAAATAACATTAGCAGAATGATCTTATTACTTATTCCCTTATAAATATAAGGTCAATATATGCAATTGTCATTAAAATTCGTTTATCTTTGCATGACCAGAGGAAAACAAAAGAAACACGGACGAGTTACTATTTGAGAAAAGTATAAGTATTTTAAAATTAAAATCAATAACAAGCAATATCTCAAAATAGTTAGCTCCACAGCAGAAATCCGTAGGGCATAAATTGTGTGTTTTGACTAGATTTACAGTTTTACATGTACTTAGATTTGTCTAGCTCTTACGGTTTACCACTTATGCAACAGTATTTCAGCTTGAAGGGGACTGGAAATTCAAGGTGTACATTTTATTTGTCATGGATATAGCTTTAATACACCGCATTTTGTATCAAAAGCATTGGAGCCATTTTTAAGTAAACGAAAATATTTCACATTTCTTCCGTGTAAAGAGTACTTTGAAATAGGATAATATTATTGTAAATCTCCTTGTCACATCCTTGGAAGATATCAAATTTATATACCAAGTTTGGTACTCAACGGGTTTTTGTTTTTTAACTATGCAGTCCACAGACACACAGAGAAAATGAAATAGAGTTTTATTTATGGACGCTCTTTAACTGCTGTGGTTCCCAGCGTTCCATTCTATGCTGGGCGTGAAAGACCGCTTAATTTTACTCAGAAGCTTCTTGATCAGGCTTGAGGTAGCTTTACGTGCCGCGAATCTACGACACAGGACCAAAGGATTTGCTTCCCTTCCGAAGAAAGTCATGCTAAGGATTATTGCACCTGAAAAAATCCGTCGTCCTCCGCCGGGCTTGAACACGCGACCTTCAGTATGTGAAGTTGAGGCGTTATTTATGATCAGTTGATAATCAAGATCATAAATCAAAGATATACCTCATTCAGATATTGATATATATATATATATATATATATATATATATATATATATATATATATATGTGTATTTATTCTAAACAAGTGCTTATAATTTAATTTAGGGATACTTGATATATTTGGAATAATATTTTAATGAACTAGAAACTTCCGTATAACTTGTTAGGAGTGAAGGAAATTTCCTTCCATAAATTGTGTTTGTGGGAAGGGTACAATAAAGAAAGGAAGAGGGTTGTAAGTATCCGTTGTCAGAGCAATAAACCCCCCGAGTTTAGTGCAAGAAGGTCTGGTAAATAGGGAGAGTCGGAAGATTTCTATTGACCGTCTTTCTTAAGTCGATGTCTCACGGTCAAAATTTGGCCTAAAATTCTGTACAGAACGTGAACGTTGTGTACAATTTCTCCGTGTCATTCCCACGGGAGCGTGATTTGGTCCGAATATTTCTCGCATGCACATGAACAGCTGATAGAAAATGGTGGAGGTTGCTGATCCACAATTATTTACGTTCGCTGTCGCAAGTTTAGTTTATGTATCCATTGCAAGCGCATATTATAATAGAAAGAAAAAAACCTATAAAGAGGCGTTGGTGGACAAGACCATGGCTGGAACATAGGAACGCAGGACAAGCAAGTTGGTGTGCTACATATGCTGTGAAATGAACTCGCTTCTGACCCTGTAAATTATTTTAACTTCCTTAGAATGGACGAAAATTTGTTTGGAAAGTTGCTGTCCTTAGTTGAGGCAAAAATCACTCGCCAAGACACAAATATGAAGCAGTCCATACCAGCAAATCAAAGGTAGTGTTTTTATATTTTGTTGAGAATAGAAGGTAAGGTACAAATGGATCCGATAATATTCATTTGTAGGGGCTATAAATACCCAAGTCATTATTTCATAAACCTCTGCCGCACGAAAAAATGTGTATTTCAACCATTGCTCAGCTACAAGATACACACAAATTTCACACAAACAATCACGTTGGCGGGAAGGAAGACCCAGCGCTAGCTGCCATCTTATTACATCATTACCAGCAAGTCGCTCATTGGTTGATTTCATACTTTGGACCAAAAATTAAAAACCGCTGTATCCTGTTGTAGCAAACTGGTATTGGACCAAAAAATAGGACGGAAATTGTATGCAATGAAATTATCCGATGTACCACAATCCAATTTGTAGTTTTAAGAGTATTGAACCAAAACATTTGACCGAGGGACATCGGTTTTAGTCACGTGATTCAAGGAACATCGAAAAAGTATCTATGACGTATAATTATTTAAGCTAAAATTTGAAATAAACCAATAAGGTAAAACAATGTTAAATAAGTAGGTTGAAGAACATCGCGTTGTTTCGAAAGTACCATAAATTCACTTGGCATCTTAAAGTCATGGAAGTCAGACGCTGTATCGGATAGCTGCCCAAAAACCACACCAATTCTTGTTAAAATGTTAGTAAAGTAAGCATTATTCAAGAGAGTTAGTTCACTTCGTGTTGTAAGTGTATGTTCGTCAGTATAATAATTATATCCTACCAACATTAAGTCTGAAACTTAAAGAGATATTTAACTATCATTCTGAACGTATCCACACCTCTTAGACCAAAAAATCCTGAGAGAAAGCAAAACGTAAGAAAAACCCAAACATTGAATTAATGGCTCGACGACTGAGTCCCTAGGAACAGCTAGATGAGGAGAATTTTACCAGTGCTGCAGGTAAGCTGATGCGATGACCAGAGATCTCGACCAATCGGCCAAGTAAGTGACAGTAGTATTTACGACGACCATCATTATTATGAGGATGGACGGCGCAAAGTTAGCATGGTAAGCATTACTCCACGAAGGGCGACACAAACATTAGAGTCAGGCAGAGAGAGACACACACACACATTAACCATTTTCTATTTTTTTCAGATTCGTTGGGTTAGAGCAAACATAGTACTCGACAGAGGAAGTAAAAACTGTGAAAGTAGTATTAAGCAATAAGAAACACGGCTCTTGTGTTGGAGTAAGGGTCGGGTCGCCCCTGCTAACATAGGAATTCTTGTTCGCCAATCGTGTCGCTTATTATTCCAACAGCAATTTATGATGGTAATCCATATGGGCAGGGGGCGTATATATGTGCAGGGTGAGGGGAGATGGTTTGGAACTGTAATGGTATTACCGCATTAGCCGGATTGTGGATGGGAAGCTTACCGAAGCTTATCAACTGTAGGTCTGTGTGTTCGCAATCAATATTCCCTACCCTAGCATTACATTTACCTCTCAGATCCTGACGTCTAGTTTCATTAACTTCTGCTACCAACAATGTTCCCGCAGGATTACAAAATCCGGCTTTATCAACCCCCAGTAAAACCAGAAGAATATATGACATTACTGTCTAGGAAATAAAATACCTGCCTTAGAAATAAAATCTTCTTTTTTTAAATCCCTTTTGTGGTGTCATCTATATCCAGCAGGGTGGGGAATTTCAAAACACATTTTGCGATAGCTTCGATGATTGGTCTGACAAGAAAATCTTTCGGGATCCCAATTTATTGGCGGGAAAATTGTGAGATTAACTCCGTTGAAGATGCTCAACATTTCAGTGCACTCCATTTTCAAATCAGTAAATGAAATTTGGTCCTAAAACAAGAAGAAGACTGTGTAATCATTTTTTGCTTTACGAACGAGCTCATTTCAGATCACAAACTTGATTTTTACGGAATCCATGTGCTAAGAAGTGCAGCAAGCGTAAAGTAATTTTGTTCTATCTTTACGTTTGCCAAAATAATTCACAATATTAGTGTGTATACATTACTGATCAACAGACTAACAATTACAATACAATATGATTTTATTTTCATTATAGCCACAACTTAAATTAACAAAAAATAACTATCTGGAGCCTCACCTAGGAATAAATTCAACTATTCTTTCTTGAACTTATTTTTATTTTTTAGATCGATAGCTATAATTTTTACTCTTCAGAAAAGCAATTAATTTGTAATACTCGTATACGTTCATGCCTTGTTTCATACCCAATGTAGATTTAATCATTGAATAATGCTACCGGAGAGTTGCAGCATTTACGAGCTTCAACTGTTCGTTAAAATATGCCAAAAGTACTTTCTCATTGTAAGGACTTACATTATTTTCTTAAACACCTCTTCATAAATTTCTCATTTTGTGTCTCGTAGACTTTTCGGGATTTAGCAGGTAGTAAATTTGATTCTGCTTCTTTTGCAGCTCTAAGCGCATCATAATTATCAGCACCTTCTATTTGCTCAAAATACGTCACAGAACAACAATAATATTAGATAGGAAGAGTCAGATTGAAAAATTCAGTGCCATAGCCGGAATTTGAACCACGGATATCCCGATCTCTAGACGGTTGCTCTGCCACTGAGCTACCATGGCTACATGCTGGCATAGTATTGAATTTCTCAACTGATTCGCATGTTCCTGGTAAACCACAAGGTGCTCTCAAATTATTTTGAGATGACAACCCCAATGGCGACTTACAATGTTGTAAGTACTCAATAGTATAGCCAAATATTTTGGTCAATAGCTCAGTGGCAGAGCAACCGGCAAGAGATCGGGAGATCTGTGGTTCAAATCCCGGCTATGGCATTGAATTTTTCAGTCTGATTCTACCTATCCAACTCCTGTCCTACGCACGGCTTGTGTGAAAAAACAATTAATCTAACAATAATATTGGTATATCACGGCCTGCTATAACCGTACCGTCGTCGCGCCAAGCAACCACAAAGAAAAACTACACCCACTGAACTTCCCTATCCTGACAATGAGAAACAAAATAACGAACTATAACCCTTGATGAATGCCTCTAACTTAACATCAAATTTATTTTATCTTTCGTTGCTTTTCTTTTAATATCAGAAAATTTTTGTAAAAAAACATTTTATGACACGTGCGCATAAAGTTACTTTTTAATTCTCGCGTGGTTGTAGAATTCGACTGCGTCTCGTTCCGCAATATTTTCGCTTGAATCAAAAACCATAATTTTACGCTCTTCATCATAATTAACTGTTATAAAGCTTTCGTTTGAACGCGTGGCCGAGTACCTGGAATTGACTTGCTGCTTATCGGCGGAGTCAGATATACATCGTCTTTAAATTCTGGCGACTAGATTGTCCACGCCAATTATAAGTCTGCTAATTAAATACGTTCGTCATAGAAGATGCTGGAAGTAATGCTTTTGTATCGCCATACATCTCTCAAATGTTTTAAAAACATTTACACTAAGGGGACACCGAAGTGACACATGTGACTGTCTAAAGTATTAAAGCCAGAGCTTTAATTCTTTGTATAGAGATAACCGGTATCAAAAGAAGTATCCATACCAAGTTTCATTCAAACACATACCTTTTCATTATGGATATATTAATTAATTTACTCGATTTAACTAGCTAAAATTAAAATCTATGTTACTACACATTAAATTAAATGCTCCACTTTTTAAAATTAGATTCCTTCGTACCTTTGGAACAAATTGTCTGTTTGAAATTTTCCTAAATAGTATTTAAAGCATTTATTTTACATGAAAAATTGGAACAACGCAAAAAGAAAAACTCGCGTAATTATACTAATTATACTAATTTTTTTCACCAAATCTATGTCAAATATAAAATTTTCAAACATCAATTTTATTACGCATATTCTGCGGTGCTGCAAGAACAATTTTAAAAAGACTTTATTGTTTCACAGAGTCATTAAACCAATATTTATGATTTAAAAATGGCTTCCAAAACGTGTTACACACACTCTAAGGGAATCAAATGTTACGAATACGTTCTTTAAAGGATGGTGTAGATTTACACCAAATATCAACTTTTTGACCAAAATTACTAAAACACGCGTTTGGCACCCTTAACTCTCATTAATTTTTCAGGATGATAAAACTATGCTTCATCCGTAGATGATGATCACCTGCGGTGCCATATGTAGTAAAAGCGGGCGTTAAACACTATCAAAAATATCCGTAATGATCAGGAAACGAACGAACAACTCAAATGTGGACTAAATGCGGATCTTAAATATTCTGTTTGAATAGAAAGTATAAGTTTAGAAATAACATACTGAAGTAGGTTTGTATATGCCTGCTATGTTTCACTACTCTTTGACCGTGGTTGAACTTCCATACCATGGATCATATCGTGAGCTCATTTTAGTTTTGGTGTGGTATTTTTGGACAGTTATTTTTAATGAGGCACTTTATGTAGGGAAAGGTGAATTCTTTGTAGGTATCTTCCGGAAAAGGAGATGTTCTTTGCTCAAGAGATGAGAAAATGAGATAAACAAATACTTCTAACTTACTCCTTTCAGACCCTTTTATGAAACTCCACACTTAAACAAAAGCCGTTTCCCATGTGTCCCTTCACGTAAGATTTTGAGTTCACCAAGCCTCGCGACCAAACAAAAAACATTTTGTACTTATTTCTACTGCATATAGTTCAAGAGCCATGTCTACGCGTATTTTGTTTTTCCTTGTCCTAACAGTATTATTCTATAACTGCACATATTCTATTTAAAAAGGTAAAAAGACGAGAAAGACGAGAAAAGAGCAGGCCATCACCCACAGTCATTACTCACAATAGCATTGAGGAAGCCCATGCCATGATTCTGGTGAACTGACGAGTGACTATCGATGAAGTGGCAAACCGTTTACAAGTCTGGCATGGCTCTGCATATGACATTGTTCTTAATAAGTTTTAGTAAAGTCTGTGCAAGGTGGGTTCCAAAACAGCTCTCCAATGAGTATAAGCGTAATCGTGTGCTCATCTGTCAGTACACGCTGGACCTCGTGCTAACTGGAAAACAAACGCCAGAGCATGGAAGGAAAGCTTCCGGGTCCTTCAGTGAAGAAAAGCTTCAAGAGTCCACCTTCAGGAGGAAAAGAGGTGCTCACACTTTCTTGGACTCTAAAGGAGCAAAACTGGAACACTACTTAGAAAAGGTTACAACAGTAAAGACTGAACGTCAGAGTGAGATGTGTGGCGAACGGAGGCGTGCAGTTCGAACCAAATGCTGAGGTCGTTTGTCAGGTGTTCTGTTGTTCCACTTCAAATTGCTCCTAGGTACTGCCATCCATACTATTCAAACAATGGTGAAAATGTTTCAGTGTGTTTGATCATCCTGCATATAGTCCCAATTTCGCTCCCTCAGACTACCATCTTTTTGGTTCACTTAAAAATGCCTTCAGAGGCTCTTCATTCACCTCAAATCAAGAAGTGCAGGGAGCGTGCATTTGCTGTTCAGCTAAAGATACTTGTGTTTCTCTCTCTCTCTCTCTCTCTCTCTCTCTCTCTCTTTCTCTCTCTCTCTGAAGGCATCAGAAGCTTGTGCAGCGGTGGACTAAGTGCATTGAAAACAAGGGGAACTGTGATGAAAAGCGACGTAATTATCAGTTCTCTACTGTTCCTGTAAAATTTTATAAAAATTGTGCGCGGATACTTATTGACTTACCCTCATATATACTCGTTATAGGGTATAAGCAATTCAAATATTTGTACTGGTATTATAGTACATACTAACAGACAATATTAAATCAATATTTCATTTATTTGCTGACTAATAATTTTAGCTTTTAATACTAGTATAGTTTCTCATGTTGGTTAGCCCTTCCAATTAGAAGTGGCACACACAAGCCTCACAAACAGGATCTTAAACATAAATATTTGGTTGTCTACAACTGGCACTTTTATTGATGAATAAATGAAAATAAATCTCTAAATGTGTATAATGGCGAAGCAATGCTTATGTTTACATTTCAAATATATTCACTGCTTAGTTTAATTTGTAACCGAGTTCGAATGCTCTCTGCATGGCTAATGATGCCCGACTGCCAGGAACAGGTTTTGAACGGTAAATACGTGGAAGCAAAACGGATACGGTATACTGACAGACGCTTTTTATTTTACGGCGCAGTTAACAGAGTGCAAAAACATCATGTAGAAAACTATGTGATTTATTTATGGAAAATCTGATAGGGGAATAGAAACAACTAACACACTGAAGTTAGTACATATCAAACTACCCAATTATCAAAATATCTGTGCCTATACGCTCAACACCCTATATATTTGAGCGAATTCAAGAGCTTTGGATGCTAAATACTCCATCCCTTTCTGTGGGTTATAATTACCTTTACTTGCCGAACGTGGGCCAGACTTTATTCCATACCTCAATTTTGAAGCACAGCGTTCCAAAGATGGGTATTTAACCCTCTCAGAGGAGAGATGAGAAATACAATATGCAAAGTGAGTTCCAAAGCTGTCAATTAATGAAAGGACAAAGTCTGGAAAACATTGAAAGCATCGCTATTTCCTTTGGTGTACGTAAGATCGGTGAGATGCGGCTAATTACAGACGTTGAAAGGAGGTACAAAGGGCATTGTTTTCCTAAACCCTCTTCCGAAATTACCTAGAGTGTCCTCAGCGTTGTCAAACATTTGCGAGTGCTAGTTTAGGAGACATATCTCAACGTTTATGTATAACACGAGGACAACAGCATCCGCCAATGTAATTTTACGTTGCCGAGTTAATACTTACAACAGTCAACGGTTATATAAGCCAACAATGAAAACAACAACGCATTTTCTCCAGCGGGATGGCTCAGGCCATAGCGTCTGTGGTCCGCATTCGGGAGGTCTTGATTCAAATGGCATGGGCCGATCAATCTGGCTGGGGAGTTTTCGTGGTTTTCCTCAATTGCTACGGTAAATACTGCCTTGGATATTTAATATCACCATACACAGTTCTTCAGTCTAAAATGAACAACAGCAGAAGATGAAAAGTATGGTAAATTCAAATGCTCTACCATTTTCGACGGCCCTCTAACACTATCTGCTTGGCACTAAGCGAAGGTCTATGGAACGGGGATGAGACTTTAAAATGCTGTTGTCCACTACACACCGTAAACGAGGTACATTTCCCAACAATGCCGTTGCGATATAAACCAAGTTGTTGGAGCGACGTAAAAGTAAATATAATTAAAAACAAAACAACTCCTTTTATATTTCTGGCTCCGCACTCTTGTTTACGTGTAATAAATAAAATTCGCCCTGGTCAAAATAACAACCTATAATCTATTGTCAGAATATTCGCCTATAAATTAATAACTTAGTCTGAAGTTTTCTTGCTTATAAAACCTAATCAGAACCAAGTTAGCTTGCAAGGGGCCACTGTCATACTGATGTCATGGAGTGAATTGCAAACATTTATAGTGGAAAATACATCGCTAACAAGAACATCTTATTTCGGAATTTTCAGCCATAAATATGACGTTTTTGGTTTTAATGACTAACTATAGGTCGTTCTTTCACTCAACGATCCGCTGCTAGTATGCCAGGGATGGATAATGAATTCTGCCCGCACCGAGGTTGCAAATCTGCATAGAAGTCCGCAACAAATATATTTATAGATTTACAGCTTAGAAACAATTGTTGAGAGGGGAGCCATCGTTGCTGCTTGACGGACTGCTTCCCCACTGTTGCCCCTCCCTCCCTGTCCGCAAGCCGGTAGCTATTCATCTGTAATGGTCACTGTAAGAAAAATGTGCTTACTGTTCATGTGCATCGGCTCAGTGCAGGTAGAAGATACTTAGGGCCGCGCCGTGACCGAGTGGTCAGATCACTCGCCTCCCACCTAGATCCCAAGCGACAGTATGTGAGATTTGTGATGGACAAAGCGGCGCAGGGGCTGGTTTTCTTCGGGTTCTCCGGTTTCCCCCGCCATCTCATTCCACCGGGGCTCCATCTTCATGTATCATCAGTGTCATCGCCTGCAGTGCCAGAGCAGTAAAAGCGGGTGTTAAATACTACCAAAAAAAAAAAAAAAAGGTACTTAATGGGAGAAAGGTACTGTCTAATTACGAGGCGCCTGCGCATAACAACATACTTTACCCCGTTGCTCAGGTTTACTAAATATGAGTTCATTTATTGACCGCTGATATGTTGAATCTTTTTTCCCATTATTGTGTTCTTCCAAGAAAGAAACAAATGTTGAAAAGATTGCTCATGTTTGTAAGTTCTCTCATTTAATACTTTTTCAATGTAAAAGTAATTACATATTATTAGTGAATAAAATAATGTATAAATCATTTATGTCAAATTTGGTCCTTTGTGGCTAGAAACTGAAAAGCGGGTATTTTTATCGATTTCCTTTCACTACAAAATCCTAGCTCAATCTGTAACATCCATATTTGCTACTAATGGAATATAACTCAAGAAGTACAGTAAAAGATAAAACCAAAGTATTTGGGACGGGCTCAATAGGATATGCCAGTTTTGAAGGGTAAAGCTACATGTTGAGAGGAAGGGCACGCAACCGGATCATAGTACCACGCATAGGCCCTATAACCTTTTGTGTTTATATCGTGACTCCTGGAAGGGAGGGATGAGGGCAGAGACTTGAAGGGCAATCAGATCCGGTTAGCGACGAGCGCAAGCATGGGCGGGACAATAATAATTCCAGTTCAAACGCAACCAATTTCCCTCCAGCCACCCACAGCTCCCGCTTTGAAGGGAGCCTACCAGAGATACAACTGAACTGTCAGACCGATACAAAGAAGAGACCTGTTCAAAACACAACTCCATCGCCCCACCGCAACACCCAACAACGACTCAAGGTCCTTTAACACTGTAATAGATGGTCATTAATAAAGTTATGGGCACTGGAATGTCGTAGTAGCAGAACCACCCCAGCATTTGCCTACCGACGGAGGAATCTTGGACCTCTTGAAGGCGAGTCTCACATCTTCTCGTAGAGCAGCTCGCTCTATTATGCCACTTGTACTGGCAAGTATTTGAATTATTGAGGTCATCTTGTAGGATATTCGGGAGACATGGATAACAAGAAAGACATCCTAGGGAACTGCTTTATGTTAGTTCAGGAGCAAATCATAGACATTTAAGAACTATGCTTCGAGTTCCAACTACGGGATTTAACATTAATAAGCATTTCCAATGATTTTAATTTGATTCATTCTTTTTACCTATCCTGTTTCTCCTTTTTAATCATATTCAGCTCCTTATCATAGTTTACTAAATTTTTATTTCCCAGACTTATTGAGTTAATGAGTATTGCGAATTCAGTTGTTATTTCTGAAATATCGCTTTTGAGTTCTTGTCAATGTACTGTTTGCATTTAATTCCACTTAAGACAACGCATCTCAGAATTTAGAACACTTAAACATTAGTTTTAATTTCTCTAGCACGTATGTGTTACAATGTACATACTAATACCAAACTTGGTATTTAAGTTCAGTAGGTTCCAAAAGTGCGACTGGAAGATTTTCAGGAAAATTTCCCACACTCAACTACCCCTAATATGGTAAATTTTTTGAAACATCGATTTTCTAAAAAGGTTGCTCTAACGATCTTGATTTTAATGCCGTATATTAAAGATGTTTACATGGAAATTAAAATATATATCCTGAACATTTTTGGGAATAGTCCCTCGTGTCATCTGTATTCTGGATGACTTTTGCATAAACAGTAAGAGATAGACAAAAACTTACTACATTGTTTTGTCGTTGATCTAACCAGTTCAGAGGCATTTCCTGCTATTGCTTTAAATTTTAAATACTCCTCTCAAGTAAGAAATCAATTTTCGTTTTATATCTCTTTTATTTTACTCCTGGCCATGATTAAATTTAATTTTTTTCACATCCAATCATTTTTAAAGAATTTTACTATGGCTTTGGCCTTGTGTATGTCCTATTTCCCTTCTACTTACAAGGAAAAGTTAATAATACAATTTTTGATAATATTTAGCTCGATTAAAAGAATAGGCTTATGCTAGAATAGCTTGTTTTCAATATAGAGAAAGCTAAGTAAACGGAACACTTCATATTTTCTCCATAATAAAATTACATAATTTCTAAACTTTCAGAAAGTATGCCGTATTTTCCACTTCATTTATTTGAATGACCAATTACCTCAAGCTATAAAGGACCGGCGCATAGTTATTAATAGTCATGCCTACATACAAAAATATGGGGCATAATATCAGGTATGTATTTCCCACATGTAGACAATCAAATTAGTTCAATATAACATATGTCCGGAAATGCTTCATTTCCGAGTTATGGCCTTCACAACATTGAAATTCACTGGAACGTTTTTCTTTCCGCAGGTTGTTGTCATTACAGAATATGTTCAAAATGTCCACCTCCTGCTTGAATACAGACCTCACATGGATGTATCATTGACCTGCGAACACGATCCCAAACTCCAGGAGTATTGCGTATGTCCTCACAACTTGCCACAATTCAATTCCGAAGGGATTCCAAATCCGGCACCGGAGACGAATAAACCAATGATTTTAAATGGCCCCACAAGTAGAAATCGAGAGGGTTCAGATCAGGTGAGCGTGGAAGCCAAGCAATTGGGCCACCTCTACCTATCCATCGATCAGGAAACCTTCGATCCAAGTACCGGCGAGCCGTAAGACTGAAGTGTGCAGGAGCGCCATCATGCAAAAAGTGAATGTGTTGATGATTGATCAGTGGAGTGTCTTCGAAAACGTCAGGTATGGTGTTTTCCAGGAAGTTTGTGTACGTCTGCCCCGTAAGTCTGTTTACAAGTACATGGGGTCCAACTAATCGATCACCAATGATACCGGCCCACATGTTGAGGGAGAACCGCACCTGGTGATGAGATACAACAGTTGCACGTGGGTTTTCATGCGACCATACATGCTGATTGTGGAAATTTGTTATGCCATCTCTTGTGAACAGTGCTTCATCTGTGAATAATACGACGGCAGAAAAGTTCGGATTTACATCACACTGCTGCAAGAACCACTGACAGAACCTAACTCGTGGAGGGTAATCTGCTGGTGACAGGGCCTGTACACGTTGCAAATGATAAGGATACAATTGATACTCGTTCAAGTCTCCAGAACGTCGTATGAGGAACATTTACTTGCAACGCTAACCGTCGTGTGCTGATAGAGGGAGTCCTGTCCCCAGCCTCCAGAATATCCTCCTGCACTTCTGGAGTTGTAGATCTTGGTCGTCCCCTTCCCAAACCAGGAGAGGTGAACGTTCCATACTCGCACAGACGGGAATGGAGACGTACAAATGTCTTCCGATCTAGGCATTGTCGCTGTGGGTACCTCTCCTGGTACAAACGACGAGCCAGCGCAACATTGCCGTCCGCCTTACCGTACATGAAGCGTATCTCTGCCAGCTCTTGATTTGAATACATGTCGCACAGTCTTAACGCCTAAAGAACACTGAATGTAACCTTCCTCAGAATGAACTATTAGAGCGCCCTCCTAATGTCTCCTTTGACGGCAAAGACCTGCGGAAAGAAAAACGTTCCAGTGAATTCCAATGTTGTGAAGGCCATAACTCGGAAATGAAGCATTTCCGGACATGAACTATTTTCATTGTCTACAGGTGGGACTTTCAATGTTGTAAAGGCCATAACTCGGAAATGAAACATTTCCGGACACATGTTATAATGAACTATTTTGATTGTCTTCACGTGGGAAATACATACCTGAAATTATGCCCCGTATTTTTGAAACATTCTGTATAAGTAGTGAGAAAAGGGGGATTTCAGGACTCAAAGGATGCCGCCCATGTAAAACATCATGTACATATGTAACACTTAAGATAAACATCAGCCGACAGACCACCCACACAGCGCTGCCTCTTTGCCAAGACAGTCTAAAAGCTTCCCCATGTACCTGTCAATCAAAGTATGTGCTGCCGGCTACTACCCCCTCCCCCTTTGCCAAACCACCTGTCTAAAAGATTTTACTTGCAGGGCTCTTAATCACTTGAACAATCGTCTTTCACATTCACAGATCAAATTCAATTTAATCGATTGACCACGCCCACTCGAAATTCTAATTTTTGAGCTACAAGGTTCATCTGCATATCAAATCGATCTAGTTTTTCACGAGGAATCTGAATCTCTAATCATAAATACAAAATTCTTTTGATTTCAATTCGATAGTCTCTTTTAATTAAAAACACGTATGATTTCTCTATCTCTGGCAATTCGAGAGCTACAGGGCTCATTTGCATGACAAATCAGTCTAACTTTTCACAAAGAATCTGTATATACAAACATAGTTCAACTGTCATGGCGAAAAAACTCGATAAAATTACTGAGTGGAATATTTGATATAAATTATTAGATATCAATTGAACATGCGTTAGCGGTAATATTTTTGCAAGGAATTATAACACTCACACGATTGAACATGTTAAAAGTTTTATTATTCAATACCAACATATGAAATGAAAAATAGCAAGAGAGAGAATTGCTTTTATAAAACATACTAACTTATCACATCAAAAACCAATATGGCGGCGAAGTGATTGTGTTTCCAACGAGCAGAGGGCACCCAACAGGGAATTGAACCTGGGACCTCTCGAACACTGAGAATGCCAACATCATTCCAACACTAGACATTATAAATCTTAATAACAGTTCTTACACGGAGACCTACAATCAACTTTCAGTGTGGGGGGGGGAGGACCTACTAATTCATCATATCAAAGCCAAATTGGCGGTGAAGTGATTGTGTTTCCAACGAGCAGAGGGCACCTCAACTGGGAATTCAACCTGAGACCTCTCGAACACTGAGAATGCCAACATCATTCCAACACTAGACATTATAAATCTTAATAACGGTTCTTACACGGAGACCTACAATCAACTTTCAGTGTGGGGGGGACCTACTAATTCATCATATCAAAACCAAATTGGCGGTGAAGTGATTGTGTTTCCAACGAGCAGAGGGCACCTCAACTGGGAATTCAACCTGAGACCTCTCGAACACTGAGAATGCCAACACCATTCCAACACTAGACATTATAAATCTTAATAACGGTTCTTACACGGAGACCTATAATCAACTTACAGTGTGGGGGGGACCTACTAATTCATCATATCAAAACCAAATTGGCGGTGAAGTGATTGTGTTTCCAACGAGCAGAGGGCACCTCAACTGGGAATTCAACCTGAGACCTCTCGAACACTGAGAATGCCAACATCATTCCAACACTAGACATTATAAATCTTAATACCGGTTCTTACACGGAGACCTACAATGAACTTTCAGCGGCGGTGCAACCACGCGACTTTACTGCTATGTATAATTAAACAACCTCAAAAAGGATTGAATGTAGAATGCAATTATAACACTCGCTATACATAAAAGCTGTTTTTATTCCCTTATAATCCCCTATCCAGTACAAGAATTAACTTCACGAATAATCAAGAAACTTTAATTACAATTACACTAATTAAAATGACAATAACGCTTAAAGAATTGAGGTTACAATAAAACGCCATAACACTTTTCTTATTCCTTTATCAGCCCATACCCAGCACAAGTACAAGACACATGATTGGTTAATTTTAAGAAATTTGAATTACAATTACGCTAATTAAAATGTTATTAACGGTTGGTTTTTCACACTGAATACACGATTTGAGGGCAACCGAACACTTCAAAAGCAAGTTTTAGACAAAGTATAGTGTGCGAGTGAGTGCATGTGAAGCAGCGTACCTCTAAAAATACACAAATTCGAAGTGACAATTGAAGTGCTTTGGCACATTAAATTTCTTATTTCTAATGTACAACGGAGTAACATGTAATGAAAACATTCTGCTATTATTTAGAATTATAAGCGTGAATTATATATAAAAGAAAATCTCATCTTAATGATGGGCGATTCGTTCAAGTCATGGGTGCAGGAGCACAAGGACACTAATCGGTTGAAAATACCAATTGAGCATTTTCAGAAAAATATTAGTGTTGTATGTACAGTATAACTTAAACACTCAATTTTTATTGACTTCAGATTTATACTACTTCAACTCTCTTAAACCGGAAGCGATGTTTCGTTTCATCTTTATTGGTTTACTCATGTCAATGCAAATCGTGAGGCCGCGCCATGGTCGAGTGGTTAGACTACTCTCCTCTCACCAAGGAGGTCCGGAGTCGACACCAGGCAACAGCATGTGGGATTTGTTATGGACAAAGCGGCGCAGGGGGCGGGTTTTCTCAGGTTTCCCCCTGCCATCACATTCCACCGGTGCTCCACGTTCATTCCATATATCAGTAGTGTCATCGCCTGCGGTGCCACAAGTAGTAAAAGCAGTCGTTAAACACATAAAAAAGTGAACGAATTTCAATGAGAATCGCAGGGCTAAACATTATAAAAGATCCGACTAACCTAGTAATTTCCGCTAATGTCCCTAATTATATGGGGAACAATTGAATAAGAACATTTTTTTTTCTGGAAAATGTTTATCTTGAATAGCATGAAGTAACAGAAGAATATAATTATTTTAATATTGTCTATCATGAAATCTCAACCCTTGTACACGCTTCTGCTAAAGAATGTTTCCTTACACCTACATCACGCCGAAAAGAATACTACAGGTGAACTCATGGTTTCACTACAGAATTTCATGTCTAGTTCTTTATTACATTAAAACTCTTATAAAGTGAAGGAAATGAAAATCCATTTATGTTGATAGAACTAAACCGAACACGCTGTTTTAAATGGTCACTCCTACAATCACTGCTTCTAATCAGATCTGCAATCAATACAAAAACAAGGTTAAACATTCAATGCACTTAGTTATAATATCAGAAAATAAGACTGTCTCCGTGGTCAAACGGGTAAGTGAGCTGACTTCTCACCTGCAGATACCGGGTTCGATCCACGGCTAGGACGGCGAATTTTTCTTTAACCGCAATTACTCCCTATCCCCAGAGAGTCTGGAAGGTATAAATGGGCATGTGTTTAGTAATATAAAAAAATAATTACCATAAAGTTCTAAACCTACACTAATACGAGTTGCTTCATAAGTCAAAGCCCCTATGTGACCATTGTATTGCAACAGGTCCCTAAAGAGATATAATTACACATTCATATATCTCAAGGTTTTTCTCAAGCTCACTCAACATCCAAGATTCACAAATATTAGTTTCTTATATGCTCTCTTTATAACATGGAAAACATACAGGATTCACAAATATTAGTTTCTTATATGCTCTCTTTATAACATGGAAAATATTTTAGCATCTTCAATTTCTTCTTCTTCTTCTTTTATTATTATTATTATTATTAGTTTGTCACATTTCTGGGAAAAAACACGACTTTAACTCAAGTACAAAATTAAAAATCGGATGCTAGCAGTTTTGGTTTGTATGAGAACTGGTAAAATAACTTAAGGATAAACCCATGCGGATTTTATTATATAACGTTACAAACTTATTTGTTGCTTGCCAAGCGGTAGATCTGCGATTGATTCATAGTACAGGCATAGGAATTTTTTCCCCACCTAGGATACATGGACCGGGGTGCACTCAGCCTCGCGAGGTCCCTGGAGGGGGCCAATTGAGGAGCTACTTGATGGAGAAGTAGCGGCTACAGGTCATGAGGACAGCATTAACTGGTCAGGGGGGGAGGGAGATTGAAGCGCAGTCCACGTCTCACCTCCTCAATAGTGCACCCCATCCATGACGTCTGTAACGGAGCGAGATGGGGGGACACAGCAGCAGTCCAAGGCTCTTAGCTGTGCAAGGGAGTCACAAGCTTATACTAAAAAGCCTGCGATTTTCACAATGCACACAATAATTTTCTTAATAAGTAACATTTAATTAGTTGACCCACCCTAACCTAAATAACCTAAATTAACCTAACCTTCCTAAACTAATCTAACATCATAGCCAATAATAAACATCAGACACACCACATTCATTATAGAAATACATTACAACATCATATGACATCATTTGTCAATTTTTCGCTCTATTACAGCAGAATCATTCATCTCACGCATATTCAAGAAGATTTCTTTTGACTGCTTCCCTTTGTAAGCTGCTTGCGAGTACATTAGCAATCGCAGCCGATCTACCAGAGAATTTACATCATCATAAGAAGATGTTTTATCTACACCGCTGACTTGGTCCAACCACTTCATTGCTGAGACATGTAGCTTCTCTTTAATCTTGAATAGTAATAATAATGGCTAACACAAGACTCTTTCCTAAAGGAACCGAAGTACATACCACTATCTGACCATTTCTTTCTCGAAGAGAGTATCGTGTTTCTTGGAAAGCGTATACCCCATTTGAAGAGTTCTCCAAGAATTAAACGTATTGCTAGATAAAGATGTGTCTATTGTCTGTCATAATTAATATATATAGAATGGATTTTCTTCATTTAACGTATAATGTTATTGCTTGCGTTATGTTGAATATGATGACTGAGGTTAGGTTGTCCTTAGGATATCATACATTGATTTGTTAAATTAGCATTGTGCAACTATTTTTGTAATTTTCTGATAGAATTCTATGTTATGTTTTGCACAATGCTGTGCAAGTATCTCATTGCAATTGTGTTTGCCTGTGCTGTGATTTGCCTTCCTGATGCAACATGCATGGCAACATCATTTAATGATGTATATAATTCAAAGTCACGAGTCTTGTGTTAGCCATGATTATTACTATTCAAGATTAAAGAGAAGCTACATGTCTCAGCAATGAAGTGGTTGGACCAAGTCAGCGGTGTAGATAAAATATCTTCTTATGATGATGTAAATTCTCTGGTAGATCGGCTGCGATTGCTAATGTACTCGCAAGCAGCTTACAAAGGGAAGCAGTCAAAAGAAATCTTCTTGAATATGCGTGAGATGAATGATTCTGCTGTAATAGAGCGAAAAATTGACAAATGATGTCATATGATGTTGTAATGTATTTCTATAATGAATGTGGTGTGTCTGATGTTTATTATTGGCTATGATGTTAGATTAGTTTAGGAAGGTTAGGTTAATTTAGGTTATTTAGGTTAGGGTGGGTCAACTAATTAAATGTTACTTATTAAGAAAATTATTGTGTGCATTGTGAAAATCGCAGGCTTTTTAGTATAAGCTTGTGACTCCCTTGCACAGCTAAGAGCCTTGGACTGCTGCTGTGTCCCCCCATCTCGCTCCGTTACAGACGTCATGGATGGGGTGCACTATTGAGGAGGTGAGACGTGGACTGCGCTTCAATCTCCCTCCCCCCCTGACCAGTTAATGCTGTCCTCATGACCTGTAGCCGCTACTTCTCCATCAAGTAGCTCCTCAATTGGCCCCCTCCAGGGACCTCGCGAGGCTGAGTGCACCCCGGTCCATGTATCCTAGGTGGGGAAAAAAATTCCTATGCCTGTACTATGAATCGATCGCAGATCTACCGCTTGGCAAGCAACAAATAAGTTTGTAACGTTATATAATAAAATCCGCATGGGTTTATCCTTAAGTTATTTTACCAGTTCTCATACAAACCAAAAACTGCTAGCATCCGATTTTTAATTTTGTACTTGAGTTAAAGTCGTGTTTTTTCCCAGAAATGTGACAAACTAATAATAATAATAATAATAATAATAATAATAATAATAATAAAAGAAGAAGAAGAAGAAATTGAAGATGCTAAAATATTTTCCATGTTATAAAGAGAGCATATAAGAAACTAATATTTGTGAATCCTGTATGTTTTCCATGTTATAAAGAGAGCATATAAGAAACTAATATTTGTGAATCCTGGATGTTGAGTGAGCTTGAGAAAAACCTTGAGATATATGAATGTGTAATTATATCTCTTTAGGGACCTGTTGCAATACAATGGTCACATAGGGGCTTTGACTTATGAAGCAACTCGTATTAGTGTAGGTTTAGAACTTTATGGTAATTATTTTTTTATATTACTAAACACATGCCCATTTATACCTTCCAGACTCTCTGGGGATAGGGAGTAATTGCGGTTAAAGAAAAATTCGCCGTCCTAGCCGTGGATCGAACCCGGTATCTGCAGGTGAGAAGTCAGCTCACTTACCCGTTTGACCACGGAGACAGTCTTATTTTCTGATATTATAACTAAGTGCATTGAATGTTTAACCTTGTTTTTGTATTGATTGCAGATCTGATTAGAAGCAGTGATTGTAGGAGTGACCATTTAAAACAGCGTGTTCGGTTTAGTTCTATCAACATAAATGGATTTTCATTTCCTTCACTTTATAAGAGTTTTAATGTAATAAAGAACTAGACATGAAATTCTGTAGTGAAACCATGAGTTCACCTGTAGTATTCTTTTCGGCGTGATGTAGGTGTAAGGAAACATTCTTTAGCAGAAGCGTGTACAAGGGTTGAGATTTCATGATAGACAATATTAAAATAATTATATTCTTCTGTTACTTCATGCTATTCAAGATAAACATTTTCCAGAAAAAAAAATGTTCTTATTCAATTGTTCCCCATATAATTAGGGACATTAGCGGAAATTACTAGGTTAGTCGGATCTTTTATAATGTTTAGCCCTGCGATTCTCATTGAAATTCGTTCACTTTTTTATGTGTTTAACGACTGCTTTTACTACTTGTGGCACCGCAGGCGATGACACTACTGATATATGGAATGAACGTGGAGCACCGGTGGAATGTGATGGCAGGGGGAAACCTGAGAAAACCCGCCCCCTGCGCCGCTTTGTCCATAACAAATCCCACATGCTGTTGCCTGGTGTCGACTCCGGACCTCCTTGGTGAGAGGAGAGTAGTCTAACCACTCGACCATGGCGCGGCCTCACGATTTGCATTGACATGAGTAAACCAATAAAGATGAAACGAAACATCGCTTCCGGTTTAAGAGAGTTGAAGTAGTATAAATCTGAAGTCAATAAAAATTGAGTGTTTAAGTTATACTGTACATACAACACTAATATTTTTCTGAAAATGCTCAATTGGTATTTTCAACCGATTAGTGTCCTTGTGCTCCTGCACCCATGACTTGAACGAATCGCCCATCATTAAGATGAGATTTTCTTTTATATATAATTCACGCTTATAATTCTAAATAATAGCAGAATGTTTTCATTACATGTTACTCCGTTGTACATTAGAAATAAGAAATTTAATGTGCCAAGGCACTTCAATTGTCACTTCGAATTTGTGTATTTTTAGAGGTACGCTGCTTCACATGCACTCACTCGCACACTATACTTTGTCTAAAACTTGCTTTTGAAGTGTTCGGTTGCCCTCAAATCGTGTATTCAGTGTGAAAAACCTTTTGTATCGAACTTACTTGTACAAATTCTCTTTTGTAGAAATATATGAAGTTCTTATGTAATGCAATTTTTTCTCATGAAGCTAGTAAAATTTCTGAAAAAGCATTATAAGTAAATTAAGCTGTCGCTGTATATTATACATTTAAGAACAAGGAGAGCGAATTTTTTAAAAATCCTACCAGCCGTTTCAAGGTTCTTGATTGATTAGGTATCTTCTTTTTTGCGAATTAGCTCGTAGTTTTTCAGATGATTCCTACCAATCACTGCGCTGAGACCTTTTCTCTAAATTGAGTTATCTGATATCTGCCTGTTCCACTTTTATAGATGGGCTTCTACCGTAAACTTGATTGGGTTTTTAGCATTGAAACTGTTTTTCATTGGTCGAGCTATGTATTACTTACATTCTTGTTAGAGAAGTGTGTGATAAAAGTAAAGCTGAAGAAACGGATTATTTCCTGTATGAATGCTAGTAAACAGAAGTGCCCTCTAGATATTTGCGACTCAGCCTGGTGTTCCTGTTTTGCTGGTGTAAAGGGGTATTTTCGCTCTCAACCTTAAAGCGTGCAGGACGTCTATCACCAGAAATTACAATATTAAATTGTCTGATTATACACAATGAGGTATTCACCTACAAGCCCTTATCACCTGTCATGTAATCGATAATTTAAATGCCTAATTATGCAAAGGATTAGGATGTTGAAAATTTGTATTTGTTTTTGTGGAATAAAAACATTAGTGGGATTATATGTACATAATAGTTTTATTTATAAGTATTTTCATTACATTCCTTCTCCATGTCCGTGCCTCTTCAAAATGTTTTATTTTCATTAGTTAGATTAAATAAATGTTTGCTTATAAATGTGCCAGCTTCTTTACATCTTCATTTCTTTTTAAATCCTACTCATCCTTTGTTTTATTTTATTAAAAGAGTCTAGCGGCTTCGTTTTTTTCATGAATGCAATTATATATTATAGCACTATATTTTTCAATATATTCACAATGTGCGCACTTTGTCTTTTGTGCACATGCAGAATTTAGGGAGTCATAGGCGCGCTTTATATATGTCATGTATATACAAAGCCATTACGATCACTGCTTTTGAGAAGCACTGGTAGTTCATAATAAAGCACTACACTAGAATTATTTGTTTTGGGTATGTAGAATGGGATGGATGCGTTTAGTTGGTCTGCTCTGGGTTTCATATTTCTCTATGCTTGCCTCTCGTTTACAAGTGTTGTCCATGCGGTCTTCCAATAATCTCAGCTTCCTGAGATGACTAGCAAAAGGGTCTTTCTCCTCTTGTATCTCCTTGGATCTGGAACATTAGAATTATTGAAAATTAGTAAATGTTATTAGTTTTCCTTTGACTCGATCACTGCAATGGAAATAAGGTTAGTTTCTTTCTTGATGTAATAGCAATATATTATACTCACATTGATGCTTGATTCGACGTACTCATATTCGGAATGTCATCATAATCTTGTACAGGGCAGTTGTTCCATGGGTTTGAAATGCAGACATCCACCTCGTCAACGTCAGTCCTAGCAGGGTCTATGAGCTCTGGTTGTACCGGGATTGACTCTCGAACTCTGGAAAGAACAATGAGGGTTATTAATTTTTTCAAGAAATAAATGTGTGATGTGCTGGCCACTCGTCGTATTTTTAGTTTGTAATTACCTTTGTCTCATATGCCTTGACCAATACACGCTACAGGTCGAGTTGCAGATGAAGTATGATGTTATTCTATAATGCACTGCGGGTTTTGAACAAATCACCACATGAGTGCGACCGTTGCATAATTCTAAGTGATCTTCAATCTCATGTGCTGATCTAAACATATCCGTTGCATCTATGGTATCTGAATCGTGAAGCTCTTGTGTGTTCCGACCCCTAGATATATAAAAATGTATTGGAATTAGCCATCATTACTCGAATACATTTGTAGTACTTATAATAGTAGAAAGACGTGAATGTATTGTACTTACAATATATCTTTCTTGTAGACAGAGCAGTCTTCGGAACACGGATTCCTTGAAGGTATCTGATTATGGTAAGCAGGGTATATGCATGTAATCGTATGCATTCGTCCATTGCACGATTCTTTGTGAAAGTATGTATAATGATGCGAATCTTCAGCACACTCTCTCCTGTATTCGTTCATATCATCAAAAGCTTTGACGTTTGTTTTCAAGAATGCTTTTTCACGGCGGTTATATCGAATAAGTAGCTCTATATTGCAGACCTCAGGCTTATATAGTTGCTCACATAAAAAAAACATATTTTCTTCAGTGTATACCTAAGGAAGGGGAATGCATGTATCTGCCTGTTCTTAGCCTAGAGGGGCCGAGTGAGGGTGTTTTTCTAACAGAAAGCTCTGAAGGGGAGAGCTAGGATGTTTTGTTCAAAATGTCGCCAGCCTTCTTTATCGTCTGAAACTGGTCGGATCATGCTTCGCTTTTTGTAATAGGTAGTATGTTTCCGTTTTCCCTTGTGTTATATGTTAGCCAAGAGGTGAGCAGCCTTGCGCGGCTTTCTTTCATAGCGATTGTGATAAGTGTTTATGAAAATGTTTATTTATGCTCAATCCTCAAGTTATGTGATGAGTGCTTCGAGTTATAAATTATACTTCTCTGTTGAAGTTAGAGAATACTGCTGTGTCAGTTGTAGGCTGTCTAAGTGATTTCAAGCAATGTTAGCTGTTAGTTTTGGTATGGTATTTATTTTTTGAATATGTCTATTTATGCATAATTGTCAAGTCATGTGGAGAGTACTTCAAGTTATAGCTTATACTTCAGTGTTAAAATTAGAGAATACTGCTGTGTCAGTTGTAGTCCGTCTAAGTGATTTCAAGCAATGTTAGCTGTTATTTTGGTATGGTATTTCATTTGAAGGTATTTATTTATGCATAATCGTCAAGGTACGTGATGTTTCAAGCTAAAGTTTATTCTACAGTGTTGAAATTAGAGAATACTTCTGAGTCAGTTGTAGGCTGTCTAAGTGATTTCAAGCCATGTTAGCTGTTGGTTTTACTATGGTATCCCCTTGTTGAAAATGTACAGTGTTGAAAATTAGAGAATACAGCTCAGTTAGTTGTAGGCAGTCTAAGTGATTTCAAATTGTGTTAGCTGTTGTTTTTACTTTCTCTACACGTACTTTGTACATAGTGTATAAAGAAGGTATTGTATTCCACCCAAAATCGGATGCTGCTTTTTCACTGGGAATATATATGTTTTTAGGGTCCCCTGTATCCAAAATAATCCATTTTAGAAAAAGATTCGTGTGTGTTTGCATGTCTGTGTGTTTGCGTGTGTTGGTGTGTATATGTGTGTGACTGGGCAGCATAGCTCAAAAACGCAAATTCGGTAAATTACCAAACTTGGTATTTAAGTTTAGTATCTTCCAGGTATGCGACCCGAAGATTTTTGAGAAAAGCCCTCCCAAACTACCCTTTACATGGAACGTTTTTTCGAAAAGTTTTATTTCTAAAAATGGTTCTAACGATTTTGATTAGAATATCGCATATTAAAGATATTTACCGGACAAATAAAATGTATAACTTGAATTTTCTGAGTATAATCTCTGAAGACCTTTTTTTATTCTGAATAAATTGTTATAACTAGTAAACCATAAGAGATAGATAAAAGCTTACCACACAAAAATGTAGGGCACGTTAAAACACACGATTTATGTTAAATACATGATTTTTGTGGAGTGAACCCTTTTTTTCGATATAATCCTGGTTATTTGTTTCAGCTTTAAAACATTTACTTTTCTCTTACAGGAGAGTGACATAGCAGCCAACTTTTGACTATGACTATCACTTTAACCTATGGTACTCCCTTAGTTAGCTTCTACTTACAAGGAAGCAAGTATGAAGACTATTTCTACTAGTTTTTACTCGATTAGCATGAAGTAAAAAGACGTACAAGCTTTTTAACAATAATTTGTTTCAGAGAGGTATAGAAGGTCACGTGAATGGAACACACCATATTTTGGTATAGGTCTGACATTTGCGTAAATAAAAACATTTTATGTCTTGTGATAGTTACGAATAATGTTTGAATACACTGGGCGTATAATCCAAGTATGTAATTAGCATGTAGATGTAATGTCGTGAAGAATTTATATCACCCATTTCGCTACATCGTTGCAAATGGAGTTGTTATTTACATTTTTCAATTGAAGTAAAGGCATAATTGTAATTAAAATTTATTGAATTAACCGAGAATGTAATGCTCGTACTGAATAGGAGATGGTAAGGGTTGAGAAAAGTCTAATAGCCTTTTATTGTTACTTCAATTCTCAAAGCGTTATTGGCATTTTAACTGGCGTAATTGTAATTAAAATTTCTTAAATTAGCCAATCACAAATGGGTATGGGCTGATAAAGGAATAAGGAAAGTGTTACGGCGTTTTATTGTAGCTTTAATTCTCTAAGTGTTATTGACATTTTAATTTGCGTAATTGTAATTAAAGTTTCTCGAGTGTTGGATAGCTGGAATTCATTCTTGTACTGGATGAAGGGTGATAAATGAGCAAGAAAAGTCTCATAGTATTTAATTGTAATCTCAATTATTTAACCGTTAAAAACATTTTAATTAGCGTAATTGTAATTCAAATTTCTTAAAATTAACCAATCATGTGTCTTGTACTTGTGCTGGGTATGGGCTGATAAAGGAATAAGAAAAGTGTTATGGCGTTTTATTGTAACCTCAATTCTTTAAGCGTTATTGTCATTTTAATTAGTGTAATTGTAATTAAAGTTTCTTGATTATTCGTGAAGTTAATTCTTGTACTGGATAGGGGATTATAAGGGAATAAAAACAGCTTTTATGTATAGCGAGTGTTATAATTGCATTCTACATTCAATCCTTTTTGAGGTTGTTTAATTATACATAGCAGTAAAGTCGCGTGGTTGCACCGCCGCTGAAAGTTCATTGTAGGTCTCCGTGTAAGAACCGGTATTAAGATTTATAATGTCTAGTGTTGGAATGATGTTGGCATTCTCAGTGTTCGAGAGGTCTCAGGTTGAATTCCCAGTTGAGGTGCCCTCTGCTCGTTGGAAACACAATCACTTCACCGCCAATTTGGTTTTGATATGATGAATTAGTAGGTCCCCCCCACACTGAAAGTTGATTGTAGGTCTCCGTGTAAGAACCGTTATTAAGATTTATAATGTCTAGTGTTGGAATGATGTTGGCATTCTCAGTGTTCGAGAGGTCTCAGGTTGAATTCCCAGTTGAGGTGCCCTCTGCTCGTTGGAAACACAATCACTTCACCGCCAATTTGGTTTTGATATGATGAATTAGTAGGTCCCCCCCACACTGAAAGTTGATTGTAGGTCTCCGTGTAAGAACCGTTATTAAGATTTATAATGTCTAGTGTTGGAATGATGTTGGCATTCTCAGTGTTCGAGAGGTCTCAGGTTGAATTCCCAGTTGAGGTGCCCTCTGCTCGTTGGAAACACAATCACTTCACCGCCAATTTGGCTTTGATATGATGAATTAGTAGGTCCTCCCCCCCCCCCCACACTGAAAGTTGATTGTAGGTCTCCGTGTAAGAACCGTTATTAAGATTTATAATGTCTAGTGTTGGAATGATGTTGGCATTCTCAGTGTTCGAGAGGTCCCAGGTTCAATTCCCTGTTGGGTGCCCTCTGCTCGTTGGAAACACAATCACTTCGCCGCCATATTGGTTTTTGATGTGATAAGTTAGTATGTTTTATAAAAGCAATTCTCTCTCTTGCTATTTTTCATTTCATATGTTGGTATTGAATAATAAAACTTTTAACATGTTCAATCGTGTGAGTGTTATAATTCCTTGCAAAAATATTACCGCTAACGCATGTTCAATTGATATCTAATAATTTATATCAAATATTCCACTCAGTAATTTTATCGAGTTTTTTCGCCATGACAGTTGAACTATGTTTGTATATACAGATTCTTTGTGAAAAGTTAGACTGATTTGTCATGCAAATGAGCCTTGTAGCTCTCGAATTGCCAGAGATAGAGAAATCATACGTGTTTTTAATTAAAAGAGACTATCGAATTGAAATCAAAAGAATTTTGTATTTATGATTAGAGATTCAGATTCCTCGTGAAAAACTAGATCGATTTGATATGCAGATGAACCTTGTAGCTCAAAAATTAGAATTTCGAGTGGGCGTGGTCAATCGATTAAATTGAATTTGATCTGTGAATGTGAAAGACGATTGTTCAAGTGAATAAGAGCCCTGCAAGTAAAATCTTTTAGACAGGTGGTTTGGCAAAGGGGGAGGGGGTAGTAGCCGGCAGCACATACTTTGATTGACAGGTACATGGGGAAGCTTTTAGACTGTCTTGGCAAAGAGGCAGCGCTGTGTGGGTGGTCTGTCGGCTGATGTTTATCTTAAGTGTTACATATGTACATGATGTTTTACATGGGCGGCATCCTTTGAGTCCTGAAATCCCCCTTTTCCCACTACTTGTATACGCCTTGTTTTCTGCAAATATCTTTTTTCAATACTTTTACACTCCCAAAATATTACACACAGCAATTTTTGATTAAATTACTAGAGTACAATGAAGGAAATGACAGTTTCATTTATCGAAAGCATTCCTCAGTTTAGGAAAGTAAACTATCAACTTTTGAAAAATAAGTGTTTCAGGAGAGTACTAAGAGCAGTAACGTTTATATAATAATTAGAGTTACTATAAAAAAATCTGATATACATATATTTTAAAAGTCGTTTGTTGTAAAAACTAAATTTGTGATCTGAAAGTTTACTTTCTCTAAACGAAATGTATATTATGAGATCTCCTGAATAAAAAAAAAAAAAAATCGGAAAATGTCAGTGTGTGTGTGCGTCTTTTTGAGACAATACAGCGCAGCTAAAAAACGGAAATACCGTTAAACACAAGTTTAATATGCAAGTTTAGCGTTTTACAAGTATGTGACACGAAGATTTTCAAGAAAATGCCCCGTTCCAATCCATCCTTTATATGTACATTTTTTTTTCGCAATTTTTGTTTTCTTAATTAAAATCCCGCTTATTAAAAATATTTACATGGCAAATAAAATGTGTAGCTTGACCTTTGTGGAAATAGCCTCTGAAGACCTCTTCATTCTGGATGCAATTTACATCAGTCCTGAACCGTAAGAGGCAGATAAAAAGCATGCTGCAAACCTGTAAATCTCGTTTAAACACACCATTTATGTCAGGTGCATTTTTTGTAGAGTTAAACGTTTTCGAGATATGCCCTGTTATTGGATATAATTTTAAGCTGTTTTAACTTTTCTCAAACGGGAGATCATCTTTCGTTTCATATTTATTTTCTTTATCTCTTGGTCGTGTAAAGCGGACCGAACTTTTAATATTTCTACCTGCGGAATATTTTACTCCAACAACTACATAAAATAAAACAATTATTGCTCTACAAATAGTCACATTAAGTTAAATCAAATCGTTGCATTTAGTTTCGTTGTACTAAATTATCTAAGAATGTCGCTATCACACTTCTCTGGCAAATGTGAACATGCAAGGAAGTTATAGAAAAGTTGCACATTTTCCTGAATTGAAATGTTTAAATGTAGGTTTTATCTGAGAAAATATTTGTGCTGGAACAGTTTATTTATTTTCTAGCATTTTGTGTACCGGTTTTCAAGTAAACAGCTGTAAAATTGTATGAAATATTGACAATCGGTTATAATCGGTCATAAATAAAAAATGTTTGTTTTCTTATAACAAATACTGGGCATCTAGAGAGAATCGGCATACAGGTGCCAGCACGTTTCCGTAGGCATCTATAGTCATTTAAAGGTTGTATAATATGTATGCTTCCTAGCACTTATTTCATTAAACACAACTTTTCTCAAAATATATATTCACACTTTCTAAATGTTCCACGCATTTCTGTTTTTGTTTTTTAAATGCGATTAAACTTTCCGATAATGTGCAGAAGTATCTATTGTAATATTACAAAGGACAAAACTATACTAACAAATAGTAAGTTTATCAAAAAAAAAATACTTTTATGAAATTCTCATTAGTTTTCGAGATTAAACTGTCTAAGTTATTTTAAAATTATAATCAATCAGCAATTAAGCCTTTACAGTATCACTAAACTTTTGTGTTTAGTTCAATGATCTAATTAAAAAAAAACAATCAATTTTTTTCAAATATTGAGCACCTGCAACACTTTGATTATGCAACATTTTATCATAAGAAAAGCTATGAAATGACTCATATCTTGCAAAACATGTATTCAATTTGAATTAAATATGGTATTTATATCCAAGCAATCATAGTAAAACTTTAAAAACATCTATACAGAAGTATATACATTTGAAATGTTCCTATTTGTTACCTAATGAGGTGTATACATTTATGCCTTTCTGTATTTAAGATGCTAACGGACCATTCTGTTGGTCAACTATTATGATTCACGAGGTGCCATTGTCACATAAATGACAATTTCTATTGTGTCTCGACTTTCTCTCCCATCGGTCCACGTTTAACATGGATAAAATTGTTTCCAAATTATATTTATTCACTAATAATGTATAAGCCCGCCTGGGTAGTGTGGTGGTAGCGTGTCTGCCCGACGTAGAACAGATCGTGAGTTCGAATCTCGCTTAGGGTGAGTTACCCGGGTAAGTTTTTTTCGGGGTTTTCCCTTATTCTGAGAAGACGAATGTCGAGTAACTTTAAGCTCTATGGACCCCGAATTCATTTGAGCATCAATCATTTCAATAATTCCATTCATCGTCCGATATGACCAACCAGGTTAAAGGACGTTATACTACCAAATATATATATATATATATATATATATATATATATATATATATATATATATATAATTCCTTGCAATTATCCGCATTTAAAAACACTAAATATACAGAACTGTAACATGTTTTTTCCTTACTTCATTACCATCTCTAGCATATATGTACAATAGGTACAATATAGCTAGAGAAGGTATGGTATTCCACCCAAAAATTCAATACTGAAATTTCGCCAAAAATACATATTTTGAGGTCCTCTGAATAAAAATAAAGCATTTTTAGAATAAAGTTAAGTGTTTGTGAGTGTGTGTGGGCAAAATAGCTCATGAGCGAAAAGTCGGTTGGATACCAAACTTATCATTTAAATTCACCATCTTCCAAGGATGCGACATGAAGACAGTAAAATCCCAACACAAACTACGGTTTACGTGGAACATGTTTCGAAATTTTCGATCTTTTGAAAAAAATGGCTCTGAACGACTGTGATTAAAATGCCGTATACTAAAGATATTTACATTGCAAATAAAAATTGCATCCTGAAGTTCCTGGATAGCCTCTGAAATTCTCCTCATTCTGAATGACTTTTGCATAACTTGTAAACTAAAAGAGATAGACAAACATTTAATACATAAACACTGTAGATCTTGTCAAGAGACACCATTTATATCATAATATATTTCTTGTTGAGCCAACTCTTTCAGAGATTTTCTCTGTTGTTGGTTTTAATTTTAAAGTGATTTTCTCGATACGGAAAGCCCTCAACCGTTTAATATGTTTTACTCTTGTCCCTGGAAAGCGAACTGAACTGCAATGGAAATCACATAGCGACAACTTTTAAATGATTTGACTGCCATCTTAGCCTAGTGCGTTCCCTTATATATCCTAAGCTTATAAAGAACTAAGTAATACCCCCATTTCTAATGTTGATATTAATTAACATGAAGCAGAAAGAAGAATACACTTTTGTAAGAATAATTTGTTGCAGAGTAGGTAGAGAAAGCCATGTGAATGGAGCGTGTCAGATTTTCGTTCTTTATTTACTTAGTTCAACCATCACTGGGAAAGAATGAAACGTATTTGCACCGGTATTGTCTTAGTAACGTGAAATATTATTTTTTAAGTTATCTTTAATACTGTCTTGTACGCAGATAGGTGTAGCCTCAGTGCGGGCAAAGTTCATTATCATCTGCATCTGGCATAGTATCTGGCTGCTGGTCGTTGGGTGGAAGATATGTCTGAAGTTAGCCGTGTCAACTTAAAACCTTATACATTTTTTCCGCCGATTATGGATCGTATGAGAGAGAAAGCTGAGACGCGGATAT
The DNA here is from genome assembly GCA_030762935.1 of Hymenopus coronatus. Classification (NCBI taxonomy): domain Eukaryota; kingdom Metazoa; phylum Arthropoda; class Insecta; order Mantodea; family Hymenopodidae; genus Hymenopus; species Hymenopus coronatus. Next base: position 35,065,116 of record CM060900.1, on the reverse strand, counting down.
GTTTATTTTCGATCTGCTTCTACTACAAAAAATTCCAGCTTAAGCTGCAACATCAGTGTGCAAAGGCCACATGTCAGATTATAATATGAAAAATATTTACTGAAAACATGTCTTTACAATGAAGACTCCACATAAAGTGGTTTCAACAGACACCAGAAGTGAAATGTTGACTAAAATCTCTCAAAATGGAAAATATATTACAAATAGTTGTTGGAACTATGGGCGTCTATAGAAAATCAACATTTAGCTGTTCTTCTCCTGCTTTAGGGTCCGCAGCCACTTAAAACCGCCTTTTAGTGTTTGTTAAAACACAACCAAAACTTCGCGCAATATGCGGAGGTATTTATATTAATATTACAAAGGCCAAAAATATACCAACACCAGTCGCGAATTTTAAGAAATAAGGATTTTATGTCAAAAAATAGTTAATTTTAAAGATAAAATTTGTTACATGCTTCAACAAGTTATACTAATGCAGTAATCAAAGTTATTGAACTATCTCCGATTAAAGCTTTTGGCTCCAATTCATGGAAGGCGAATCAATTTTTTTCAGAAATTGAGGCGCATGGTCATTTTGATTATGCAATATTTTTGCATTATATAGTTTATGAAGTATTAATATTTTGTAAAAGTATTTATTCAATATGAATAACATTTGATATTCATATTAACATAATAGCTATGTAATCAGAGTAAAACGCTAAGAAAAATTGATCTAGAAATTTGAATTTTCACTCCCAGTGTTCCGCAGAGGCATGGACGTTTTATATGTGAGCGTGAGTAAGAGCGAGAGAGAGAGAGAGAGAGAGAGAGAGACAGAACAAAATCACTGTTTCTTTTTTAAGTCCATGTTAAGCCTTCATTGAGAGCAATACGCGTGTTTAGGTCTTCTTTAATTTGATAATAGCGCTCTACACAAGGCAAAGGGGACTATTGTGCTCTCGTTAAGTTATAGAGGAGGTTCATTTGTGACCCACAATTACAAGCAAATTGCAAGATAACTTAATCTCTCACATGTGTATGAATTAAACGCACATTAAACTATTACTGCATATAAACATATTGTGTATCGGAAGACTGGTGCTCTGAATAAGATTAACTTGACGCTAAAAGACCTAAATTTACCACGACACACAGTTAATGTTTTTCGTATTGAGACATCCATTTGGAAATATTCTCTATTAAGTTTCTACAGTGTCTGTCAAAAGTTTGACAAACTTATATATCAGATGAGAAATATCAACAATTTTATGCATATAAAATGAAGTTTTTGCTGTAATTCAGAGATCTTTGTGTTTAGAACTGAGAATAATATACTATATTTTTCTTTGAAGAAATTTGATGATAAAAATTATATATCTTTTATGAAAAAATATTAATTTTCTGTTGAACGTATGCACGTGACCCAATGAGATTTGTTTTATCTGAAATTGTCCTTGGGATGATATTGGTTTCTAATACAATTTAAGAAATTCTTTCACTTCATAGAAGGCAAATTATTTTGTTTCAACTTCTAATTAAAATATCGTGGTTTTTAAAATTCTCCGGCATTTGAAGTTTGCGACAGTGGATGTTTTGTTGCCATGGCCAAATTAAAGGGATCTGATCCATATGGCCAAGAGAGAAAAACTTATTAAAATTCGGAAATAATGCCTATTTGTTTGTAACATTGCATTTTCATCTACGTCCCCGAATAGAACTTTGCTGTATATTTAGTGTATGTTTTAGAAATTATAGAGAACGTTTTAAATATTTTGGTAGAATAGATGGTCCCATATTTCATATATGTTTAATGGATACTAAACAGAGTAACTACATTTATATGTCACTGTGGCTTTGAGAGTAAAAATTGTTCATTCCAAGTCATAACCTAGTTTATAGTTTAACAAGCGTAAATAAATAAAATAAATATTGGTAAAGAATGGAAAAGAAGTCAGGTTTGTGATGGGCAGGGGAAAAAAAAAGACTGCAACAAGCAAGTCCCATTTTTGGTCCAAACTTAGGGATGACTACTTTTAAATATTAAAGCACTGATCGGTTCCATTCACGCGACTTTCACTGCCTGTTCTGTAAACAAAACTGTTCTTACAAAAGATTATTCTTTTACCTACATCATGCTAATAGAGATAAACATCATCAGAAATTGTCTTATTACTTGCTCGCTTGTAAGTAGAAGGGAAATAAGGGCGTGTATTAGACTAAAGCAACAGTGAAATGTTTTAAAACCTGATCACTATGTAAAACACTTGAAATTCGGTTCTTTTTGGATTAACAGGAGTAAAACAAAGGAAATGTAAAATGAAAGGTAACTTTCAGTTTGACAAAAATTTAAGTAGACTAAAATTGAAACCAATTGTCTCGCAAACTGGGAAATCCACAAAACACTGTATATGGCATGTTTTAACGAGATATTTAATTTTTGTTTAGAAAGTTCGAGTCTAATTCGTACAGTTTATCAGTTATGCAAAAGCCATTCAGATTGAGGAAGTCTTCAACGACTATTCCAAGAAAATTCAAAATATAAATTTATTTAGTTTCTTAAGAAAATATTGTAAATATATGATATTTTAATGAAAATATTATCCATTTTAGAAAAATGTTCCATGTAAAGGTTAGTACGGAAAAGGAGGATTTTTCTGAATTTTTTTTTTTTTTTTTTTTTTTGTGTTATGCTGTCCACATACATATGACGGACCTTTTCTAAACTTGTTTTTCATTCACGGGTCCTCCAAACTTGTATTTCCCATGACATTTCTGTATCGAAATTTTGGGTGGAGTACAATTTCTTCTCTACCTAATATGTGGATTTTGCATGTGTGCTAAAGAAAGTAAAACCCTGGTCCAAGTATCTAGGTTGATATAAATGCCCAGCATGAAGCAGGACAACCTGAAAATAACAACGAAGTGCTAAGAAATATACAAGGAAGGAATAAAATGTACAAAGAAAACAATAAAATACGAAACATACAAGCTCAGTCTAAACCAACAGAAGAGGTGATAAAAGGTTGGGGGATAATGTGGAGAGAAAACGAACTAACGAAAAGAAAGAAGAAGAATGCCTTTTCACTAGAATAGAATTACGCTGGAGACTCATTTGTACAAAGCATTTCTCTTTTTGTATTTTTTCCTTCTCTTCTATTTCTCTTCTTGCTGGAAAGATAGAAGAGCAGCTTCCGCTAAAAGCTGACTCTTCAACAAAGCATTTTTGTAACTATCTTTCTGGTTTGTCACTATGTCAGTTTTGGAAACGTCTTTCGTGTTTTGTTGAAGCTTTAAAGCGTTATAGGCTTTTCAGCAAGTTGTAACAGTTAATCGCACAGAGTTTCAAAACACCTGAGATGTTTCTTACGTATCAACCTGCATTTCTACTTTATCTGCTACGTATATTAAGCAGTGTATTACATTCCTGCAAATAGTTATGTCAAGATTTCATCAAGTACACAATTTTGGGCATAGCAGAATCCAGAAACAACATTTACGCTTTCTCTACCTGCTATGATGTCGTGATTGTACCATAAATATATGTTTTGAGATCCCTGAATTAAAATGCATGTGCGTATGAACATCATAACTCAAAAACGAAAAGTCGGTTGAATACCAAACTACATATTTAGACTCAACACCTTCAGTAGTATAGTAATCCGCCGGTTATAACGCAAGTTCAAAATACTATATAATTTTATGCAAAAATATAGCCATAATACACAATAATAAAATCTGTAGAAAATAAGGCTAAATAGCTTCAAAATAGTCTTCAAACTACTTAATTATAATATTTTGTTAAAATCTAAGTTTATCTCCAATTACAATTAGAATTACACGAATTCAATCTCATGTTTCGTCTGGTTATTACGTATGTCTTTCTTACCTTTATACACAAGTTTCATTTTATTGGAAACTAGCATTTGTATTTTTTCATTATTTAATAACTTAGCGTACCGATCAGGTAATAATAGTTTATATTTGTTGTTTAATGTAAGCTGTGCTTAATCTCCAAGTCTTGTCTTTATAATATTTCCATTTGTAATATTGTATGATACATTTAATTCTAAGTCCTGTAACTTTATGTATTCTGGTGATGCGTTTAGTTGTTCCTTTAAAGCTTGAGCGTTTTGTGGATATAGAAATTCTTTCATAGCATCATTGTAGCTTTGTTGTTCTGCCATTTAGTACATAAAATATTTTTAAATGCAAAAACTTCATTCTCTGTACAATACAGGTAATAATTATTAAGTAGCAATATTATTAAGTAACGAAATACTATTCAATGCTATACAAAAACATAACAAAGTATGCTAAAAATATATAGTATAAAATCTTTAACAAAAAAGGCTAAATTTCCCCATAATACATTCCTGCGCTTTTTGTGTACTCTATGTTTTAATTTTGTGATGATTGAACACTTTAATATGTTTACCATTTCATATATATTTTAGGGAAATTTAGCCTTTTTGGTTACAGATTTTATACTATATATTTTTAGCACATTTTGTTATGTTTTTCTATAGCATTGAATAGTATTTCGTTACCACCTTTACTAACACAAATTAAAAACAAGACTACTGATTTTATAAGAAAAACATAATTGGAATTTAGTCAAAACTGGTGAAAATACTCAACTAGCATAAAATATTAAGTTTTGACACTTAAAATATTAATAGATGGGTACATATTTCTTTGCGGCAAGTTCAAAATCCTATTCGATTGTATAAGAAAATAGACTAAATTCTATGAAATATTTAATTAGCATAAAGTACTAAGTTTTAGCACTTAAAATATTGATAGATAATATATATATTTATTTATATATATTTATATATATTTCATCGCCACCTTAGTTATAAATGTAAGTAACGGCTTGATCTATAAAACTATCCACGTTTTCCTTGGGATGACACATGCTCAAGAAAAAGGTAATGGAATCTTTCTTCAAATTCCGTATTTTTATAAATAAATAACCAATTCTAGTTTATAAAGGTAAAAAGCAAATTTAAGATTTTTAAAAAGAAACTTCGGCCGAAGTTTCACCCTACCTATCTTGCCAGTGCCAGTCATTCATTTCACTGAGGAATTGATACGTTTCCATACAGCCTCAGACTTTACTCCTATCTGTATACGGCATATCACACGCGACGGAGAAATGATATTTCTTAGGGGCCCCTAATTCGCATGCCTAACTTACACTTTATCGCATCGCGGGTGCTCTGAAATGGAGTCCTTGTATTTAAACTATATGATCTGGCCAGAAATCATACAGATAAACACAATTAAACTCCTGCCTTAACTAAGTGAGCCAAGGTTTCTGTTTCAAATCGGGGGTATAAGCTGTATAAATAACATGTGTTTTTAAACACTCTTTTTATTTAATATTTTTTGCGGTTAGATAATTAAAGAATTACAGTGACAATCTTTAACATTTACATATTCAAGTAATGACGTGAATATAGTTTAATATGGGTTCAACGAGTTTAGCAAATGAAACAAAGATGGCGTAGAAAGCAAACAGCGCTAGCGATGTTTTCCTGGTTCACTGAAGCTGCTTAACCTTGAATTATAATGAGTTGCACTGTAGCGAACTGCGTACACAATCAGTATAAGTCTTCCGTTGAGGAGGGATCTATGTCGATTGATATAATGAATTACGAGACAGTTATAAATTATTTACAAAACTTTTTATCTTTTCAATTAAACCTTCATATGTGTTAATACATTCTATTCCAAATATAGACAAGTTGTTTTTACCAGCTTTAACTAAATGATTTGTAAATTCGTTATACTCAAAATATGTGCTGTTTTTAAAAAAGTACATCATTCCGTTAATGTATCTAAAAGCTGATTCCATTGCAGTTGGTACTCCAGAAAATCGTTTATTAATCCGTGATATTTACCTTTAAAAGTGCATTCGTCAATTTCTATGTAATAATCATCGTTGAAAAACATATAAGTTTGACTGTATACGAATTGTACATCGAATTAATTTTTACGTTAATTGACATGCCTACATCAGAAAAAGATTTAGGATAATCAGATAGTAGAGTTAGACTTGGATATTCGACCATGTATATTTGTTTTTTATGACTAATACTACTTTTCCATTTGACCTTTGGTATATAGCGTTTATTCTTTCGAAATCATGAGGCAAAAAATGTAACCAATCACGTATTAGTTGCGGTTTGTTGTTATAAGTTTGTTCTTGTAAATCATAGATCCAAAACCACTTATTGTAAAATATATACATTAATTGATTGGTGATTAGAAAAGTTTGAACGTCTTTTAACTCACATAAATTTGGTTTTGTTTCTTCTACTGAAGTATTTACTGTAGGTTGTGTTACAGGAACAATTGGTAAAGGAAGTCCATAAAGAGTTTGTATTCCTAAAATATCATCATGATGTAAACTAATAACATCGCTTGTATAATATGGATACATAACAGAACCTTCTTCATTACTATGGGATAATCCCAAAGAATGTCCGATTTCATGGATTAAAACTGTAAATAAGTTAGTTTTTTCGTTTGGGCTCAATTTGTCCATATTTAAATACCATTCTTCATCAGCATCTATATGAATTTCCAATAAAGAATTGTCATGATCTGGATGAAATGCATGAGCAACAATTCCGCCAATACCATCAAATTTACTAGTACAATATCCATATTTTTTCTGAAATTTATGAGTCATGCGTTTATTGGAAATTAGAATATCTGGTTTTAAAATATTATGTTCAAACGTTAATTCACTATAATTCTCCCATATTTTAAATGCAAAATTAGCAATATTTGTTATAGTTGCATTTGCACCTGCGTAATGCCATATTAAATGTTTTGTTTTCCATTTGTGTGATTACGTTGAGAATCCTGAAGGAGTATCCATTTTTCCACATCTTTTGGAAAAGTTAATACTTCAGAATTAAGTGAGCCATCCGTTGTTAAATTATAATATTCTTGAAACAATAAAACTGCATCCCTAAGACTTTTTTCATCATTTTCTTTAAGTTGCTGTTCTTCAACACTAAGGTATCCAAAATTGTGAAGATGTGTAATAACATTTAGAGTTTGATTAGCATTTGTAAATACAATATAGTGCAATAAAATTGTAATTATATTGATTCTCATTTAATATATTTAAATTTCCTCTGTAACCTTTTTCAAACTTAGATCGATAGTTATTGTTTTTTCTCCACCCATATAATAAGATAAATGATTGTATTAGCTGGAACATTAGCACCAAATTCTAAACTATTTATCAGTTGATTTTTATCTGCATATGTAATATGCTTTCTAATTGTCATATCCATTACTGCCATAAATTGTCTTAGAACAAATTCATCTACGTTCCATCTAACACATTTGTTTCCTGTCCATCTTTCAGCTAATGAAGCGTAAGCATCATATGCTACTTGATAACAATGATTCATAATTTTCAGTTTTTGCCTTTCTATGGGAAATTCTTCATTTCTAGAATTTTTGAAAGACCAATTCTCAAGTTGACAATGATCATAAACGCTAGAGTCTCTTTTCTGATCGTTTGGCCTATTAGTTTGAAAACCTGTGATACAGATATCAGGATTATCGAATTGTAAATTATTGAAAGTTGTTGAGGCATTGATGTTGATGCTTTTTCCAGTAAAATATGTTCTTCCATAACACTCCAAACGAAGAAGTTAAATTTCAATTTTGGATTTTTTTAGCAGTTTCTGTTTCTGAATTAAAGCATAATCCGGTTCATATCCTATGATTGGAACTTTGATTTTAAATTCTTTTATGACAATTTTAGCCTCATGTGGAGCAAATTTTTCAACTGATTTATCAGCTTTTAATGTGTCCCATCTGTTAAAACACGAATCATCATTAGCTGCTCTCTCGAATGAAACAGTTAAACCTAAATTACACAAAGGTTGTTTATTATATCTAAAGAAGATAAGTATAAATTCAAGTGTGTACGATAGTTCATAAATTCGTCCTGCTTCATATTTAAGTTTCTAATCATTAATAAAACCAGCACCTTTATATAAATGCATGTTTGTTTTTGGAACAAATAGATCAATAAGCACATCGCTTATTAAACCAGGATTATCTACTTTTTCTATAACTTGATCAAAGCTTTTTAAATATGATTTGTTAAACATTCGTGGAAAGTAATTATTTACGAGTTTTATGTTATCTTCAACATTAAATTCACCATTTGAAGTCTTTCCACGTGGCTCAAACTGCCTGTAAGCAATTGATCTACTTGGAAAATAAGTACCATCAGCAATGTTTAGATCTATGTCTAAATTACTGAGTGTTTTGTTTAAATTATATCTGGTTGAATCATTCAATTCAAATGATCTCGTTTGGTATTGTTCGATACTTTTGATGTCCATTTAATGACAAAAAAAAATTAACGAATTCGTAAAACTGTTTCAATTTTAGAATTACCAAAGTCAATAAGATTTCCATTTTCGTCTGTGATAGAAATTTTAATATCTCTAACTGAATCAAGATGATGAATAGGCAACTGGTAAGGATTTGCCGGCTCATAAATTAGGGTACATTAGGTTTAAATTTGGCAATAAAATCACTGTGTTTGTGCTGACGATTATTATATTTGGTGATGAATCCAGCATTTGAAACTAAACTACATTCAATGTTAATGGTGTTAAAAGGTACAAAATTAGGTGAATCATGCCCTATTTTTGTTTCGCCAGGTTTAATAATAGGATTCTTAGAAAATTCTAATAATTTTCCAAAATGTGTAATATCTAAATCTTGTTTTCCTTTATTAGTAATTGTAATTCGATCAGTAATTTTATTTAGCGTAATTTCCAATGTTTGTATTTGACTTAATTTTGCAAGAAAGTCTTTGAATGTATATTGTCCTTTTTCGAATATAATATTCTGAGAACCATATTTTAATACACAATCCTTAACATTTGGTGTTAGAAAAGTAGCATAAAAACTTAGAACAGCAATATGTTCATTATCAATGGTCACAGGTTTAGAAAGTCGCAAATGTAATTCTGAAGTAGTTCCTTCTAATGCAATGTACATTTATTGAGAGAATAATTTTGTTTTATAAATGGAAACTACCGATTGGGACACAACATATATACCAGAAGATGAACATTAAGTATTTAGAATAACTAATGAGTTATTGCCAACAACTATTAGAGCATTAATAGTAGGACCATCAGGATGTGGAAAAACGGTTTTAACGAATGATAATTTTATTCTGAAACAAGGCTGGATAGATGCCTATCATTACTATATAGTATGTAAGACTTTATATCAGAACAAATACAAGCAATTACAGAAAATATTTAAAGATATTGAAAATGAAACAGGAAAATGATTTGCAACATTAATAGATAAAGAAGATGACATAATACCATTAGACCAAATGAAAGATAATTCTTTAGTTGTTATAGATGATAGAAAACCAAGACATAGTAAGAGAGATATATTTTAGAGGTCGGCATAAAGGAATTAGCGTACTTTGCTTGGGTCTAACTTATACTAAAATTCCAAAGCAGCTCATAAGAGATAATTCCAATTTTATCTGCTTATATAAACAAGACAATAATAATAATCTTAAACACGCTTACGATGAGTTTGTTGGGGCAGATATGACTTTAGATAAATTTAAAGAACTATGTAATATGTGCTGGAAAGATCGATTTGGCTTTATCACTATCGATATGACAAGAACAACTAGTGATGGCAAATATCGCAAACAAATTAATATTTTATAAAATTAACGTAAATTTAACGTGAAACATACATAATTTTTACTAAAAACGTACGTCAAACATAACTTTAAAATATGAAAGTTATATATTTTTGTCTATAAATGAGTCAATTGCCAAAAGATCCAAAATAACGTCTTAAATTAAGACAACAATTAATAGATGAATTTAAGCAATGGAAAAGGCAACCCAGAATGTTATATGAATTAAATAGGGGAAAAGATCAGCCTATTATAGATGCCATTATAGAAAACAAGAATGAATTACACAATTTAATCGAACAAAATAAAAACATTATGAACGAGTTAATTCCATTTGCTAAACAACCATCATTACAAGATCAAGATGAAGAAGTTTTCATACCTCAACCAAAAGCAATCACAAATTATAGAACTAGTCATATTGGTCAGAAATTGGGAAGATACCTAAATGAGAAAACAGATAAACCAGTATTTGAAATTAGAGCTGATGGGACTAAGTTGTACATCGGAAACTCAGAAATAACACCTAATGAACATAATATTAGTGTTGAAGGAAAAACATACGAAGGAACTGATGGTTTGCTCACTTTGCATACTAAGAAAAAAGATATTTCATGTAGCTTAGTTAAAGCAGATGATTATTTAAACTATCAAGAAATACTTATAAAATCTATTGCCATTTAACAAAATAATGATCCATCAACTAGAAAACCGAAATCTAGTTCAGGTACGAAGTATGAAACGTACATAAAACCAATATGGGATAAACTAACTGGAAAAGTTAGATCTAATTCATTTATTTCTTCACCTAAATCAAATTCACCTATTTCTTCATTTAGAGTTGGCAAAGGAGTTATAGAAACTTACACAGGAAAACAAAAAGAATACATATTATTGGATAACATCAGTCAACTTTTAAATCGTATTGGTGTTCTTGATGGTGCATGGAAAGCTGGTGATCATAGCCTAGAAATTAAGAACGAGATAGCGAGTATTTATGACTTGTTACTTGAACAATTTAATAAAATTGATACGAATATGGAAACAAATCCAAATGCTGCATATATACTTGGATCTGTAATCAGATGTGTACCAAAAAGCATTTTAGGTGGAAAGTATGGTTCAGGTTTCTTTAAAAAAGTTTTGAACTCAGGAATAATGCCAGAAATGCAAATGTATAACTTTACAAGAGGAAAAAAAATATAATTACTGCGGTCCTGGAACTAAATTAGACGAACGATTAGAAAGAGGTGACGAATCAATCAACAAATGGGATGCTGCATGTTTAAATCACGACATATTCTATAGAGATAACAAAGATTTAGAACCAAGACATGTTGCAGATAAAGAATTGCAATTAGCAGCTAAAGAAATTCAACACGATTCTAATACACCATTAGGTGATAAATTTGATGCTGCATTAGTAAGAGAAGGAACGTGGACAAAACGTAAATTAGGATTTGGAATGATTGAACGAAATATAGGTTCACCTATATGTCTATAAAAATCATATTTTTTTCTTTCATAAATGCTACTACCAGCGTTACTTATCATTGAAAAATGTCTGAGAAGCTTCAAAAAAGGAAGCAATATTCAATATAGTGGATCCATATTTCCATTATCGACAATTATACAGACAATTCTTAAAATAAGAGAACTTATAGAAGCTAAGAAACCAACACCAGCTAAAGTAGGAAATGGTGTAACATTAAGTGAATATACGAAAGCAGTTAATACGCTTAAAAAAGCAAAACTTGGAGGTTCAATTGAAATAAAATATGGAGGTTTTGTATTTACGATACCTATTTTTATTGGGGCTTTAACAGCTATAGGATCACTTGCTGGTGGAAGTGCTGCTATTGCTAAAACAGTTCTTGATAATAAGAAAAACGTCATAATTTAGCTATGGAAACAAAAGCTGGCTCAGGAATGCGGATTAAGAAAAAAGTTCGAGGAAAATAATGTCTCACCTTTGAGTAATATAGATATTATTAATTACGTTAAAAAATTAAACATTAAAAATTTTAGAGGTTCATTTATGTCAGATACACTTCCATCAAAACCAAAAGATGTAGAATGTGGAGTAGTTAATTTTGAAGATAATTCTAGTATAGGAACACATTGGATATGTTATTTGAAGCATGGTAAAATTGCTTATGTTTTTGATTCTTTTGGAACTGGATTACCAAAATCTTTAATTAAATATTTAAAGGGAAATACAATCAACTTTTTAAAATTTGTTAGAGGTGACACTGAGCAACAAACTTCACAAGTTATTTGCGGTCATCTTTGTATTACAGTTCTTAAACTACTTTCAGATGGATATTCATTTCCTGTTATTCAAAGTTTATTAAAACTATACCCAAACTTATGGAAACGTTATTTTTAATATTTATAAATGGGAATAAACATTTATGGAAATTCATCCATTACGAATAAAATTGATCTTGATACAGATTCTATTAAAAGTGACTTACTTGCAGTGACATAAATATAGCAGAAGACAAACTTAAAGCGGACATTCTAGGTATACTTAATCAAAAAACAAAACAAACTGAAAATATTGTAATGATTAAGTTATTAGAGAAATTAAAACAGTTAGATAGCACATTAGAAAATTCTGTAAAGGAAACCGTGGAAGAAATGATATATATTAAAACGGATTCAGATAAGATCAAATATTTGCAGGATAAACTTGTAGAAATGAAAGCAGAAATATATAGTGTAGAAACTAGCACAAAGAAGTATTATTTACCGAATTACGAGAATTAGAATACAAGACAAAACAGGAGGTAGTAAACCAAATAGATGCTAAAACCAAAAACTTTCACAACGAATTTACGAAAACATTGAATAACATGTTCAACATTAAAAAAACTATGTTTCATTTAAACATCGAAGAGCCGTCAAAATAAAAGATGGTGTGGATCACTATGATGCTGCAACAAAAGGTCAATTGGATAAAGCAATCGAACAAGTTAAATCATTATCGAGACCAAAGAGAACTACTGATGGTGAAAATTACGATTTCGAAGATAAACGATTAGTCAACGTGGGTTCTCCCATGGACGACTATGATGCAGTGAATCTAATATATTTAAAAAATAATGTAATTAGCATAATTCCCTTATATGGTATAAAGAAAGGAAAATACTTTCAATTTAACGGTATATCCCAATATCCAGTATTCAATGAATTTAAGATAATCAGAATGGATTCAAATTTAGCTAAGTTGGTGTTGGAGATAAAATCTATTTTTTCAAAAGAAACTAGAAGAGCTGATGCACCACAAGTGCTACCGTATAGGGTTCAATCTGGTGATGCTCTTTATTTCACGGATGATGGAACATATCAAGATGATTATGCAATGTTTTTAGTATTATACGTAAGGTTTCGTTTGAATTAAACTCATTACATATTTTTGTGTTATAAATGCATTTTAAAACTACCATTACAATGTGATTGTATGGAACATATGAATTAATGAGAATAATCATTAGAGCATTGTGCAGAAATCGAAAGAACAGAGATTAATTTTTTAAAGAATTTTATCTTTTATAAATGACTACAACATATTGTGTAAAGTGTAAAACCAAAACCAAAAACACTAATCCTATTAATAAGATAACAAAAAATGAACAAACCATATATATTATCCAAATGTGCTATAAGTGGATCAAATAAATCTACGTTTAAAAAACTTAGATGCAGTCAGAGATTGCAAAGCTCGAAGGGCCATAGGCCCTTACAGCTGGTCTGTCGATTGGACAAGGCATTAAACCTGAAAAATCCGAAAGAGATCAAATAATAGATGAATTACATAAACCAGCCAGAAGAAATTATGAAACACGAAAAGTAATAACATATGGTATTGATGATGTGTGGCAAGCTGATTTAGTAGAAATGGATACCGGTAATCTTAAAGGCGTTTCTAAAATAAATAAGGGATATAAATATATAGTAACTATAATAGATATCTTTTCAAAAATGGCTTGGGCTATACCATTAAAAAACAAAACCGGTAAAGATGTTATAAAAGCTTTTAAAGAGATATTTAATATAACTGGACGTATTCCTAGAAATTTGCAAACTCATAAAGGCAAAGAATTTTACGATAGAGAATTTAAAGAGTTAATGAAGGAACAGAATATCAATCACTATTCATCATATACAAATATCAAAGCATCTGTTGTTGAACGTTTTAACAGGACATTAAAAGAAAAAATGTGGAAACAGTTCTCTATTCAAGGAAATTATAAATGGATCGATATATTACAAAAATTAGTTAATAACTATAATAATACATATCACACCACTATCACAATGAAACCCATTGAAGTTACTTTAAAAAATCATGAGGTTTTCTATTATGATGTATATCGCCCAAATATATTTCAGCACAAAAATACAAAGTTGGTGATAAAGTTCGTATTAGTAAAATTAAAGGTATATTTGAAAAAGGCTATACAGCTAATTGGTCTACGGAGATATTTGCAGTTCAAGAGGTATTGAAAAGTAACCCACCATATTATCGTCTTAAGGATTCTAAAGGTGAAAAAATTTTAGGTACATTTTATGAACAAGAAATGCAGAAAACGCAATTTCCTGATGTATATTTAGTTGAAAAAGTTAAACGTACCAAAGGAAATGAAGCATACGTTAAATGGCTAGGATTTGATGGTTCACATAATAGTTGGATTAACAAAAAGGATGTTGTTTAAAATATTTGCTTAGTAAATTTTCCGTGTTGTTACGGAGTAGTAAGTTTTTCATTAAAGTATTTTTTGAGTAATAAATGGAAGTACAAAATATTATGAGAAAGTGCAGTGTCTGTAAAACTGCTAAACCTCTTAATACTGATGAATTTGTTAGACATAAAGCTATGAAAGGTGGTATAGGATATACATGTAGGGTTTGTCAAAAAATAATGAACCAAAAAATCTTGAGAAAATTTATTGTGAACCATGTCAGAAATATTGTACAAAATTACATTTTAAAAGCCATACAAAAACAAATATGCATGAATTATTGGTATTTAAACAAAAAATAGGTTTAGAAAATTGCCATATATTTACAAAGCAGTAAGTTTTTCTCTTAAATTTTTTTTCTTAATAAATGGGAGTACAAAATATTGCTTCAAAGCAACTAGATGCTTCTAATATAAATAACAAAATGAATATTGATGATATGGATAATATAAAAAGCAAACACAGACTGATTAGATTTGCCAATCAACATGGTATTAAAGTATACAAACAAAATAAAAAAGTATTAGAGGTCTAAGAAAATATATAAAAAAATAAATCTTCTCCGATTAATGATATTAATAATAAATTACGTAACGTTGAAGTGTTAGACATAGAAAGAAAACATCAAATTGCAAGAAACTTTTTCGCTACACCAAGAAGCGCGTTTAATAATATGGTATCTGATTTCCCATTCTTTTCTAAAAATGACACAGATTTAATAGTACAATTTAACGAAATAAAATATCATGTTATTAACTACATTAAAAAGGATTAAACAGACATCCAAATTTAACTATATACTTGACAACACATTTTCGATATCATATATTAAACGCATCAAGCGAAGAAGTAGTAAGTACAGATACATGGCATATTAAATGCCAAAATCTTAATATTGAAAGGTCAGCTATAAATAGGATGGATTCTGTATATGAATTAGCTACAAATGAGATATTAAGTAAATTTGAACAATGGACTTACAGAAATACAAAATTTAGATTCGATCGAATATTGTACACTATGCTTAGCAGAGATGTACATCAACCCATAAGAGGCGGAACCTGGATTGAGCTACCGAAATGGATTAAAAATAAACATTGTTGTATTAATGTAAAAATGTAAAAAATAGGATTTTTAAATGTGTTAACAAAGAAGACCAAAGATGTTTTGAGTATGCATTGGAAAGTATCTTAAATCTGGCTAAAACGAAAGATCCAAATAGACCGTTTAACTATAATATTGAAAAATATAATGAATTATGTATGACTTATCCTATTGCTCTTACATGTGAAAACATTGAATTATATTATACATTTCTCAACATTTCTATTACCGTATATGGTACCAATAATGAAGCGAGTGAGGAACAGCTATACACAATGCACACAAGTAAAAATATAGATCTACAAAACAAAAACCACGTAAATATATTAGCTATTGAATCTGTACCTTCACAAGGCACATTTAATTGTGCTGATTATGTCCCAGCAATACATCATTGTGTAGGAATTAAAAATTATAGTGCACTTGTTAGTGGAAAAATTCATAATAAACATAAACACCTTAATACATGTCCCAAATGTCATAAATGATTTGATGAAAAGGAAATCTTTTACTTGGCATATTTCAAACCGTTCCAAAACAAGTGATAATAATGGAGCTGTGATAGTTATGCCAACAGAAAAAAATAATATTCAAAAGTATAAATCCACTGGCGCAAAACTGTTTCATCCATTTATAATAGCCTTTGATATGGACACAACACAGATAAGACCAGAAGGACAAACAATACACAACAAAGCTATTATCACTAAGCATGTCCCAAACATCTATTCATTTACCGGAAATTATATTAATATATTAAGAAGAAACGGTGATCAAACTAAGCTTACGCAGGAATTTTGCAACGATATCATAAATATAGCAAAGAATTATAACGATAACTATCTAAGTAAAAATGTACCTGCAAAATACAATGAAGAATCCTTAGAGCAATTTGAAGAAGAAACTCATTGTCACATATGTGGTAAAGAGTTTGAAAATAAGCCCAAAGTATACGATCATTGTCATATTACTGGTGAGTATAGGGGCGCAGCATAAAACAGCTGTAATCTCCATTTAACATTACCTAGATTTGTGCCTATATACGTACATAACCTTAGGTATGATAGTAAAATATTTATACCATGGATTGTCAACCTATGTAAAAAAGAAAATGATATACGTATTATTCCCGATACAAGTGAAAACTATAAGTAGATATCCCTTAAAGTTGAGGTTGTAGACTATGTACAAAAATATGACCAAAAAAATGTAAACCGTGTAATATCAAATGTAAAGAACTACTTAGAAGTTGTAAAATGTGTGAAAATGGGGTTCAAATTTAATTATTAAGAGAAAGGGCACTATACAAAAAATATGCACAGAAGTTAGGTTCATTGATACTCTAGCATTTTTGGGTGCTTCATTAGATAAAGCCGTTAAAAATGAATTAGGTATAAACTCTGCACATTGTGCTAAATGTAATAAATATAGGCCAATACAAGACCCAATACTTAAGGTTGTGAGTGATAAAATTGTAGCCTATGATGAATGTACATTTTGTAATAACGATATATTTACTGTATGTCAACATGAAAGATTAACTCTATTTAACAAAGCATTAGCAAAATTTAGTCTAGAAGACAAATGCTATTTATTGACAAAGGGTGAATATCCATACGAGTGGGTAGATACCTATGAGAAGACTGAAAATATGGAATTACCATCAATAGAGTGTTTTGTATCCGTGTTTTGTATCCAAATTAAGTGGCAAAAGAATAAGCAAATCAAAGTATAAATGTATCCAACGTATGTGGAATCATTTTGGATTTAAAAACTTTGGTGTATATCACGATCTATATCTAAAATTAGATACTCTTTTGTTACGTGACGTATTTTCAAATTTTAGAAAAATGTGTTATGAGAATTACAGGCTCGATCCAACATATTATGTTAGCGCGCCACATTTAGCAAACAATGCATTGTTAAAATCAACCGGACAAGAAATCAAGTTATATACAGACCAGGATATGTCTGAACTAATGATTGAGGGTATTAGAGGTGGTATTAGTATGGTTAGTAACCCACATGTTATTGCTAACTGCTATTTTTACGATGCAATACATGATAAAGTTGTTAAACTATCAAAAAAGAAATCCGAAGAAAAATGCATATACAATTCCAAAAAACATGTTACTTTTATACTATATCTCGAGTCGAACAATTTATATGGTTGGGCCATGTGTAGAAAAGTACCTATTAAAGATCATAAATGGATGACTCAATAAGATATAGAATATGTTAAAAATAATATAATGAATATTGATGATGAAAGCGGCATAGGATATTCACTAGTGGTTGATCTTAAAATACCAGAGCATCTACACGATACATTTAATGATTATGAACCTGCTCCTGAACATTATATACCAAAAATAAATGAACTATCTGAGTTCCAAAAAGAAATGATAAACAAAGGACTAGGATCAAAACCGTCACATAGAAATAAAAAGCTCGTGTGTACTCTGAATAATAAAACACAGTACATAGTTGATTACAGATTGCTTAAAGAGTATATTAATCAAGGTGTTGAATTAACTAATATACATAGAGGTATAAAGCATGCACAAAAAGCGTGGATGAAGTCATATATTGATAAAAATACAAAACTTAGACAAGAAGCTAAAAATGACTCCGAAAAGGAATTTTTCAAATTGATGAATAACAGCGTCTATGGTAAGCAAATGGAAAATGTTAGAGATCGAACCAATGTTCAGATTGTAAAAACACCTGATAAATACCTTAAATGTGTAAACTCAGAAATGTTTCAGCATAGAAATATTATTAATGAAGAACTAGTGTTAGTTCATGGGAGAAACATGACAATAAAATTAAATAAACCAATATTTGGTGGGTTGTGTGTACTGGAGTTATCAAAATTGCTTTACTATAAATTTTACTACAGATGTCTGAAAAACAAATATAAAGATAAAGTAAAGATGCTACAAACGGATACAGACTCATTTATAATTTTTATTGAGACTGATGATTTTTACGAAGATATGAAGCAAAATATAGATTGTTTCGATACTAGTGACTATCCAAATGATTTTCCAATAGATATAATTAGAACTAATAAAAAATACCTGGCTTATTTAAGGATGAGTTTAAATGGTATACCAATTAGAGAATTTGTTGGATGGAGATTGAAAATGTATGCCTTTAGAACAGATGTTAAGGAAAAGAAAGTATGTAAAGGAATAAAGAAAGCAAACGTTGAGCACATCAAATTTGATAACTACAGAGTTTTTGTTTAATACAACACAAACCACAGAAGAGATATACAGAATACAATCGAGTAATCTTCAAATGTACACAATAAAAGAAACAAAGATAGGATTATCTCCATACGACGATAAAAAGGTAGTTTTGAATAAATTTACATACTTAGTTATGGTCATTATAGTTTAACTCAAAATCAATATTCAGACTAAACCATATAAAGCGTAATTCTAATTGTAATTGGAGATATACTTAGATTTTAATAAAATATTATAAATAAGTAGTTTGAAGGCTATTTTACAGTTATTTAGCCTTATTTTCTACAGATTTTATTATTGTGTATTATTGTGTATTTTGGCTATATTTTTGTATAAAATTGTATAGTATTTTGAACTTGCGTTATAGCCGGTGGATTACTATACTATTACCTTCCAAGGGTGTGACATTAAGGTTTTCAGCAAAATCCCTCCTTCACCCTAAACTACCGTTTACATGGAAGAATTTTCGAAAATTCTGATTTTTTCAAAAATAGCGATTTTGAGTATCTACCATAATATAAGTATCAGCTATTTTCATGACAAATGGAATAATTTCATTATTTATATCTTAAGATTTCTGGAAATGTCCTCTGAGGTCAATTTGGTTGAATATTATACAACTGGTGAACCGTGAGATAGATTTAAACTTATTACATAAATATGTAGATCTCGTTAAAACACATAAATTATGGTATATATATATATATATATATATATATATATATATATATATATATATATATATATATATATTCTTGATTTTACCATATCCGAAACATATCCTGTTATTTGTTTCAAATTTAAAATGCTTAAGCTTTTCTCTAACAAGAAGTCCTCATTCGTTTGATGTCTCCTGTGTTTTACCACTTGGACATGCAAAGGAAACCGAATTTTATCTTTTAAAAGATTTAAGTATTGCTTTAGCCTAGTGTATTACCTTATTTCCTTTCGCGTATAAGCAAGCAAATAACTATTTGCAGAACAGGAGACAAAGTTATATGAATGGAGCACATCATATTTTTAGAAAATACCCGGGTGAGTGTTTGTGCGTCTGTGAAATGAAATGAAATGAAATGGCGCTTTATTTATGGACGCACTTTAACTGACGTGGTTCTCAGCGTCCCATTTTATACTGGTGGTGAATGACCGCTTAATTTTGCTCAGAGGCCTCTCTATCAGGCTTGAGGTTCTTTTACGTGCCGTAAATCTACGACACGGGACCCACGGATTTACTTCTCTTCCGAAGGAAGCCATGCTAAGGATTTTACGTCCGAAAAAATACATCCATTACACCACGTCTGTGAAGAGTATACACAAAAACCAAAAGTCGGATAAACACCAAACTTGATATTTGAGTTGAGAGCCTTTTAAGAATACGACACGAAGAGCTTTAAGTATAAATCTCCCCAACTAAAATAGCGTTTACATGAAATATTTTCCGAAAATCTTACTTTTCTCTCATACATTGAAAATATTTTCCTGATGAATAATATGTATATCTTGAATACTCTAGGAAATCCTTTTCAATTTGGAGAAATGTTGGGTAAGTGTTGAATCGTAAGAGATAGAATTATGCCCCAGAAAAACTTTAGATCTCGTTAAAAGGCAGAATTTATGGATAATACTATTTTTTGTTTTGTTTTGTTTTTTCTCTTCATCTTACTGGAGTTATTGTTATCCGTGTTAATGATTTATATTTCTCAATACCTATACTGTTTTCATTATTCCTTTTTATTTGAGGATTTCAACCTGTTCAAGCAATAGAGCGTAATTTCAAATCTTTAAATAGCGACCTCATCTTAAAATATTTTACTATTGCTTTAGTCCAGTGTTTTCCCTCACTCCCATTGTACCTACAAGGAAATATGTATTTTAACATTTCTGCAGTATATTTTTGTTAGCATGAAGTAAAGCCACAAGCCTTTTGGTTTCTTAATTTCGTGCATAATACATAAGTAGAGATCAAAGTCCATTACACCAAAAATACTCGTTTTCACTGGAAATACTCGTTTTAGGATTCCCAGTATTCACACATTGACACCTGTGCGCATGTCTGTGTATTCGCGGTCTGTACGGAGGATAATTCAAAAATGAAAAAGTTCGGGAAATACCAAACTTGATGTTTAAGTTTAGCGTGTTCTAGGAATACGACACTAAAATTTTCAAGAAAATCCCCCTACCAAAATTACGTTTAACATTGAACAGTTTTTAGTTTCTCAAAAATGGCTCTTAGGATTTGGATTATACTATCCTGTAGTAAATAAATTTGCATTAAATATAATAAGTATAAGTAGAGTCAGATTGAAAAATTCAATGCCATAGCCTGGATTTGAACCACGGAACTCCTGGTTGCCTTTATAGCTCAGTGGAAAAAAAATGAAATGGCGTGTTTCTCAGCGTCCCATTCTAAATTGGGCGTGAAAGACAGCTTAAATTTTGCTCAACGGCCTCTCTCTCAGGCTTGAGGTTCTTTTACGTGCCGTAAATCTACGACACGGGACCCACGACTTTACTTCCCTTCCGAAGGAAGCCATGCTAAGAATTTGTACACCCCAAAAAAATACATCGTTCTCCGCCGGGTTTGAACCCGCGACCTTGGGTATAAGAAGTCAGCATGGTAACCACTACACCACGTAGGGCGATATAGCTCTGTGGAAGAGCAACCGGCTAGAGACCGAGGGATCCGTGATTCATATCCCGGCTATGTCAATGAACTTTTCAAACTGACTCTACCTATCCAACTCCTGTCCTACACACGGCTTGTGTGAAAAATACAATTAAACCAATAATAAGTAAAGGTAGAAATTTCTGTGAATAGCCGCTGAATTCCCCTCCATTGTGAATGACTTGCCTAGTAAACTAGTGAACCGTAAAATATAGACTGAAGTGCTATAAAAGATTGATTAATCAATTACATAAAAAGGAGAGAAGAGAAATCATCATGCAGATATCGCTAAAACACACAATTCATATCACATACATTTTTTGTAAAGCTAAGAATTTTCGAGCTATTCCTTGTTAATGATTTTAATTTTAAAATACGTAGTTATACTTTCCTCAAGCATGAATTCATATGCGTTTTTATTATTTTTTACTCTTGGCCTCGGAAAGAGAACCGAATCGCGTAGCGATCGCTTTCATAAGATATCATTATTGTTTTAGCGTACTGTTTTCGCTTATTTCCCTGCTACTTACAAGGAACTAAGTAATAAGACCATTTCTGTCAATGGTTATCCCTTATAGCATGAAGCTTTCGAAAGAATAACTTGTTGCAGAATATTTAGAGAAAGTCATGCAGTTGTAGCACACAAGATTTTTCAGATTGCCTCAGTGAGCTTTTTAACCCGGAGGTATTGGTTGATTCCCGGGGGGGAATTTTCTTTAAACGGAATTATTTCCTATACCCCACAGAATCTGGAGGTGTAAATGTGAGAGTGAATGTGCGCGCGTCTAATGATCTACCTAATGTAATTACCTAAAGTTAATACAGAATTCTTTCACAAATTAAACGCCTTCAATATGGCCAAAGCAGTAAAAGGAGGTTATATAAACGAAACCAAAACCAATAATAGAACAAGTAGAGTTGGACTGAAAAATTGAATGCGATAGCTGGGATTTGAACCACAGAGCTTCCGATCTTTAGCCGGTTACTCTACCACTGAGCTATAATGGCAATGTGCCGGCATGTCATTAAATGTTTCAACTGAGTCGGGATATTGGATGGTATTTCAGTAGTAGAGCAACCCGCTAGAGACGGGAGATCCGTGGTTCAAATCCTGGCTGTGGCTTTGAATTTTTCAATCTGACTCTACTTATCCAGTTCTTGTCCTACACGCGGCTTGTGTGAAACAAATCAATTAAATAATTAATAATAATAATAGTAATAATGATGATAGTAATGATGATAATGCTAAAATAGGTAATAATAATGACAGTAATAATAATGATAGTAATGATAATAATAATAATAGTAAAATATATTTTTATGTACAAAACATATTGTTTATTTCTTTTTTTCGCCGTTTAAGGGTCTAGAATCATATATAACCTTATAGTGGCATTTAGAAATTCAAACTCGAATAAAATACGTTTCGGACTAGCACATTTTGGATTTGTTAGAAAATCTAAGATTACGCCTCAAAATACCTGTAGCTGGAAGCTAGTAAGGCACCGTATTGAAATGGTGTTTATAGTTTTTATATACTCTAATTACAGCGCTAAATTGTTTAACCCTGGGAGTTGTAAACCGTTATCTATATATATATTTAATGTAAGTAAGTATATAATAAGACTGCAGCTGCTGTGAGCGGGAATCCAGCCAATAACCGCCGCAATGATAAAGCGCTTTCACGAGAACAAATTAGGTCTCTTAGAGAGGATTTCCGAAGAAGCAAAATATCTTCCTAGAGAGAATACAAAGAAAAGCGTCCAGGGGAAAACAATTCCTAACAAAAGACAAAGCGGATTTGTGCGGTATTCTTCGTAATAATAATAAAGTGGTACCGGATTCACAAAATCCGATTCTCCAATATCTTTCAGATGTATATTCATACCATATATTTTTACGAAGAGAATATCCTCCTATTATTCGAAAAAACATAAGGTATAGAATTATTAAACCGCTAAATATTAATATTCTGAATGAAGAGCCCTAAAACTTCCTACCATTGCTGAAGCTTTGATAGTCCAATATTCCTTAGAACTATAGACACTCAACAGACGTTAACAGCCCTCACCAATGGCAAGTTAAAATGCAGATGGCAATAGAACGAAAGGACCTAACAAATGAGTCCAGTCGCTGCTTCCTGAAACAAGGTTCCCTGAAAGCGCAGACCAGCACGAAAAGCAATAGCAACTTATTTTAGAACTGTTACATACTGAAAGTTTTCCGCAACCCTTAAGGGGAGGCGATATGCTCTATCTTGCCAATGTTAAAGTTTGATTGGTGATCTCAGCAACTATTTAAGATGAGCTACGTTTTTCGAGCTATATTCCGCAACACCTTTACTGTTGAGTGATGAGAAATAGAATACTTTTGTTTATTAGAAGGAAAGCTTTGATATTTTTTATAAAGCCCTTAAAAATTATTGAAGAATAAAGATTTTAATTTTTAAAAGTAACTAATCTATATACATAAAACCTTTTTCGTTAAAATAAAGCCTATTTAGGTTCAAATGTGTCAATTAGTTTGAGATAGTTGAGTATTTGTATAAACAATTTTACTTCCTCAGAAATTGCTTATCAACCTAACATTCAAAACACAACTTTGTAGTACTTCGAAGCTCTCTTATAAAGGAAATGTGAGCGGGATGCCAATGCTGCCAATAGCTAAAGTAAACATTTCCGATCAAAATAAAAACAAAGTTTCCTTCCCTAACACTAATATTTGCAAGCTTATTGATGTTTTACCAAGTGAGTGTACCAGAATGTACTTAAAAAACTATTACGCAGGATTATTTCAACAATATTTTTAAACTATTTACAATTAGCCTACCTCTATGAATGTTATACCAAAATGAGCGGAAGGTTTCAGATATTTACATGCAATTAAAACATGAAAATTAAAAAAAAGTATGAAAATCCCATTTCGATTCCCCTTAATGCTGTAGTAGTAATGCATGCAACATGTAGAAAATCTTATTAAATAAGGCACAAGTAATTATTCACAAAATCAAATGCATTTTTTCATCTTGATCGAAGGAAATTACAGTAAGCCTTATTGCTGAAATAAATTGGGAAACTTAAGCTTCTGTACCTGTTCTGGAAACAAACTATTCTTACAGGACATTATCCTTTTATCTACGTCATACTAATCAAGACCAACTTTAACAGAAATGGCTTTATTACTTGCTGCCTTTAAAGCAGAAGGAAAATAAAGAAGTACACATATTTTAAAAGTTGTCGAAATACGATTGTCATTATTATTCGGTTCCTTTTCCATGACCGGGAGTAAAACGAAAGACATATGAAACGGGCTTCCCACTTGAGAAATGTGTAGTTTCAAATTGCAACTAATAACGGGGAATATCTCCGAAATGGATAGCTTTTCAAAAAAGGTATATAACATAAATTGTGTACTTCAAGGAGCTCTACATTTCCTGATTTTGCTTTTTCCTATATCTTACGGTTTACCAGTTATATAAAAGGCAGGCAGAATGAAGAAGACATCAGAGCTATTTGCTGTTGGGAGAAGCCTGTTGGAGAATCAACGGCACGAACCACAGAATGAAGAACCTGGAAGAGTGGCCGCCCCGTAGCCAGACAAAAGCGTGAGGATGGATGATATGAAATGAAAGTGAAATGGCTGATAGTAGCGTTTATGACATAGCAATTGTTGGAATGAGTGGCAGTGGAAACCGCCGGATCCGGAGAAAACCCGCACAGAAGCCGTTTTGTTCACCACAAATCCCTCAGGCGGGTTCCATGGCTCTGCTATGGTGCCGCCGTTAGAAAAGTCCTACTTCACAACAAATGTGTATCTCGTGAAAACATAAAAACTATATCTTACACAATTTTGTTGTGGTGTTGTGGAGTAAATCATTCCCGACTTGTAGCTTGTTATTAGTTTCAATATTTATGTTTTTTTTTCAAACAGGAAAGAAGCGCATTATTTAAAACGTTTGACTGTCGCTTTATTCTGGTGTATTTCCTTACTTCCTTTTCTATTTTAAGGAATTTAGTAAATACATCATTCTGAAAGTCATGTGAATGGAACAGATAGTATTTTTCTCCAGCGTCTAAGAAAAACAGCTTATGATATAAAATTGCACATATTTGCAAGCTTGCTCGTTTAATATTTTTAAACACCGATACATGCAAGGAATTAAATATTATTTGTGAAATATTTTAATTTTTTAATAATTTTTTCTTGTTATTTTTGCCCTATCTGAGAGGAAGTTTTGTTTCTCATCTTCTGTCGCATAGAAATTTCCCAGCTGGACTTGCAACTTTAATGTGCAATGACTCCTAAGATCAACACGTTCTTCAAATTACTTCTTTGTGGTGGCGCTAGACCGAAATAAAGTATATACAAGGTACGAAAGCGAATTTAGTAAAATGCATTGTTTGAGAGCATTTCTCAGTTTCTGACCATCCTATGGGGGACTCAGGAATCACTACTGACCAAGGAACTGGTGACAGTTGCAATACGCGGATAGTAAGGTGGAGCTATAGGTGGCCACAAGCTTTTTTATCTGTACGGCACGGCATGAAAAATTAGCAGTTGTAGCTTAATGAGTAATGACTTAGTGATCCAACAGAAGAAGTAATCGAAACTTCCTTTTCACTACATGTCATTGGTTATTACTAGTGCTGTCGATTGATCAAAACATTTGATAGATGAAGTAGTTTAAATAATCGATATATTAATCGAGCTTTACTTATTAGGAAAAATATACTGAAATACTTATTATTGTTTAATTTTAAATATGTTTCATGATAGTAAGGTATATAGTTGTTAGTGCACTTTATTTATGTTACCAAAAATACTGTTTTGCATATCTTCAAATGGGACCACAGAAATATAGCAAACTAAATTCATAGGCTTCATGCACAAACGCATTAACCTACTCTGAGTTATTAACAGTGCAGCAATAAGACAGCAGACTGAGGTATACGTAGAAGCACTATTGCTTCTTCCTGACCATTGTTAATTTATTATACTGTTAGGAAATATTTCTACATGATTCGAAGTATCACATTAACCTCCTAGGGAGTAAAAACCCATGTGAAGAATAATCGTGCTGCTGAAAAGGTTAGCAAGTGTGGCACTAAATAAAATTACAGGTATTCAGTGACACAGAAAGCAACTATGTCACGTTTTCTCCTTATAACAATGCTCACATGCAGGGATGTTTATTTCTTAGAGTACCAAGTAAACAATAACTCTAGCAAAGTTCTTATTAAGTGCAACTAGAGACTCCACAGTGCTAATAATATCTTACCACATTTTCTACTTACATTACGCTGTGTCTTCGCCTTCCTCGCCCTCACTGTCATTTTCACGCACATGTATCAAAAACGAAATATTGTCGAGTGAAACATCCCGCAGTTGACATTTTCGCTTTTTTGCATGGTGTGCTGAACACATATTTCCCACACACTCGAATCTATATTCGGTACACATTCCCTCCACACTTTGCATACACTGTCACTTATATAAGGAAAAGCTTTCTTACGGCATGTTTAAGGTGTGCCCATATCAGCTCAATCGGATACACATATTTAAGAATACACAGTACACACCACTTGCGTCTGTGAAGTGCACAAGGAAATTAATGCATGAGAGAGAAACAGCGAAGACGTTGCAATGCCACGTGTAGTTAATGTATATCTGTCGTTTGTGATTCCTACGCATTTATTGGCTGAAGTGGTGCGCTCATCGGTGCACTGCAAAACGTCGGCGACTTCCAAGAATAATCAGTGCGTTATCTGAGAGGTTTCTCTTAACAAAAACAAAGCGCGTGTTAACCTTTTCAGCAGCACGATACTACACAAGCATTTAGTGTCATACGAAACTTTCAAGAAGAGAGTCATAGGTAAGGCTGCTGTTTCAAGTGAGTGTCGTCCACAAAGAAACAAAATAGCACCTGCATTAGCATTTTGCGCCATGTTTTGGGTTACTATAATAGCCATTGTGATTATTAGGCGAATAATTTTAATTGAATCGATTAATCGATTAATTATCACAACTCCATTTATTACTATATCTTGCCTATCAAAGCAAATATCATGAATACCGCTTATGCATTGAAGGGGTTTAAGAGAGAAATACAAGACAAGCTACGAAAGCATCTTTAAATAATCATTATACCCTTACATTTTACTAAATTTGCTATTTTTTCTCTACAAGGTCTGAATTAACTTTTTTCGTATTCTGCTTACCCTCCCCATATTTAGGACTGACACCCTCCTAGGTCTTACAACCGGATGCCTGGGGAGTCAGAAGCCTTTCAGGGAGCCAATAATATGAAACCGCAGAATACAGAATCTGGAGCGAAGGGGATGATATGAAATGCAAGCGAAATGGATGGTAGGAAAGGTGATGATGGAGCAGTTGGTGGAATGAGTTTGGGAAAACGGAGGACCCTGAGAAAAATCGCCCAGAAACCATTTCGTCCACCACAAGCTCCACATGCAGGCGCTGGGGATCGAACACGAGCCGCCTAGGTGGGAGACGAGCGTTCTAACCGCTCAGACGTGGTGCTGCTTTTGAATTAACTTATGAGCCAAATTGGTTATTTTGTCTCTTTTTGCTCAGTTTTCACAGATTCCTCGTTTTACTTAAAGTTAGTGCTTTACTTTTAGTGATCGTGTCTATATGAGTATAAGCGTCACATTTAAGATAAAATAACAATTTTTCAAAGCAGCTATGGATAAGATTCATGCCCACATTTTGTCATTTGTTTTCGTAATAAAGCCATGCGGCCTGTGAATGCCTCAAGACGGAAAATAATGAAGACCCTTGTTAAAGCAGAAGGAAAGGAGAATCGAGTCAGCTGCTAAACGAGAAGTGACAAATCATTAGAGCAGGCAATTTTTAATGACACTTTTCAATCTTATAACAGAAAGCGTCTACTCAGCGTTTGGTTGCCACAACTCCGCAAGAAGTGGAGGAGTGACGGGAAGTACAGCTAATTGGGGCACGACCAGCTCCTCTGTGTGTGGTTTAACAACATTTTCATCTCAATGCAGAAAACTGCTTGTGCTCCTCCAAGTCCAAGCATCTGCTGTCAAATTAATTAACCTCGTTTGTTATTCTTAAGAACACCAAGTTTAAAAGCTTAATAAGCAAAGAATTTTTACTTTCTTTACACGTAAAGAGTCATATACTCCACTCAAAAATTTCAAACCGAAATTTTACTGGAAATATATGCTTTGAGGTCCTTTGAGGACAAGAGGCATTATTAGAACACAGGGCAGCTTAACTCAAAAACTAAGAGCCGGTTAAATACCAAAATGGTATTTCAATTTAGTATCCTCCAAGGATACGAACGAACGAAGATATGCAAGAAAAGCACCACACCCCAAAATACTCTTTTCATGGAAGAATTTTTGAAAACTTTATTTTTCTCTAAAATAACTAACCTTTTTGATTAAAATACCCTATATTAAATATATTTAGATTACAAATAAAAGATATATTTTGAATCTCCTAAGTATAGCCTTTGAAGATTTTTTTATTCTTGGTGACAAAGGCATGCTATGCAAAAATATAGAGCTCGTTAAAGCACACAATTTATGCCATATACATGCTCTGAAAAGTTAGCCCTTTCCAAACTATTCTTTGTTATTGATTTCAATTTTAAACTGTTGAAACGTTTCTCAAGCTAGTGGTAGCTTGCAGTGATATTTTCAGTGTAGAAAAATATCCGCAATACGCAAATTACAGATCTAGCAGGTTTTGCTTAAGCACTTTTACTTGCACTTTACTTTTCATACTGGCAAATCGTTTGATGACACCATCGTACTATGTCTCCCGTTTTTCCAGCGTTTAATAGAAGCCGTTGCTAAAGCTGTAACCCTATCCTGTTCCACCGTGCTCCTTAAGTAAGACTTCACTCTGTTCAAGCAAGAGAAGCTTCTCTCGACATTGCAACTTGTTTGAGGAATTGTTTCAGATAAGGTCTGTAGCAGCTAAGTCTGTAAGCTTCCGACAACCCACTTTGAACATCACTTTCGACAAACAGTTTTATAGCTTGTTACACCTCGAGACCAGAACCGGTCGTTGGAGTATTCAAACTCGAGCTATTTTCTCAATGTTGAGAATTCAAAATGCATAGTGTAAAAAATGTTGTAATGAAACTAGCCCCTGGCGGGAAAAAATATTTAAAGACACCTAGAACATTATTTCACAATGTAATGCAGTAATTATTTGGGCCCAAAAATGTCCAATTCTATTTAATCTTTGCTTACAAATGCAATTTCACTTTTAATGTTCTGTTTCCTCAAAAACACATGATTGCTAGTGCAGCAATACATTTTCCGCACACAATAAACTTTGCGCACACGTTCGAGTTGACTTAGGGAGAGCCCGCCAACAGTCGGGAGGGCAGGCAAATTTACTGTCAGCCGGCCTTGATGTAGAACGTATGCCCCACTCCAGGATTTGTAATAGCACATCTATCACCAAATACTTGGAACTGTGGTTATGACTTAAATGGCAGGTTAACTAAGGATTTGACTACACTTGGCAGACAAGCGACAACTGACTTTGGATCTTTCCAGTATCTACCGTACTCTCTTTTAATAGAACGCTCTTTCATTCTAAAAGAAGGCGGAACTGCCGAATTTTCAATAATCCTATAATTTAAATACGTTTAACTACGAGGGCCTTTTTTCAACCTCCGATAGGTTATAAATAAAAGTCAAGTTCATAGAAAACAAGTATCTTATTACTAAAAGTTTTGTACCCTTATAGTCACTTTTCAACATAATCACCGAAAATATTGAGAAATTTATCGTACCTGTGCACAAGATTTGCATTACCCGCTTCAAAAAAATGTTGCTACCAATGATTTCAAATGAGCATTGACGTTATTTTGAAGATCTCCGTAATATACGACGTTTGCAGAGAACAATTCAAAACAAACGAAGAGGAAAACTGACTCACGAACTGTGTTGATCCATGACAACGCTCGTCCACACCCTGCTGGCACAACCCATTGGCGCCTTGAACATATTCAATGGGACATTTTCGATCATCCGCCGTACAGTCCTGACCGACACCCAGCAACTTTCACCTTTTCCCTGAACTGAAGACGTGGTTAGGAGGGCAGCACTTTCAAACCAACAAAGATCATCAAAACAACGTCAATGCTCATTTAAAATCATTGGTGACAACATTTTTTGGAGCGGGTATTGCAAAGCTTGTGCACAGGTACGATAAATGTCTAAGTTTTTTCGGTGATTATGTTGAAAAGTAACCACAAATGTACAAAACTTTTAGTAATAAAATAATTGTTTTCTTTGAACCTGTATTTTATTTATAGCCTATCGCAATTTGAAAAAACAAAAGTCCTTGGAATATAGAATTTGATATTACTTGTTGATTTTGTTTTGTTAAGTGGAAACATATGATGTTACCTTCGGTCACATACGTTATGTTATGAGTATTATTAATCAGTTTTAAAAATATGTTTGAAAATATTAGGGTATGTTAAATGGATGCTTAAGCTTCCACAACATGTGTCTTGATGTGTCTTCTTACCTTCCGGAGAAGGCCGCGTTATCTTTCACAAGAGCCCAGAAGAAGCTCACGGCAAGATGAGCGAAACGTAGGCATTCCCATGCAAGATAACGCGGCCTTCTCCGGAAGCTAAGAAGACACAGTATTAGGGCAGACCTGATTCTGTACTGCTTAGAAGGAAGAAAGTAGAAAGACAATTTCTACTGGCGTTTATCTGGATTAGCATGACGTAGATAAAAGATTAATGTTTATGTAGTTTGTGACAAAGGTACAGAAAGTAATCTGAATGGGTTACATTAGATTTTACTGTAAAATGCTGAAACTTTTCAATAAAAATGGCATAGTTGGAAAAATAGCCATTTGTTACTTAAGTTCGAAAGTATATATCTTGAGAGAACGTAGGCTTTCACGGCCGGAGTCAGTGTAACTAAGAAATGTTTCCGGGCTGTTTTGCCGTGGTCTGCTGGTGTTAGGAGTACCGGACGTTTCGTCCACAACTACGGTGGACATCTTCAGTGGCACGGTCGAAGTTTTCTAGGAGAAGGTTTCGCTGCGGCTGAAGCGTTGACTTTTTTTTTTTTTTTTTTTTTTATTGGTGTGGCCCCGCCTCCGCCACACCTGGTGACGATCATCCGAAGGGGATCTACATCGTCTCCCCTACCATGCACTAGCTACACTACAGTGATGGGTGGGAAGATTGGGTGAAGGTGGTGTCCGGTACCGCCGAAGCAAACCGAATATTAGTGGGTGTTTACTAAAAAGACGCCTACATACAAGGGAGTATGCAGACAGAGTGGGGAGTAGGTGCTGGCCTTTGCTGATGCCCAGACCAGGACCTATTGTTAATGGTGGTATTTCATGCTCATGCTAAAGGAGATAGGTTAGGTATCATGCTAAGAGAAATGATTATGGTGTACATTACCTTCTTTTGTGGCTGGAACCGGAGAGGGGGTTTCCATATGATCTGCTCCTCAGCTGGTTGCTGATGGTCCTAAAAGAGACATGATTGGGAAACAGATTGGGATGGGTATGTACAAGGGGGAAAAAAGGGGATAAATACAGTTTCATGTCATAAAATTTTTTTTTTTTTATTATTATTTACATTTTATTATTTATTTCATTGGTTTTTTTTTTTTTTTTTTTTTTTTTTTTTTTTTTTTTTTTTTTTTTTTTCCTAAATACAGCACCTGCTGGAGAAATGAGAAATTAGAAAGAGTCTGTACATGCCTGTCGTTTCCTATGAAGCGCTTGGTCATCCTCAGTTTGGGGCTGCCCTCTCACCCCTAGCCGCCCCGGCAGGGGATGTCATCCACCCGGGGACTTATTGGGCACCTGTGCTTGCTATTGAATCAGGGTGGTATGAGGTGATTCAGGTAGTTACGTATAGTTACATCATCGTCGGCAGTATGTCTATTTATTGGAATTGTGCGGTCGAACAGCGATAGTGGTCTCTTGTGCTTATCTATGGTTGTGTTATATTGACCTAGTTCTTGTATTGCCGGATTATAGCTTTTTCTGGCCTGGTTGTACATGTTATGCGCCAGTTTTTTGACAAATTGCTCTATGGTATGTACCTTGGTGTCGTCGTGTAGCAAATCCAGTGGGACTGTTTTGGGGACCTTAGTGATGATTCGGAGTGCTTTGTTTTGTATGATTTGCAGATTCTTTATGTGTGTCTTTGCGCAGTGGCCCCAGCAAGGGGCCGCGTAGGTCAGTAGAGGCCTAATTAGGCTTTTATATAGGGTTAGCCCCATCTGCTGGCTTAGGGTGCTCTTACGGTTTAGGATCGGGTAAATTGCTCCAAGTGCTTGGTTTGCTTTCTGTCTAATTGCTTTTGTATGCGCCTCAAAAGTGAGCTTGGAGTCCAGCGTCACTCCTAGGTACTTGACTTTTTTGGTCCATTTTATTGTGTTGCCATATATCGTTAATCGGCTGGTTTTATCGTAATGTTTGGTTCTTTTGGTGAAGAGTATTGCATGTGACTTATCTGTGTTGACTTTGATTCGCCACCTAGTTAGCCACGGTTCTAGATTTTTTAGCGCCTGTTGTAGGTTTCTGCCAATCACTTTCGGTTGCCAGGATTGTGCTGAAATTGCGGTGTCGTCTGCGTAGATGGACAGATGTGTACCCTGTGTTTTGGGGATGTCATTTATGTAAAGCGTGAACAATGTGGGTCCCAGTAAACTACCTTGGGGCACACCTGCTTCAAGTTTGTACTGTGCAGTGCACTCGTCTTCTAATGTAACGGTAAATGTCCTTTCAGTAAGGTAGTGCGCTATAAGTTTTATCATCGAATCATTGAAATTCATAGTTTTTAGTTTTCGTATCAGTCCCGCATGATAGACTGTATCGAAAGCCCTCTGGACATCAAGGAATACTACACCAGTTGATTTGTTGTTATTGAAGCCTTTTGTAATATGTTCCACATTTCTGGTTAGCTGAAGGGTTGTGGAGTGGTTAGCGCGAAAACCAAATTGTTCATTAATAATTATGTTGTGTTTTTTGATGTGGGCATTTAAACGTTTTTGAATTACTTTCTCCGCTACCTTGCTGACGGTTTTTAATAGGCTAATGGGCCTGTAGTTTTTGGGATCGGCTCTGTCTTTTCCCGGTTTTGGGAACATTAAGACGTTCGCCTGCTTCCAGCAGCTCGGATAATATCCTGTTTGGAGGCAATAGTTGCAAATGTCAGCTAGGCGTTGCAGTGCTTTTTGCGTCAGATGCTTTAGTACCAAATTTGGTATTTGGTCTGGGCCTGGTGCCTTGTTTACCTTTAGATGTCTGATGATCCAGCTCAGTTCACTAGGGCATGTTTTTCTGCATTGATTATGTGCTGGGTTACTTAATGTTTCCCTCAGGTCTTGCTCCATTTGTTCGCATAGCTCATGATCTATAGGGCCCTGATGCGGTTTACACGTTAGTTGTAGCGTGTCCGCCAATACATTCGCTTTTTGTGTGTTGGTCTCCGCATAGGAGTTGGGTGCAGCTGTTTTCAGTGGCGGGATGTTTATTGGCTGCTTCTTTAGGGCCTTGACTAGTTGCCACACTTTATTATTGCCTGGTTGTAGCTGTGCCAGGGTGTGGTCCCACTGTTGCTGAGTCTGTGCATTTATTCGCGTTTTAATTGCACTGTTCAAAGTGGCCATGTTGACTTTGTACACAAGGTTCCTTGTGCGCTGCCATCTTCGCCTTTCGTGGTCCCTTTCTCGCATTAGTATTAAAACCTCCGGTGGATATGTAAGTTCGTGTCTGGGGGAATGTTTAAAGGGAACCGCTTTTTCTATCGCCTGTTGCATAGCGCGTTCTAGTCCGTCTGCCGCAAGGTCTACTGCCATATGGCTGGTCAGGGTGGGCGTGTCGCTTAGTGATTTATCTAGCGTGTCAGCAAAGACACCCCAGTTTGCTCTGTTATAGTTTCTTCGCTTAGGTGGCGGTTTTATAACTGGCGGGGCTTGTACGTCTATTTGGACTGCAAAATGATCTGATGCTAGCGCTTCCACTAGCTTCACTTGGTATTCAAAAGCTGTATTTTTGAGAAGAGCAATGTCTAATGTATGTGCCTCGTGGTTTGCTTGTGCCGGTATATATGTTGGTTCTCCCGGGTGATCTATTATGTACTCATTATTGAGCATGTGCTTGTGTAATGCATTTCCCCCCGTGTCTGCTGTCTTACAACCCCATGCTGGATGTTTCGCGTTAAGGTCACCCGCTGCTACCACTACGTCATCGAGGTTCATGATGATTTCCACGTCCTGCAAATTGAGCTGTCTGGGTGGTGAGTAAACGCTAGCTATTGTTACCTGAGTGTTGTGTATGTTTATTGAGATGGCCGTGGCTTCCATGGATGTTAGCGGCGGGATGTGTTTAAGTGTATGGGCAAGCGCTTCCTGGACCACTATTGCTGTCCCCCCGTGTGGTTTTCCTTGTGGTCTGTGGTTTCTGTAAATTTTGTAGCCTGGTACCCTGAAACTAGATTTAGGTGTTAGTAGAGTTTCGGTTAATAGTGCTATTGTGATATCATTATTGTAAAGGTGATGTTTGAAATCCTGTAATTTGTTACGTATACCTTGGGCGTTCCAATAGATGATTTTATGGGTTGTGCTTTGCTGGGATGAGCTGTTTGTTTGTTGAGCCATTTTACCTGTGTTACAGCTGAGTGTTTGTTTGTTTGTGTGTTTTTTTTTTTTTTTTTTTTTTTTTTTTTTTTTTTTTTTTTTACCTTCTTTAGCGTCTTTTCCTTGGGGTTTTGGGCGCAGGTCGTCCACCCTCTACCTCTGATAATTCATTTACTGCGTCTTTCAGCATGTTCAAGAAATTCAGGAACTTTGCCTGGGCGTCTCTTGGGCTAGTGGTTTCACCAAAGAGGTTGTGGTAAATCTCCTCCATCTTGGAGTAGCCCTTCATAAGGTTGCCTTGACCTATTTTTAGAAGGGGGCTCTGTATGGCATAATCTATGTTCAGGAATTGCTTATTTGCTTTATTTCTTACAAAGTGCAGGGGATACCTTCTTTGGCATTCCTGCACCCTTGCTTCCTCCTTGTCCTTAGCTGCATCTTTGTGTGAATTATCAGACATATTTGGTTGCTCAGCCTTATTTTCTGCGCCTGACTCTTGCTCATCTGTCTGTGTTGGCGCGTCTTTATATACTCTGGTACTTGTTGCAGAGTTTGCAGCCACCAGCATTGGCGTGGTTTCTGGTCCCATCTTTTTTGACAGGGTTCCCACGTGGCGCGTTGCTCGCACCTCATGGGTATCCTGCCTTGGGTTTAGACTGTGGGCCACACTAGCATATGAGCCCCTATGCTCTGATACAGGTGCCTGAAGCCTGCGGGGGATTTGTCGAGCCATCTGTTGAGTGGCGGGGAAGGCCATCCTATAATACGTTGGACATCCCCTCCACCGCGCCCCATGCTGGTTAGAATTGCACAGAGCGCACCTACGGGTTGAGCTGTTACATTCTCTGATGTGGTGCTGCCCCGCACAGCGCGAGCAGACTTGCGGCGCCTCACAGTTTCGCGCCAGATGTCGAAACCGGAGGCACCTCCCGCACTGTGGTGGGCCGCTTGGCGGTCTATATGGCTCCACTTTCACTTTGCAATGGAACAAGTCATGTATTCTAGTTAGGGCAATAGATCTGTCAGCATCTTCATGCTCCACTAGATATACAGGGACATGCGTTCTTGTACGCATTGAAAATAGCCGGCTGACTTTGGCTGCTTCCAGTCCAATTCTTTTCAATTCGTCCATTACTTCTGCTGGGTCTATGCTTGGGTGTAGCCCTTTTATTACTACTTTATGTGTACGCTCGTTTGCTGGTGTTGTGACATGGAAAGGAACTTTACAACCCTTGCAGAACCGAACAAAATTGGCGTTGACTGTCGGGATCGCTACTTTTATACTGGTAAGTGGGGGGCGGGGCTTGGGCTCTCCGGCGAACGTGGCTTCTGATTGGACCGCTTCGTGGCTTCTCGGATGACGTTTCCTGCTTTCAATGACGGGATCCGGGGGTTTGAGGGACCCCCACTCTACAGCGACCTGGCACACCACTAACGGACCTTCTCTGGTATTTAGATAATAGAATGTAAGTCATAAGAATAAGTGTTTTATTACAGGTAAAGCAGCATTGGACATGGCCATCACTTGGATGGGTGACCACTAAGTCTATGAGAAACCAATGATGTCTCTGCTAAATGACAACGCCCTCTCTAGTTAAAGGGTTGAACACAACTAATAACTAATGACTTCGCCAGGCAGGGCAGCAGTAGTTGTAAAAATATAACTAGCTTAGAATTTATACCAAAATGAAATATCTAAATGACTATGTCCTTATGTTACAGGGCTGCAGGCATACGAAATATACCAACGACTTTACCCGAAAGGGCAGAAAATGTTATACTGACTACGTCCTTTTGTTACAGGGCTGCAGATATATACACACATAATATGCACTTATTCCTCACCACAAATCTTCCAAGGGCGCAATCAGGGCTCCGGTCATGTTTGCGTCCTGGCCCTCACTCTCTCCTGGCTATGGCCTTTGGCTAGCCATAACACCCGCTCCTTGAATCCGCAGGTGCAACAAGCGGTACTGCAGCATTCCTACACCCAAATTCTCTCCGGTGGAGTGGTTTTTTAGTGGGTATTGCCAGTTTAGGGCGACCCCCACACTTGGCAGAGCTATCCCCTCTGTCGCCTGTAGATTGGGTTTTTCCACTCCACTCGAAAAAAAAAAAAAAAAAAAAAAAAAAAAAAGGCAACGCTTCAGTCCCGACTCGGACGGGTGACCGTCCAGTTGCACTCCGACCAGATCTGCAACACTGGCTTCCCCCACCCCGTACCTACATCCCTTCAGTTCTCCCCGCTAGCCGGCACTGCTTTCCTTGACAGCCCGCAAGCGGCTGGCCAAGGTAAGCAGCATCGGGCCTGGTCCCTCTCTGGGTATGTGACCACTCAGGTAGGTAAGCCAGTCCGCGCCGGCTGCACAGAGGGAAGCACCCTGCCCACATTACTTCGACACAGACATAAACGCTTGCACAAGACTACATCTTTTATATCACACGGGTAAATCCGCGAGAAAAGCGGATAGGTACCGTGGTGATTTGCCCCCGCCCGAGTACAATCGGGCGACTAGTTCCTGCTCCTGGTTCCTGGCTCCTGGCTCAACGCTTCAGACGCAGCGAAACCTTCTCCTAGAAAACTTCGACCGCGCCACTGAAGATGTCCACCGTAGTTGTGGACGAAACGTCTGGTACTCCTAACACCAGCAGACCACGGCAAAACAGCCCGGAAACATTTCTTAGTTACAGTATATATCTTGTTGAAATTTAGTGATATTTAGTTTTGTTTTAGCACTTTAGCTTACTTAGTTATTAAAATAAAGGAACATCATATAAACTCACTGGTTTAAGAAAAATGTTCTACATAATGCATTTTTTTAAATATCAGATGAAAACACAGATTTCACAGTAAATGAGTTACACATAAACTTATCACATTATTATATTAACCGCTAATTATTGTAGAAAATTATTACTTGTGATCTCCAACATTCCTGATATTTTTATTATTTAATAATATATTTATCAAAATTGGAGCATTGTTTGGAAAAAAAAGTATGTGATCATTTTCTTCAATGTGCTTTTGAGAGCCCGCCTGGGTAGTGTGGTGGTAGCGGTCTGCCTCATATTCAACAGGTCGTGAGTTCGAATCTCGCTAGGGTGAGTTACCCGGTAAGGTTTTTTCGGGGTCTTCCCTTATCCTGAGAAGACAAATGTCGAGTAACTCTGAACTCCATGAACCCCGAGATCATTTAAGTATCATTTCACCAATTTCATTTATCGTCCGATATGACCAACCAGGTTAAAGGACGTTAAGGTAAAAAAAAAAGGAATACTTTTGAGAGTAAGCAAAAACAATTTTAAAAAAATTAGTGGAAAAAAAAGCATCGTATGTGGAGCACTTTCAGTGTGGATAAATGTTAAAAATAGGTCCACAAGAAAACCAATCTTCGCGTGTCAATTTAATGAGCAAACGCGCATCAGTTTGTAGCATCAGTAATGGTAAGAAACAGAACTTTTATTCCATTAAACAGATCACTATTAAAGTTATACAAAACAACCTACATTATACTAAGAACTTACTTTAAAGTCATTTATACATTATTTTTCAAAATATTAATTTTACTGTCTCAAATTTGGTATACATTATGACTATACTTTTAAAACTTCAACTTTAAACTAGGTCATTGACACTCTCCTTGTTCATAATAGAGGGGATTAATAACAAATCTGTCTGTGGATTTTGAGAAATACTATATATTTCTAGAGTAAGTGATCGTTCAAAATTTTAGGGAAAGTAACATGAATTTTTCCAACAGTTTTAACAGGAGAGAGTTTGTCAGTTAATTAAGGTATCAAGAACTAACTATTGCACACATGGTAAGTTCTCCAAACTTATTCGTAAAAATAAGTTGAAACATTTATAAATTTTGTATTTTGGAGAAAACCAAATTATAGTTTTATACTAAAAATATATTATTACAATTTAGAATTACCCTACGCCATAAAATATTTTTCTGGTTGTTTTCTGCAATTTAAACCATATTAACCACTAGTATAGCATTTTGTGATCTTTTTATTTGATAGAAATTACACTTGAAAACGTGTTCATATACAATTTTGCTTGTTTTCGAATTTTATTTGATTTCAAAATGTATAAGCGTAGCTGCTCTACCCCTTTTTCAATTTAATCCCCAGTTCTTTTTGTTTATGTATATTTATAGGTTAAAGTGATTACTTACACCAATCAAATTGTTCAAAATTATTTTTAAAATTACTTACACACACACACACTGTTTCAAAACGGCACCAAACGAAGATAACAGTGGATTAGTTTACATTTTGACTTGTCCGAAACTTGATATCGCAACTTTCAAACTCTTCTATTTAAAGTTTGTGTGTTTAAAAATCGCACACATTTGGGATTTGGCAGCGAAGGAACAATGGTTGTCTTACGCCATGTAAACAACCTCAGAACGTATTATACAAAACACTTAATAAAACCCACTAAGGTGACCAGTGCCGTGCCGGAGTGTCTATCAAACCACCCCTACACCACTCCTACACCTCCTTAACCAACCGGCATCTCCCTTGGAGTGGGCCAGGCACATGCCTTTTGGCTATGTACGACTGCCTAATCAATGGTCTTTTTAGGGCAGTTTTTGTATGCGCCGAATTTAGAGCTGACAATTATATTCATGTATCACATATGGTATGACCAACACGGTCCACATCTTTGTTTGGTGTCGTTTGGAAACACGCTGTTTATATACATAAATACTTATATATATATATATATATATATATATATGAGTATTTAAGTATATTTATATATATATATCTGTGTGTGTGTGTGTGACCAAAATCGCTGGTTATCATTCAACAGTATTAAAAGTATTTAAAAGGACCTCCAAAGTTTACAGAAACGCCAGTTGAAATGATATTGAAAATATCATTTTTCTACCGTCTTCATAATAAAAAAACTATTTTTAATATATAGTAGTGAAATTAAATATTTTGGTGGGGAAAATACAATGAAATATGTAATTTTTCAGGGTAGAGAAAAAACTGCATTCACGCAGGAAAAACAAACAATTATATATTCTTTTAGTTTTAGAGGTATGTTATTTTATCACGAAAAAATTGTTTGTTAAATATTTCATAATTTTTTGTAAAGGTTCACAAATTTAACCACTTAATGAAGAGGCTCATTGGGTGTAAAAATATTACTGAACATGAAAGAGTGAATTCACATTATGTAAAACTTTTAGTTTGATGTCCTAAGCAGTTTCTTGGGTAAATGAGCATGAATTTTGTTGGACTAACAATGTCAGGCCTTTATTCTCCCGATAATGTGGTTTTCTGTGGTTTAAATAACTCTTGTGAACAAATACTAAGCATGATTATTTTATTAAGAATTGTTTATCATTTCCACGAACCGGAAAGATCAAGGGAATACACAAATGATATCCAAACATTTGTTACTGTTTCGTTGATTCGATGGTGAGCTTTGTCACGGTAAACATGTTTGATGGTTTTGTAGGTCCCATATGTGGTAATTTATATGCATAGCAGATGTTCCGTTTCGCAGAGCCACAAAAATTAGTGCGCTCGTTGTGCCCGAGGCCGGAAGCTTTGTGCACAGAACGGTGGAGCTGAATGGGAAATTTGCAGTAACCAATAGAAGTCTTTAGCGTCCCTCACTTGCAAGGAAAGGTTCACATAATTGTGTTACCTTTTTAAAGGATAAATTTTCAGTGAAATCAACGAGCAGGGAATAAAGTTAGCATTTCTGAGGGCACAAAACCCATTAGAGACTCCCAAGAATCACCATTTGGCCACACTGCTACCGACTTACTAGTAAAATTACGACTAATAATAACAATAATATATTAATAATAATGATAACTCGTAACTTGATGGCATAACAGTCCACAAGGGACCATGGCCTCCTAGCGGCATCCCCCATCTCGGCCCGAAGGAGTCATGAATTATTATTATTATTATTATTATTATTATTATTATTATTATTATTATTATTATTATTATTATTATTATTATTATTATATATTATTATATTAATAATATTAATAATAATAGTAATAATAATAATAATAATAATAATAAAGTTGATCTAAAAAGTCGTTATCACCGAAATTTGAACCTCGGATTAAATTCCCCAGTTGACTCGCATTTTCCCCGGTAAACGACAAGTAGCAAGCCCACTTTGAGATGACATTATCTAATGGTAAACTACAACGTGTAGTACTTTATGCTCGACCAGGACTAAATGTAGTAATTATAAGTCCGGTACCTGCACCTTTATGGTCCGCATTAAAGTGCATGTTTCTTCCAATCAAAAGGTACTCATCTAACAATCATCACTTTTGCTTCTGCGCACTCATGTTAACGCTACCAGGCACCAGCTGTTTAAAGCGAAACTACGGATTATTCACGCATGTTCAGTGAAAGAACAACTAGCACGAGTTTAAATGCCGGACATGCGATACAGTGAGATGCAACTTAAACTCGCCGGAAATTTATGCAACGGCAGATGATGTGACTAATAGCTTATTGCCACAAAGATCAAGAAACATTTACGGAAAACTCGAACAGAATTCATGGGTTGGAGATCATAAAAATGCATAACCTTCTTTTCAGAAAATGTATTTCTCGTGTAATTCAAAAAACAGTAAATAACTTTCTAATAAATTTAATTTAGCTTCTCGTTTTTCGTAGTATAGATTTTTAAGGTTTTAACATAAACACTCTATGTATCAAACGTATTGTGTCAAGGTCATAAACAGAATAAAATCAATGCTTTCGCGTCTGCGTACATAACACAGACCTACCAGGTGTTTCATTGCTTAAGGTAAGGTCAGTGCAATTAATGATTCAGGTAAGCGCAAAAAATTAACAACTTGGACACATAGTCCAGCAAAATATTGTATGAAACTTGACTATCACGTCAACTAAGGTGCTCGCCCCACCCGTTGCATTAACATACTCGTATCTTAATTACCAGCATTATGCTCTCTATGCATAATATATTATTAAGCTCCGGGCTTTGTAGTATACCATCATGACATGTCGATATGTTGCCATGGCACCATCACAATTGGTACAGTACCTGGCCGAAAAGCGGAGGATCCATGGTTCAATTCCTGGTTATGGCATTGAGCCTTGCAGTCTGTTTTTACTTTTC
Source organism: Hymenopus coronatus (assembly GCA_030762935.1). Classification (NCBI taxonomy): domain Eukaryota; kingdom Metazoa; phylum Arthropoda; class Insecta; order Mantodea; family Hymenopodidae; genus Hymenopus; species Hymenopus coronatus. The sequence goes on along the minus strand of CM060900.1, from coordinate 35,022,849 downwards.
CAAATTTTTCCTGCATAACGGCTGTTGTGAAAGAAGGATAAGTGGTAGTAGTGGTGGTGGTGGTGGTGGTACTATTATTATTGATAACAACAATAATTATTACTATTTATTATTATTAATTATAACTATTTATTATTATTAATTATAACTATTTATTATTATTAATTATTATTATTAATTAATTATTATTATAATTATGAATTATTAATATTATTATCATTAATTATTATTTATTATTATTGCTAATATTAATAGTGGTAGGTACGCGTGATTCGCTTAACTGGACAAAGTTGCACGCACCTACACTTACAAATTTTTAGCGTTCATGTTTGATCTTAGATGATCTTCCCTCATCAAAAGGAATCCTTTGGAATAGCATGGAAATGAATTTGGTGCTGAAACAGTTAGAGACTGCTGGATCATGAGAAGAATGCCAAAAGGTTCTGATGAACGAGGAGCGTTCAATAAGTCAAGAAAAAGATAGAAAAACACATTATTTTTATCTCTTTTTTTTTTTCTCAACATAATCTCCTTATAGTTCGATACACTTTTCCCAGCGTTTCTCCAATTGTTTCAGGCGTTCAAAAAAGTAGGATTTCGGAAGGTCCTCAAAATAGGTATCTGTTTGGGAGATGACCTCTTCGTTAGACGTAAATCGTTTTCCGCCGAACCACTTTTTCAAGTTTCTATATTAAAAACATTATCACTGAGGTCTATTCTGGTGAATGCGGTGTATGTTGTAGTAATTCAAACCTTATTTCTAAAACTTTTGCTATCGAAACTACATAAGTGTGCGCTCTTGCATTGTCTTATGGAAGAGAATATTTTTCTTGGCCACATGAGTCGTTTTTCTTGATCTCCGGTGCGATAACGACGCATAATATTCTCCATTTATCGTTCTTCCTTTCTGCAAGTAATCAATATAGACGATTCCGCGTGCATCCCAAAAAACCGAGGCCCTGGCCTTGTTTGCAGATTTCAAAACTTTTGCCTCCTCCTTTCCCACTGTTTCGACCGCACCTTTGTCTCTGGAGTGAAGTAGTGTATTCATGTTTCTCCGCAGTTATGTATCGACGAAGAAACTCGTCGAAATTGCGACGGAAAACTGTCAAACCAGCTTCTGAAGCGATCACACGATTGCTTTTATTCTCCATTCAGAACAAACGCGGCACCCATGCTGCCGAGACCTTTTTCAGATCTTATTTTTGGTGAAAAATTGAGAACACGTACCTTGTGATATGCCTGTGGCCTGTATTATTTCGCGAACTTTGATTCATCGATCACTCAAAACCATAACCTGGATTTTGTCAATAATTTCATAGGAAGTCACTTGTATTGGACGTCAACAACGATGTTCATTTTTGTGGATGTATGGCCACGTTTAATTTCATTTACCCCACTGTCAATTTCTACAAACGCCGGAGTAGACATGCAGTGAGCTTCATCTAACTCGGCGTTTATCTCTTTCGGTAGTAAGCATTTTAAGTAGTAACCACACAGAACACGTTGCCCCCCCCCATCTTTCTAAAGAAGCACAAGATTGTTTCAGTCGCCTATGGCAACGAAACCACGTGATGGGAAAAGCTGATACTTTAACGGTCATCCAGTAAGAGACGCTGATTACTAAATACAAATATTTTTCGATGTTATGAGTGCAATTTTTTGGACTTATTGAACGCCCCTTGTAAGAAAGGGGGCGTATCGATTTGTTTGCGACTCACGTAGCTGCTACCATGGGTATTATTACGTATTTCCGGGTTCTCATTGCTAGCGCGCGAGCTATAATTTATCTCACCCAATAATATCTCTGACGTCAAATTATGGGAGGGGAGAAAGATAGAGATAGTGATATGGAACAGCACTGGGTGGAGCGAAGTTCATGGGTGGTTTCTTTTATTGTACACTAACCACCTCTCAGAAGTACAGCAGTGGTAAATGGTTTTCTACACCTGCTCAGCACGAATGGTTTCGGGGATAAAACGTAAACAAATGTTTGTATTCATTTCTCTGCATCCTGTACATTTACCTCAGATGTGTTCTAAGTTCGTGAATGCTGAAAGGAACGTTTACAAGTACAATATCATACATTGAAGAGAGGAAAGCGCAGTATACACTATTAAATTATTATTGTTATTGCTTAATATAACCATGCTTAACTTTGTATTATTAAAAAAATAGGAATGCTGATTTAGATGCTACGAGTGCAATTCAGAAAGTAACGGACGATTTGGCATAACTAAATAATAACGAAGGATATCAACACAAAACTTTGTTTAAAAAGTTACAGAACCTTACTCTATTTATCAACATACGATGCCACAATACAGTAGGTGAGTTATAATAAATCCGATAACTGTTGCCCATTGTCTAGTGTTAATAAGATACATGTAAAGTCAACATAACTGCCCACTGTTTATAGCTTTACATGACGGACTGTGCCATGCATTCGCGCATCTCCCCATGACCCCTCAGTAGTCAACATTATCCCGACAACGTAACATTAGTTACACCACCGTCAGTGGTAGCCTAAATTGGAACGGGTTCATTAAAATTCGAAGGGCTTTCACGGCCGGTGTTAGAATCACTTATAGAAAACAAAACTGTGCTTGTTGGCCGTGGTCCATTGGGCCTCTCCCCTTGTTCCCCAGACGTTTCGCCTGCGTTTGCGGCAAGCATCTTCAATGGCGTATACATCTCCGTGGCCTCTCAATAAGTGATTGGAACGGGCTATTTACGAACTTTATTGTCAGGACAGAAAACGTTTATGCACCACATTCCTCTTGCTCGCCTTCATCTCGTGGTGATACTGTTATAGATCTCATCCCTGAAGAGGAGGAGAAGGAAAATAAAATTGACAGAAAAGCACATTTTTGAGATTTATATACAATATGTTTGAATAAAAACTTTTCCATTAAAATTGGTGAATGTCACTAATGATTTTGAAAAAAATCTCCAAAATGCAAAGTATCCTCAATTTTATCTTTACTCATACCTCGATCTTCGTTAAGCCCAAGTTGCTACTCAAGTATTTTCAAAAGACGAAAATAGTGGCAGCCTATTATAAGCAGTTCTTAGGTCCTTCCAAAATGGTTTGACCTTTTATGTGGTCGTGCTGCGTTGTTTACAATGGATTAAATGTTTACTTGAAGGAATCTGGCTTTGTTATGTTTTCAACATAGCATGGAACCTTATCTACACATGCGTTTTTCTATCTTCTAAATCTCTAAAGAATGATGGTTTATTACATTTCCATTACTGTCTGTTGCATATTGATGCGTCATTGTTAATGTCTGCAGCATTGCAGCAGCGTGACTTATACGCGGCTTGATTTTTCACATTTTAATGTATTTTATCGTAATAGATTTTGACAACGAATCAGTATCAGCAATTAGTTTTGGTATCAAATGGAGATATTTTGACGTTGGAATCAAAAGCTTTATTTCGGATAGCAGTGAATCAGGCAGAAGTTGAATGCTTCAACGCCATTCAAGTATCAATGTCTGGTGCCTAAAATACCACGATTTATACAATGAAGTTCTCTCTAAATGTGTCTATCAATATTGCTAAATCATCAAATTAACAGTAAATGGCTTTCAACCTAAACAGGAAGGCTGCAAAATGGCAACACCCTTTTATTTCGTCTATCGGTACTATGTAAAAATTAGGTAGATGAGGTGTTGTGTTGCACCCAAAATTAGGTTTCGAAATTTAACAGGACATGCACGTTTTAATGTCCCTGAATCCAAAAAAGGCATGTTTAGAGAACTTGTGTCTGTGAACAATTTGCCTAAAACTCGAAACTTGGTATTTAAGTTTAGTATCCTCCATGGATACAACGCAAACATTTTCAGGTAAATATCTTCAATCCTCACTACGCTTTACATGGAAAAATGTTTTCTTAAAAATGGCTTTAATGATTTTGATTAAAATTCGGATATTAAAGATACCTACATGGCAAATAAAATACATATCTTAGATTTTCTGTAAATAGACACTTCAGAGATAGACAAAAGCTTACCACCCAGAAAATGCAGATCTCGTTAAAACACACAACTTATATTATATAGAATTTTGTGTAGAGTTAACCGTTTCCGAGATGTTCGCTGCTATTGGTTTCAACTTTAGGACATTTTTATTAAGCGAGAACTCATCACCTGTTTCATGTCCCTTATGTTTTACTCCTGACTATGGATAGATAGCGAATTAATTTTTCAGCCGCACAGGGATAACTTTACAAAAGATGAAATGTTTCTTTAGTCTAATGATTCTAATTGAAAGAAAGTAAGAAATAAAGACTCTGCTAATGTTTATCTCCATTGGCATAGGTGGATAAAGATAATCTTTTTTAAGTATAGTTTGTTTGCAGAACAGATCAAGAAATTCATGTGAACGGAACACATGAGATGTTAAGCCTATTTGCTTCTCTTCAGTCCTTATGTGTGTTGAATATCAATGTGCATTTGTAAAATGTCTGACTAGAGGAGCAGAAATGCTTTTAGGAAAGTTTAAATATTGCCATATGACTAGTTACTCTTTATTCATTAATGCTAAAAGAGCAACAAATTATGTAATGCAGATGATGTTACAAATTTCTGATAGGCGCACACAATTTTGGTCCTTCTGGTGTTTTAGCACTTTTATTATATTTTATTGTTTTGTTTTAAATGTGTTTGACTAAACACGATATGAAATGAAATGAAATAGTTTTATTTATGGACGCTCTAAAACTGTTATGGTTCTTAGCGTCGCATTCTATACTGGGCGTGAGAGACCGCTCAGAGGCCTTTTTATCAGGCTTGAGGTTCTTTTGCGTGGTGTAAATCTACGACACGGGACCAACGACTTTACTTCCCTTCCGAAGGAAGGCATTCTAAGTGTTTTTACACTCAGAAAAAGTCATTGTCCTTCGCCGGTTTTGAATCCGCGACCTTGGGTATATGAAATTCGCATGCTAACTATTACACCGCTATATCATGTGCACTATGTTGTTTTCATTCAGATTTCTTCTTCTTCCTCTGTTTACCCTCCGCAGGTATGAGGTCAGACGCTGGATCTCTGGATCAGAGAGGGTAGGCAGGATGGACGATCAGCCCGATTCCTGTTGTGAGATTGAGGAAGAGTAGCATATGAAATGACGGTGTAATGAATAAAAGGAAAGGTGATTCTGCAGCAGTTGATGGAATGAATGACGGGAACACCTGGAGTACGATCCCATACCCGGTCCACCTCGGTGGATTCACACATCTACTGAGTGGAAAAGTTGAACTCTCGTCCTCCAAGCCCATGACTGTAATAGACACATGAAGAAAAACATAACATTTCAGACGATCGCTTAGTTTAGCAGAAAATTAAGAAATTAAGAATTCCAAGCCCTCGTGGCTGTACTCGCTAATGTTTCCTGGTTTTCTGCATCATGGCACAATGGATAGTGGGTTCGAGTCCCGCCTTGGGCATGTGTGGTGTATTTGTGTTCTATCATTCTCTCTCCCCTGATGATCAATGTAGTCACGCCTGAAAACCAATGTATGTGTGAGAGGTATGAACATTTTAACGGCGGGGGACACCTCGGCAGCTGATCGATTGCGGGCTACCCCACTTCGGGGGAAGGGATGACAGGAGGGGAAACCGCAGGCGAGTACACGAGTTAAGTGCAGAGACGCAGGGAAGTCTCTCACAGTTTCACTAGATGGAAGCTCTGGCGCACCACGGAGGCTGTATAGGTACTGGGAGGCTGGAAGGCGGCTTCTAAAACGGTACCTAGCTTCAACTAACGCCACCAGGGGAAGGGAAGAGAGTCTTACTCGCAGCAATCAACCGTGCCATCTGCCTGCAAAACATCAAGTCACACCTGCCTGCCGCCGACCTGAAAGTTGAAGAAGGGAAATGAAATGAAAGAATGAAAGGGAAAGGAACCCCAGCATTCACCTAAGCGGGCCATGGTGCGTGGTCAGCGGGGAGCGAGCTCGGACCTTCCGAATGCCAAATAGGTGCGTTAAAGGTATTCTAAATATTTCTTATCATTACAGCATACATATGTAATGCTTAAAACATGTTTTATTGAAATGTAGGATAGATCCACAACTAATGTACCATTTTCTGTCTTCGTTACAGTTTAGTATGCTTGTTTCGCACAGGTCGTAAAACATTCAGAGTTGCGACGTCGCAACAGCGGCTGTGTACCTGACCCTACTCCATACACATAAACACGTCCGCGCGCACAAGGTTTCCTCTTACTTGCTTCATCTCGGACGTTCACCATTTAAACATGGCTACCAGACTGACTGTCGCTTTTATTCCCTTCTATCGAATGTTTAAATAAATATATTGTAATTTCTATATTTGTCAGGTATAATTAAGCTTAAATAAAATCTCATGTATTCTTTAATTGGCTTTTGTTACGCTTTTAAATAAAAATTCAACTTTATATGTTTTCACTGAATTTTTTCATGAGCACTTAAAACATTTTGGATGTAACAAAAGTATAATTTTATGAGAAATAACTAGATATTTTCGGATTTAGTTGTTATCATAAGGCATTAAATAATCCTCTGCAAATGCACAAAATAACTGTCATGCAAAGTAAGTACTAGTAACAGCGATAAAATTAGTCCTGTATTGCAGCGACAGTTTCGCGGCAAATTCGGATCAAGACCGAACATTCCTCTCTGCGACAACGCTGACCGCAACTGCCAAGTATGACTTTCCGTTTGAGAAAGTTCAAGTAGTTAAAAATTTAAACTAATAACAGGAACATTTCGGAAACGGTTAACTCTAGAAGAAATGCATAAGATATAAATTATGTCTTTTAACGAAATCTGCATTTTTTCTGTAGTAAGTGTTCGTCTATCGCTTACGGTTTACCTGTTATGAAGAATTCATTAAGAATTATGAGGACTCCAGGGACTATTTTCAAGAAATTTAGAATACACACTTTGTTTACCATATAAATATATTTAACATACACGATCTTAAACAAAACATTTAGAACCATTTTTATAAAATGTAAAATACCCAAGAATGTTCTACGTAAAGTGTAGTTTGGAATGAAGGGAATTTTTCTAAAAATTTTGGTACCGCATCCTTAGAATATACTGCGCTTAAATGCCATGTTTGGTATTTAATGAACTTCAACTTACCACTCACACACACACACACTCATACCCAAGAACATTTTTCTAAAAATGCTTTTTTGTATTAGGGGATCTCAAAATATGCATTTTCGTGAAATGTTGATATCGAAATTTTGGGAGCAATACAATAGACTATCTTCTGTGTGGATGGAGAAAGTTTAAATGTGGGGCATTTAGAAGGAGTAGAAATGGGATTTTTGTTGGTTGTTTTTTGTTCTTCCCATTTTCATGTTTTATTTGCATATAAATATTTCAAATCTCCCGCTCATTTTGGTATAACTTTCATAACTGTGTACTAATTGTAAATAGTTTAAAAATATTGTTGAAAATAATGCATCAACAACTTTTTAAATATTAGTGTTGGGGAAAACTCCCTTTTTAATTTTGACCGGAAAGTTCTAATTTAGCTACTTGCAGTATTAGCATCCCGCTCATATTTCCTACATATGAGAGCTTCAAAGTACTGAGCGATTATGTTTGGAAAACTAGGTTAAATTTTTTACTATTTTTTTTTAAATTATATATTTGAAAGCAATTTCCGAAGAAGTAAAATTTCCTATACAAATGCCCCATTATCTCAACAAAAAAAAAATTGACACTAAGGGCTGAAATTTTTACCACAAATTGTCACTCACATAGGCTTAATTTTAACAAAAAATTTATGTATATGGATTATTTGTCCTTTTTAATTTAAAAACCATTATTTTATTATTAGTAAACGATGGTTCCACCACTTGACATTACTTCAATACGTGGGTACTTTTGTTATTTCATCATTAGAGTCACTTTATAGTTACTTACTGGTCTATAATAGACGTTTAGGACTCTAAGCCACAAAGCGTAGCCCAATATGGAGGGACCTAAGCCGCAAAGCGTAGCCGAGGGATCTGTGAATCTAAAACCCCAATGATCCCAATAAGTAGGCAAAACTTCGGCAATTTGGCGACTTTCACATCTGCACAACTTAATGTTTTCAACGCTTTCAAATTTGGATCGCCAGGAAAAGTCACTTAAACTACTTCTTAAGATCGATGTGTGTGCGCGCGTGTGCCTGCGTGCGTACGTGTCCGTATGTGTGCTGTAACCATCGTATAGATTTACAAAATTGTGTGACATTTATTGAGGAATCGTACCTTTCCTTATATTGAAGAGAAGTATTCTATTTTTCATCAATCAACTATAAAGGTATCGCTGAATATTTCTTGAAAAATTGAGCTCATTATGTTAAATAGCTCTGAGACAATGGATCAGACATTGGCAAGAGAGGGCATTTCGACTTCTCTTAATTTCAGATAAGCTGTTTGCATTTGCACAGATATCATTTCAGGAAAAATAGAATGTAAGTAGTACTCTAAGATCCAGTCTGTGCAAATTTTAAATAAATTTCGTAGCATTACCTTGAAGTAAACATGTTGCCAAATATCGAGCATGTGTCACTGAAAGCTTGGAATTCCAAACTAATAATGCTAATTTTTTTAAATGTATACCAACAGATGTGATATAATGTAAATAAATTACAGTGAAAATCCCATTCATTTTTTCTCAAATAGTCAAATATGTTTATGTCTTTGTCACGTCACTGAAAAGTCCCTTGACACAAAAAATTAAAATGTTGGTCTAATATTATAGCCCTGGGCTCACAGTAAATGTAATTTTTGGACTTCCATTAGGTTTCTCTGTGTCTCCTTTGGTTTAGACTTTGTTGTTTTTTTCCCCTAATCACACAAGTTTTATGTTGGAAAATTGAAAACATATATCTGGCAGTAAAACCTAGGGCAATCCTTATTCATTGTACAGCTCTTAGCATATACAGCAAATTTTATTTGTGTAACAGAAAAAGTGTTCCGCAAGGAGCATTTTACAGGGAAAAAAATGCTGAAAATATCAAGCGAGAAAAAAAAAAATTGTATGCATGGCTCAAATTAACGGCACCAGGTTGGCAGGTTGGACCCCAAGTTTCCTTTTCTCTGCTGCTGCCTTTTCTGTCCTTTTATTCTTCAAAACTTCGTTTTTTACTTTGCAGAGTACGAATGAGAGCTCGTTGAACTGAAGTTTTTCTTGCCGAGTCCAGTACTTCCAATTGCTTGCTGTAGCTCCAGTTAAGGAATTTAAAAGTGGCGCTTGGTGGCCAATTATTATCGTCATAATCGGCTTACCCTCACAGTATTTGTAGGAATGACACCCCCCTAGGGCTTCAAGCCAATGCCAAGGGGTCAGAAGCCTATCGGAGAGCCAATGAGGAAGAGAATGATGTGTAATGTAAGCAAAATTGATGATAGATCAATTGGTGGAATGAGTTGCGGGGAAAACCAGAGAAGATAACCCGCCCAGGTTCCACTTCGTTCCAAGCGGGCGCTTGGGATCGAACCCTATGGTGTTTCGTAGTGCTGGGGATCGCGGGCTCGAGTCCCGCCTTGGGCATGGGTGGTATATGTTTGTGTTGATGTGTGTGTTTTAAAAGTAAGAAAACAGCAATCCAATAATAATACAGAAAAACAAGGTAAAAATAGGTAAATAAAAGTAGGGTATGCAGTGCCGGAGTCCCAATCAGACACCGGTACCGTATTTAAACAAAAAAAAAAAAAAAAGGGTCGCCTCGATGGAAGGAGAACGTTTTAGCCAGTCAACCACGGCGCCGCTCGTGGCCAATCTTTTATATTCAGGAATGTTTAAATTATTTTATGGAATTAAAATAAAAAAGTCCATATTTTGTGACCTTTTATGAAATTTCAGTCATACTTACGCATAAGGCTTCAAAATCTGATACGCCTGCCTTTGAGCAGTAAATTACCAAAACTTTGCTTGAATATAATAAGCTTTACTGTTCTCTACCATGATCCACTACACTTTAGGGTATTCAATTCGTATCAGATGTGCATGATGGAGTTTAAGGTTAGTTTGTGCGTTAATATGATATTGTTTTCTATCCTTGCTGTTTAATTCTAATTAATAAGGAAGCCTTAGTTTTAGAGCAGGAATTGGATACCAGGAATTAAATACTCTATCTTGCCTGTTTTGCTATCCAGGAACAAACATGGGAAGTAGTTGTTGGGAAGCATGTCAAGAACTCTATTAAGCTACCGAAGTTTTCCCCAAACCAGAGCAAACCGAGTAATGGATCACCAAATCTGGAACTGAGGGGTGATACTACAGAAGCAACGAAGCTGCTGGAGCGCTATGTCAATCAAAACACCCCCCCCTCTCTCTTACTTGACATGTTTTCTGTAAAGCATTAGTGCTGTGCTATGCTATTGTGCGTTTAGTTATCGTATACAAAAATCTGATATGTTCCATTATTGTTAAAAAGCTTATTCTTCTATTTACTTCATGCTAATTGAGAAAAATAGTAGAAATGGTCCTATTACTTGCTTCCATGTAACTAGAAGGCAAATAAGAGAGTACCATAGTCTAAAGCGATAGTCAAAAGCTGGTTGCTATATGATTGAAGTTGCTTTGTTTGTATGGACAGTAGTTGACAAATTCTCGTATGAGAAAGGTATAAGTATTTTAAAGCTGAAACCAACAACAAGGAATATCTCAACAATGATCAACTCCACAAAAAATATATCATTTAAATTGCGAGTTTTAACCAAATCTACATTTTCTAATAAACCAGTTTTTGTCATTTCATGCGGTTTACCAGTATTGCAAAATTCCGCAAAATTCATCCAGAATAAAGATGTCTTCAGAGGCTATTCCCAGAAAATTCAGGATATAACTTTTATTCTTCATGTAAATATCTTCATTACACGATATTTTAACCAAAATCGTTACAACCATTTTTGAGAAAATACAAATTTTTGAAAATTTTTCCATGTAAATGCCAGTTGAAGGTGGGGGGATTTTCTTGAAATTCTTCGGGTCGCAACCTTGTAAGATACTGAACTTATATATCAAGTGTGGTATTTATCACACTTTTCGTTTTTGAGCTATGTTGCTCACGCTCACTCATACACACTCACACACAAGGATTTTGTCTAAAAACGCCCTTTTTAATTCAGGGGTCTCAAAACATACATTTTCGATGAAATCTTGGTATCGAATTTTTGGGTGTAATATAATATGCTCTCTATACACTATGTACATATCGTATAGAAAAAGTAAAAATGTACGTACAATTGCTTTTTGCAGGAGCGAATCTCTATTAAGGACTTGTATGAATCAAAGTTTTAAATTCTAAACTAATATTTATAGCTTTTTTGAAATTGGTACCACATGTGTAATATTATACAAATAAGTTACAGTGCAATCCATTTTGCTTTAATGGTTTGTAAGTTATGGTAAAATTTGTATATGCTTTTGTCACGTCACTAAAAAAGCCCTTGCGACAAAAAATTACAATTTTTGTCTAATATTCTAAACCTATGTTCAAAATACACCAATTTTTATAATTGCTCTCGGTTTCTCTGTGTCTACTTTAGTTTAGGCTCCAATAATTTTTAAACTTAAGAATGTCTTTTTATTATTATAAAAATATTATTTTTATTTTTGAAAATTGATAATGCTTAAATAAATCTAACAGTAAAACCTAGGGAAATGCTTAGTCATTGTATCTCTGTAAACATTTGCAGCAGGAGTTATTTGTGTAACAGAAAAAATGCTCCACTAGGAACATTTCACAGGAAGAAAAATGCTGAAAATATCAGTGGCGAGAAAATAAAGAAAGGTTGGAATGCATTTAAATCCACTAGGTTGATAGGTTGCAACCTTTTCTTTCCTTTTCCTCTCCTCTTCTGCTATATATTTTCTTCTTGTATTGCTACTTAGCTGCTGTTTAACTTCGTTTTCTATTTTACATGATGCGAATTAGATCACGTTGAACTGAAGTCTTTCTTGATTTGTCTAGTTTCACCTTTAATGCTTTGCTGTAGCTTCAGTGATTTAAGGCGTTTAAAAATGGCACCTGTTGGCCAAATATACCTTTGGTGTTCAGAAATGTGTTTAAATTATTTTATGGAATTAAAATTTAAAAAAAAATAGATTTTTTTCTGTTTGGTCCTGAAACTTCAGTACTACTTACCCTTAACTATTCCTATATAAAACAAAAGCAACATCAATTGCTGCGTTGCCATAGGTATTCAAATCGAAAAGAATACACATTTTGTTTTGGACACTGCACAAACGCGGAATACAGAGATTTCGCTGGAAATACACGTTTTGAGAATCCCTGAATTAAAATATCTGACATGTTCCACTCACATGATTTTCTCTAGCTCTTCCATAAACAAACAATTATTTCTAAAGACTGTTCTTTTATCTACAGCATGCTAATCGATATAAACATTAGCAGAATTTGTCTTATTACTAGCCTCTTTGTAAGTAAAGGGTAAATAAAGGAATAGACTAGGCTAAAGCGATAATCAAATGCTTTAAGAGGTGATCGGTATATGAAACAATTGAAATTCGGATCGTTTTTGTTTGTTTGTTTGTTTGTTTGTTAGAACAAAAGAGAGATGAGACTAAATAAGACTTCCGGTTAAATAAAAAAGTAAGTATAGAAAGCAATAACAACGAACGTCTCAGAAACGGTGAGCTCTACAAAAAATGTATATGGCAAATAGTATGTTTTTACCCTTATCTATTTTTGTGGAGTCAGCTTTGTCTATCTCTGGCGGTATATTAGTTATATAAAAGTCATCTAGAATGAAGTGCTTTTCCCAGAAAATTGAAGATATATATTTAGTTTGTCGGATAATACTCTAAACAAATGGTATCCTAATAAAATTTGATAGAACCATTTTTAAGAAAATCAAAATTTTTGAAGAATTTTACCGTAAAGGATAATTGGAGGAGGGGGGGGGGATTCTCCTGAAAATCTTCGTGTCGCACCTTTGAAAGAAACTGAACTTAAATACAAAGTTTGGTATTTAGCAGAGGTTTCGTTTTTTGATCTATGCTGTCCAAATACACACATATTCTTTTTTTTAAATATGCTCTTTTTTGGATTCAGGAAGTACCAAAACACGAATTTCCGGTGAAATTTTGGTATTGAAATTTTATATGCAATACCATAGCGTTTTTAACTACTATGTCCATTATACATTCGTGGTCTAGAAAGTAACCGCGCACGCACACACACCGAGAAGACCACTGCCACTAATGGCTATGTTATGTATTGGAATTTTTGGCCTTCAACATTTACACTATTACAGTTTACGTGTTATACTGGAGATCAGTTTTTGTATACAGTTGTTTATTTGCATAAATGTCTGGGATTATTGCATTAACAGCAAGGAGTCTTCTTGCACATACGTTTCTTTAGAGTTACCCAGATTCTTTGGTGTTTAGGTCTAACTCCTAGCTGTCACGACACAAGAAATTGAAAGCAAAAAACAAAAGACAAGTTGAGCAAGATTGGGAAAACGAGACAAGGAGCCCTAACCATCAAGATTACACGTCCAAACACACCAAATGCATCAATTGTATACCTACTTAAGGACATTATTGACTGAAAGTTTGAACATTTGAAGTATTAATGCTAGCTTTCTCAAACTTGTACCACAGGTGTAATATAATACAAATAAGGTTTAGCTCGTTCGATCCATTTTACTCAAATTGTTTGGAAGTTATGGTCAAAGTTATTTATGCTTTTGTCACGTCACTAAACAGTCCTTTGCGACAAAAGAATTAAAATTCTGGTCTAACATTTTAACCCTTGGACCCTAGATTTTTCTGTCTCCTTTTGTTTAGGCTCCAAAAAATATTAATTTATGAATGTGTTTTTTTGTCATTAAAATATAATTACTGTGTTTGAAAATTAAAACATATGCTTAAACACATCTGGCAGTAAAAGCTAGAGAATTTTTATTCATTGTACCTCTCTTAACATGTACAGCATTTTACAGGAAACAATCCTGTAAATAATAAACATAAATGTTGCTTTATTCGTCCATTTAGATGCCGTAAGGTGAAAAATATCCCTAATGGGCGATGGGGTTGAAAATCCTTCGAAGGGAGGCATTTTTGAGGATATAAAGCGAGAAAATAAGGAAGGATTTGAATGCATGGCTCACATTAAAATCCTCCAGGTTGGTAGATTTGCCCCTCAGCTTTCCTTTTCCTCTCCTCTGCTGCTGCCTTTTCTGTCCTTTCCTTCTTACATTGCTGCTCTTCTTCTGCGCAACTTCGTTTTGTACTTTGCATGATTCAAATGAAATCTCGCCGAACTGAAGATTTTCGTTCCAAAACCATTTTAGTTTAACCTCTAATACTTTGCTCGAGTGATTTAAGGCGTTTAAAATGGCGCCTGATGCCCTGTTATACCGTTTTTGTATTCAGGAATGTTTAAGTTATCTTATGGAATTACAATAAAAAGTAGATTTTTTGTGTGTTTTTTATGACATTACAGTCATATATACCTTTAAGGCACCCCATATATACAATGTAAGGGGAGAGATTGTATTAGTGCGTGTATGCTTGAATGTGTGCGCGTGCGCGTGCGGCCTTCGAGAAACTTTTCACTGTAACCATATTGCAAATACCTTAAAGGTTGTACTAGGTCACCTATGTGGTACAAGAATCCCATCCTCCAAATATAAGCTGCGGTTTACAACATGAAATACCTGAGATCAAACCTGGAAGATATCGGGTTGTAGAATTGAACAACAGCAGATGGACGTCCGTTACCTGCAGGCCGATGTTCCGGATGCTTGCCGTCCGAGTTAGCCCCTTGCAGGGAAGAAAGCGAGGCAGAAGTGACCGGTGTTGATGTAGTGATTAAAGCACAAGTTAAGCAAAATTCAGAGCAAATTATCGCGTCTTATGTACATTCTCCTTCGCATGCTAAAAGCCATATTTTATGTTTCAAGATTGCAACACATTTGAAGGTACCACAAGTTAAAAACAGCACGAATACTTAGGAAAATGTGCTCTTTAAACCGTTTAAATGGCACAGAGATATTTACCATATGAGTATAGCGATGGGTTTCTTGTTGAAGTTTCCTATTCTCTAGCATCGGTTTGGACCAAATTCTGTGCAGATGATCTTTAGGAAAAGCATTAAAATTTTGTGGAGGTGGTATCACAAAAATCGCCCCCAGTGGAAGAGAGGGTGGAAGATGTTCCTCTGGAGACAAATTTAGAATTATCAGCTTGATGGGCCTATTTTCTGCATACTTAAGCTAAATAATAAACATAAATGTTGCTTTATTCGTCCATTTAGATGCCGTAAGGTGAAAAAATTCCCTAATGGGCGATGGGGTAGAAAATCGTTCGAAGGGAGCTATTTTCGAGGATATAAAAATGGACGGAAAATTTCATACATGGGCTGAGGGGGGGACTTGCTGGCAGCCAGGGAAGTTTATGAACCATGATTATGATGAGTAGCTATGATCCTGGTAATTAACAGCGTTGTTAAGAAGCAAAATAGCAGTTAATTAATCTGACAAAATGCTTTTAACGCCTTAAGTATTTTAATGCGACATATGCCTTAGTAGAGAAAAATGCGTATAGCACATAAGTGAACATTATAAATGCAGCACAAGTTTCAGGGTCTAAATGCTTTGAACGGCCCTTGGTTGTGCCTCTCCTGCATTTACAACAAGCGACAGCCAGCCCCTGTGTTTGGTACAACTCGCTCATCACCGACATGCATTTATGTGACTCATAGTGAGGAAACGAGGAACCGATTCAGTCGCAAACCTCCCTTTACGCAATAAATGGATTTACATAATATGCTGAGTTATCATATATTCCTTTAGTTTACGCTAATGGGGAATTTGCCAGTACTCTGAGGGACTATACCATCTGCGATTTGTAAATCCTCACCTTCCCAAAAGACGAACGTTAACTATTGTGTATCAAATAATCTATGACACAAGTTCTCTTAAATCCCGATTTGAAGGTTTTCTAAATGTGAGGTTTAATTTTAATTTATCACCTTTATATGGGCAATAAGGGTTGTTTTGTGGTTTAAAGAACGGAAGTGGAAATGCTTACATGCTAGTTTGAGTTATGTATTTGTTCAAAAGATCAAATTTAAATAAAACATAATAATATTCATGTGCTCAATATTTTTAAGTTAAATTCTTAACATTTTGCGAATCCTAAGCACATAATGCAGTATGAAAAAAAAATTCAAGTTGAAATTTGAGAGCGACCGATATTCTCCCTCATATCGCACCATCTATTATAACTATTGGGCAGGGTAAAGGGCAGAATAGCGTAAACAGTGTGACCTCATAAGTAAACAGCACCGAACGTCTGAGATAGGGAATAATATCCATCCTAAAATCATCGTGAAAATTTTACAATGAATATAGCTTCAGAAAACAGCGTACAAAGCTGCAAATATTGGACCATCACTCCGTCCTCAAACGCAGATACAAATATTTTTACTTTTTCACCTTCCTATGAGTGTGTATAAACGCAGAGTTTAGGTGAACGATAAAGTATTAGAGTTTTGGGACATAGAAATCGTAATCAAGAATTTGGAGAAGAAGAGGACAGATGTGCTGTAGTTGTTATACTGCAGTCCTCAAGGTGATCATCAGACCTGCAGCAGGTCTGGCATTCAATTATTGTGGAAGTGGACACGCCATTCGTATGAGGCCTCCATAATTAAGGTTCTTGATGAGAAGTGACAAAAAGAAATTAAAACGTGAGCCAGCGCAAACTCCATTACTCATGTAAATCATTGAGGAAATGAAGATAATGAAAGGGTAAAAGATAAAAAAAGAAGTGTTTTATTATCGCCCCAAGAAAAACTAAGGTCGTTCCAACTTTCTCCCTGAGGGTACATCACAAAGGAAAATGTGCACCTGGCTTAGAAACTACGCACTGCAAAGGCTTAATTCAGATATCAAAGTACGTACTGTCTTTATTACAGCGAATGTTCAAATCCATTATATGCAGTCGCGAAGAGCCTTAGGTGGGGAAAAGCGCATACTAGCGCTCCTAGTGGTTAGCTATTAGTATCATTTCAGCAGGCAACAAAATATACCGATGGCCGATGATGATTTTACCGCGGTATACTACTGACTTGTGGTGCATCTAGGACGGTAAAGGTTTATCGGGGATGTTTACCACGGTAAAATCTGACCAGCCGTTTATGCCCGGCTTTCTTTGACACTTGTATGGTATAGAAAATGTGATGGAACATTAGGGGTTAGAATTCGCACCAAAAGAAACTCCATTTTCGGCAATAAACAACTCCAGATAAAGTTAACATCGGTCTGTTTGGCTCTGTTGGTTAGGCTACTGCCTTTTGGTACAAAGGTTGAGGGTTCCGACCCGGTCATCAGCGAATGTGTTTCTGTGTGCTTAAAAGCGACAGTCCCATGTCAGTTTACAATACATTCAAACATCACGTAAGAGTTGAAAAAGGAATCTTAAAAATTGTTCCTTCTATTTAACATTTTCATTGTAATGAGAGTATCGTCATATAAAGCTTTGTGGATTTTGAGTGTAATTTTAAAAATCTCTTATGTGCATCAAATAAAACTATGATAAATATTTTAATTAAATTCGTTGAAAATTGTGGCATTTAGCGTTTTTAGTACAGGGTTCTTTTAAGCTTTTAGTTTTATTTCACTAAGAAAATTTAATTGAGATGTTATAATAAAACTAAAAGCTAAAATAAACGTGAATTCAAGTTTTCTGTCTTTAATTGGTAAGTCTGTAGCAATCGGTATTGCAGCTTGTATAATTGTTGGGAAAAAAGCAATTATGTTTAGTAAGATATGCCAATTTTATATAACTATTCGTTTTTTTAAATTTTTTATTTATTTATTTTACTTTCTTAACTTTCCTTTTGTGTTATTTTCCTATTTGTTTGCCGTTTTATTCCGCTGTGTAGTTTAAACCTAGAGGGTAGAAACCAAAAGAAATAATTAAATACATTAGGTTTAAACTACACAGCGGAATAAAACGGCAAACAAATAGGAAAATAACACAAAAGGAAAGTTAAGAAAGTAAAATAAATAAATAAAAAATTTAAAAAAACGAATAGTTATATAAAATTGATGTTAAGGCATATCTTACTAAACATAATATATATATATATATTTCCTGACATACACATGAAATATGGAAAATCTCGGTAAGAACAGTACAACATATATAAATAAATGCATATATATATATATATATATATATATATATATATATGGAAGATGTCTTCGACACCGAACCAGAAAGGATATTGCAACTACGCCCCACAAAGGGGTGTTCCCAGGAGGGATGAGGTAAGATGAGACACCGGATGGCCGGATCCAGGAATTCACCACAGCCATGGAAAGGTCTCAGTTTGAAGATTGGGATGCTCCAGTATTTGGAACTCTGTTCCACCTAAGAAACCCAGCGTCCGCGAAATTGGCTCTCATGTTGAACCCCGGCAACCAGTCGAAGACCGAGGTACGCAGGATACTCCACGGACAGAATTATTTTCTTTTCCACGCTGCACTAAAATATTATCGTCAGTACTTCCAACGCTGAAACAGATAAAACGGGGCAAAAGATGAGCTAAATGTTTCATGAAAAATAACCACAGAATGAAGAACCATGAACGAGTGCTCGGCCCGTAGCCAGACATGAGCGTGAGGAAGTGTATGATATGAAATGACAGCGAAATGGACGATAAGAAAGGTGATGATAAAGCAATTGGAGGAATGAGTGACGGGGAAAACCTGAGAACCCGGAGAAAACCCGCGCAAACGTCGTTTCGTCCACCACAAATGGCGCATGCGGACGCTTGGGATCGAACCCAGGCTGCCTAGGTGGGAGGCGAGCAGTCTAACCACTGCCCTACGGCGCCACCTTTATGCAGTAAATACAAGAATAACTCCAACCACAACTGTAGTAGCTTTTCTCCCTGGAATAATAAATGACAACTGAAGTACTGTAAATGCATTGTAACAGCAAATATGTTTTTCTAAGTGTGTAATATGTACCATAAATAAGACTTTCAACCAATAAGCAAACGTGTTGATACAATAAAATACAAAGGGAGCCCCCGCAGCACTACACCTCCATGCTGCTGAAATTAAATAACGTTTAGTTTTGAATAGGTAGAGTCAGACTGAAAAATTCAATGCCATAGCCGGGATTTGAAACACGGAACCATTTCAGTCTGGCTCTACCTACACGCGGCTTGTTGAAAAGACAAACCAAGACCAATTGACCATAATAGTTGGCTATACTAATAATCCTGGGACTTAAAGTACTTACAGCATTGTAAGTCGCCATTGGGGATGTTATCTCAAAATAATTTGAGATCACCTTGTGGTTTACCGAGAAATATGGAGTTAGTTTAGAAATTCGATGCAGTGCTGGCATGTTGCCATGGTAGCTCAGTTGCAGAGCAGCCGGCTAGAGATCTAGAGATCCGTGGTTCAAATTCCGGCTATGGCATTGAATTTTTCAGTCTGACTTTACCTATCCAACTATTATCCTATGCACGGCTTGTGTGAAAAAAAAAACAATTAAACCAACGTTTAGTTCTATTAATGGACCCTCTTTAACTGCCGTGGTTCACAACACCCCTCTCTACATTAGGCGTAAAAAACCGCTTAATTTTATTTCTACTTGCACAATATTTCGCAGCCATTTGGCATGCTTCTGATGCTACACTAAAATTTCATATCACATAAATTTCACATGATGTAACATACGGACTTCCTCGTGTATCTGATACTTTTCGCCTTCTACTCCGCCCTCTATACATTTCAGCCTTGTGTAAGGGAACAAAATATTTTACCACTTGCCTCTGCAAAATAGAATTAAGCTTTTCTTGGCCATAAATTTGAGTATTCTGGAAGAAAATGCAATTTCTTAGAAAATAAAATACGATTGACCAGAAACGCCTTAAAACTAAATATAAAAAGAAGACTTAACTATTATTTGCAGCTGGGCCATACTCATTTAAATAAATGTATAAACACTGGATAGGAAGTGAATAAGTGCAAATAATTTGGTACTTAGTAGAGAACACTGCCTTTAACACATCAATGTATTTCATTTTGTCTGCTTAGTAAGAGAATTGTCATAAATGGGGCTCAAATTACAGGGTCTAGTGTGTTTTGAACAGTCTTGCGTTGTGTTTCTGTTGTGTTTACATCCGTCACGTAACGGCTAGCCTCTGTATTTAGTAGAACTTGCACGCCAGGAACCTATGTTCAAATCACACACACAGTGAGGAAATGAGGGACCTATTCAGTCACAATTTTTCCTTTCCACAATGAATTACCAATATTCATTTAATTTACGCCACAACTGAGAAATCTGGCAAACCTGAGAAGGACTGTAACATTACTGATTTCTAATTCGTCATCTTCCCAAAAGACAAACGTTCACTGCAGTGTATCAAAGGATCAGAGACCCGCGTACTCTAATTTCGAATTTGAAGCTTGTGGTGAGTGATGAGGATTAACTTTAATTTCTCTCATTTGTTAGAGCATTGAGCGTGATTTTGTAGTTTAAAGTGCAAATGCTTACTCGTTGGTTTCAGTATGAATTTGTTCAACAAAACCAAACTTCAATAAAATACAATATAATTGTGTTCAAAATGGTTCTGTTAAACCCTGAATACATTGTTAATCGTAATCAGAAAATATATGAAAACAAAATCGTATTGTATGGTTATTAAGTTTCAGTGCAATCGATAATCTTCCCACACATCGCACCACCTTTAAGTCGAGCAGGGCAAAGGGCAGATAACAGAAGAGTGTCAAAATTGTCACCTGATAAGTTTACAATTACAGAACGTCTGAAACAGGGACTAATAGCCGTTCTAAAAGCAAATTGAAACTTTTCTCTTGAGCATAACATTAGAAAATAGTGATAATACTGCAAATACTGCATCATCACATTATTAATATCTTAAGTACTCAAATATGTATATAAAATAGATTGGTTTTCATGGCATAACAGGGTTCTCAATATACCTAGGGAACCTTTAGTAACACTGAGGATAACTATTTTAATAAATAAACTCCTTGTAGGTTACCTAATATGGTCATTTTGAATAAATTATATTTCATTTAGTAAGAGATAGTGTTGCTCTAGTTTTGGCAATCAATATCAGTGATAATATGTCGAAACGCAGACATAGCTGTGCCCTCCTAAAGCAATGCTGATATAAGCATGGGTTTTATTATAAAAGCTTCAATGACTATTTCAGAAGAGTCTTATTAATCTGAGCTGCTGATGTGAGACGCACTGACAGAAGTTATAGTTTTATTCTAAAAATGTAAAGGGCAAGACATGCAATATACAGGTGAGTTGAATCGAGTTTGGGTAACGCTTGAGATCCCTCACCCATAACCACACCCAATTTCTTAACAATCAAAGCCTGTTTCTCCTCGCACCATTGCGTGTTTATTTATAGCTCCTGATTTCCTTCAGAAATCTTCACCATCCTGCACTTTAAACCCTGAGATCACACGCTTCCCTCTCCAAGGCATGAACAGCTCTCTACCTCTGAAGCTACTACCCCTAGTATGCGCAGTGTAGGGGTGATTTATCCCACATTGGGGTATGCTGCTAAATGTGCTGCAAAATTATACAAAAGAAAATAAGGAATAGTACCCCTGACTCCAATACGTAATCCAAAAAACATCAACTGAAGGAACATGATATTTCTTTATGTAAAAATCTTTAAGGCTAAGTATTTTATCTCATTTTCTGCAAGTTCATAGCCGGTATTGCATTTATCTCCGCAATTGTATAAGTAACAGATATTTTGAGTTTGAAACAATTATTGTATGAATAATAATGTATGAAACATTTTGTTATGCTATTAAATGCATGTTTTCATTTTAATAAATAATAATTTCTAGTTTTTCAAAATTAAAAATCACTTTACGCCACTGTTCCGATACACGGGAACCAATGTGATGACAAACCTATTCCCTCCTAGGAAGTGACCCGTATTCGTCCATACCTGGTCTGGATGCAACATGCTAGCCTCTGATTCTCAAATTCGCGGGCTCCAACTCGGCGGAGGACGGTCCTTAGTATGGCTTCCTTCGGAAGGGAAGTAAAGCCGCTTGTCCCGTGGCGTAGATTTAAGACACATAAATGAACATCAAACCTTAAATAGACACCTCTGTGCAAAATTAGATGTTTTTTTCACAACCAATATAGAATGGTATTCGAAAAACCATAGCAGTTGCAGGGTGTCCATTAGTAACGGTTAATTTCCTTATTGAAGCTATAGGAAGATATTCAAGTTAAATGAAAATCATGAATCCCCAATTAAACATAACCTCTCTGTAATACATGCAAGACAAATTTAGCGCAGTGACGTTATACGCACTTAGCAAGAGCAGAAAACGAAATATCATACTGAAATTTCATTTTCTAAGAGTTTGTTATTTTCAATTTTAAGCTCAAACGAGGATATCGGCATTCCTTCTAATACCCTTCTAAATAATTGACACCGGTATGTCACACTATAATGAACTTAAATCTTTAAATAAGGTAGGTGTGCAGAAAATTAAATATTGCAAAAGCCTTTAATCCAATAACGAATTTTTAAGCCACAATATTAGTCTTATCCCAGTCTTTTAGAAGAAATGGCGAAATCTCTCTTTTTTCTCAATGGTTCTTAATCTGATACTCATTTTGTACCCCGTGGAAGTAAAATGTTTCCGCAGGATATCCTCCTAAAACCAAAGCATCGAAATGAGCAATGGATATTTAATTCTACATTGCCATGCCACAAGGTGTTTAGCTAGCTGTGAAGAAAAGCTTTAAATCCAGTGTGGAAAGGAAATGGTTGCAAATTCTCTGTAGCTGAGATACAGAAGAAGTGCTGAGTGACGACGGTGATTAATTAAATAAATTACCTCCTAAGAAAGTGGAAGTCCTTATATATTGTTCCGCAGACAGTTTCATTTTTTAACTTTATTCCAGTGTGTCACGTCTTCGTTCAACTAAGATTGCCATTTTCTTGCCTAGAAGCTTGATGCAGGACTGAATAGAATTCGCGCGTGTTAGGATTTACCAAGAAGGATGAAGAAAAGAGCAGATTAAGGAGTTCTAAAATGAAAAATAAATATTGTTGATTATATACACAAGAAGTTTAATAGGCATGAGTGAGAATCCGAAAACATACGTGCTTTAACAAACGCAAATTCTTTATTGTACTTTGCATAGGACAGAATTTGGGCTTAGTGGAAGCTTCGTACACCAATTGGGATACTTTGGGCTCTCAAACTGGTTGCTGTAAGTGGTAAATGGTTACTTGAACAACTTAGATCGTTGTGTCCAGCGGGAATTTGTAAGCATGCCGTTAGAATTTCTTGACGACTGGCTTCCAGAGTAGCTGGTTTCCTACGGCATCCACCAAGATCGCCCAAACGTGCAAATTCAGAGATTTCAAATCTCGTGAACGCAATACACCTGTTCGTGCTATGTCTCTGGAGATTCTCGTCCAGGAAAGTCCACACGTCTCGAAAGTAGATTGGAGGAGCATCCTTTGTTGTTGTAAGAGTTCATTGTTGACATAAACAAGGTCGTGTAATTCATGTCCCAGGCGCCTCAACTTGTGAGTGCATTGGCTGCCAACTGAACAACCGCACACAAAAGCTTTCAATAACTTTTGTTTCGGAATTATTATAATATATTTTAATAAAAGGTTAGAAATCTTAATCTCTAAACTAAATAATTTTTGCATAAAAATATTTTTCAAAAATGAATATGGTGTTAGAATAAGTTTGTCCTTTTAAATATTATAATGTGTACTTCTACATATTTTGGGGACTTTTACTTCTGTTGAAGCTAAACCTGAAATGCGTGGGACATTTTGAGTATCTGAAAATGTAGTTTGGAGCAAAATGCTGTATAATAAAATTACATACTAAGGAAACAGGTATATTGCACTATGTTTAAATTGCTGCAGAGCTCGAAGCAAGGGAGGACAGCTAAGTGTTGATTTTTTATAGACGAACAAAGTTTCCAACAAGTATCTCGTATAGAAAGCAATTTTAGATTTTTTGACCGATCGTAATCAAAATTTCACTCCCAGTGTCCCTTAAATACGAATTTTATGAGTAGTTAAAAGGCTGCAGTAAGAATTTTGACTCTGTTTCTTTTTTTTAAAATGAAACATCACTATGAAAATGAACATGTCTTAAAGTTAAAATAAGTTCTTCGCGAAAAAGAATTGCAATAAAATTCGAAAGTAACTCGGACCTATAGTACAGATGCCAATACCACTGGTTGTAGTATAAAGCCGATGTCCCACGATCAAAATTTGGTCCACAAATTTTTATATAACATGAACATTGTGTACAATTTCTCCGTACCATTCCCACGGGAGTGTGTATTGGTCCAAATATTTTTCGCATGCACATGAGCAGCCAATAGAAAATGGTGGAGGTTGCTGATCCACAATTATTTACTTTCACTGTCAAAGCTCAGTTTATGTTTCAATTGTAGGAGCATATTATAATAGAAAGAAAAAATCAATAAAGAAGCGTTGGTGGATTAGACCATGGCTGGAACGTAGGAACGCAGGACAAGAAAGAGGTGAACTACATATGCTGCAAAATGAACTCGTTTCTGACCCTGTAAATTATTTTAACTTCCTTAGAATGGACGAAAATTTGTTTGGAAAGTTGCTGTCCTTAGTTGAGGCCGAAATCACTTGCCAAGATACAAATATGAAGCAGTCCATACCAGCAAATCAAAGGTAGCATTTTTATATTTTGTTGAGAAAAGAAGGTAAGGTACAAATGGATCCCATAAAATACATTTGCAGGGGCTATAAATAGCGGGGTCATTAGTTCATAAATCTCTATCGTACAAAAATAGGTACATGTTAACTATTGCTCAGTTATTATAACCCTATTACTTAGGACAAAGTGTACTAGATACAGCCAAGCTACACACAAACAATCACCTGGGCGGGAAGGAAGACTCAGCGCTAGCTGCCATCTTATAACGGCATTGATTGATTTCATATGTTTGGATCAAAAATTAGAAACAGCTATATCCTGTTGTAGAAAACTGGAATTGGACCAAAAAAAATAGGACGGAAATTCTACACAATGAAATTATCCGATGTCCCACGATCCAATTTGTAGTTTGAAGCATATTGGACCAAAATATTTTACCGTGGGACATCGGCTTAAAACAATGCTTTGTCGTTTTCAGTAGGGTGAGGAGCTGTGGAGAGTCAATAAGATTAATAAAGCTTGCATTATGAA
The DNA here is from genome assembly GCA_030762935.1 of Hymenopus coronatus. Classification (NCBI taxonomy): domain Eukaryota; kingdom Metazoa; phylum Arthropoda; class Insecta; order Mantodea; family Hymenopodidae; genus Hymenopus; species Hymenopus coronatus. Next base: position 34,997,570 of record CM060900.1, on the reverse strand, counting down.
TAAAAGGCATATTTGAAATAAGTATAACCTTTCTATGACGGTAAGAAGCAGCATTGGTTATTATTGATCTGGAATCTCACTCAGCCAAGCAATGAGATAATGACAATGTACCATCTTAGTTGAGTATTTGCCAGCAGGAGCGCCAGATGCGTTGAGAGAAAATGTGCCCACACAATATGTAATTTCACATTGGTATGTGCAATGTTCATAGTAAGAAGAGAAGGTATTGTATTACACCCAAAAATTCGATACGGAGATTCCACTGGAAATATATATTTCGAGGAACCTTGAATTCAAAAAAGGATTTTTAGAAAACAGTCAGTGTGTGTATGTATGTATGTCTCTGTGTGCGTGCGCACCTGTGTGTGTGTTTGCGCGTACGTGCAGGCGTGCCTGTGTCTTTGGGCACCATAGCTCAATGACGAAAAATCCGTTCAATATCAAACTTATTTAGGTTTAGCATCTTTCAAGAATACGACACGAAGATTTTCAAGAAAAAAAGAAGCATGCAATCTACCCTTTATTTGGAACAATTTTCGAAATGTTGTTTTCTCTGTCTCTAACGATTTTGATTAAAATACGTATATTAAAAGTATTTCTTGACAAGTATAACGTATATCTTGAATTTTGTAGGAATACCCTCTGAAGGCTTCTTCATTCTGTATGACTTTAGCTTAACTGGTAAACCGTAATAGATAGACAAAAGCACACACTTTGGGTCATAAATATGTTTTGTGGATTTAACCATTTCCGAGATTCACCTTGTTGTTGGTTTCAGGTTTAAAATACATATACTTTTCTCAAACGAGGCGTCCTCATCTGTTTTAATCTCTTTTGTTTTCCGCTGATTCAAGGAATGAGAATTGGTTTTCAATGACAATTGCATAAGACAGCATACATTAGCATAATGTATTCCTTTATTCACTTTCTACTTATAAGGAACTAAGTAATGAGACTATTTCTTGTAATGTTTATCGTGATTAGCATCATGTAGATAAAATAATTATCTGTTGTAAGAGTAATTTCTTGCAGAACAGATAGAAAGGTTCGTGTGAATAGAACAGGTTGTATTTTGTGTTATGTCACACTATTGATAGAGTAGTTCACAGGTTATATAAAGAAAATTCATTTGTAACATTAATATCTCAAATATACAATATATTTAGGAAGATTAGGAATGTTGCGGACGCGGCCCCCAGTTTCTGAGGCAGAATAGTGCAGTTGGGGCCTTTTGTGTCTTAGATGATTCCTGTGAGAGAGGGGTGAGGAGATAGTCACGAAGGAGTGTAGATCTGAATGACGACGGGCACAAGCATGAACGAGCTCCCTGAAGTTTTCAGATCGAACTCATCCGACGCCACCCGGGCCCTACCAACAACCTCAAGACCTTCGGAGATCCTCCGAAGGGGCGCCCTCAGGAAAGCACACGCAAGCGGGTCCTGATAGAGCGGTACCGCAATGACGGCAGGAAATATACCATATCAGCTCCCGGCCTGCCACAACCCGCCATAAACCGTCATCTCTTCCTTCAGCTGTGTAACAGACGACATGGAAGTGATGGTCGTGGTAGAAGATGATCCACCCCACAGTTTACCTACCGAGCCGGAGAAACCACAAAAAACACAGAAGTCAGAGAGGGTTCAAACCCGTGACCTTCAGAATGCGAGCCATAGATGCTACTGCCTGAGCCATTTCGTTCGGTTATTATCTATTAATCAAATTATTGTTAGAACTTATTTAAAACAAAGAGAAAAGTAAACGCAACGAAAATTGTTTTGTATATAGTGTAACAATTATGAATCTTCTCAGTGGGAGAATCTTGTCGCCCTCCAAAGTCTAGAGGTATGAGATACGAGTATGCTAGCGGTTGGGAACACCTCGGCAACTGCGACCAACTGCGGCAACTGATATATTGCGGCCTACCACCCTCGAGGGAAGGGATGAGAGGAGGGGAACTTCAGGCCAGCACACAGCAGCGGATGGAGCAAAACTCAGAGACGCACGAAAGTCCTAATAGTGGTACTAGATGGCAGTGACATGGAGGCTACACAGGGGCCGGGAGGCCGTCGGAAGTGTGCCTCTACAACGGCACCTAGCCCAAACCGGCGCAACCAGGGCTTAGAGAGTTTCACTCGAATCAAGTGACCGTGCCCATCTGCCTGCAAAGCCCCAAGCCATACCTACCCCGACCTGAAAGATGAAGAAGGGAAATGAAATTAAGGAATGAAAATAAGGGAACTGCTGTACATATACAGCACCCCAGCAAGCGCCTAAGCGGCCCCAGAAAAAACACGGAAAAACCCAGTGTCAGAGAGCGCGGTCGACAGGCAGCGAACCCGGAACTCATGAATGTCAGTTATAGGCGAAACCGTTTTTGTCACCTGGCTCGGTTTGTCTAGAGGTGACATGAAAATTTTTGGTTCACAAGGTGCTGGGTCAAACCCTACGGAGAGTGATGAAATCTTTTCGGGCATAAATATCCTTACAGCGGCTTCCTTCGGAAGTGAGGTAACGCTGGTGGTCCCGTGTCGTATATTTATGGCCTGTAAAAGTACCTCAAGCCTGATAGAGGGCTCTAGGCAGAAATTAGTGGTCTTTTAACGGTCTTTTACTCCCAGTTTGAATCTGACGCTGAGAACTATAGTAATTTAACAGCGTCCCTAAAGAAATTTAAATTTTTAATTTTTTTCCTGAACATCTTCAACTGGGTGGCTTAAAATAGAGGTGACCAGCAGAGAGATGGAGGATCAAAAGTGGTACTCTCAAATGTGAGACGCGTGAGTTACCATGGCACCTTGCTTATTTCACAGATATGAGCAAAAAGGGAAACTAGAGATTTAGAGCTGTGTTTAATCGGGGAAGTTTATGACAGTTTATAACTTGGTCCATCCATTTTATTTCCATGCACAAACAGTTTCTCCCGATTCGGATGCTTTATACGTATCATGGTCAATGTCTTGTGCTCTGGGCATGAAAATCACTGTCCATCACTGTTGGCGAACCGCATTGTATGTCGAAGACACCAGGTCCGTGTATCACTCGCCCTTACCATACACAATGTTTCCCGGGGGCTTGAGTAAAGATTATTTTATTACTTTCTCAAGTACATATGTAAAATGTCCACCCAAAAATTTTTGATACGAAGGTTTCACCGGAAATATATGTTTGAAGTCCCTGTATCCATAAATATAATTTTTAAAAAACGGCTGTGTGTGACCGTCTGTGTGCGTGTGTGCGTTTGTGTTCCATTCACATAGCTTTCTCTTGCTGTTCCAAATATAAACTACTATCATAAAACATTATTCTTCCATGGCAAGGAGAGCGCAAGAAATGTGAACTTACCCTCCCTTTCGTCCCCACTACTCTCTTTCAACAGTTACGTAGAGCCAAAGAAACCCGTACATTGAGTGCAGTGGTGGCTCATATGAGCAATATGAGTGAACGGCGAATGTTTAATCGAGACTGGGAGAACAAGTATTTTTTTGTTCTCCAAGAACAGCCACCACTGTTATACACGTAACCTCTCCGCTTCTTTGCCAGGTGGAAGGAAAAAGGAAAGTGCGTTTGTTGAGGTAGAGCATTTCACAACCGGTGCTTGTCTTACCGGCCCTGATCTATATCATGCTAATCAAGATAACATTAGCAGAATTGGCATTATTACTTGTTTTCTTGTAAGTAAAAGGTAAATAAGGAAATACGTTCTAAAGCGATAGACAAATCTTTTAAAATCTGGTCGCTATGTGAAAAAATTCAGGTTAGGTTCGCTTTACACGGTCTCATTTAGAAAAGTTAGTTAGTTTAAAATTGAATCCAATAACAATAAATATCTCGAAAACGGTCAACTCTACGGCCGAAAGCGGACCGTGTTGAAATAGGGTCGCTAACGTAGTCCGAGCAGTTCATTATCTCGAGTAGAGGAGCACTAGGAACGCCCTTACCAGATCTGATCAAACCTTGGGTCCTACAGACGACCCTAACGCCATTCCATCACCGAGAGATGTATTTTAAAAACGCATTCACCACCAGAGAATGGCAAACAACCGTAGCCGTCGCCAACATTTAAAACTCTGAAAGAGACCAGTTGGATATAATGGAGATGAAATGAAGTGAGGGGAATTTTGGGGGAATGATGAAACTTCCCCCAGCATTCACATAGTGACACAGAAAAGCATAGATCAGAGAGCTCGATCACGGAATTCGAACCTACGACCTCCCGAGCACCAATCCTCGATGAAACGCTCAAACCACCTGACTTGGTTCCCTCGGAGTAAACAGTAATGATAAAGCATTACTTAAATGTAGCAAAATGGAGTTGCTGTTTTGTTTATTAGATATTGCACTATTGTTTCTTGATGTCCCCTTTATGAGCCTGTAAATGCTAACTGTCGGTTACTTCATTACTAGCTGCTGGTCGTGACAAAGCCTTAGATTCTCTCTCCTTGCGTACTGACGATAGAATGTGCAACACTGCGCAGCTACCGGGTTGGCCCAGCCCATGAACTAAGACGTATGGCAAGGATAATAGCATCCAGTTATTAATGAAATACAATACTTTTGCGTTTACGTTGACGTTTCATGGTAATAAATTACTTTCACGACTCCGCAAAGCTGTAGCAGGACGGCAGTGTATGAACGTGTTCTGTGTAGTTGTATACCAAAGCCATCTTACATTCAACTCAGAGAGGCTTTCATTTCATCACGGCCGGCATATTTCCACGATCTTATAGTTTGTACCTTTGTATTTGGATGCAGTGCTCTGAAACCTGTTTCCCTCAGCATTTGTAGTCTTTACGGTCTCTTGTGTAGTTAATCATGCCTGACCACTAAAGAAAATGTCACCACAATAATGGACTGGCCACGTTGCGTGCAAAGCATCTGTTCTTCTACCTAAACAGCTTATTGTCCACTTTTACGTTTCGGTGTCATATTTTCAACTTAGTAATTCACCATTTGCTGAATAATACACGAAGTTTAAAAGAGGCCTCACACAGAAGTTGTTGTATATCTTCATTAGCGATAACGGGAATTGAGGTCAACCCGTAAACGGTTCATTTGTTTTTCTTTACTTGTCAGTTGAAGCTGACCTGCCTAAGACGGCTCCGGAGATTCTATTTCAAAAACTTTATAGTATCCAAATAATAAGGACATTTATGACATAAAGTTTGAAATTCTTAGCTGATTATGCTTAACTTTTTTCATATTTATGCGACATGTGTAATGAGATGCAAATAGGTTACAGAACAAACGTCATCCAATTTACTCTAATGGTTTAGAATTTACGGTCAAATATATGTTTTTGTCACGTCACTAAAAAAGTCCCTCGTGACAATAAAATTAAAATTTTGGTCCAACATTTTAATCCTAGGCTCAAAATACATTTACTTTTAGAAATTATCCTAGGTTTCTCTGTGTCTCCTTTGGTTTAGGCCTCCAAAGTCATAAAAGTATAGTTTTTGTGCTTGAAAATTCAAAACATATACTTGAATGCATCTGACAGTAAAGCCTATGGCAATTCCTATTCATTGTACCTCTGTGAACATGTTCAGCAAAGTTGAGTAACAGAAGAACTGCTTCGCAAGGGGCTTTTACGGAAATAAAAAATTATGAAAATATCATTAGCGAGAAAACAAGGAAAGATTTGAATGCATGGCTCTCATTAACACCCAACAGGTTGGTAGGTTGGAGTCTCGGCTTTTCTTTTCCTCTCCTCTATAGCTGCCTTGTCTGTCCTTTATCTTTTTGCATTGCAGCTTTTCTTCTTCACAACTTTGTGTTTTACTTTGATTATGCGAATGACTTAGGGAATTTAAAAAATGGCGACTAGTAACCAATTGTACTATTTTGTATATGCGTAAGCTTTCTCTGCCGGTGTCCATAGTTTTAAAATTTTCGGACTGTTTTGCCGTGGTCTGAGGTTAAAATAAGTTTAGTTAAAGTATTTCTTCCTAACGTTTCGTCTCTGTATGTGAGGGACATCTTCAGAGGCAATGTGCTCACGTCGCTAACTCGGAAAGAGTTTCAACAGTGTGAGTTATAGCCGGTATGTATACTCGGGCGCAGGTTAGTGGGGTCAAGTGGACGAGTTCTAGCTTTGTTTGTATTTAGCCTGGGGGTTACGGAGTTGGGAAAGTATAAAGAACCAGGTGGAATTTAATTTAAGTCTTTCATCTTTGTTAAAGTTGTTTGTGTTTTTAAAAATTTCAATGGCCTCTCTGTATAAATGGGGGTAATAGTTTTTAGTCGTAGCTATAACTTCTACTTTATCATATTGCATTTGTATTGCATTATGTTCTGTGATGCACGTGTTGATGCTACGCTTTGTAGTGCCGATGTAAACTTGGCCACATGTGCACGGGATTTTGTAAACACCAATGCCTGAATATATATATCGGCTATAACTCACATTGTTGTAATTCTTTCCGAATTAGTGACGTGAGCACATTGTCTATGAAGATATCCCTCACAGACAGGGACGAAACTACTTTAGGAAGAAATATTTTAACTAAACATATTTTAACCTAAAGACAACGCCAAAACAGCCCGAAAAGTTTAAATTTTAAAACTATACTATTTTGTATTTAGGAATCTTTAAATTATTTTATGGAATTAGAATTAAAAAGTCGATTTTTGTGATTTTTCATGTAATTTCATTCATACGTACCCTAGTTTTATTTTCAGCCCTTCAATATTGATAGCTATGTCAGGATATCAAATTATTAAACTTATACTCAGAAAAAATTGTCTTGTAGGGCTTTTAGGGTATTCAGAGGTTTATTGTGCAACTGTGCGATCTTGCAAGTCCCTCAAGAGCCAAAACTGGAAGACAAATTGAGCTCATCGAGAATAACGTAAAGTGTTACGCTCTACGGTTGGTTAAGTACGTGTTATCACTCATTCTGGAAAAAATGGTTGCTTAAGATGCTATTACGAGCTGATGATCCAAACTCCTGGCACCAAGTTTTCATGAGGAGTTATTTTTTAACGGGGAAGTTAATTAAAAGGTCTCAATAGTTGTTAGTACCGGAATGATTCTCTCGTAACTGTCCCGCATTCTTATTTGTTAAGGGAACACATAAGTGCTTTTTCAGCAATTACGGTAAAAACATGTCGACTTTTGGATTCTGGGTGCAAAACATGCACCATACATAAACTACATGTTTTCAATGCTTGTTTCTCTTAGGGTAGATGCAACTCTTGTTTGAAAGTCATTTTAAGGCATTGAACAAACTAAAAGACTGACTCTCATGTCAAACTTTAAAGCCATTTTTCTCAGGTTGAATTTGTTATCTTCCTTTTTTCAAAATCTCCACACACAAAAGATACCTAGTGCTCTCAAAATGTTTCCCAAAGCACTAGGTGTGTAATAATGTGACTGGTTGAAATTTAGACATTTGTCATAGACTACTTTAAAAAAACAACTAATTAGTATAGCTATGAGCAGTTTTTGTAGTTTTGCCACTTTTCAATTTCTTTTTAAAAATACTTTTTAGTCTCAGAAAATTTCAAACAGAAGATTAGTTACAAAGATGGTAAGGAATGTAATTAAAAATTCTGTGCATTTATCAAAATATCTATAGAAGAAGCTTTTCATTTTAGCTAATTAAATCGATAAATTAATACATATATGCATATTGAAACACCATTTCAGGGTAACTCGGAATGAATGATCCTCTTGTTACCTGTAATGTCTGTACAAAAGATTAAATTTCTAGCTTTAATAGTTTATAAAACTACTTTATCATTTAAGTATCTCCTTAAATTCACACGATTTGTCTACATATTCTGCAACAAACTATTTTTAGTAAAGTGTTTATCTTCTACATACTTCATGTTGATCAAGGAAAACAAAAGCAGATATGATTTTTGTTATATATTTTCAAAGTAAGTAAGGGAATACACTGGGCAAAACCGATAGTCCATTTTTAACAGCTGATCGCTATATGATGGTTTTGACTTTCCGTTTTACTTGCACCACCAGGATGAAGAAAAAAGAAAAACGAATCGCGGAATCCCATTTGAGAAAAATATAAATATTCGGAAATAGAAAGCACAAACAAGGCATGTGTCGGAAATCGTTAATCCCATAAAAAGGTATTTAAAAAAATCCATACATCCCAACTTATTGCCTATTTTAACCATAGATGAGTCGCTCAGGACAGATGAAATATATGTTAACGTTCAGAAAACAAACACATTTTGACGAATAGATTTTAAAACCAGAATCTTATCAATAAAGAGCAAATAGAGGAAGTTAAAAACAATACAAACTGAGGGTTACTTTCCCTTTATAAGCGTGAGAAACAGCAAATAGAGGAGCAAAGGAGTTCCATCAAAAGTGCAAAAAGTTCATAGCGATAAAGTTTTGTGCGAAATAAATCCATGTTTTAGCTGTGTTTCTGATATATTTTCAACGACGTGGAAAACTATAAACTGGTTTATGTTCTTAATTAGTTTCTCTTTCATGTGTCATAACCCATTTCATACTGATTCTGAGAGCTGTTGTAATGGACTGCTTGTTATAATTTAAAAAAAACTCGTTTTAATATTTGAATAGGTTAGTGTTCTAGACAGCATGGTATATAAGTACAACTTCTAACATAGTGCACTCAAACTAAAATATTTAGATTATCGCACCAGTCTGATAAAACTTCTATACCACTCCATAGGGGCCAACTTTGGTTTCAAGTCTAACCGTATGGTAATTACGTTTTGCATTTGCATATGTTTATTATTCGTCTGGTGTAATTAGATATTACTTTTTATTATGTGTTTTGCATGAATAATTTCTCAAGCTGCTCGAATTACCTATTTGCAATACAAATCGTCAGACTTCTATTCGTTATAGAGTTAACCTATACGTTACATTGTTAGCTTTCTGTTTTCTTTGATCTAAACCATTCCTCTTTCATCTAGTATGACCTATAAGGATTTCATTGCGGTACTGTGTAGTGACATAAGCTGTAATAGCCAAGTTTTACAGTAAGTATGCTACTAAACTTGGCCGTCAGGCACATGGTCCGTTTTCCGGTCACGGTTACGCATGCGTGGACATCCAATAAACTCTCAAATCACATTAACAATTATCAAAATAAATACAAAACATACCTTATCACAGGAGAGGTTGGAAATCCCTGGACAACAGCAAACTCGTATGGTTTGCTTTTTAAAAGTTTTGTTGTTTTCTATGCTAATGCTTTCGAAATGTCAGTTTCTTGTGCAAGGCGCCTAAGAGATATTCGAGGTTTCCGCTCTAACCTTTCTCCGATTTCGTCTAATTTCTGCCCCTTAAGCACACGTCTGTTTACCTTTTTTTCCTATCACAAACTGATCCCGTCTCCCTGAATTTATTTGCAAGCAAGCGAACGACCTCTCTACTTGGAACCTGTACTCAGTAAATTTAGTTTCCTCCCTACTAGATGATGTAAGCAGACACGTATCATGCATAAACACTCTTTGTTGTGTTGAATAATGTGTTTTGAAAGCATTTCAATCAAAACTAAATACTTCTAAAGTTATTCGTGTGTCAACTGGGCTAGGACAGAAGGAAGACTGACACACCTGTGGCGCCAGAACGGATGTAGGATGCGCGCAGGGAAATGCAGTAGTCACACGAGCCGTTTCCTGGCGGCCAAATTTTGTAATAAACGTACTGTATAATTGTGAATGCTTAATACCTGCCTCAAGTATTAATCCACTTGAAAGTTTGACGTTTAGTACTAATTGTAATGCGAGAGCTTTAAATGTTGTATACTTGGTGTATGTAATTCTATATGCTTTGACGTGTTCTATGTTCAAGGTCTGCCTGGCTATCATGAACCTACAGAATGCAATCTAATCTAAATATGAATGTAGAAGAATATGAAACGGAAGAACCAAGTAAAATGACACAAGAAGTACTTGACAAAAAATCTGGGTAGCAATATAACATTAAATTTAATTCCTCTGGTTTGGGACAAAACATGTTCAAAATAACTTGAATGAAAATGTGCTTTTGGCAATCTACGAAAAGAAAAATACATAGCGCAAATTCTGCTCATTGTGGGTCAAATATTCAGTGATAAACTTTCATCTTAATATCCAGAACAATCAAGAAATGATAAGCATAAGCATTTCTTAATTACCTGGGACATTTCAGATTTATTCGGCATTTAGCGCCAATGGGTTTAAATACATGATGTCATTATTCGTTCAGTAAGCCCATTGTCTCAAAGGGGAGGTGCGGAATTGAACCTTGGAGTACAAGCATTGCTGACTGTAAACAGTTTGATGTACTGGGCGGTGCAGAAAAGTTCTGCACTAGGTCATTTTGTGCGTTCTTTTCACGCGACATGGAGGTGACCACAGATCAGAGAATTTGCATGATTGGGTGCTATTTCCGAACTAGAAGAACAAGTTACCTATCAGCATAAATGCTGCGATTGCGAGTTTGCGAGACACAAGATAATGTTCCAAATTAAATATTGCAAATCTACGATATAAGCCGCGCTTCACTAAGGTGACCTCGAAACTGTTGACATACATGCATTCTACCTATCGTTCGCTAGTCCTCTACGAGAGGTAATGCGTAAATTCGCTACCTACTCATGACGTCGTTCTAGGACAAACGACTGAGGGCAAAGGCAGAATAAATCTGAAGACCCCTATATATTCCGAACTTTTGACATCGCGTTGCTCATTTGAGTTGATCTAATTCTATTTTCTCTTATTTCCAAGAATTAATATAACATTATTGATATTTTACAAATTGAAGTGTTGTCTAAAGGTAGTTATGCCACACATATTAGGTATTTTTATTTCAACTCCTGTATAATCATATTCTATTATAGTTGCATTGAAGAGTATGAAAAGCAGGAAATTGAATTTGGTGAAAGCTCTTAGGGAGTATTGTTCATAAATTTTCTAAAGCAGATTACCAACAGAGTCCTTACTCAGTGATGGTATATGTTTACAACTCTCACTGGCAAGTACGCAAGTTGTCTCCAGCGTTCTTAGTATCGAACATTTGTGCATTTGTTTTATATTTCTTTACTGCCTCGCGGTAGTTATTCACCTGTAGGTACTACACTTTCCTTGAGTTTCGCCCTCCTTCTTTGCATTTTTGACTATTCTCCGCTTTTTCTATTGCTGAAATATATTACATTTTGCAACTCCAACGAATACTTCTGTTGCTTGTAGCCACAGCAGTTCTTCTACTCAACAGTTGATACTTGGCATTACGCATTGGGAGTGAAATTTCAGATTTATATATCTGTACAGACTTTCCTGAATGGCTTAATGTGATTTCATTTGTATTATGTTAATACGATTACAAAATTTCATTCAAATGGGATATATATTTTGGAAGGTATAAATTATTTCATAAATGGTGTTACGTAAGTGAGTTGCATGTCCCAGGCGCCTCAGAATTTGAAAAGAGAGGTTACCATTTTCTGAAATGCAGATTTCAATCACACACAAGAACTTTAAATGGGGATATTTCACTAACTTTGATTACTGAATTATTATACGTTTTGAAAAGTTTAAACAATTTGATCTCTAAAATTACAGATTTTTTCATAAAGATATATTTTTAAAACATTACAATTTATGTTAGAACAATTTTATTCTTTGTTATATTACAATAGATACTTCTGCGCATTGTTCGGCATTTAGTTCTATTTAAGGAAAAACTGAGACTTGTGGAACTTTTTGAAGGCGTGAAAATATAGTTTTGAGAGAAACACCACTTAATGAAACGGGTGTATTGTTTCATAGTCGGCTTTACTCTCCCCGTATTTGGGACTGACACTCCCTTAGGACTTACGAGCGAATACCTAGGGGTCAAAAGTCTGTCGGCGATCCAACGACAAAAAACCACAGAATGGAGAACATGGACCCTTTGGTCGGCCCGCGGCCAGGAATGAGCGAGAGGAAGAGAATGAAATGAAATACAATCGAAATGAATGGTAGGAAGTGTGATGATGGAGCAACTGGTGGAAACCGGAGGACCCGGAGAAAATTCGCCCAGACGCCGCTTCGTCCGCCACAAGCAGAAGCTGGGACCGAACCCGGGCCTCCTAAATGGGTGACGAGGGGTCCAACAACGCGGCCGCGGCGCCACCGAGTGTATCGTGCGATGTTTAAATGCCTGTAGAGCCCGAAGCAAGGGAAGGATAGCTAAATGTTGATGCCCAAAGTTTTCAGCAAATATTTGCTATAAAAGATCAATTATAGATTTTTTGACTGATTTGTAGCCAAAACTTCACTCACGGTGGCCCTTAACAGCGTCCGCCATGACAGCTCGACCTCTGTGTTAACATTATCAAGTGCACAAGGCACCTCCCACCCGCTCGAATACCGTCGAATCTTCCTTCAACACGGAAACAGATGACACGAACAGGCCTAACCATCCGTAGAAACCGCCAAAAAGCCCATGTGTCACGAAGATCGTGAAGTACTCGAACCCACGACCTCCCGAATGCGAGTTGCACAGAGATTGTTACTTAAGGTGATGCACTTTTGAAATTTAAAAACTCTACAGTATGTAAGATACCTTATTGAAATATATACCAGTTAAAGTACATAGGGGCAGTGATATTTCTGCCAATTATCAAAATTATAACTTGCATAAACAATTAAATAATAATTTTACTGTATATATTCAAATGAGATAGTGATACATTTTTAAAAATATTGATACAAAAAGACCAGTTTTAGAGGAAATGAGTTTACAAATGGATCTGTCATATATTTTTTTTTTAATGTAAGCCTTAATTAGTGTAGAAAAATTATTGTTTTTCACAATCTCCAAAAAAAATTATTTTTTAAAGTTTAATAATACATTTATTAAATTTGCAACATTATTTCTGAAAAGTATTATGACCATTTTCTTTAATGTGCTTTTGAGAGGGAGCAAAATTTTTAAAACTAATTAGTAAAAAATTGCAACGTGTGGAAAACTTTGAGTGGGGCAAAATGTTGGGAAAAGGTTTGCGAGAAAATAAGATTTAAAGCTGGAGGCGCCTTTTCAAAGCATGCGTATAGCCATCTTTAACTTCTGTTAATTGGTATTTAAAGTTTGTTAAATTGGAAAAACAATGACTTTTCGTAAAGTTTGGAATTCATATGATTTTATTTTCGTTTCGTAGTCGACTTACTGTCTGCGTGTTCAGGACTTACAAACGGATGCCTAGGGGTGAGAAGCCTATCAGGGAGCCAACGACACGAAACCTCAGGATGACGAACCTGGAACGAGTGGTCGGCCAGTAGCCTGTCATGAGCATGTGGAAGTGGATGAAATAAAATGCAAGCGAGATGGTTGATAGAGCAATTGGTGGAATGAGTGGCGGGGAAACTGGACGGCCTGTTGAAAACACACCCAGACGCCGCTTTGTCCACCACAATTCCCACATGTGGGTGCTTGGGAACGAACTCAGGCCGCCTAGGTGGGAGCCGAGTGGTCTATCTACTCGGCCACGCGCCGTCCCTATGATTTTGTTATGAAACAAAATGATTTTTAATTTTATAACATTTCTGGTCAAATTTCACAGATGCTTTGCTTTGCTCCATAGCTTTGCTGCCTAGCCTGGCAACCCAAAATGTTACTCGTCGTAAAACAAGGACAATAAGAAAGTCTGCAACAAAACATTTTTCCTTGTATTGTGACAAAACGCCGTCTGCTGTAACAACCGGTTTCCATGCATGATGATACAAAGTAGTGGCAGGGTGGTCTTATTTAGTTACATAAAGAGAATCCATTTGTGGTTGACCTGGACAGAAGGCTTACTTTCCTTTTTCTGTCTATTGCTGTCCCACTCTTTTATTTAATTATTTTTTTATCTCGTACTCTCTGCTGCGGCAGGCGCGCATTCGAGGTAGGTGTATAACTCTACTAACAAGTAACAAGCACGAATGCATGAATACAGATGTCCCTGATTGGATCCTTGTTACGGCAAGCATTAATTTCATCAGACCGGCTCACAGATGCATTCAAAATAATCTGCAAGAGAAATAAGGAACGAGATACGAAGTCTTTCCTTTTTTTTTTTTCGGTTATTCTTTTCCTCCGTTCTGCTCTGTAAAATTACAAGATCCTCCATGCATGCAATCTGTGGCTCGAAAACCCGAGATTATAGAATTGAGGGAAACCTACACAAACGGACGGATAAGACTTGAAAGAGAACTGTCGCAACAGATTTCAGTTCTAATCCGTTCTTTATGTGACTAGGAAATGAATATATAGGAAGCATAAAGATTGCTACCACAAACGGATACCGCTACAAATAAACTGTAGTAGATGTAAAGAGAGCTTCGTAGGTAGGTGTGTGTAGATGTGATGCTATGTTTAATATTGTCGCTACCCAGGTTTTGTGACCTGGGGAAGGCAGAGGCAGAGCAATAATAATCACGGCACTTAAATACAGCTAATATACAGAGTGTTAATGAACTATACCGAAATATTTTCACAGAATATGTAGATTACTTAAATAAGTAATTTGAGAGAGGAGACTTATGTCCTGTTTATTGAAATTTCGAGGTAACTGCTGGAAGTTTCTGAAGTGCCAGTACGCCACTCTAGCGTACCTCTCTAGGGTAGCGGTTATGATACTGGCTTTCAAGTGAAAGATAGTTTCCGAGTTCGGGTCTCGTTCACGTATCGCAGCACTTCGTCTGGAATGAAAAAATAATAATAAAAACATTTACTCATTAAGTCACCAGAGCAGTTGAAAAAACGACTCCAAAGTAGAACGTAGTTAATGAATGCTCAGTGTCGTACTGTCAAGTGATTAGTTCGAGATTTTACAGATTTTTGCGGCATTAAATCTTTAGAACGGCAGTAATGAGCTGCTAAAAATCTATATTCTTGTATTCAGACAGCAAGTTTTAAAGACATTCTAAGCCATTTTTTCAAGCTGCTTTGCTTTCACACCGACTTATCAGCACCTGATACCCAAACGTTTAACGCTATTGTAGTTGCGTTATGTTTATCCGGGGACCATGCATCGCCGAGCTCAAATTACTTATATCAGTTCACGTGCACAAGTTCGCAAATTATTTCGGTATAGTTCATTAATACTCTGTATATTTTGCTACGGTGATTGGCATATGTAGGCGAATGTTTGGTTTACAAAGGTAGGGGAAAGAATTATAGAATTCTTTAACCTGGCTCGGCAAATAGTCTAAAGATGAGGTAGTAAGTATTTTTCAGAACATGATAATCCTCGGCGTGACTTTGAAGTTGGGGTTTAGATAGTTTGCTGTTGGAAAGCCACCCTTGAAGTTGCCAAGTCTTTCACTTACTGGTCTCGTAAATGGGCGCGAATCTCGACTTGCGAGCAGTCTTCGAGTTTCCAGGAAATAGATTTTACTACGTAGCCTCTCACGCCTTGTATAGTCTCTTTTGTTTGCTAATGGTTATTGCCCAGCGGCAGGGGGAGTGGTCCCGTTTGAGGGTCATCGTATTTTGAAGTCTTGGAGATAGGCGACGCCGTGGTCGAGTATGTAGACCTCTCGGTTTCCATCTAGGCGACCCGGGTTCGATCGCAAGCGCCCGCATGTGGGATTTGTGATGAAAGAAGCGGCGTCTAGACGGGTTTTCTGCGGGTCCTCCGGTTTCCCCGCCATTCATTCCACCAATTGCTCCATCATCACCTTTCCTATCATCTATTTCGCTTACTTTCATTTCATTCACTTCCTCATATTCATGCCTGGCTACGGGCTGACCCCTTGTAGCAGGTTCTCCATTCTGTGGTTTCGTTCCGTTGGTTCCCCGACAGGCCTCTTACCCCTAGACATTGGCTTGTAAGTTCTACGGGGGTGTCAGTCCTACAAATAAGAGAAGGGTAAGCCGATTACGAAACCAAACCTTTGGAGATTTGTCAGTGGTGTGTCCAAGTGAGCAGATGGTTAGGGGTTCGGGGCGCCGCAGGCACTAACAAAGACTCACAGACGTGCGACAAACAGCAGGAGACAAGACCCCGCAAATCGGGTGTGCAACCCCTTATATAATAAATCCCTACCTAAAGGGGTTCTGACAATTATGGCCTTTCCAAATGTGGAGTACCAACGTCCAGTCTTGGGTGGTAACTGCTAATCAGAACAGAATGTTTGGGCTGTTCTAAAACATTCTATGTGATGCTAGGTCCCATGACAAATGTACACATTTTATTTGCAAGTCTACCAGCGGAAACCGATGTCATCGAAAAATCTACTGGGTTTTCACAGGATAAGGCTAGACGCTTGCATCCTCTCACTTACTCATCGTATAACAGCGCATTTATTCTTCTAAAATAATGTAAAACGAAATTCGAGATAAATTCATACTACCATAAACTGATTAATAAAATATTACTAAATTAATATAAATTAAACTCTCGCCCATGGCAGGTGACAATATTACACCAGGTAGCCCAACTGCTCCGTATTTGATATGTGCAGATTTTCGTTCATGCCTTAGAAGAGTTGCAGAACTCAACGCAGCCATTTCAGGTAAAATCGGCAGTAGAGAACTGGCGACAGCGACCTTAGTTTTACTTTTTGTATTATCTATAACTGTGAATATTTAAAAAGTATTGTAATTCTCAAAAGAGAGGCAGTTATTCAAAAAAGTATATCATAATTTTATTTAATATACTTTTTAATAGGCAACATGCAAATTTGAAGCAAGTTAGTAAATAAATGCGTTGCAGGAGCACTTTTAATATGGAAGAATGTTGAAACAATACTGATTTGAGTTGAATGGTAGCTCAAGTGCACAAAATGGAAAAAACTAATTTTTCTTAAATCTTGGATTCATATAGTTTATTATAAAGAAAAGCAATTTTAAGTTTGTTTACTCAAGTTTCACATGTATCACCTTAAAGAGATCAGTAAAACGACAAGCTTGGACAAAACAAAAGTCTAAAAATAAAGGAATGAGAGTGGCGGAAGGACCCGATATTTGGGGCACTTAAATGAAGAAAAGCAACGATAGGTGAACGATTACCAAAGAAAGCACTGGAATGACTGCCAGATGAGAGAAGAAAACGAGGTCCTTCAAGGAAAACGTGAATGGATGTTGTACAAGCAGCCAGGGCATCAAGAAACTTGGACTCAGAACAATGGAAAGATAGAGAGGAATGGAGTTGCTTTCTGAAGACGACGTCTATTGCTGTGAACCAGAGACATGCTCATAATTTAATGATAATTATTTGCAGAAATTTTGAAAACATCGTAGATCTTGAAACAGAGCAATAAATCATTTAACATAAGATAAGGCATAACCAAGTTGTTTTAATGCCACTAAGGGTGCTGTTTCAGTGTGGGTACGCGCCATGAGCAGCGACTTACTCGTGACTCACAGGAGTTGGCCTACAATATGTATGCTTACCATCCGTCTGTTATTTGACCGGACAGCCCTGGTTTTCTTATACTGAAAAAGGTAAAGTCCAGGGTTGCGAATGTGTAGGTTTTCGAATATAAATCAGATTATTGCAGTGAAATTTTAAAAATTGTAATTGTCTTTAGGAAAAAGAAATGGGGTAGAAATAAGTTGTGATAAATATTGCTGAAGTTCAAAGCTATAACAGCGCAGTTGCTTTGTTTACACAAGTTACGGCTGTGTTCCGTTTTGGTATATCGTGAATCGTATCCAGGTAATGTGTGTTGTGTGAAAGCAAAATCACTGATCAGCATTCAGCAGATATAGGGTAATTAAATTATAAGGTAACCGCTCTCGCGGCCTCCCTCCACTGAGAGTAGCCGAGAAAGCGATGCCGACAAAGGCGCACTGGAGTCCTTACCTTAAATAAATACTGAAAATATTGACCATATGCTCCCAAACAGGCTGTATAACAAGTTAAATATGTTCTCGCTCATTCACCTATGCTCAGCAGAAGAAATACCTGTGTAATCTACAGAAGCTTAGTGATAACATCATGCAAATCACAATAATTCCTGCTGCTAAGCTTAGACGAGTGAGCGAGAAAATTTTCGCAAATTGTACTGCCCGTATGTGAGCAGAAGGTCAACGTTTCTGTAGTATTTTAGTGCGCCTTTGCCGGCACCACTTTCCCGACGACTCTCGGATTTCTAGCGCAGTGCAGAGAGGTCGCGGCAGGTGTTACCATATAATTTAACACCCTATATATTAAAACAGAGTATTCCAGGAACTTGTATTTTATTAAAACTGAGAAAAGAAGTCATGTACTCCTTCGAATCATATTGTATTCGTGATGTCGCCATGGGAGAAAATGTGTATTCAAAGTAAAAACTCCAACACGAATAGAGAGTTTTGAAAACCTGTGGTAATTGCAACATCTTAAGCAGCGCTCATACTATGATAGAGTAGTTTGTAATCTTCAGAATAGTAGGGAAGATATTGAAGATCAACTAAAAGCATATAAACAAACATAAGAAACTGTATATGCTTTCTCATTATCAAACACTGCGGCTTACTTCAAAACTAGAGATTATACTTTTCTTACATTTCCTGTTCCTAAATTACCCAATCATAGCAAGCTTGAATAAAGGTTTGGTTACTTGCGTTTATATTCAGGAGAATCTTTATTTTACATGTTTACTTTCTGTAATGAGTATAATGTATACGGTAGGTAGAGAAGGTATTATTGAAATTTCTATACCGAGGTTTCATCGGAAATATATACACGTTTTAAGGACCCCAAAATATAAAAAGTAATTTTTAGAAAATACATTTGTACGTGTCTGTCTGTCTGTCTGTCTGTCTGTCTCTCTCTCTCTCTCTCTCTCTCTCTCGCATTCTGTGTCTGTGAACAGCATAGCTCCAAGCGAAAAGTCCAAACTTGGTATTTCAGTTTGGTATCTGCTAGACCAAGATTAAAATATAAAAAAAAAAAAAAAATCCGGAACTCATACTACTCTGTATATTGAGAATTTGTCGAAGTTTTTGATTTTGCAAAGTGGTTCTAACGATTTTGAAATAGTAAAGACATTTACATCGTAAATTGCGGCGGACATAACACCCGGTTGGAGAGCCAAGTGTGGTGGTGACTTTACTCCTACTGACGGGTGTCTCTAGACTCACTCCACTACCAAGGGAGTAGATATCCCACGTATCTGGTTTTGAAGATCCACTACCGATGATTTGTCTCCGGCGTAGCTCAGCTTGCATGACTCGGGCGGTAACGGCAATTAGGGTAGCTTGGAAGTGGTCTTGCGAAATAGTTAGCACACTTTCACTTTATCTATTCGTTTTATTCTTGACTAGAAGTAAGACATGTAGACAGGCACACTGCTTTACAAGCTAATTAATTATGATTATTTCTAGGAGCTTTCCTTCTTTAACCACGTAACTTAACTTCACTCATTGAACTGATTACTTTCTCACTTATTATTTTCATACCGTATAATAAGTTGACAACGAGTATGCGCCTGAACTTAGCGGTGAGATTTCTCAACAGTAATTATGCGCACATGACCTTAAGTGACCGACTGTCTACCCAACAGCAATTACGAGTAATAGTGACTGAGGGCAAATGAGAGTGCCCTGACTTTGAGCTGTGCTTGCTAGAAACTAGCTTTACACTTTTAAATACATCAAATGATTGCTAATTAACACTTTTAAATATATTAAATAACTGATAATTGACTGAAATAATAATAGTAATAATAATAACAATCATAGTAGCGAGACCAACTAACGGTCTCAAAATAAAAGTATATTTTGGAAATATCCTCTAAAGACCTGTTTATTCTGGATGAGTATTGCAGAATTTTGCATAACGATTAAACAGTAAAAGATAGACAAAAGCGTACTGCACAAAATATGTAAATCCCTTTAAAACACACAACTTATCATATACGTTTTCCCTGTAGAGTTTGCCGTTTTCGAGATATTCCCGAGTGGTCGGTTCCAATTTTAAGCTACCCATTTTTTCTCAAACGAGACCGTAGCAAGCGAACTCGATTGTTTCTCATCGCAACCAACTTTATACGGATTTGACTATCGACGCTGCCTTACTCGGAACAAGTAATTAGACCATTTCTGCTAATATCTATCTCAATTAATATGATGTAGATAAAAGAATAGTTTGTGTATGTGACAGCTGGAGAGTGGATCAGCTTTCTGTTGTCATGTGAAGCTAAACTTTGTCGTTTGTTCTCCAAGTTCCGTGTTCCAAACTGCATGTACCCTTATTTCAGTAATTGATAATAGATTTTGATTAAGCTTTACAGACTCATATAATATGCATGGACTTCAATTTTACTTATGGAAAATGCGATAGGTCCTATATTTCATAAATAATAGCTATGAGCAAGGGCAGAAAACAAATATCGATTTGGGAATGTTTTCCAAAAATAATATAGTTAAACTAAGGGTCATGTAAAAATAACCTGCCAAGGGATTATTTCACCAGTCTGCAGTTTTTCAAGTATATATTTGATTTTCTCAATTTTATTTGAATTTACAGCTTGCATATTTCATATTATAGCGTAAAACATCAAGACACATTTTTGTTTGTAATAGACTGCATTTTAATTGACATCTCCCGTATTTGTAGTTTATACATATTTTATTCTAAACATAAGAATTTATTGGTCACTTTATTAATATTAAGATTTATTATTTTATATTACTTTCTCTACCCATACTATCTACATAATGTAAGGAGAAGGTATTGTACTGCACTAAAAAATTCGATACTGAGAATTTACCGGAAATAAATTTTTGGGAACCCGTGAATAAAAGAAAACATTTTTAGAAAAATCTCCGTGTCGCTGTATGTGTGTCTATGTGTCTGTGGGCAGCATAACTCAAAATGAAAATTCCGGTAAATTACAAACTTGATATTTAAGTTCAGCATTTTCCAAGGATGCGACATGATTTCCAAGAAAATCCCCCAACCCCAACTATCATTCATGTGGAAAAAATTAGGAAAATTTCTTTTTCCCCAAAAATGGCTTTAACAATTTTGATTAAAATCTCTTATATTTACGATATTTACATGGAAAATAATATGTATATCTTCAATTTCCTGGGAGTAGATAGAGCAATGAGCTTATTAGCAATAATTTATCTCAGAGACGAGGCAAAAGTCATATGCATGCAATACATGAGATTCTTATTCATCCATTTCTAATCTAGTACAGTTAACGACTGCCTATAACTAAAACTTAATTTAAAATTTAGTTAAGAATCAAAGTTGTGACCTAATACGTATCCCTCAATCTCAATTATATAAATTGAAGATTACATAAAATAACATCAAAAACGATTCTTGGACTACAAGATACTAAGATAAAAGCAGTCTACTATGTAATACAAGTATAATTGTATTATTCAGCAGGTAAAGATTTCGAAAGTAGAGATATTTTGCATGCCATATATAGGCTATATGTAAGTGCATCATCTAGAATTAGGAGTGGGAAAAATGTATCAGAGAAATTCTCAGTTTCAAACGGTTTACGACAGGACAGTAGTTTATCTCCACCCTCTTCAAGATTGGAAAACTAAATCCAAATATATATGGCAATTCACATAAATAATTCTTCAATTTATACTCCATGTTACGTAGATGACCAAATAGTTATAGCTCAGGACTATGAAGATATAGAATGTATGAGAAGAAAACTTATTGAAGAATATAATCGATGGTGATTAAAAATTAATTTAAAGAAAACAATCTTTTTGTCATTAGAAGATGAAGAAAAGATTTAGTTCTAGAAGACACCATGGTATGTATCAAAAGAAGTGAAGAGAATTTGTACTTCGGAGTGAAGATAAACTCAAACTGTAGTTAAGAAGAGGATGTTAAATATAGAATTCAAAAAGGCAGAACAGCCATGAGACCAGAATATAACTTTAGAAATCAAACTACAGATATATAAATCAGTAATTACTAATACGTAAACCTATGGAGCAGAAACTTGGACAGTGAACAGGAATTTAAATTTAAATTTATTAGCTACCGAAACGGACTCTTTCAGGAGATCCTCTAGACACTCTAACAAATTGATCAGGCAAACCACGAGAGTTCAAAATTATATTTTAGATTTTATAATATATAAACAACTAGAATGGTAGGAACATGTCCGCAGATTGCCTGGGATAAGATTATCTAAACAAGTTTTAGAATGAAACCGACCTGGAAGAGGAAGACGTGGTCGACCTAGACTTAACCCTTTTTTGCCTGCCGGTATCTAAAAGTTCCGCTTGTTTTAAGCGTAACTATACATATAGGGTTGTACTCTAGGATTAATTTCATGTTGTACTAATCTTCAACCATAAACGACAAATAATCAAGAATGTTCTATATTGTAAAAATATATACAATTTTGCCCTCAAATTGCAGAGTTTTTTTAAATAAATAAAAGAGAAAACCGACATAACTTCACACAAATATAACCCCATTAACTTTCAAGCATCACACCTATTATTTTACTTGGGTTCTCCCCGTCATTTACCACAATTACTGGGATTTGAACTTGCAACATTTGACTTAAAAAGGATGACCAGTCCATTACCTATTACCTAACACTCATGGTCATTTGAATTACTTGTTTGGTAGTGCCTTTGGCAGCATTATGAGAACTGGTATAGAAGAATTTAAACTTTTATTTGGGAAGAAACATATTAATAAAGGATCTACAAATCTTTTCATTTCTATTTTCTCTATTATTTTATATAATAATTTTATAGGTTTATTCTCAAATATTTTTGCTATAACTCCAGTTTTAAAGTTGAATTAAAGGAAAAACGGCACATGTAGTATACTAGTGCAGGCAACTAAGGGTTAAATGGATGAAGAATGTTTAAAGAAGAATGAGCGATTTTGGTCTAGAGGAATTTGATTGGGAGAGTAAAGAAGAGTGGAGAAAGAGGATAAAAGCTTGAACTTTGGATAAAAGGAGATGATTTTTACATTAAGAAGGCGGACCGGTCCGCGGCTTCGATTCTAGCTCATTAGGTTGGGCTCTCCTAATGGTCAGGGGTAATTTAGGATTTGGGAGCATGATACTCAGGTTTTTATTGGCGGTACCACAAATAAGACTTTGTGTGAAGAATTCAGTGGAAGAACTTGCAAATGTTGATGATGAAGAATACTAGCTGTCACCACGTAGTGCTTAAACGCGCCTTTTCTCGTTGATCTGAGCTTACATCGCTGGGCGAAGAGGAAGCGACAAGTAATGTTCTCTGAGAGCCATGTGAGACTGTTTTTTTTTTTTTTTTTTTTTGGTAGTGTTTAACGCCCGCTTTAACTACTAATGGCACCGCAGGCGGTGACACTGATGATACATGAATGATGATGGAGCACCGGTGGAATGCGATGGCGGGGGAAACCGGAGTACCCGGAGAAAACCCGCCCCAGCGCCGTTTTGTCCACCACAAATCTCACATGCGGTCGCTTGGGATCGAACCCCGGCCGTCTAGGTGAGAGTCGAGTGGTCTAACCACTCGGCCACGGCGCGGCCTCTGTGAGACTGTGATTGTAGTTTTCTATAGTTTTAAATATCCTTCCATCTCTTGTACCGAGACACATTTTTGGCCATCTAACATTTACAAGCTTTTTTGTTCTCTGGTGAAAAAACCAGCACTCCTGAACGTGAATAGCTTGACCTCTCGACAATCACATGTCTGTCAGTGCCGCTTAAACGGCGACTGAACGTCTCTCACAGTCAAGCCTTACCATTAAGTACCTGCCTGTACTTAAAAACATGTCCTTAGTTTCGGCTACTTTGTTGGAAATACAACAAAAATACCATGTTTACATTTGAATTATTGACATTACTGCAATTTTCCTGGTATCTTCATATCTGTCATTGTTATATTCTTATCTAAATGATTATCAGTTACTATATGATTAATCACTTATATTAAATAATCAGTCTCAATAATTGCAAACCCTTTATGAATAAAAGAAATAAACAATTTCGCAAATATCTGAACGCTAATTGCAAAACTGGTCCGATATTAGCGCATCATACTGTAGCATAGAGAACAAAAATTTGTTTCCGCTTCGCTATTTCTTTCATATGTTGACAGAGAAGTAAGAGAGAATCTCGGAGCAGGCCTGGTGTGCACACGTCACTCCTTCCCTCTGAGCTCTGTAAAGTTGTCATGGTTTATGAGTTTGGTCAGAGGAAAATACCTAATTACATCTCGCATAGCAGACTGCAACCTGAAGGCTCATATATTTTTTAAATCCTTTACTTTTTCTGTGTTACACTTTCTCTCTTCCGGTGTGGCTTGTCTTTCTTTATTTTCTTTTTCCTTTCTAGACACAGACATCTTACTTAATCATGATATTGTTAGGAAC
Organism: Hymenopus coronatus; assembly: GCA_030762935.1. Taxonomy (NCBI): domain Eukaryota; kingdom Metazoa; phylum Arthropoda; class Insecta; order Mantodea; family Hymenopodidae; genus Hymenopus; species Hymenopus coronatus. Next base: position 34,973,316 of record CM060900.1, on the reverse strand, counting down.
ATTTTCCTCTTAATTTTGTTACCTCCTTTAAGAGTATGTAAGACTCAAAAAATTAGCGTTTTTTATCTTAATTCAATTAAATATTCCAAACATTAGTTAATATAAAAATCTTATGTGACCCATTCACATGACTTTTTTCTAAAACACTTAGCAAATAATTGTTGCAAAACTTATTCATTTATCTACTTCATGATAATCAAGATAAACCTTAACAGAATTACTTATTACTTGGTCCCTTGTAAGTAGAAAGCAAAAAATCCAATGTGCTCTATTCATATGATGTGCTCAAGCTGTACAGCAAACGAATTTTTTTTTCAAAAGATTAATCTGTAAACCATATTATGCTAATCAAGGATAATTTTTCTTATTACTAGCTTTCTTTTAAGTAAAAGGGAAATAGAAAATGTACAGGCTAAAGCTATAGTCTCGTCCTTTAAAAGCCGGTCGCTGTGTGAAACAATTTAATTCCAATATCTCTGTCAGGAGTAAACAAACGAGAAAACAAAGAAAGAATCTTCCCGTTTAAGAAAATCTTAAGTGGCTAAAATTGAAATCAATAATCCGGAATATCTCGCAAACGGTTAACTCAAAGAAAAAATGTACATATGTGACGTACTTTGTATGTTTTAATAACATAATTTTTATGCAGTAAGTTTTTGTATATTTATTAAGGTTTTCCAGTTATAAAAAGTCATCCAGAATGAAGAGGTCTTCAGAGGCTATTCATAGAAATTTAAAGATGTACATTTGTCATAAAAATATCTTAAACATAATGCATTTTAATCAAAACGGCTAGAGCCAGTTTTGAGAAAATCACAATTTTCAAAAATTTTCCATGTAAAGTGTGGTTGGGGGGTAGCAGATTTTCTTGAAAATCTTTGTGTCTCACTCTTGAAATATACTGAACTTAAATGACAAGTGTGGTATTTAACGGACTTTCCGTTTTTGAGTTATGCTGCCCACAAACACACATGCAGAACATGTATTTCCGTTGAAATCTTGGTATCAAACTTTTTGGGTACTTCTCTATCAAGTATGTGCACAGTACGTGTAGAGAAAGCAAAAAATTATGGTCTGGCCACCAGTCAACATTTTTAAAATGCTTTAACTGAAACTATAGCCAACCATTAGAAGTGAAATGTACTGGTCTCAGCAAAATAAAAAACTTCAGTTCGACATGTTCGCATCGTGCAAAAAAAAAAAAAAAAAAAAAAAAAAAAAAAAATGAAATTGTGCAAAAGAAAAGTAGCAATGCAAGAAGAAAAGGACAGCAGAGCAGAGGAAAAGGAAAGCTGTGGGTCTAACCTACCAATGTGGTGGATTTTAATGTGAGCCATTATTCAAATCTTTCTTTGTTTTCTCGATATTAACATTTTCACCTTTTTCTTCCTACAAAAGACTACTTGGTGGAGCAGAGTTTTCCTGTTAACAAAAATAATTGCTGTGCATGTTCACAGAGGTCGATGAATAAGAATTGACCTAGATTTTACAGTGAGATTTATTTAAGCATTTGTTTTCAATTTTGAAACATAAAATGATATTTTTATAACCAAAAAGCACATTCATAAATTTAAAAAAAATTGGAGGGTAACCAAAGGAGGCGCAGAAAAACCTAAGCTTAAAACATTAAACAACATTTTTATTTTTTGTTTCAGGGGATATTTTTTAATGGCGTGACAAAAACAAACAAATTTGACCATAACCTCCAAATTATTAGAGCAAAATGGATGGAATTTTCACTGTAACCTGTTTGCATTATATTAAATCGGTGGTTTTAGTTTCAAAAAGCATTACTAGTTTGGAATTTAAAATGTTGAGTCTTACGTGTTCTTAACATTCTGAAAAACTTAGCGGTGTTTGTGCAGTAATAATTAATATACCATTAGGGTTATTGTGGATGGGGTCCAAAGCCTTTGCAGCACACCACTACGTGTAGGCCCTTATGTTCCTTTGCAAGGAACGTGACTCCTGGGAGGAAGGGATGAGAGGAGAGAATGAAGGGTGACTTTATTCGGATGACGACGTGGTCCCGAACGTTTCCAGATAGAACGCATCAAACGTGAACCCCCGAGTGGACTTCGAGGGAGCGCCCCACACGAAGTACGCAAGCCAAAGTCCAACCTACCGCCACCAAACACCGTCTCCTAGTCCTTCATGCCTGAAACAGGTGATAAGGAAGAAGTGGGTACCGAAAATAATGGACAAGAAAGTCATGTTGAAAGATGTACCACCCCAATATTTGCTTGTCGATCCGGGAAAGCCACGCAAAACCCATGTGTCAGAATGGGTAATTGTCAGGACCTGCCAAATGCGGGCCACTGGCGTTACCGCCTGAGCTAGCCCGCAGAGTAGTGATAACATACATCATATTTCCCATGTAACACTTTTCCTTTTATCCCCAAATAACACACCTGAGGCATTCCTCACACAATAATGTACCAATATTTTGGGACGTTCTAACTAACTTTGTGATTTTAAAGCCTGCACCCTTTAAAAATTCTCCGCATATAAACTTTAAACTTCGTTTTCTCCCATTCCATACCATTACATATCTTTACACTAGTACTTATAAGTTACACTACCACAAAAATCATTGGTATCCACCTTAGATTATTTGTGGCGAAGCTTCGGATAGAAATTATTTTATATTAGACGGCAAGGATATGTCTGCACTAAGGCTTTGGAAGCCGGGCAGGAAGTTGGGTTGCCGGCTACCTAAGGAAAGGGTTTGTGAATCTCATGGTTGATTTTGTGCGAGGGAACCTTAATGAAATACTATCATTTGTTTCTTTCCCTGCACGCCCTTTACTGTCTCGCAATTGATAATTCATTCGCCCCCCCCCCAGGTAGTTCAAGTACCAAGAATTATTTTCCGGGCTGAGCCTCGACAAAACCCTTCACAAATAAAGTTAAATATTTCGCTTTTTCCCGTCACCTCCCTCTTAATTTGCTTCCCACGTGAGTTGAGTCCCCTTACATCGCGGATTTGTAAACTGTCGTTAGCCCTTTTTTTTTCTCTCTCTCTCTTTTTTAAACAGTACCGGAGTCTGATCCCCATTTACATTTCCCCCCGTAGGTTTTACTGATTACTGGTTTACTGTTTTTTACTGTTCCTTTACAAACATATACACATTTCACAAACATATAACACCCATGCCCAAGGCGGGACTCGAACCCACGATCCCCTGCCCACGAAGCACCAAAGCGAGACGCTTTAGTGAGCGCGGCCATGGAGACCGGCACTTTTTTTTTTTTTTTTTCCCCTTTAAATACGGTACCGGAGTCTGATCAGGACTCCGGCACTGTATACCCTACTTTAATTTACCTTTTTCTGTTTTACCTTGTTTTTCTGTATTATTACTGGGTTGCTGTTTTGTTGCTGTTACAACACACACATAAACACAAACATATAACACCCACGCCCAAGGCGTGATTCGAACCCACGATCCCCAGTTTAACATATAACACCCACGCCCAAGGCGGGAATCGAACCCACGATCCCCTGCCCACGAAGCACCAAAGCGAGACGCTTTAGCGAGCGTGGCCATGGGGACCGGCCCCTTGAGGTACAACGCGACGCGGGTTCACCACACAATGACTCACGTCCGAGTGACGATGTGAACAGACTATTTTTCTGACCTCCAGCGGTTAGACAAGAGTCTATTCTCCGCCCATTTTCTACAATGGTCCTAGACTTGAGCTATTTCGGTTAATTTCACAGATTTTATTGGCTGAGAATATTTTTATGTCTCTTCGCGTTTTCATTGGCTGTCAGTTTTAGACACCACGCTTCTTTCTTACAGTTATTAACGTTTTAAGACGCTTGATTACACATACAGTGTTTGGTGGAGCATGAATTTCACCTGGGTATTATCCACTTATTGTCTACATATCTGAGATTCTACGCTTAGAAATACCAGTCTCAATTGTTTGCTACTGACTTGTTCTGGCCTCTGTGCGCCAGAGTCATGAGATTTCTTACTTTTAAGCAATTTGGTTTCTGCTGTCTATTTTCGTTTTAATATAATTTTTTATTGAAGTAGTTTTGATTCTGTTTCTGTTCTTAGTTGCATTCTATTTATTACTTTATGTATTTCCTTAAATCCCCCTATTTATTTACGCTATTTTTCACTTTTATTTACTTGATTTGTTATATTTCTTTCGTTTCTTTTCATGCTTTGTTATTAAGTTACTTTTATTTATCTGTTAGGTTCTATCGCTTCAGCACACAAAATACATAGCTCAATTCATTAAAAAATCAGACTGTAAATTTCAACTTGGAAATTCTGAAGTTACTGCAAGTGATAGCTCAGATGGTTTGTCTGTGTCTCACATTCAAGATGTTGTGGCTTCAATCCCCGTCGACCGCCCAATATAATTTAGGGGGTTTCTTGGTTTTCTTTTGTCGCCAGGCGAATGATTGGGTGGTTTAGCTAATACCACGGCCCCTTCCGGTCCCCAGCAGTTCATTTGATATCACATTTCCGGGGTAGTTTGATGGTGTGTGTGGCGCACGGTGAATATGTCCATTTAACTGTTTGCTTTTCCTATGACAGGGAATCAGGACAGTTTGAGTTTGTTCGTCAGAAGGAGCGCTGGGGGGTGTTCGCAGGAAGGATTGTTTCCATCTCTGTGTTTTATGGACCCCATAACATCCTCACCTAACGCTACATGGTCCAGCTTTCGGATTTTTCATCTTTTCACCTCTTCCTTTATGTTGTATAAGACACAATGCCTATGGCCGAAGTACTAATGGGACGATCTGCATGAAATTTATTTTTTTTACCACAAATGGTGGTTTCAGCCTTTGCGCGTGTTTAGATAATCAGCATTTAACGCCCTCCCCTTCTTTGGACTCTACAGCTATTTAAAAATCGTAGAATACACCTGTTTCCTAGCACACGGCTCATCCACAGCGTTGATCCTAAAAATACATATTCACACACCAGAAATCTTCCACGCGTGTCAGCTTTTAAATGTATTAAAATATTAAAAAATGTGCAGATATATCTTTTTTAATATTGCAAAAGACAAAATTATCCTAACAGCAATAGTGATGTTTAAAAAAAATATATCTGTTTGAAAAAAAGTATTAATTTAATAGATTAACATTTTTACGTCTTCAAAAATTGTAATAAGTTTAGATGTTATTGAGATATTCCTATTTATAGATATTGTGTATAATCTAAAGCTCCAATTCAGAAAATAGCTACCAATTTACTCTAATTTTGAGGTGCTTGGAACATTTTGGCTATGTAATATTTGGATAATACAATTTATGAAATAATTTATTTTGCAAAGTATTTGCTCAATTTGAATTAAATTTGATATCTATATTAACGTAACAATAATGCAGTCACAGCAAAACGTTTCTTTCAAATTTCTTTCCAATGTCTCTTAAACCCCTCTTTGTCCCTTGCAAGAAAATTACACCTAAGATGTCATATATTTTTTGGAACAATATATATATATTCCAAAAAATATATGATATCTTAGGTGTAAGGTATATATTGTATAATTAATACCTGTGCAATATTCTGGGTTAATTTTCTATCCATCTTTTGTAGACAAATGGCATAACCAAGGCATTGGTGTCCTTGGGGTGTGAGGCCTACGGAGAGGAGAAGAAGAATAAGAGAAATTTAAAGAATGAAACGCACTTTGCAGGCTAAAATTGTCCCATAAAAATAACTTAGGTATATTAAAGTTTTTAAAGCTGCGTTTTTTGCGAAAATAAGTTTTCCATTAAAAGGTTGTTCGCCGTAGGTATATTCCTTGAAGCTTCTGGCCTAGGATGCCTAGAAGCTGTATTTGTGTATGGAATTTTGAACTTGTTTTGCTTTTTAGTTTTGGGTTATGCTTTTCATAGACAGCTGAGTGACGAATCTCACGATATTGTTTTTGGACGTGTCGAGAAGCCTTCCGATCAAATATCTATATGGAGACTTTTGACTGGGATACAATAACCTCCTCCACTTTCTATACTTTTTGGTGCCGTGTACAGTGAAATAGAGGTGTCGTGGTCTTCCTAATTACTATCATGTATTTTGCTGGGCTTATTTCCCCCCTTAGTCGGCTTACCCTCCCCATAGTTAGAGCTTACAAGCGAATGCCTAGGGGTCAGAAGCCTGCCGGGGAGCTAACGGCACGAAACCATACAGTGGAGAACCTGAAACGAGTGGTCGGTCCATAGCCAGGCTTGAGTGGAAGACATGAAAGCAAAATGGATGAAAATAAAGAGGATGACGGAGCAGTTGGCGAAATGAGTGGCGGGAGAAACCGGAGGACCCGGAGAAAACCCGCCCAGATGCCGTTTCGTCCACCACAAATCCCACCTGCGGGCGCTTGGGATTGAACCCGGTCCGCCTAGATGTGAGGCGGGTGGTCTAACTACTGGGCCACAGCGCCATCTATTATGTTATGGTTGCAGTTCATATTCAAAACCAGCAAACTGCATTTTGATTTGTCCAGATTACGTGGAAAAAGCGATGGCTATAAACAGTTTCCAACAAACTTTGCACCACAGTTCAACAGAGTTTCACGGCCGAGTGATTCGACAAAAAACACAAATGTCAAAGGTAAAAAATGGGATATTTCCTGGAAGACAACTGTATTGCTTATCCAGGTATAAACTTTTACTTGTAAAGAATAGCACAAGTCACAGGCTATTTATTTAGTGACATATATTTTTAACCAATTGTATATAATCTATATAATAGTCCCTACTTTCCTCGAAGCTTCCACGCCGAAGAACCAATAACGGCCAAGACAGGACAGAGGTTCACTAATTCGCTTGATTCGCGGTTTCTCTACTTTTCCTTAACGTTCCACAGAAACTTTTTCGAAGTTTCCTCGTTATTGGAGGAAAAAGGCGTTCATTAATGTAAGTAACTGGTTCTCCTCACGTTCCTCATTGTGTGCGTTTTCTTTGACTGCTTTACATAAGCCAAGTCAGGCAATTGCTACATTTGTAGCCTGACCCTACTTGACTTGACACAAAAGGCTTAGGCATGTAAGAGTAACCTGAACACGAGAGGGATGGTAATCAAGGGGGTTGTACTCAACAAAAGGGACCTCTCTGACGTTTCTCCTTTCTCATTTATGTCACCCACGTCCTATTTTATCCACAACACCTGTGACAAAACGTGTTGGTGGCATACATGTTTATCTATTCACCCAAGATACCAACCAAGCATATCCTGTGACATTTCAAGTCAAACATAATGGTCGGGTTATTTGACTTTAGTACTGAAACCTGACCGCTTATTATATTATTTCCTTTCTTTATAGCTTTAGTTAAATTTCCCTGTGTCTCTAACGAGAGATAGTGAATTAATAGCTACATTTTCTTTAGAAAATTTATAGTGATGCGTCTGTGTAATTTGACCAAAAGTTAAAAAAAAAAAAAAAAAAAAAAGTACTTTTTTATTGTGAAATAAAATTAATTTAAAACATTACTGCAAATTCAGTGGATTTTATATGTGCAGGAGCATACATATTAATAGGTATTCAAAAATTTGAACTTTCTTCACTTCCAATGTTTTTTTTCCAGAACTTTTCCATACCAAAATGCTCCACACGTTGCAATTTTGTCTAATCGGTTTCATCATTTTATGCGGTCTCTCAAAAGTATGTTAAATAATATTTAATTCACTCATCATTGGTTTTTCAAACCGAATTGATAGAGATGCGAAATTCTGGTTTATGATCTGTGAATAGCTTTACTGAGCCTTTTCATAGAAATGCAAATGTTTTCTATTGCCTAAAATTCCCTTGTGCCCTGGCATTCACCCATCTTACTGTGTTTTGCCGGATGTATAAGGTTTAGTGGGCATCTTAGAGGTTACCAGTCACCCTCCGTGGTGTAGTGGTTACCATGCTAACTTCATATACCCAAGTTCGCGGGTTCAAACCCGGCGGAGGACAATGGATTTTTTCATGCGTAAAAATCCCAAGTACGGCTTCCTTCGGAAGGGAAGGAAAGCCGTTGGTCCCATGTCGTAGATTTACGGTAATTAAAAGAACCTCGAGCCTGATAAAAGAGGCCTCTGAGCAAAATTAAACGGTCTTTCATTTCCAGCTGAGAACCACAGTAGTTAAAGGACGTCCATAAATAGCAACCCTTCTTCCACACATTCACGTAAATATCCACTGGAGCTGTTAGATAGCATAGCACTTACATAGTGTAAAGGACTGGAAACACAAAGGAAAACAATGACAGAATTCGATTCATTCTGAAAAAATCTGGTGTATTGCATTCACATAACCTTCTCTAGCTTTTCCATATAAACATTATTCTTACTAAAGATTATTATTTTGTCTATATCATGCTAATCGAGATAAACATTAGCAGAATTGGTCTTATTATCTGTTTTGTTGTAAATAGAAGGGCAATATGAGAATAATTTAGGCTAAAGCTATAATCAAATATTTCAAAAGCTGATCGCTGTGTGAAACAATTGAGGTTCGGTTCGCTTTGCGTAATACCGTTTGAGAAAAGTTAGGCAGTTTAAAATTTAAACAAATAACAAGAAATATGTCAAAAAATTGTCAAACTCTACAAGACATAACCTATATAACATAACTAGATGTTTCAGCGAGATTTACATTTTTTTTTTTTTGCAGTAAGTTTTTTTCTATGTGTTACGGTTTAATCGTTATGAAAAATTCTGCAAAACTCATTCAGAATAAAGGCTTCTTCAGAAGCTATTCCTAGAAAATTCAAATTATACGTTTTATTTTTGATGTTAGTATATTTAATATACGACATTTTAATCAAAATATTTTGAGCCATTTTTGAGAATTACCATGCAAGTAGTTTTTGGTGTGGGAATTTTTTTGACTTTCGTGTCGCATTCTTGGAAGATACTAAACAAATACCAAGTTTTGCACTTATCTTCGGTTCGTTTTTGAGCTGTGCTGTGCAAAGACACACATACAGACTCACACACTTGCGGGCCTTTTCCAAAAATTCTTTTTTCGGAATCGGGGACCTCAAAACATATATTTCCGGTGAAATCTCGACATCGATTTTTTGGTGAAATGTAAAACTTTCTTTAGCTACTATGTACACTCTATGTTCTTACTTATAGAGAACGCAAAAATCTGATGTGTTCTATTTACATGTCCTTCTCTAGGTTTTTTTTTTTTCAAATAAAATATGCTTTCAAAAGATTATTCTATCATCTACGCAATGCTAAGCAAGATAAAAATTACCATAAATCTTCTTATTGCTTAGTTTCTGATAAGTAGAATGGGAACAGGGAATAAACGAGACTAAAGCGACAGTCAAATTTTTTAAAAGCTCTCGCTATGTGATTGTCATGGCCAGGAGCAAAACAAGAGAAACATGAACAAAAGATAACTTAACGTTTGCGAATAGTTTAAACAGTTTCAAATTGAAACCAGTAACAAGAATATTTCGGAAACAGTTAACAGTTGTGTGACACAAATTGTGTTTTACGTTTTTTGTGTAGCAAATATATGTCTATCTCTTAGCTACACCAGTAATACAAAAAAGATTCAGAATCAAAAGGACTTCAGGGGCCATTTCAAAGAAATGTAGGATATACAATTTATTTGCCATGCAAAACATCTTTAGTTCACGCCATTTTAATCAGAACCGTTCAAGCCATTTTCTATACATGTCATGGGTAGTTTGCGGTGTGGAAATGTTCTTGAAAATCTTCGTGTCACACACTTGGAATACACTAAACTTAAACATCAAGCTGGAGTTTAACCTACTTTTAGTTTTTGAGTTATGCTGTCCACAGACGCACACACGGACCTTTTTCTAAAATGCTTTCTTTTGGATTCAGAGTTCCTTAAAACAGTGTTGCCAATGAAATATCGGTATCGATTTTTAAATGAAATACAATACCTTATGGCCTAATATATACATCCTTCGTCTTCTTAGCGCGGTGGTAGCGCAGCTGCCTACCAAGCGGGAGACCTGGGTTCGATCCCCAGTACCGGCGTGGGGATTTTTCCCCCGCTGGGAGACCTGGACCGGGGTGCACTCAGCCTCGTAAGGTCCCTGGGGGGGCCAATTGAGGAGCTACTTGATTGAGAAGTAGCGGCTCCAGGTCATGAGGACCGCATTAACCGGCCGGGAGGGGCTTGAGGCGCTGAGCACGTCTCACCCTCCAATACTGCCCGCCCACTCATGACGTCTGTAGTGGACCGAGATGGGAGACGCAGCGGCCGGGCGGTAGGCCAAGGTTCCCCGTGAGCTGTCATGCCATGGAGTTAGTTACTTCTTTAAGGATTTATTCTACCTAAAAGGAATATGCTGCACACGAAACAGGTGGTGCGCATAATGGTACGCAAATGAATCAGGCACAATCATTCTCTCTCAATGAAATCTGTATGATAGAAAAAATACTAAAAGTTTTGTTGAGAAGACCAATGTTTTGAAATATTTTTAGGCAAATTTGATTTTTAGGGAGATAAAAACTTTGTTTTCTTAGATAATCTCTCTAGACAATCCGTATATTTTCTTGCCCCACCATCTATATAGTTGGTCCGCATGTCTCAGGCGGTTAGACGCTGGCCTTCCGGTCACAAAATCGCGGGCTCAAAATCGGCCCAGAACAGTGGTATTTAAGTGTGCTTAAAAGCGACAGCCCACGTTAGTAGATCTAATGACATGTTAAGCAAATCTTGCGGCACGAAATTCCAGCACATCGGGGGCAATGATATAATCCTGGAAATTGACAACGTCGTTAAGTATAACCTATCCCAATTGTTTCCAAATCTTTCTTTATTTCTGATGTCCATACCGAGTTGCCTTCTACTTTCTGCTCTTCATGGTAACAGAATGCTTTACTTGGTATGTACGACAAATGGCTAGGACAATGAAGGGATTCCTTTTTTGGGTGGGGTCGGTACTACTATGGCACTGTAGGTGATAACACTGATGATATATGCAATGAGGATAGAGCACCGGTGGAATGCGATGACGGGGGAAACCGGAGAACACGGAGAAAACCCGCACCGCGCCGCAAATCCCACATGCGGTCCCTGGGATCAACTCGAGGAAAAAATGACCATATAATTAAAGACACAAACTGCATTTTTTCGAGTTGTTAGAATTTACTCTGAGGTAAAAGTACCCGGCTTCTCCTTTTTCTGCTTTATCACACACGCACCCCCTCGTAAACGTAAAACTGTATGATTTTGATTTCTTGTTCATATCTTCATTAACCTTTATTCAACCCTAAAACTAAAACACATGATATACTTTTAATCCGTACTGTCTAACCTAAAAATAGCTAGCTTGATTGCTTCCTTGAGTTATTACTTTATTCGTAATTATTTTGCTATTTAGGGCATTTATTATGCATTATTTGAAGATAAAGACGCAAGTGCAACTTTGAGAGCATTTCTCAGGATTTCATGTATATATAGACAGAGAGAGAGAGAGAGAGAGAGAGAGAGAGAGAGAGAGAGAGAGAGAGTCGGATATTTGTAATCACCTGTGGAACAAGTCAAAAAAAGAAGGCTCGCGGGCAACAATGGCTATTTCGGATTTTTGTGTAGTATTTAACGCCCGTTTTTTCTACTTATGGCACCGCAGGCGATGACTCTGGTAATATATGAAATGAAGATAGAGCACCGGTGGAATGCGAATGGCGGAGGAAACCCGAGAAACCGGAGAAAACCCGCCCCTGCGCAGCTTTGTTGAGCACAAGTCTCACATGCGGTCGTTTGGCCGCCTAGGTGAGAGACGAGTGAACTAACCACTTGGCCACTTTGCGTTGGCCGCCATACATTCTCGCAAACCTGGGTAAACAGCTCCCCTAATCACTTATTGTCAATATCTATTACAATAGTTTTTTTTTTTTGGAGTTGTTTATGCTTAATAGTGCCAGTGCAGGGCAAATTTATGTATAATTAGTTTTAGAAGGTGTTCTTTTTGGTTTAATCACTGAAAGAACTGAATAATTTATTTCAATTACATTTTATTCTTAATGATAACGCCGATGATGATGATAATGATGATTGTCAATAATAAAAGTAATAAAAATAAGTCTCTCGATATCCGCTCCTGTTATTCTGCTGTTGTAGTTACGTTCACCATATGAACGCCCCCATTAATTGCTTGGAAGAGGTCTGTCGTTGCGCTGGGTGTCGTAAAATTTGCTCTGGTTCTACTGTTGCAGGTGGTGCAGTGTCGTTGCGTGCCGTTGCAGAGAGTTGACCGTTTAAAGGGTACCTTAGTATGTTGTACTTATTATCCGAATCATTTTGTAGCTATCCAAATAGTAGACGCTCAACAGCTTACCGTAATCAACAATAATTTGCTATTAAATGTATAGATTTTCATTTTATATTTCGGATTGAAGATTGTAAAACTCCCTGTCTCACTGCCATAAGTATTTTTTTTTAATTTTGTCTATAATCCTTTCAAATAATGATAATGTTCTTGCTTTTGTTGTCTTTATCAGTTTATTGCCTCTAGGTTCAAGATCACTAACGTTAAGTAAAGCGTGGCGAATTCTCCTTCTTTTTTTTTTTTCACAATGAGTAAAAATATAGGAACTTCTTATTTTTCCTAGTAAATAGATTTTTGAACATTTGACCATACACAGAGACTCATTATTTACATGTACTTCCTTTATTTTAGCCTCTACAACCATTTAAAGATCGTACAATACATTTGTTTCCTAAATACTATTTTATAGTATATTTTATAGCTTAAGTGTCCCATTCGTCTCAGGTTTTGTTTAAAAACAACTATATTTTCACAGAATATGAGAAGCGTTTATTGCAGTATTACAGTCAACATAATTATCCTTACACCAGTTGTCATAAAAAAAAAAAAAACTATTTTATCAAAAATAATTACTTTTAGAGAATACAAAGTTTATGATATTTTAAAAGATATTATAACTCAGTTATCAAAGTTATTGAAACATCACCAGATAAAGTTTGTGCGTGTGTGTGTGTGTGGTGGGGGCTTCAAATCTTCAATCCTAAAAATGTTGATTGTTTTCTCAAATTTTGAATACATGCAACATTTTGACTGTATGATGTATTTATATTATAACATATATGAAATCATTTATACATGACAAAGCATATATCCAATTTCAATGAATTGGTATTCCTATTAAGCTAATAGCAATGCAATTGTAGTAAAATGTTTAGAAAAATCTATATAAAAATATATAAATTTTACATTTCAGTCCAATGTTTCTTAATCATTTATATAATGTTTAGGCAATCTGTATTATATTGTGGTTACTTTTAATTGCAGTAAGTATTATATTAATACCGAACCTTATCACACATTCTTGCACCCCCTCAAATGTACATCAATTCAGCACCTATGCGTGAAACATTTGTGTGAAAGGCATAGCAACGTCCTCAGTGTTACAAATCGGTCTTCATTCCTCAGCTTTGAGAGAACGCGAGGTCTTGTCAGAGAAACCAATACTATTTGCGCCACAAACTTACATGCATGATTTCGCAAAAAGCGAATACGTGAGCTTCTTTCTGGAAAATACCAAAGCAGACATTCCAAGCAAGATTCGTGATATTTGAGAGAAATGGGACGAAGAAATCGTTTACTGACCTGGATTTGTCATCAGGATGCATCTGGTTTAAAGTGCTTCCTGTTTTACTCGGGTATGGTCATTCGAGGAGGATTAGGGTACTGTGACGTAACGTAGCTATCCTATATCGGAGCAGTTGCTTAAATCCAATTCATGGTTTTTAAAAGCTAGAAATGCCTGTTTACTTAAATACAGGGGTGTACTGAATGGAAAAACAAAACTAGGTATTGCATAGTTTGTCTCACTCCCTATATCAGTATATGGAAGGGAAGAAAGAGCTATCATTATCTAGAGGAATGACATTAGGGCAGGCACTGACTGTGCGGACAACACGGACACGGCAGAGAGGAAGCCAGTATCTATCAGTAGCTGCACTGTCGTGGCGATAACGCAGGTGACGGTTCCTGTGTGAAATTCTAAAATTCTTGTAAACCAAGTCATAGTAACTAGCTATCAGACCATAACTTAAAATGCATTCTTCGTTTGTGTGTGAGTATAATGCCTAAATGTCGAAAATTATTAAAGTATCTCGGTGAAATAGTGCCGCTTACACTAAATTTATAGTCTGGTTACATCAAAAGAGTATGCATGGTAAAAGCAGTAACCCATTTTCACAAGGGCAAAGGAATGATTTGTTTTGTGTAAATGCCATCATCAGGATTTAATCATAATTTCTAGGACATAATAGGGAATAATAATAATGGTTATTATTATTAGGGACTTATAATTAGTATTATGTAAACAGTTTTCAATGCTCTGTAATGAAATTTCGTTATGCGATAAATAGTTCTATTTTGTTTATTGTGCAATTTAGTCCATTTCTGTTTACCGCTATTTGATATCAAATTAATAACATTGAGCACCCTCTTTTGTCTTTATATCCTGTAGCTGTCACCAATAGTTTTAAGATTCATAACACACACTATGTAATAGGGAATGTGCCGCTTATACAGACTGGTCCGGCTACTGTACGGTCTGCTGTCCCATCGTCAGTCGTGCTAAGTAAACACGCCCTACGCTACACGTTGTGCTTATTTCCGGGCAAACTTGCTCTGCCTGATTACGTCAAAGTGCAAGTTAATGACGGTGGCTGAAAGATAGGGACAGAAATAGTGACACGGAAACACTCTTGGGCTGATTGACGGAGCGAAGTCCTGAGGTTTTTTTTTTTATTTCTAATTGTACACCAACCGCCTCTAAGAAGTAGCGCTTTGTAAATATTTTATAATCTTGCACGAATTGATTTTGGGGAAGGAAACGTACCCAAAGCTTTGTATTCATTTCTCCGCATCCTACACGCCACTGTGCTCGTGAATGCTGAAAAGAACGTTTTGTCGCGGGAAGTCGGTGTCTCGTTCCAGCAGTGTCCTCGGCTCCGACGTTCAAGAAGATTCCACTCCTAATCTCCTAATTGAAATTATCTCAGGGGTTTTTGGGTGAGGCTAATATTAAAAACACTGCATTTTCCCTTACGACTTGAATTTATTGTAACACAGATTTAACGGGCGGCAAGCTTGTTTCCTTACAAAATAAATAAATAAATACCATCCCACCACTTAAATTGTTAATCAGGAGCCTAATCTAACCATCTGCACATCACTCCCCCCACCACTTTAGCACGTGGACGTGCGCGCAACACAATGTGACGTGAACACAAGATCAAGAGAGCAATCACACAAGAGATCTGCCCTGCCTTAAATACTGATCCTGGGTGACGCCAACTTTCGCCCCATAAAATGTACTAGTATCGCCTATTGGTTCTTTATTGAGAATAAATTGTGCCAATTTTTGACGTCATAGCGTACAAATGACTTTTTTGGAAAAACCTAGTGGTTCCCTCCCACTTCTTTTTGTCTGTTCTTTTCTATCTTGCATGCTTTAGACTAAACCCTGTGCTCCTTAGCAGGTGGTGGTTGGTGAACTGTTGCCTGGAATTAAGCTAGCTCGCCTTGCCTTAATTACCTAAGCTACAAAAACTTGCATTTATGCATATTTCTACCCTTAAATATTCAGAACTATTTTCCATTGCTTTCTATAAGCTTATAATATTGTATACAATTTCTCTTTTTATATGTCTTGTGAGCATATGGTATGTTCTCCTGCAGTTTACAAGCAAAATAATATAGGTACATTAAACAGGAATCGGTGCACTAATAACGGATTGCTGCTGTTGTTTAATAATACGTAGCTTAGCTTTGTATTACTAAAGAAACAGTTATATAAGTTGTATTCCTATAATATATGGAACAAAGTGCTCTCGGGGTGAATACTGATTCAGATGAAATTGTTTATCATGCTTCTGATAACTAAGGCTCCTTACCACGCATACGTCACAAGCCAGTAACACATGAAGGAAACTAAGTTATCAACACGAGTAGATTTCTCAATCTGTCGAAATGAAATATAACCGAGGTGAGAGACAAATGATCACACATTGTTTCATAATACTTAAGAAGCAAATCCCGAAGGGTAAGCGTTATGCTTCTGCACGATAATATTATAATTTTCTCTAAAACATGATGGCCTTCAAACGGGACCGCTCCCCCTGCAACTGGGCAATAACCATTAGCAAATAAAAGATGGTTCTGTACTAGGGGTGAGAGAGAACATAATAAAATATCTTGTTTCCTGGAGACTGAGACTCTGCTTGCAAGTCGAGATTCGCGCCTCAGTTAAGGGAACAGTAAGTGGAATACTTGGCTGCTGCGATGGTTGCATTCCAACCACAAACCACCTAAACCCAAACTTAAAAGTAAAATCGCCTTTGGCAGACGGTTATTATGTTCTGAAAAATACTGCAATTATGTAAGACTTAACAAGTTGCGGGCAATGTCTTAATTTATTGTCAAGAAGTAAGTGTTGTTAGAATTAATGTTATAAATCTTTTGTGCGCACTATGACGTCAAACAGGTGGCGAGTTGAGTCCGCCCCTCCTTGTTGTTTAATCCAAGATCATTTTGATACAGGGTATGGATGTCAGGCACCTTATGGACATATGACAAAAAAATTGTGTGATTTGGAAACGGGGGTCTATAAATTTTGTAAATATTTTCCTCGACTAGACCCTTAAACATTTCGAGTATCTATTACTTTTTGTCGAGGTTCTATATCCCCCCTGCTAGTCTGTGTGTGTGTGTGTGTGTGTGTGTGTGTGTGTGTGTACGGGTGCACGAATAGCTCATTGATCTCCTCCAGGTTCATCAATTGCCACCTACATCACTGGGAATCTCTTGTGGTTGAAATGCCCCAGCGGATCCTTATTTAACTCCCGGAGGTTAAGTACCTAAAATGATGGCACATACAGGAAAATTTTCCTCCATGTAACGTTTTTAATGTTTACTTTCACTTCCACAAAAAATGTACATAGTAGGTGGAGTAGGCATTGCATTCAACCCAAAAATGTTATACCCACATTTCATCGGAAACGCATGCTTTTAGGACCCACAAGTATAGAAAAATCAAATTTAGAAAAATATCAGCGTGTATGTGTGTGTGTGTGGTGTGTGTGTGTGGTGTGTGTGTGTGTGTGTGTGTGTGTGTGAACTACAGCACTGAATAACAAGAGGTCAGGAATGACCAAACTTGATATTTAAGTTCAGTATCTTCCAAAGAAGCGACACATGATTTTCAACAAAATTCCCTCACTTCAAACTACCCTTTACATTGAAAATTTTTGGAAATTTTCGATTTTCTCAAAATAGGCTTAAACGATTTTGATTAAACACTTATGTTTTGTATATATATATATATATTATAGTACACTGTCTTGTGCAGTTGATTACTTCCAATATATCCCTTGTCTTTTATTAAAATTTTCCATACTGACATTTTCTTTGAGTAGGAAATCATAATGTATTTATTTCTCTTTTTACCCGTCTCTTATGTAGGACTTAACAAGCCAGTGCCTGGGATCAGACGCTTGTTGAGGCTAAGAATCAGAGAGAATCCGGGATGGATGATCAGTGCGATGTCTGGTATGCAATTGAGGAATTGGTTGATATGAAATAAGGGTGAAAGGAATGATAGGAAAGATGATTGTGGAGCAGTCGGTGGAATGAATGGCGGGGTTAAACCGGAGGAATCAGAGAAAACCCTCCGAGACGCCGTTTCGTCCACAGCAAATTCCACGTGCAGTTTCTTGGAGTCGAACCCAGGCCGGCTAAGTGAGAGGCGAGCGGTTTATCATTTGGCCACCTCACTGCCGATAGTTTATTAAAACTGCTATTGGTTTCTTTCATCAATTTCATTCACGATGAACGGAAATTCAACTACATCACATAGCGACCAGCTGTGAAAACATTTGACCTTCGCTCCAGCCTAGTGTATTCCCTTAGAAGGAAAGATGTGCCTACGAGGAAATATACATGTAATAAAATAATTTCTGCTAAAGCATATCTACATAAATATGAAGTACATAGAAGAATACGCCTTTGAGAAATAGTTTATTGCAGAATAGGTAGAGAAAGTCATATGAGTACAGCACATAAGATTATTTACCATATTATATGAGAACCAGGTCGTCTCCTTAGCACGGTGGTAGCACAGCTGCCTACCAAGCGGGAGACCTGGGTTAGATCCCCAGTACCGGCGTGGGGATTTTTCCCCCGCTGGGAGACCTGGACCGGGGTGCACTCAGCCTCGTGAGGTCCCTAGGGGGCCAATTGAGGAGCTACTTGATGGAGAAGTAGCGGCTTCAGGTCGTGAGGACCGCATTAACCGGCCGGGATGGGCTCGAGGCGCTGACCACGTCTCACCCTCCAATACTGCAACCCATCCATGACGTCTGTAGTGGACCGAGATGGGGGACGCAGCGGCCGGGTGGTAGGCCAAGGCTCCCCGTGAGCTGTCGTGCCATGGAGTTAGTTATGAGAACCAGCTCACAATAAGGCAGTATACAACACTGAAGAAGCTCTCTTAATACCTAAGCATGTTGCTTTCATCGTAGGTTTATATTAAAATCGATTTTCATGTATTATGTGTCAATCTTAGAATCTTCGAGTTTCATAGTCCAAATTTTTATCGCTCAGTGATGCATAGAAGCTGTGAAGGTATGCTTTCGAGGGTCACTGTGCACATGGATAAACTGTGCTTCTAAAACTTCTAAGCTGATTTTGTCGCTTTTTGGCTTCTTGGAGTCCTCGGAGATTCAAAATATTCCAAACCGTGAAGCTTTTATGTAGTTTTTTTCGAAATTGAAGGAAAAATAAAAAATTGAGAATTAGAAACATTTGGAAGTGATTTTTCTTAGTATATTTGTTCAGCTTCTTAAAATTATAGAGTAACAAAACTTTGTTTGCAAAATTTTTCTGTAGTATTCACTTACTTTTTAATAAACAATAGCATTAATAAAGTTATTAATTCTTATTCGTGTGGAGCATTTTTGAATATGGTTAAATTATCGTTGAAGCAATAACTTCCAAATTACTGATAAAATTGCAGTGAAATTTAGTATATATATAATTCATGGTGAACATTTCAGTTTAAATTTCAATGACTGGTCCTCAAAGGAGAGTGCAAAATTAAGGAATTTTATCCCGTAGCTTAGTTGTTAGAGGACCTGCCTACTGTGCAAATGATACCGGGTTCGATTCCCGTGTGGGGGTGGGCATTTTTTTCTAGCAAAGATTATTATTCCTACTCTCCCCAGAGTCTGTAGTTACCGCGCCTTATATGCGTATAGGCTGAACCTGCATTCACCTCAATATTATGCCACTGCACAAATGCGGCGCAGAACGTGTCAAGGGTACATTTATCGGCTGTGAGTTGCAAAGTCGTTACTGTGTCCATTTTGAAGTGTTTGGATAATACATCTTTGGTGTGATTTTCTTAATTAGTTCAGTGAAATACCTGCCAACACATTCCTCTGTAGCATACATACGTGAA
This sequence comes from Hymenopus coronatus, assembly GCA_030762935.1. Classification (NCBI taxonomy): domain Eukaryota; kingdom Metazoa; phylum Arthropoda; class Insecta; order Mantodea; family Hymenopodidae; genus Hymenopus; species Hymenopus coronatus. The sequence goes on along the minus strand of CM060900.1, from coordinate 34,953,874 downwards.
AACTGAATTGTGTTGAAATTTACTAGCTGTGTAGTTCCGGTTAGATATTCTGAGCGAAGTTCGTCGATAAATTTAGAACAACGGAATCTCTAAACGCTAAAGCAAAGAACTAAAAAATACATACTCTAACAAAGGAAAGCTAGACGAAATTGGTGCTGCATTTGAACGCTCAACTAGGAAGTCTCTCGGTTGTGTTACACAGAAAGTGAGTGTTTCACAAAGCGCCCTTCATATAGTTAGTAAACTTTTAAAACTGAATCTCTGTTGTGAGGCTATAGTGCAGAAATTATTAAAGAACTGACGATGTCAAGAATGTATTCACACAGGTGGATACCACTTTCAACAACACTTATAATAGGCTAAGTACTCATTACACAAATGTTACTAACACACATAGGTAACGCGGGAGTTACGGGACGAAAAACTCCGTATTGCAGTAAACTGCGCGAAGCACGCATTTGTGCGCTCCGCGGCCTTGACATAAAACGGAGGCACTGTGTTAATGTGTGTGTGTGTATGTGCGCGCATATGTGTGTGATCTGATGTGCAAAAAAGGAAGAAGAAAGGTGCGAAAAACCAACCGATGACAACTTTATACGAGTTACCATTGCCGATAGCCAAAGTGTTTCAAAGGTACAAAACAGTCAATACCAGGTGTCCTAGTATTTGACGTGTGTGGATATCCCTTCTTGTGTAAGAAGGTAGCAGAATACAAAGAAGCTAATTCGCAAATAGCGCTTATTGAGGGAATACTTAGTATTTATTTCCTTCTGTCTTAAAATAATGTGCAGGTGTTTGACATCGTTTGATATAAAAGTTATATGATTACATACTTCGTCATTTAACATTACATATTTAATTCATAAGTTTTAAAATATATATTCTTGTATTGAATATAGAGGATTTGTAACCAACTATGCATAAACTCTGAAGTTAAAAGTTAAAAGTTTTCTTATTTAATATGCATTTAATATGTTCTGATAGATTATTATTGTATAGCTTGAAATCTAAAGACATACACATATTTTGAGGTTTTGCTAATGTAAAATAAAGGATAATTACATGTCAGAGGTAAAACTTAAGTCGTTCAGCCAGTTCCCCACTAACCGGTTTTAATTTGAAATAGCCTCGTTGAGTTCTGCAACTCTTTTAACACACGTCAAATACGGAAGAGTTGGACCATCTGGTACTACCAAAAGCAGTTAAATATGAGGTATAAATGGGACTATTAGACAGAAATGGAGAACTGTTACACCGTCTTCAAAGTGTTTTCCTGTTTCGGAAAATAATTCCATAAAATAGCAAGAAAAGTTTAACATAAAAATATGATATATTTTAACAACTCTGACGTGTTCCGTTTACATGACTTGCTCTACCTGTTCTGAAAATGAACTATATCAGATAAATCGATATAAACATTAGTACATTTTTTCTTATAATTTCCTTCCTTGCAAGTTGAAAGGAAATAGACTAACCTAAAGCGACAGTCAAATCTTTGAAAAGCTCTTGGCTATGTGAAGAATTTGTATTTCCGTTTACTTTGCATGGCCAGGAGTAAAACAGAAGATGGCTTCACGTCTGGAAAAGGTTTAAATACATTAAAATTGAATCTTATAACAAGAAATATTTTGGAAAATTGTTAATTCTACTAGAGAAATTTATATGGCATGCTTGGATATTTTAATGAGATCTGCAGTTTTTGTATAGTAAGCTTTGTCTATTTCTTACGGTTTACCAGCTACGCAAAAGCTACCCAGAATGAAGAGACCTTCAGAGGCAATTCCCAGAAAATTCAAAATGTACGTTTGTCATGAAAATGACGTTAACAAATCTGATGTTTTACACTCTCATGACTTTCTCTAGCTGCTCTAAAAACAAACTTCTTACAAAAGTTTATTCTTCTTTCTACACAATGCTAATCAAGATAGCATAATGTTCTTATTACTTAGTTCCTTATAAGTAGAAGAGAACTAGATAATGCACTAGACTAAAGTGACAGTCAGATGTTTAAAAAGCTGTCGTTATGCGATTGTTATTGCAAATTGCTTCTTTGCTTGGCCAGGAATAGAATAAAAGGAAAACGGACACTTCCTGTCTCAGAGAAGTATAAGCACAATTGAAAACCAATAACAAAGAATGTCTCGGAAATGAGTACCTCCACTACAAAAACATAAAGGACATAAATTATGATTTGGCGAGATCTAAAAATGTTGTGCAGTAAGTTTCTATCTTCTACGGTTTAGCAGTTAAACAAAAATCGGCAAAATTCATCAGAAATAAAGGTCTTCAGAGGCTATTTCCAGAAAATTGAAGATATAAATTTTATTTTGGATGTAAATATCTTTAATATATGGGATTTTAATAAAAATCGTTAGACCTATTTTTGAGAAAATAAAAATATTCGACAATTTTTCCATGTAAAGCGTAGTTTGTGTCGCATCTTTGGAAAATAAAAATTCTAAATACCAAGTTTGTTTTTGGGCTATGCTGTCCACAGACAAACACACATACACAGACAGAAAGACACACACACACACACGAACGATTTTCTAAAATGCTGTTTTCGGACTCAAGGGACACCAAAACATATATTTCCGATGAAATCTCGACATGTAATTTTGGGTGGAACACAATACTTTCTCTATCCACTATGTGCATGCGCGCTAGAGAAAGTAATATAGTACGTTAATAAAAATCGTTACAGCTATTTTTGAGAAAATCAGAATTCTGGGAAACTGTTCCATGCAAAGAGTTGCTACAGGTCAAGGGATATTCCTGTAGATCTTCGTGTCGCATCCTTGGAAGATACTTAACTCAAATACCAAGTTTGGTATGTAACGGAGTTTTAGTTTTATGCTGTCCACAGGTACACACACAAACACACACAGGGACAGACACATATAAACCTTTTTATAAACTCTTTTTATTCCGGAATGTTATAGCATATATTTTCGTTGAAATCTTGGTATAACATTTTCGGTGGAATAGAAACCTTCTCTACTTATTGTGTACATTTACATTTGTGCTTCAGAAGGTAATAATTATTATGAACTGTTAATACAACTTATGTCACTGTAATAAGATAAAACGTTGTATCTGTTTAAGGAGTGAATTAGTATAAACAATTTGTGGGAGTGTTATACGAGAGTGTTAAAATCCGTAGGCTTAAAGCAGATCGCTTCAGAAACACGGTTGTAGATTATATTATACTTGGTAATACCAGTATGAACAATATGAGCTTCAGCTCTACTAATTCCACATGGACCCATATAAGCTTCTCGCATAATGAAGCGCTTCTGTCATGACCCAAATACTCAATTTCACGGTTCGTAGCAGAAATGATTTGCCATAAGTAGCCTTAGGGCCATTTTAGGAACCCTTTGTGGTGGTTGTTTTTTCGTTGCTGTTGTATCCCCTGGTGCTGGTAGTGACTTATAGCTCCTGTAATGGACCTTTGAATTTCTTTGCGAAGCTCGTAGACGTTTTCGTAACATAACTGTGGGTAATAGCTACATCTTAACCAGGCTCGATGCGGTAAAATAGAGCATTAAATCCTGTCGGGGGGTGCAGGAAATTTGGAGTGAAAGTTCTGGCTACGTCAATAATAAACCACTCATATAGCTTCAACTTTTTTTGTTTTTCGTAGTCGGTTTACCTTCTCCGTATTTAGGACTGACACCCCCTAGAACTTACAAACGGATGCCTGGGCGCCAGAAGCCTGTCGGGGGGCCAGCGGCACGAAACCACAGAATGGAAAACCTGGAACAAGTGGTTGGCCCGTAGTCAGGCATGACCGTGAGGAAGTAGATCATATAAAATGCAAGAGAAATTGATAATTTGAAAGGTGATTGGTGGAATAAGTAGTGAGGGAAACCGTAGGAGCCGGAGAAAACCCGCCCAGAAGCCACTTCGTCCACCAAAAATCCCACATGCGAGCTTGGGATTGAACTCAAGCCGCCTATGTGGGAAGCGAGTGGTCTAACCGTCTTAGCTTTAACTTATGCTAACAAATTTATTGTTAACTGCGATTCTAGTAATCACTCCTATAACAAACATTATCACAGTATGCTCATAGGCTTTCACGGTCGATTTTATTAGTAAAATATAACATGTCTAGGCTTGTTGGCCGTGGTCTAAGAATAAAATTACTGAAATTTGAAGTCTCCTCAACTGTGGAGGACGAAAGCTCCAGATTTCATGACAGAAAGCTGACGAACATCACTTTAAGTAACTACAGTAACATGTTAGTGAAATTAAACGACGATCGTGCTCATGTCGTAAACTAATGAAAAGTTTACGGGTAGAATATTCGGTGAAATTGCACGTCTACAATGCCGCTGTTTGCCGCGCATCCTACCGGTCTCATTTCGCCCGCGTTCTCGGCTGAAGCACAACTTGTTCTCTCAGTAGAATCAACAGTCTATATAAGAATGCAAATAAATTATTTGTAGTAGGTTTCAGGATATAAATTAAGGCAAATTAAGTGCTCTGGAACTTGTGTTACAAGATTCATTATTCCCAAAGCTGATGCACAAATGCTCGGTAACAGAAGTGACGACACAAACGGGACTTAACAATGAGGTGAAGTGCAGGTTGCCAGCACATATATCGATAACAACAAGCAAAATTGGCTTTATACGTTTGGACATAATTTGTTTAAAAGCAACGAGTAATGTACTTTCTGTTGAACACAGGTTAGCCGCCATTGAACTGTGGTGGTTAAACATTGTTAAAAAGGCACATTTTCTGTTTATAACTCAAACTAAATGCCTTTATGGACAACGGAAACGGAACTGAGAACAGTAGCACGCTGTTATCTCGGTTTCCTTCTTTCCAAGGCTGCTAATTGTTGACATTTCTCAACCTACTATCGTTCTAGTGACCAAAGCAAACAGTTTAACCGTTCGGGATGGCTCACGTGCTTTAGTCTGTGGCCCTCATTTGGGAGCTCGGGGTTTACTGTCGTCCTCCGTGTTCTAAGGGTGGCATGCTAGCCTCTTGTTCTTAAAGCTACGGGTGGAACCCGGTGGATGCTTTTTCGTGTGTAAAATCCTCAGCAAGGCTTCATTCGAAAGGGAAGTAAAGTCGATGATCACGTATCGTAAATTTACAGCACGTTAAAAAACCCGATAGAGGCTTCTGAGGAAAATTTAGTGGTCTTTCTCACGCCCATAATGGAATGCGACGCTGAGAGCCACAGCAGTTAAAAGAGTGACCATATATAAAGCTGGTTATATTAGGTAGCCCAACTGTCCTGTGTCTGAGGGTGCAGATTTCCCTTGGTGCGTTAAGAGTTGAAGAACTCAACGGGGTTATCTTAAGTTAAAACCCGGCAGTGAAGAGCTGGGAGAACAACGTTCGTTTTACCCTTAGCAATGAGCGTGACCCGCTCACTATATCCACTGATAAGCAAGAGCATCAAGAAGAATATCCAGCGCCTTGCAGATCTGTTTGTAAGAAGTCTTATGAAATCCCTGTATGGCGTCACGTGAACTTTTATCAGAAGTTTCGTGAACGCAAGTAACAGTTGTTACATGTTAAGTTGCATTACATAAGGTGAAATCCGACAACAAAGTAAAACGAGCAACGTGTGCCGAAGACATGCTTCACCACATTGAGATAGATAACATTTTCAACATAGTTCTGTTTTTTGATGATTCAACATTTCAACTCGTGGGAAGGTCAACAGACACATCGTGAAAATTTGGGGTTTTCAACATCATCGACAGGTCCTGGAGTATCGAAGAGACAGCTGCACGTCAACATTTGGTTTGTCTTCACAATGAGGGTGAAGACATTGGACATTCTTCTTGCAGGGGGTACCATCAATGGTGTGACATATTTTGATGTTAGTAAATCTGTGTTCCCCCAGATAAAAAAATCATATCAAAACGAGTTCTTCCAGCAGAATGCATAACTTTGATTTGAAAGTCCGAAGCTTACCAAATGACTCGTGCCCACAAAAACGGATAGGGAGAAGTGGCCCATTTTCCTGATCACCCGGTTGCCTGACATTACTCTCCTGCAGTTCTACATGCAGGGGTATGTTAAGGACATTGTGTAAAACTGACAGTTATGTCACAGCTTCGAGAAATACGTAGCGCTGACATTGAGACAGAACCGCCACATAGTTACAGACTACCTGGAGAGAAACTGATTATTGACTACACTTCTATATCGTAATTTGCGGTCTCATTGGTTAGCGGCCAAGCTCCGAACTACTTGCCAATGTATTTCCACGTGACATGTACATGAATCAGGTCGTGATAATAAATGAAACAGTCCACAAAGAGACAATAAAAACAAGTAATTTTAATTATATTTATGAAAACAGTTAATATTTCACAAAAATATATTTGAAGAATATTCCAGAGAGCTAAAGTAAGGAAACAAAGAAAGAAAATTCCGTCCATTACTTTGACCCAGTCATGCAAAAGCTTTGAAGTGTTGTGAGTTCACACTAATTTTCGAGAAAATGACCATAGATAATCGTAATTACACCTTACATTTTGTTTTTTTATATTAACTAGGAATTAAATAACAAGGGTCTAGGTTTGATGCATCTTGGTGTAGGGATCGCGGGTTCGATTCCCGCCTTATTCATGAGTGTTTTGTGTTCTATGTAAGTAATTATCTCTCCACTGATGGGCAATTAGGTCACGCCTGAATGACAATATGTGTGTACAAAGTAAGTTAATGGATAAGAAGAATATAAAGAAACTAAATCAATTAGGCGAACACTTCTGCTACATGCCACCATATTGTTTCGTGTGTTTACGAAAATCGGAAGCTGCTAAATGCTATATCTTGGCTTCGGTCGCCCTCTTAGAAAAAAAATTTTCACAGCCACAAAAACAATGAAACAATTAAGATATTGTTAAAAGTAATACAAAAAAATGGTGATTTAAAATAACTGAAAAAGTAAGTAAAACAGAGTAACTGCAGACTGAAGTCGAGGAGTAGTAATCTAGCCTCAGCAACTCTGGCAAAGAGGAGGCTATTGCATCCTCAGTGGTTATCTCCTCCAACATGCATGTATGTAGAGAAGGTATTGTATTCCTCCAACAAGTTCGATACTGAGATTTCGCCGGAAATACATATTTTGAGGCCCCTGAATAAAAAAATAAATTTAGAAAACGTTCCGAATGTATGTATGTATGTATGTATGTATGTATGTATGTATGTATGTATGTATGTATGTATGTATGTATGTATGTATGTATGTATGTATGTATGTATGTATGTATGTATGTATGTATGTATGTATGTATGTATGTATGTATGTATGTATGTCTGCCTGTCTGTCTGTATGTATGTATGTATGTATGTCTGTCTGCCTGTCTGTCTGTCTGTCTGTCTGTGTGTTTTTTTTTTGTCTGTGGACAACGTAACTCAAAAACGAAAAGTCGGTAAATGCCAAACTTGGTATTTAAGGTCAGTATCTCCCAAGGATTCTAAACGGAGATTTTCAGCACATTCCCCAGCACAAGCTACCCTTTACATTTTGAGTTTCAGAAAGATAACTATTTACCAATTTTGATTAAAATACTACATATTCAAGGTATTTTCAAATAAATGAAAATGTAAATCTTGAATTGTCTGGAGATGGCCTCTGAATACCTCCTTCAGAATGAGTTTGGTAAAAATAGTAAATTGTAAGAGATAGATAAAAACTTACAACACAAAGGTATAGTTCTCATTAAAACACATTATTTATATCATACAATTGTTTGGAACGGTTAACAATCTCCGGGATATTCCTTTTTATTAGTTTCAATTTTAAATTACTTAAAGTTTTCCCAACCGGAAGATCATATTTCGTTTCGTCGCTCTTTCTTTCACTTATCATGCAAACAGAATCAAACTTCAATTGTTTAACATAGCAAGAGGCCTCTTAAAAGATTTGGCTATCACTCTAGCCTAGTATATTACTTTATACCCATTCTACTTATATGGAACTAATAAAACCATTTCTACGAAGGCTTATCTCGATTAGCATGATGTAGATAAAATAATAATGTTTCATAACAGTCGTCCTCCGTGGTCTAGAGTTAACATGCTAGGCCCTAGTTCCCAAGGTTGTGGGTTCAAACCAGCTGAGAGCGATGGATCGTTTCGCTGGAGTACAATTTTTTTAGCATTCTTCCCTTCCGAAGAAAGCCGCTGGTCCCGTGTCGTAGATTTACGGCACGCGCAGAATCTCAAACCTGATACAGTCCTCTGAACAAGATTAAGCGATCATCCACGACAAATATAGAATGGGACTCTGAGAACTGCTGCAGTTTGTGACAGTATTTTAGCCCGTGGTGTATTTGATTAGTTTAATTATTAGTTTTGTGAACGTTTAGTATAAGAAATATCTGCTTCAGTAGAACGCAGAACCTTAGGGTGTAGAAGCTTCTATTATGCTCGCCAAGGTTATTTTCTTTGTTAATGCTAGCGATACAATGGCCTTTGTAGAGCAATATTTTTAGAGCATCAGAGACAGAAGTAACAGGCTGAATGTTAAAGAAAGGTTATTTACCAAACGCATTGGAACCCGGGACTTTTTCATTATAAAGAATGGTCATGTGGGTTGAACACAAAGAATTTACCAAGTTAGTCACGTGACAACGCTATTTTTCGCACTTCTTTTGAGCCAATCAGGTAGGAGTGCAATATTGGAGGTTTTAGGTATTTAAACGATGCGTGGACAAGAAATCAGGTTATCGTTATCGTGAATGTTACTCTGACAGCAATTCTTAGCGTGAATGTTACTCTGACTGCAATTCTTAGCGTGAATGTTACTCTGACTACAATTCTTAGCGTGAATGTTACTCTGACTGCAATTCTTAGCGTGAATGTTACTCTGACTGCAATTCTTAGCGTGAATGTTACTCTGACTGCAATTCTTAGCGTGAATGTTACGCTTAAGGTTACTGTTACTGCGACTGCAAATGTTACTCTTATTGTTACCTTTACTGCAATTCTGAAGGTGTTAGTGATTATTGTTGCTGTAGCAACGTATTCTGTGTGATGACGTTGACAACAAGAACTCGGCAATAGCAGAAATTATCACCAAGTTGTATTACGTCATCGTTTCCAAGAATTTCTATGCCGGGTGTTGCTCGTTGGTTTAGTGCCTCAACAAGTAGTGCCGACAAATAAAAGTATTCATTTTTTAGTGAAATCAAGTGAAATATCTCCTTTCTTGAGTCAACCCCGTGTTACGTACCGCAGTTATTATTTTCCCCCTTGAGTAAGAGACAACTTGTGTTCTACAGGAACGAGCATAGCCGGTGCAACAATGGACTCTTCATAGGTATGTACACGTTTACTTGTAGAGTATTTCACGGGCGCTAATCCTTGACCAACTCCGAGGTAGACTAACATGACAGCGACATACTGAAGCCACATCGAGAAAACAGCGGCAAGTTAAAGTTCGGCTTAAATTTCAGTTTCTTTTGTAACAATGGTTTTTACAGAAGTCATATGAATGGAGCACATCAGATTCCCCCCTCCCATTGTATATCTTCTCTCACATACCAACTTAGGAGCTTTAGAATCTTTTGTGTCATTCGTATGGATATACTTAGAAAAGTTATCTTATGGACAAAACTTCTTGACTCTCTATATGTACTGTCGTAAGAAAGTTGTTTATGCAGCGAATCTATGTAGTATTAGGTATAGTAGCAATTAGGTGTTTCTCTCTGACAGCTTGTGTTATTCTGGAGGGAATATAGAATACCTCAGTCAATGTTTCTAGAGGGCAGTTATGTAGAACCTTGTATGTACGAGAGATATATGAGAATGCTCTCGGTTCAGTTGCATCACCTACTAGAATAGTTGGTGAACTGCTGGGAATCTTTGAATGCGTGCATCAGTCAATGGCGTTACCTTGTCATGCATTTAATGCTGTTGGCGCCCGCAATTTTAAACTGTGTTTGTCATACACTCTGGTTCCCAGCAACATCGTTCGTTTTTGTACTGCGCAACTACACCTCTTTCAACTGTTCCTAGCGGCTCAGTGCAACACCATTAGCATATATTACTGATCAAAATATGTTTCTTTGTTTCTCACATAAAACTTGTGTACCTGGTGGTACAACTGCCTCGTATTTGTCGGGAGCAGATATTCCTTTTTGGCTTAAAAGGGCTACAGAACTCAACAGGGCTGTTTCAAGTTAAAACTGCCAGGGAAGAAGCCTCTACACAATCACCGCCCAGGCGAACATCTGAAACAGGTGACAATGGGGAAATGAGTACAAGAAATTATGGCACTGGAGAGCTATAGTAGGAAATAAACCATCCCAGAATTCACCTGCTGACCCAGGGAAATGCTAACAGAATGTACAAGGGAAGGGGTAGTTTGTCATATACGACATCGCTGTGTAAAGTACAGTAAGTTTATATGTGTTTCTTTTCGTCTTGGCTACAATGTTCAGAAAATCATACCTGGTTATCGGTTGTTCAGATTATAATCCTTCAAATCAGGGCTTGAAGCATTGCCCTCTAAGATCGCAACTTATTATTCAATTTTCCATCGATGCGGTATGTAAATTAATAAGTCATATTTAAAACTTCGATTTTCATATGTATTAAATTAACTTGAGTAGAATTTAAAACCGAATTGTAATGGGAATGAAAGCTTTGATGCTTCTAAATCCGTTGCCTCAACAATCAACAGGACATGTTGATTGAACACGATGAGCTCAACATGTCGGCGGTTAGCGAGTGTCTCCACTGGTCAACAAGTCTTACGAAACACGTTGAATCGACACCTGCATTGGAAAACATGTTGAGTACTCTAATTATTCGGCGAACTTCGAACACATCCGTCTAAGCTCGGCTCGACATGCATACTTTATTTTGAAGTACGTAGGCTTTCATGGCCGGAGTTATTAGATAATGCATTAAATTCCGGGATTGCAGGCCGTGGTCCATTGGAAATTGTTTTTCCATACATTTCGTCTGAAGCTGCATCGGACATCATCACTGTCGTCGCCAAGATGATCAAAGCAACACTTCGGTCTCTCCACTGATGATGTTCGACGCAGCTTCAGACGAAATGTATGGAAAAACAATTTCCAATAGACCACCTATAAGCCCGGAATTTTATGTATGATCTAATGACCAGAGCTAGGAATTTCGTACCGTTTGCCGTCCCGTAATATAGGTTGCGACCGACCAGCTCGCCTCATCAAAACAAGTCATTGATAAGAATGCACGATGGAGAGGCAAATAAACCTGTTTTCAAGTAAACAGTACTGGTTACAGACAACAAAAATGACTTATGAGAAATTCGTAAAAGCACAGTTATTTGGATCATTAAGCATGTACGACATACAAATTGTTACATATATACAGGCTGAATCTGCCCGATTTTCTTCTTTACATGTGCACATTAAGAAAACACCCAAGCAGTTATTACATGGATTTCAATATTTACTGACCGAATGTAAAATACTATCCAAATAATAAAATTAATTTCGTAAATATCTTAAGACTCTTACTATGTAAAAACGAAAGCAAGAATTAAACTCAATCTTTACTCATCTGCAGCCGTATTAATGAAAACTATATTTACTTCTGAAGCCTTTTAAATGAAAACCTCATTCTACGTTCCGACAAACAAGATTTGGAATGCAAAAAAGTTCGTTCTACTTAGCATGATGTTATCGGGCATATTTGAAATATGTTATTAGTTCCGTATCAGCATCACCAATCAAATAGCATTTGTTGGGACTTAAAAGTGCAGCTTGCATGCGATACACCACACTTAACCCTCTATTATTTTCAATTACACTTTTTATTTTCATCGTTACTTCAGGTTGGATGCTTGTGTATTGGTAAATCCGTTTTGATAGTTCTTCCACACGCAGCAAAAATTCAGTCAGCTCCATACTTCTGAGCTATAGCTGTGTGATAGCTGTGGGTAACTTTTTGAACAAATTTTCAATCAATAATATGTTTCTGTGAAGGTGTTCTCTTACTAGACGTTTGGCAGTTTGTACACTAGAATTACCATCGGTTTCTAAGTAAGTACATGAATAAGTAAGTACGCTGCTAGAAAACTTACTATGGTTGTAAAGCAAATTAATTTCGTTCACATTTAAGTAGAACAAGATGTTATTTGAACGCCTTCCTTCCTACCGACGTGTTTCTGTGCTATGCAGTGATAGTTGTTTTACACTAACGGGTTGCACTCTACGTTGACCTTTGCTCGCGCAAATAGCTTTACATTGTACTGCCAAGTCTGGCCGCTCTTACTCTGCATAAGAAAATTGGTACGAACTTCCTAGCTCTGCTTATAACTAACTATTTACAAGCGAGGAAATGGAATGAACGCAGCAATCAACAATAAAGACATTAATGAAATTCATGCAATACTCGTCATCTGAAATATGTCTGTCAAAGGCTATAGAAATAAAATTAAGAAAATTTAGTGTTTATGTGAACTTGCCCATTTTAATGTACATAGGGAAACGGAGAGAGGTGAAAAATGGTGGAAAGGAAGTCTATACTCAATTCAGTTGATGTAAATAATGTCTGGTTTGAACATCACCTCCTGTTGTACAACTGTTTGTGAAATTATGCTCCCAAAATTCTCTCAACAATTTTGATTCAAATGCCCTATATTTAGATACTTACATGAAAAATAAAACGTATATCTTGAATGTGAAGAACACTTCGTTCAGAAGGAGTCTCGCAAACTGTTGTTGGCTTAACTGGAAGAAAACCGAATTGCACAAACTATGTAGAGATCTGTAAAACACGCAATTCACTCCAAACATCGTTAATGGGACAAACCGTTTCCCAGATATCAGTTATTAATGGTCCGAATTCTTCAATACTTTTTCATTATTTAAGGTACTAATGATTTTCAGTTGTTTGTCGCCAAGGCATGGAAAGAAAATTGAATTTCAAGACTAGCCTGAAGCGTCCACATAAGATTGTCTCTATTCTCTTTAAATTTACAACGAATTGTGTAATATAGTTATTTCTGTAAAATTTTGTTCTGATTTAAATTAACTTATGAAAATAGGATTCTATATTATAGGGAGCCATTGTAACGATGGGTGTAGAGAAAGTCATGTGGATGTTAAGACACCCAAGTTTTTTCTTTTACTCTTGCGGGTATTTCACATTGTTACCACAAAAGCTAACACTTGATTATCTGAATCCATGTGATATTGATGTTAAGAGACGCAGCGTGCTTAGCCTCACTTGTTTATGCTGTGGAGTCGGAATGTCGATAGCAGTTTCAGCAACATGTATACTCAACATGTTGCGCATTATATTGCTTTCAATCTGTGTGTTTAATGTTTAGTGTTATGTGTTGATACTTGAGGCAGTGGAGACCCTACTGAAGTTATTTGAATCTATTGTTATCATATATGGTTTCCTTAGATCTAATTAGTGATTTTATTTTAAACACACCCATCTCTGGACTCTTGGTAAGTGAAGATGTTACTGAAAAATCACTGTAATTTGAAACTTTTATTAAGAATTTTATTATTGAAATAGCTATGCAGAAGGTATAATTCAACGTAGACTGAATTAGCCACAATGAATGGTGCGCTAGCAAATGGTAAGAGATTCGGAGATAAGTTATTGATACAATTTAATTTCTATTTAAATAGAACTAATCCGTTTGTAGTTTAGCACATATTAATGCATTCTAATGTAAAACTAAATTTATGCTGCAATAAAATCAAGCCATTACAGGATAAGAAGAGAATATAATGATAATGCAATTGTTTTTTCTCAGCACTGGAAAATTTAGGCACTGTGTCCACATATGGAATGTAGTCAGAGTGCAAATATGGAACATCCGGAAGGAAGGGATGAGATGAAAGATCCGAATGCTTGTTTCCCGGACCAAGTAGTAGCAGATGCCGGTATTGTGGATTCCCTAAACCACGGCCTCCCAGGAGGCATGCGCCGGTGTATTACATGGTGCAAGGTGTCAAAGATGACCTCGTTAGGTTAGCCTTAGTGGTAGTGTTTAACGCCCGCTTTAACTACTAATGGCATCGCAGGCGGTTAGCCTTAGTGCATATACCCACTGCTCCATTTTCAGTAATGGCGCTATCTGTCCTTTCATCACGCTTGTCTTTATCGTCCCGCCTATCTCCCCTTCACTACTGTTTCTTCCATACGCGAAGTGTCCGAGCAGAGTCGGACCGATGCACGGTGCACAATACTTGCACGTCTCTGTTTTCATGCGTTTGGGAGATTTTTGCCTACATTTTAGAGATGGAGACACTACTGCAGGCGCCCCAGAAATTCTCCTGACGAACAGGTCCAAGTGCCATCGTTTCGTATCAGAGGAGGAAACACTTGAATAGCGCATATCCATCCTTTTTAAGTCACGTATCCTGAATGGAGTAATCTAAATTCAACTGCAATAAAAACAAAAATTCAAGCAAGCTAAACACCAGTGGAGCAGAGGAAAAGGATGCTGTTCTTGAAAATGCAACAGTTCAGAAGTCTATCAATAGTCTATTACCAAAACTCAAACGTTCCTGTGGTTAAGCCCTTACCGGGGTAGCTACACAGCAACTACACCAGGGCTCACCACGATTCTACCAGATTTCGGACGGACGGAGTGAAATAATAGGAAACGAGGCACTGGTAAAGTTTCGTGGTACTAGAAAAACCACCACAGCATTCGTCTGGCTAAATGGGAAAATCACAAAAAAATTCCAGCTATAAGGAGCGGACGACGGATATCGAACCCACGAACTATCGAATAGCTCAAGTCGAAGGCGTTTGAGCCATCTGTCTCTCTCGGTGGTACAAAGTTAGGAACTATGAGCTCTCTGAAGTACCAGTTCATAAATATAAGTGCTTAAATCATAGTTCGCAAGACCACATAACCACTTTAACCACTCCTAGATGACTCAAATTCATTCACTACTTGGACTAACGCAGTTCTTCTTGTACTTGAAGTGTAGTTTCATAATTTTTACTCTCGAATGTGATGTCTAAAAACTGAATCAGAATGTACGAATCCATATACATTCAGTAAAGTAACGCAAGCCTAGTAATAAATATTTTATGAAATTGTCTGTTTCATTAGTGATTTTGCAACCCACATAATGAGAGTGTTTAGACACGCAAAATGAATGCATTGTGTAATTGATTTATGATTGTTTATACTCGATGTAAATATTAACGTGTCAGTTATAGGTAAACATTTGTTGCAGACACAGATCGATACTGGTAGCAAAACCATTAATGCAATTGCCATGGAGGAATGTCCAATAGAATTCTTTACCCGGTACGCTATTCCTAATAAACGTCACTTTTCATTTACTTGCGCGTACGATTTAATTGTTTTTACCCCGAGCTACAAATTTGTTACAATGTTTACCACTTTTGGAAAACGAGCCTTAAGGTGATGTATCCTTGAAATTTAGAAAATGTACAGTATGTAAGATATCTTAATCAAATTCTTACCAGTTATTATATACAATAATACATATATTTACTTTCTCTACCGAGTACTAAGTATTTCATAAAAAAATTGATAACAAAATTTCACCGCAAAATATATGTTTTGAGGACCTCTGAATCCAAAAACACTTTTAGGAAAAGGTCCATAGGTATGCGTTCAGTATCTGTTGACAGCTTAGCTCAAAACCCGGGAGTCCATTAAATACCAAAATCCATGTTTTCAGTTTCGGATCTTCTAAATGAAATGGCGTTTTATTTATGGACAATCTTAATCTGCTGTGGTTCTCAGCGTACCATTCTCTACTGGGCGTGAAGGTCCGCTTAATTTTGCTCCGATGCCTCTATATCAGGCTTGAGGTTCTTTTATGCGACGTAAATCTACGACACGGGACCCACGACTTTACTTCCCTACCGAAAGAAGCCATGCTAAGGATCCATCGTCCTCCACAGGGTTTGAATCCGCGACCTTGGGTATATGAAGTTAGCATGGGAACGATTACACCACGGAGGGCAACTAGGATTTTCTAAGGATGCGACACGAAGATTTACAGGAAAATCCCCCCTTCCCCAAACTACACTTTACATTAAATATTTTTCGAAGTGTTTGATTTTATAAATAATTACTGCAACGATTTTTAAGAAAATTCCCTATATATGTATGTATGTATAGGATAGATAAAGTATGCATCTTGGACTTTTTTGTAACAGGCCTTTGAAGTCCTCTTCATTCTGAATGGCTAGCACAACTCGTAAAAGGTAAGAGATGGCCAAAACATTACTACTTAAAAAGTGTAGATCTCCTTAAAAGCTACACAATTTATCATAAATATTTGCTTTTGTAGAGCTAACCATTGCCGAGATATTCCTTGTTATTGGTTTTAAAATTTCCGATACTTTCACGTCAGAGGAAGGGAATTTCAACTCCATCAGATAACAAGAGATTTTTAGAAGATTTTCCTATCGCTTTAGCGAAGTGTATTACTTATTTCCCTTCTACTTTTAAGGGACTGGCTAATAATATCATTCTTCTAATATGTATCTCAATTACCACGAAGTAGATAGAAGTATGAGCTTTTGTAAGAATAATTTGTTGCCGAACATGTAGAAAAGGTCATGTGAATGGAGCACATCAGATTTTTTTTCCGATATGTCAGAATTCTAGCTTTTAAATCCTTTTTTCTACACTCATAGTTCTAGCAAAAGTAAACTACGATATACATTTTAAAATCTTTACATAAAATTCAGTTTATACAGTAAATGGGTTAGTTTATACTATCTGTATTCATTGTTGAAAACTTACTACTTCTCGCGCTCTTCAAAACTTTTGAATATTCAAAATTTAATAACTTGTTTCTCAAAATTGAAGCCTTATTTAAACCAAGTACTTTTGAGAGGCAGTATAACATTTTTGAAACAAGTTAGCAAACAGTGCATCGTGTGGAGCCTTTTGAATAACGAAAAGGTTAGATGAAGGTAATAGGGAAAATAGAGTTTAAATTTTGGAATGTTTATTAATAAGCATGCGCACGTCCATTTATAGCATTAGTTAATTGCTAGCTAATGTGCGCCAAGTCGGAAAAATGACATATTTTCTTAAGGTCGATTAATTTTATTATGAAAAAGTTAGTTTTTAATTTTTCATAGTTTTTTCACAATTTCTCATAAATTAGACAATTGAATCACCTTACGATGGTATTTATTTTAATTGTATAACCAAAAGTTAAATTATAATTTTCATTATTATTGCTCCGTGCATTTTATATCGAAAGTTCACTTTCTATGATTAGCCTATTACAGAGGAAGTAATTAAACCTACAGCAATTAATTTAATTATTTTAAACTAAATTTATGTTTTGAGGTGTTTAAATGAGGAAAATAAGGTCTTTACGTGTGTGTATATGTATTGCAAAAGTGCTACCTTAAACAACTTGCTCATAAGCAACATCTGAGAGACACAAAACTTTCGTGAGTAGCTCAACGCCCAGCACAATGCCGACCTCTTGGAACCTTAACTCTCGAAAGCAATACTTCCGGCCTAAATCGCTTCTACTTACGAGAAACACTTCCGGATAGATTCTCCATTTTGAACAAGTTCCATTTTGTTCCTTGATAGAGCGATAAATCTGTCATTTTATGCTTTGTCTAATTTTGGACAAGGTTACGTAGAATATCACTTATTAAAGCGTCTATAGATTCAGAATATATTTATTCTTTTACCCTTATGCTATTTATATTCCCAAACGCGAGTTTTCAATGAATATGTACAAAGAGCGTTAAAGCATAGTTTATCCAATTTAAAAAGTCCTTCATTGTGCAGTATACCTTCAGTTTCTTTAAAATTTTAGTGCAGGCACCTTCTTCAAAAGTGGTTCTTTCTACAGAGCCTTTTCTTGAAATCAAGCAAACATGTGTAATCAATTGTTTTAGAAATTATAAAGAGTTGCGCAGTGGCCGAGTGGTTAGAAGGCTGCAAATACCTTCGCGTCTGCATATTCGCACAGAATTTTCAAGAATTATACAATGAACAACCTTATTTAAAGTAAAGCCACCTCTTGTGATACAATTATCCCTTATATACACGTGATAATTGTAAATAATATTTTTATTAATTCAATTTATCTTATCGTTTTTCAAAGTCTACTATTTTAAGGTTATAACATTCATATTGTATGGATATTCAAGTATTGTGTCAAGATAGAGATCAGAATAAAGTCAATACTTTCATGTCTGGGCAAATACCACAACCCTGCCAGCTGTTTCACTGCGTAAGATAAGGACAATGCACTAGTTACTAAGCGTTGAAAATTAAAAATAATGTTTAAATATTTTTAACTTAGACAAATGGTCGAGCATAAATAGTCCTATGAAACTTTACTATAACGGCAATTAAGATAGCCGTATTAAAATTGTTGAAAGTGAGGAGCGAGTTTCATAAACATACTCGTATCGTAATTACTACCATTATACTCTCGTTGTATAATGTACTACTATGATTCGAATACCTAAAGAGTAATACAGATTTTTTCTCGTTGGCGTAAGTTAAAAATTCGTCCCTCCCTGGGGTCACGTAAGTTACAAAGAGCCCTGAGGGCCTAAGTGCGGTGCTCTGCCCCAGTAACTAGGGACTTCGTCCGTAAGTAGTCCTTTCATAACATTATTATCTATTCACACTTAAGTTTATGTGCGCCGAAACAAAAACCAGGCGACCAATGCAACGTTATAATGTAGCTGTCAGCCATTTGCGCAGAAATACTCTCATACTTTTACGACCACTTGGCAAGTTCACACGGCATATAATGCATTTGAGTCCTTATTCCTACTACTTAAACGGTGATGATACTCTGTAATTGGTTAGATGTGATGTTGATAATATTGCTAATTACAGTGAAATAAATTGGTGCGCAATAATTCTTTAAAAAAACGAGTGAACAGAAAGTAACAGGTATGCCATGTTACATTTCGGCCTCTTTTGACAAGTACGAACTTAATTTCACAGAAAATGTTATAAAATGTGAGTCTTCTGAAATTAGGCAAATCTGGTTCAATTTGAAATGGCCCAGGTGCATGTCGGTATATTATTCGTCGTCATAGATGACTCGGTAATGAAATGAGTGAATGTGTGCCTTTTTACCCGTTGTTGCGCATATCTCGTGAATGACCAAGCTTCCGCGTGGCAGTCTGGAACACTGAAGAGTTTCCGGTCCCCATGGCCGCGCTCGCCAAGGCGTTCCGCTTTGGTGCTTCGCGGCGCTGGGGATCGTGGGTTCGAGTCCCGCCTTAGAAATGGGTGTTATATGTTTGTGTATATGTGTGTGTTGTAAAAGTAAGAAAACAGTAATAATAGGGCAAAACAAGGTAAAAAAAAGAAAAAGGTAAATAAAAGTAGGGTATACAGAACCGGAGTACTGATCAGACTCCGGTACTGTATTTCAAAAAAAAAAAAAAAAAAAAAAAAAGAGAGAGATCTGTGTTGCCTTCGGCTTGCTCAGGGGTTTTGTAAAGATGAGATTTTATAATTTCAGGGCTGTGGTGTACTTGGAACAAATCCATTCACATGAGGTCTGTTGATAGCTGTTTATTAACCTCACTTGAATTTTCTTGTTACTAACGATCACAAATAAAATACTTATTCAATAAATGTGGCTTTCATTCGTTCTAGGTGCGTACTGTGATACTTAAAGGTCGTAATGCTTACATTTGTTTCTAAATTGAGTGACAATTCTCGGAACTAACTGTTGCAGAAACGACATCTGGATTCTCTATGAGCCTAGTGTAATTTTGGGCTCCAACCTCATTTATATACGGGTTCACTTACGCGCCCACAACTTATTTTGAACTTTGCTTATTGGCTCTGCAAAACCAGGTATTTTAAATATAAATTTACCCTTGTTCACCCCCTAACATTTTGGTTGGCTGCTTCTGGATCACATGGTTACAAACAATGGAAACGTTCTTTGGGGCTTTGCCGAAAATATGCCTATTTTGCATTAATCTTACTCCTTACAGCACACAAAGGCTATTTGCTACTTTCTACATTCATACAAAGAACTACGCATTACCAAAGGAGCGAATTGCCACGTACATATTTTTCTATTGATGTAATATTCCCTATTAAACACAAAATAATGCTAGCAGTGTTTATTAGAATCGTATAAATACGGATTAAAATATAAATAATTACATTTAACGTGACAATAAGAAATATCGGTGCAAGATTTAACTTGCTATTACACTTGATCAACTGTTGGTGGTCATTTTTAAAAATGAAATTATACACTGTTGCGCAAATTGCATTCTTCGCAAAAATTATCACATTCTTGCATCGCACAATTCGCAGTTTTTTTTGTTTTTTTTTTGCCCCGTTTCAGCTTTTTCTTTACGAACACACTGTTTATACCTGTAACCGAAAATCTGGTTAACTCAGATGTTAATTTCACTAATTTTATGGGAAGTGTTGTATATTTCTTATGACAACTATTCTATACTCTTGTTTTTTCACCACTAATCAATGGTTTACCAGCCTCATGCTTTACAGAACTCGACGAAAGCGGAAGATCAAATTCACGGTAACCGTCCTTCGTGTCACTATCAACAAAAAATAGTAACTGCAGTAAATAATATTCCGGGGACTCATAAAAATTACATTTTGGGACTTGTAGCTCTATTTAACGGCATAAAACAGTGCTTGGGTGTTGTATAGAATACTATAGAATATAAGAATAAATTTGGCGGTGCTGTGGCTGAGTGGTTAGACCGCTCACCTCCCGGGTTCAATTCCAAGCACCCTCATGTGGGATTTGTGGTGAACGAAGCGGCATCTAGGCTGGTTTCTCCGTATCCTCCAGTTTCCTCCGCCACTCATTCCAGCAATTGCTCCTTCATTATTTTTCCTATCATTTATGTCGCTTACATTTGATAGAATCCACTTCCTCACGCTCATACCTGGTTATGGACCGACCACTCGTTCCAGCTTCTTCATTCTGTGTTTCGTGCCGTTGGCTCCCCGACAGGGCACTGACTCCTAGGTACTCGTGTAAGTCCTGAAATTTAGATTATTAGTAGGGATTACTTTCTACATTGCTACGTTGCACTTTTTCACATGTGGACCCATCTAAGAGGGAAGAAATAATAACTTATGTGATTGTCAACCACCCAGCTGTCACGACTTAGCTGCACTTCCAAAACCGACCAGTACATTAAAACATGTTTTAAGGGCAGTTGAAATGGAATTTTTCATAATTTTTTCCATTTTCATGGTTTAATTGCATATGAATATTTCAAGTCTCCCGCTAATTTTTATATAGCTTTCATAAAGGTGCGATCATTGTAAACAGTTTAAAATATTGTTGAATATAATTTTTATAGTAGCTTTTTAGAATATTATTGTTAAAACGCCAATAACTTTGTAAATATAGTGTTAGAGAAGAGATCCTTTTTTAATTATTATCGGAAAAATGTACTTTAACTATTCGCAGCATTGGCAACCCGCTCATATGCACGTTATGTGAGAGTCTCCAAGTACTACGAAGATGTGTTTGGAAGTAACGTTACTTTTTTTTTTTTTTAATTTTATGTTTGAAAGCAATCTTTGAAGAAGCAAAACTGCCCCACCACCTCATAAACTACCCAGACTAAGAGATGAAAAATTTACCACAGATTTGGACCTAAATAGGCTTTATTTTAACAAAGTAATTTTATGTATATGGATTAACTATTTTCATAAATTTAAAAATCACATTTCTCTCAAAAAATTTCACTTTAAAAATGATACATTTCCTTCTAATAAACAGAAGTATTCCATTTTTGATCGTGAACAGTAAAGGTATTGCTGAGTTTACCTTAAAAAATTGTTTTCTATCTTAAATAGTTGCTGAGATAATGCGTGAAACTACAAAATTAGTTAGATGAGGCATTTCGACTCCCCTTAGATATATTTGTTAGAAAGTTGTTCTTTACTTTCTCTATAAGTACTCTCTCCATAGTATGTAGAAAAGGTATTGTATTGCAGCCAAAATTCGATACCGAAATTTCACCGGAAATAGACGTTTTTGGGTTCCTTGAGTCCGGAAAAAAACATTTTTTTAAAAAAATCCATGTGTGTGTGTGTGCCTGTGGACAGCACAGCTCAAAAACAAAAGACCGTTAAATACAAAACCTGGTATTTTGGTTTAATATCTTCCAAGGATGAGACACGAAGATTTTCAAGAAAATCCCTTCACCAAAAACTACACTTTACATGGAAAAAGTTTCGAAAATTTTGACTTGCTCAAAACTGTCTCTAATGATTTTGATTAAAATCCCATATATTAAAGTTATTTACATCCCAAATAAAATGTATATCCTGAATTTTCTGGAAATGACCTCTGAAGACATCTGTATTCTAGATGAATTTTGCGAAATTTTGCATAACTGGTAAACCGTAAGAGATAGACAAAAGTTACTTGTTAGAAAATGTAGAGTTCGTTAAAACTCACGATTTATGTTGTATATAATATTTTTCGTGGAGTTAATCGTTTTTTAGATATACCTTGCTACAAATACTTCTGTCAACTCACACAAAGGAACTTGAACCACATAGCAACCAGCTTTTGACTTTAGCCTTTGGTACTCCCTTATTTCCCTTTTACGTAAGCAAGTAATAAAACGATTTCTACTAATTTTTTCTCGGTTAGCGTGAAGAAGATACAACAATAAGCTTTTTAATTTGTTGTTGAGATGTAGAAAAGTGATGATATAAAGTTAGTGTCCTAGAAACGGAATAAAATATATAGAACGTTTTGTTTATCAAGTTAGGAGATTTCTACACGCTGTAGCTGAGAGGCATGGTGGCTTTGTCACTTCCTCAGCAGGACATAATGAGGATTTTATGTGAATGGGAGCATGGGATCAATATTACGCAGACAACAGGCTCTCAAGTGTGGATGCTCTATATCATACACATGCTGTAGGGCTTTTGTGAGATCCTATTGTGCAACTATATTCCAAGGAAGCCATTGTCACATTAATGCATGGCTATTAAATGTAAATAAACACATATTCCTGGTCGCTTTCTATAGTGATGCAAATCCAGCATTGTATGATACATACAATCCTCTTACAAGATATCGTGGATTTTGATGTAGTAGTCAGCATCACAAACACCGCAATGCGGAAGGCCCCGGGCTACCCAAGCAAGGAGCAGCTTCACACATTGTGCCTTAAAGCTGTACAGTGCATTCAGATCACTGTTTCGTTCATAGCACGTGATCGCAGCAAGTTGCCAATCCAGTGCATTGGCGCGGAAAATTCCAATCGGAACTCTTCATCTCTGCATTTAATCATGCAATAGTTTTCTCGCTGAACTAATTTTCGTCTCATGATATTAGTATCAGTGTGCAGTGATATTCCCGTGCATAATGGTGAAAGCTCCAAAACGTTTTAGGGAACGATCTATCGCTGAAATAAATATATTAATTGAAAACTCAAAGCGGCAAAATATAAAAACATCACAGAGAGATTGTTTGGAAGCAGTTCAACGAATTCTGTAACCAACGAAACCATGATTTATAATATAAACATCAAATTGCAGTCAAGACAAATGGAATTTTAGGAATATTATTCTTCATATCCATATAGGCTAATCATTATTATTTTATTCACGAAATAGTGTTATTAAATACAACCTTAGTTACAAATTTTCTCTAGATAAATTCGCTCGCAGCAAGTTGCTCTCGAGCTTATCAATAAAAGCATGAGCTCTCGTTATATTATCTATGATAAAACCGAAACAAGGAGGTATCTTTATTCCTGGATAGCAAAAGAAGATAAAAGAAGCTGGGAGAAAAATACGATGAATAGATTCCACAGAGAGTTACTCTCTTATGAATTAATAATTAATTAGAGGCAATGGTGTTTGTAACATTTAGAACGAATTAAACAATACAAATGTACGATGAAATATAAGAAGACTATACTAATTCCCAAATAAATACACCAGAAAAGTAAGTAATTCTTGAAGTTGTTTATGATTACAGGTATAAAATCATAATTTTAAGGAGTACATAATATAACTTTATTAAAGCAAATTTGTCTTAAGTGCACAGTAAATAGCAAAATTGCGATAAAATAATTCTTTGTTCTTCTTATTTTTTTTAAGTTTAATGTCCATTAACGTAGTTGGTCATATTGGACGATGAATGAAATTAGTGAAATGCTCAAATGTTCTTGGAGTCTATGGAGCTTGAATTTACTCGACATTCCTCTTACAGAATAGGGGAAAAACCTGAAAGTAACTTAACCTAAGCGAGATTCGAACTCGCTACTTGTTGAATGTGAGGTATAGACGCTATCGCCACACCATTCAGGCGCACTTCCTTGTTCTTTATTCAGACTATCGATCATTATATACACTTAAATATAAGTGTATTTATAAAACAAAAAATCCGTTTTATTTATGGATGCTCTTTAACTGTTGCGGTTCTTAACGTCCCATTTTACATGTGTGTGAAAGGGCGCTTACTTTTCTCAGAGGCCTTTTTATCAGGCTTGAGGTTCTTTTATATGTCATAAATCTACGACAACCGACCAACTTTCCTTTCCTTCTGAAGAAAGCCATGTAACGTTTTACGCACGAAGAAATGTGTCGCCCTCCGCCGGGTTTGAACCCGCGACCTAGGGAACCAGAGGATAGCACATTGCCCCAGACCACAGATCCTTCAAACCATTATTCTTTTATCAGCATCACGCTTATCAAGATAAACATTATCAAGAACTGTCTTATTGGTTAGTTCCCTATAAGGAGAAGGGAAATGACGGAGTCCATTGGGTGAAGTGAGAGTCAAATGTTTAAAAGCCATCGCAATACGATTGTCGTTGAAAGAGAGAGAAATCAGACGAGGAATAGCCGTTTCACAGTGTTTTAAAATTGAAATAAATAATAGGGAATAACTCTGAAATGTATATTACTTAAATTGTATGCCGTAACAATATCTACACTCTTTTGTTGCAAGTATTTATCTATCTCCTACTGTTTACAAGTTGTGCAAAATCATTCACAATGAACAGGAGTTTGGGGCTTATTTCCAAGTTATTCAGTACATACAGTGTATTTACCATGCAAATATCTTCAGAATAAAAATCTTTGTATCCAGTGTTTAGAAAATCTAACATTTCGAAAAAACATTCCATGAAAATATTTTGCTGAGAATGTTCGTGTCGAATGCTTGGAACATACTATAAGTACCATGACTTTTCTTTATGGAGCTTTACTGTCCACACACACACACACACACACTCACACACACACACACACACACACACACACAAGTCCGGCGGAGGTGTTTGGCTTTTTTTGGCATAAATATCCTTAACATGGTTTCCTTCGCAAGGGAAGTAAAGCCGTTTGTCCCTAGTCGTAGATTTACGTAAAAGAACTTTAAAACAGATAAGAGGCCTCTGAGTAAAATTAAGCGGTGCTTCACGTCCAATATAAAATGGTACCTTGGAAAACGCAGTAATTAAAGAGCGTCCATAAATAAGTCCACACGAACTTTTTTGTAAATGTGCCTTTTTTGGATTCAGTGGTCCTCGGAGCATGTATTTCCAGTGAAATATTGGTATTGGATTTTTAGATGGAACACAATACCTTGTGTATTTATTATGCACGTTGTACATAAGTGCTAGAGAAAGTAAAAATGGGAGGTGTATATTCTAAAGTGACTTACTCTCTTTAGAATTAATAATAAACAAGAGACAGTGGCACTTATAAAATAGAAAGAATTTAGCAATAGAAATATGCGATAAAGTATAAACAATTACAATGCACCAATAAATCATTTTTGAAGTGATTTATGTTTAAAGCTTTACAAAGAATACATTTTAAGAACTATGCTTTCTTGACGACGTTTAAGAGTGTAATATGAAAGCAAATTTGTCTTAAGTTAAGAGTAAATGGTGAAAACTGGGAAAAATTATATGTTGCCTTTTCTGCAGCCTTATAGATGATTGTATACCCTTAAATTCTAAATGCAGATATACAAATGCTATCTCGCCTGCCAATGGTTTAGCATGCTTTCTGCGTCGCTTCAAAGGAAAATAAAATGAAATGTGTTACATTCATATGAAATTCTCTGCCCTATATCGGCTATTAGTGACTGTGCATAATCTTGTTAAGGCCGCGCCGTGGTCTAGAGGTTAGACCACTCTCTTCGCCGTCCCGGGTTCGATCCCAAGCTACCGCATGTGAGATTTGTGGTGGATAAAGCAGTGTAGGGGTGGGTTTTATCTTGGTTCTTCGGTTTCCCCCGCCATCGCATTCCACTTGTGCTCCATCTTCGTTCTATGTATGATCACCTGCAGCCATAGTAGCAAAAGCGGGCGTTATACATTAAAAAAAATACTGTACCTACATAAGCATATCCTTCTATCTCCTTTATCTTAATACAAAAATAAAAATTGACACAAATAGGTACATTCAATATTCCATTATAGGTAGAAAGGAAAAGTCCATACTGAAATATAAAAGCTGACTTTAGTGTTCGATAGTCTTGCCTTGCAGTCGTGAGAAGCCACTGAAATTTGAAAGGGCTAAGTATTGAACAATTTGAGTCAATAATGAGAGCAAATCTGTCAAAATTCTTATGGCTCAAAATTCTATTTGTTATAGACTTTATGCTTTAAACAGATGTAACTTTTGTGTAGCGAGTTTAAGTTCTAATTAAGTTCTTACCAGTTAAACAAGAGTATACAAAATTTATTCCAAATAAAGCGAACTTCACAAGTATTCCCGGAAAATTAAACATATAAATTTTATCTGGTGTGTAAATCAAAAACGTTCGAGCCATTTTTGAGAAAAAAAAATGCCCCATATAAAGCATAGTTGGGGTGGGAAAATTTTCTATTTGGCGTTTCGTTTTTGAGTTGTGCTGTTCACACACACGCACACATTTATGTCGTCCTTAGTGATCTAGGGGTAACATCTTACCTCTGCTTCCCAAGGTCGTGGGCTTAAACCCGGCGGAGAGCAAAGGATATTTACGAGCGTAGAAATTATGACTATGGCTTCCTTCGGAAGTGAAATAATGCCGTTGGTCCCGTGTCGTAAATTTACAGCACGTAAAAGAACCTTAATCCTGATAAAGGGCTTATGAGCAAAATGAAGCGGTGTTTCACGCCCAATATAAAATGAGACGCTCAGAACCGCAGCAGTTAAGGTGCGTCCATAAATAAAACTCAATTATTTCAAGTTCAGACACACACGGACCTTTTCTAAACATGCTTTATTGGAATAAAGGGGTTCTCAAAACATATTTCCGGTGAAGTGTTTGTATAGAATTTTTGGGCCTAATACAATAATTTCTCTACCTGCTACGTGGTAGACAGTAGACAGTAATAATACTGAGAGAACGTAGGCTTTCACGGCCGGAGTCATTGTAATTAAGAAATGTTTCCGGGCTGTTTTGCCGTGGTCTGCTGGTGTTAGGAGTACCAGACGCAGCGAAACCTTCTCCTAGAAAACTTCGACCGCGCCACTGAAGATGTCCACCGTAGTTGTGGACGAAACGTCTGGTACTCCTAACACCAGCAGACCACGGCAAAACAGCCCGGAAACATTTCTTAGTTACAGTAATAATACTGTCGTAACCCCTCTGTAAATTACAAGGGCTGGATAAAAGATAATGATAATTGTTGCTTTCTTCTATGAAATGACTTTATTGACAGAGGTACTTATAGTTACACGCCTTAAATATAATCGCCCCCGTTATTTTTGATCTTTTACCAAATTTTTGGAAGGCGTCGTATACCATCTGCGCGACTATTTCTGTTGATGTCTCGTGTTGACCGCCCAGCACAGATGATGTCATCTCTAATATTGTTCCAGATCCCTCAGAGTGGTTCTTTCACGCTGGCAGTACGGGGAGCGATGACAAGTCCCAACAGTTTCCACCTTGACAGCGACAGCGGCAGTCGGATAGGCAGACCGGGAACCCCACCCCACGTTGGGGCTAATGCCCTGCAAGGAGCGGCTATCATCCCGGCAACCAGCCAAATTTGGGGGACGGAGATAGTCACTTTGTGTATGCTTTATCTCTGCCACGACGCCGCTTCCATCTCAGACAAAAATCCACCGGATGAAGGACGAATGAAATGACAAACCGACATCGACAAGAAATGCGGGGGATGAAAGAAACATATTCAGCGCAAAGCAGCGTAAGCGCAAAACAGTGTAAGCGCAGGACTTTGGACCCATGTTATTCAATGTAAGCATTCACATACCAGGTGGCCTAACTGTCCCATATTTAGCGAGCAAAGATGTGAAATTCGTGCATTAAAGACTTTAAGAACACAACGGTGCAATTTCAAATTAAAACCGGTAAATGGAGCACTGCCTGAACGACACGTGCAACACGCTACGCAGTGGAAGAATTTTCAAACTCCAAAGTTTATCCTTGCCTTGTGTACAAACAGGAAGAATTCTGAATTCCTTCCTCTATATATTGTTCAACGGCAGACGATCGCAATGTGAGATTTTACAGCGCCTACTGTACATACATGCTGCTCTTGAATTTCGTCTTGCCGCGCAATCTCCCATTTTCCTCAAGGGGTTATGGTAGTCTCCTTCTGAATTCTCCTTTGTTTTAATGGATGTAGCCACCATCTGCGTCTAGATTTCTTGGCTCTTGCAAATGGCGAGGCGCAAAGAGATAATGTACATGGCATTAAATATGCAGATTTATCACTTTATGCCGCGTCAACGCTTTCACTAGTTTCAATATTTTGGTCAAACAATTACGTCACTGGCGTGAGCGTCAATCATTTGTTTGCAAATTTTATAGCCTATTTATTCATTTATAAAGGATCGGCGAAATTTAATTTTATGATATTGTTATATCCGCATGAAATTTACAGATCTAGAAACCCGTGCCAACCTTTTGAATTATGCTTAAGACTGCTTCCCTCGCGCAGGCGCTTACACTGCGTTACGACTACACTTGCATCTCATCTTAAATAAATGCTGATTTTGGATTCGCATGGGAAAAACTGTGGTGAATGTTTAATTTAAAATCCTTCATTTCTTGACATAAATATATTCCTGTAAGTAATTGAATGATAGAGACACTTTCAGTATAAAGGGAAAAACGTTCCTAGTGGCAATGGATGGTACTTCATTGCCCTCGACGTTGCTATTGGCTTTTTACAGTCTGGGAGAATATCATAAGTTGCAGAACTTTGCAGCTGTTTTTCTGTCACTCTCAGAGTCTTAGTGGCGACTTCTTCCTTTCTTTTTCCAAAGTTGCAACACCAAGTTCCCACAACTGTTATGGCCAATATTTTCCAGCTTTGCAAGAGTGCCTTGTGACTGCAGTCAAACGCGGCAAAATGCTCGTAGCACTCCTCTGTAAAGACCCAACAACACAAAACGCACAACTTTAAGGCTAGGCTTGTATAAGAAAAATTGGATTTAGTTGACCGTTTAGACGGGGTTTTAACTTTAACGTACAGTCGAGTGCATGGAACTGTGCCGATATCATGCGCAGTGGTTTATGTTGGTAAGGAAATAATAAACCCCTCTATCACATCTTCCCCACTCCTTAACAGGGGTCTATTTCGCAAATTTTACAAGATTTGTTGAACTTTACAAACAAACCTAAATATTCAAAAGTGAAATGACATAGTTCACAATGTATTTGTTTCACAATTGAATAGTAAGGCACACCATTTTGTAATTTGTGTTTGTAAAATAAGCAGTCTATCTACAAATAGCTGAAGGTTTACAGAGCAACCTATATTTTAATATTTGTGAGCAAATAACGCATATAACACAACAGTATAGTATCTAAAACCGTATTTAGTAGTTCCATGTTTCTGATAATGATGAAGTTCATACAAAGGAACGAATAATACATTAATATTACACGCTCAAAGCTAATACTTACTCTAGATCTCTTTATGATTTTTTCTCGGATAGCATTTAACGCCCGCTTTTACTACATATGACTCGAGGCGCTTATCACGTCTGATCATCCAGCCTGCACCCCATTCATGACGTCTTTGGGCCGAGATGGGGGATGCAGCGGCCGGGGAGTAGGCCAAGGTCCCTTGTGGACTGTCGTGTCATGGTTAATTACACACACACACACACACACACACACACACACACACACACATAAACGTGCTACATAACTTAGCTCTTTAGTATTTTGTAACGCATGGTTGACAACGCTTTGAAACCTGAATATGACGGAATGTGCATAATGTTTGTTTGTAAATTGTATATCTGGATTTTTAAAGTTCCTCAAACTTTGAAACTTCACAAACTTTTTTTGCTAAACAGAGTTTACAAGCATTTTTAATATGTTCCTTGTTATTTGTAAACTCTTAATATGTAAATTGCAAATATTGGCAATAAGCTTCTGTTCGTAGCTCTTCACTCCGTTTGTCATTTTAAAGTTACAGATCGAACTGGGATTCTTTCTAGTGAAAGTAGTTCGAAAATAAAACAGGTGTTTAAAAATAGCACACCTACGAATGTGGAAAAAACAGTGCAGGAGCGGGTTTTCTCCAGGTACTCCGGTTTCCTCCGCCTTCGCATTCCACCGGTGCTCCATCTTTATTCCACGTATCATCTGTGTCATCGCCTGCGGTGCCATTGTAGTAAACGCGGGCGTTAAACACCATAAAAAAGAACCTACGAAAATGAGTAATTTTTATCTGTTCAGTTGTTTTTTATTATTATTTTCTTTTCTTGCAGCCACCCACCACTGCATGAAATGAAATTATCTGCGGCCGATATTTTCTGCGGTATATTAACGTTTGGTTGCGAGTTATCATATGTATGGTCTTGCACGCAGATAATTGCAGCTCCGGTGCGGGAGAAGTTCATTCTAAGCGTCGTATATAGTTTCAGGCGCTGGAGCATTGAGTGGGGACGATCTAAAGTCAGAAAACTTTTAAATGTTTTACCGACGAACAGATATCCTTTAGGAGAGAAGGCTGAGACACGAATATGTTAGTTTTTTTCGATATATTTTCATAAGTAACGCCACAAGTGTTTTCATCTTGTCGATAATTCACAACCAGAGCGCAGCGACTAGAGTCAATTGTTCTAACAGATGAAAACACGAGTTGTATTTGATAAGACAAATCTGCGAAATTGACTATTAATAATTTATAATATATAGAAAGGGATATTTTATCATATTATGACTGTAATAAGGCAACTTAGTTTAAAACGGGTCAACAGACTAATCGGGTGAGTTTTAAAACTTTGCTGTTTACACCAAGGTCAAGTGACATATACAACATGCTACCATCTACCGGAGAAGATTGCAACTTCTTGCTCACAGTGATCGTTAAAGTTTATGGAAATGTGTTTTTTGTAGCTGTGGTATATAAAGGTATTGTTTAGATATTTAAAATAAAACTTTCATTATTTTCTTTATTTTGCAACATATCCATAAGGGAATTTTGCTCAGTTGAAGTTTATAAACCAGCATAGCCCTTGAATTTGAGGTTAGGACACTCCAACGCTCATTAATCGCATTCCAGTACTACCAACTTATGATTATAAACTGTCCTACATAATGGGTTAATCGGGTCAGTAAATTAAGGGCTAAAGGAGTCAATGCTGCTATGAGTGATTTAAGTTTTTATCGTTATTGTTTTGTTACAGATGTCTAGTAATCCTTATAAAACGTCTCGTATATGGACTGAGGACGATATGAAATGCATATGGACATGGGAGAAGTCAACGCCATGCCGCTGAACTCTATGGATTTCCGCATTCTTGCTTGCAACGCAGGCTGCAGTGGTCATGATGAACCTTGACGCAATAAAGGTGCACAGCCGATATTCGACAAAGAACAAGAAAGCAAACTAGTTTCCAGACTACTGAAACTCAGCGCTTGAGGATTTGGTGTGGATTCTTACACTGTGTGGAGAGCAGCATTTGATTTTGCCGAATCAAATAAAATCAGACGTAATTTCTCGCAGAGGAAGCAGATGGTCGGCAGTGAAATGGAACCCGGGAGTGACATTAAGAACGGTGGAGGGTCCTTCTCTTGCTCGTTGTAATGGTCTCAACAGAAAGGATGTAGCTGACTACTTCAAACTCTTGAAGGAGACTTTACAGGCTTTTAACTTAATTAATAAGCCTCAACTGATATATAATGTCGACAAATCTGATTTGTAGATGAACAATAAACCCACAAGAAAACATTTTGCTCAGAAGGGTGCTAAGGCAGTGTATTCTCAAACTTGTGTTGAGAGAGGGGAGTTTGTAACGATATTGTCTTGCACAAATGCAACTGGGAACTTTATTCCTCCATTGGCTACTTTTAAGGGAAGAAAATATCTTCAAGAATTTTCAGATAGCTTCCCAAAGGGATATCTTATGACTATGTCAGATTCTGGATGGACCAATGAAGAAAATTTTTTGCAGTGTGTCATCAGTTCCAGGCCCATCGTGTGCCTGGAACATATTTGCTGCTAATAGATGGTCATGGATCTCACAAGAATTTGTCTGCACTGCAGTTTTGTGAAGAACACAAAATTCTTATGGTATGTCTACCAAGTCATACTACTCATAGGCTCCATAAATTAGATAGGTCATTCTTCAAGGTCCTCAAAGCATATTATGACAATGAATGCAATAAATTTGTGCGTAACACAAAGGGGGATCAACAGATTACAAAAATAACTTTTGGAAGAATTTTCAAAGAAGCTTGGCGCCAATCAGCAGCACCAGCGATTGCTGAGTCTGGATTTTTGTCAACAGGTCTGTTTCCCCTAAACGAAAATATGGTGTCTGATCATGAATATTTACCAGGAGAATGTTTGATCACACCAGAACGTCATACTTCACTACATGAAAGTGTAACTTTACAGCTTGAGGATGCTATTCCTAATTTCACGCATCAACATCAACGATGACCTTTTGTGATCTACCGTCTTCAATAAAAAGACATAAAAAGTCAGCAAGGAAACAGAAAGTGGTTTTTTTAACTTCTCCACAGAATATAGAAGTAAGAAAAAGAGTGGAATTGAGGCGTAAGTCTAGAAAACCAACCATTGTCCTGCCTCAGACAAACAAGTATGAAACAAAAGATGCAAGAAAACGACTGTTGCCGTCATTTTCTGAGGACACGCAAGAGAAAAATATCAGCGCATGCGCATTCTGTTTTGTGAAATACGATGATCGTTGCTCAGAAAAATTAGGGGACTGGATACAGTGTCAGGGAAGTGGGAAAGAATGGTACCATGAAGACTGTGTTGGTGCCAAAGGAAAGAAGAATTTCATTTGTGGCAAAAGCAGGTTATGTGATTAATTTTTTTCCATATTAAAGTGTGTATTTTTCAAGAAGCAAACTATTTTAGACTGACCCTATTTACTTTGAAGACTGACCCGATTTAGATTAAATCCTTAGGGTAAATTGGGTCGTGTACAAAAGTGCTATTAACATCAGTGTTTCGTGTATCCTTATTGTTAATAAAAAATGTGTCTATTGGGTTTTGTTGCTTACCTATGTAATCAAAAATATATTGTTATATTTATTAACATGAACGTTTTAAGTGCTACTATTATTTTTATAATTTTTGACCCGTTACCCTACTTACATTAGTTCCCAAATGGTAGATGATGTATTCGACCATGTTTATTTACTGCATGTTTCTTTTTTCTTTCTTCACAGCCTCCTGAATTATAAAATTACCTACTGTGCCTACACCCAATGTACGAATATCGATAGCAACAATAAAAATAGGGATCAATTAAACACATGAAATGTAAACTACCGTTATTTTATTTGAGGTTATTACATTCATCTCATACATAAGAAATACAAATAATGATTATTTTCACATAAAAGCCTGTGATCTCCTTTTAAGCAAAATTGCATGAACTGTTTCCACATATTATTGCAGTTTTTAACCGTGCCAAGGAGTCTAGTTTCATTAGTAAGTTGTTTTGTTTCTTGTGATGTCACCTGATCAAACCGTTTCAAATTTCCCGTCATCACGTAATGTCACGACTGACTGGATTGTCACCTTGTTACTAATAACCAAAACAGTAGAGTAAACAAACGAATATCAGGTGCGAAAATTTTCAAAGAAATGAACACGTACTGCGATAAGATGTTTCAATAATATCGCCCCAGTCAAATGGCCGCGACTTGTTGAAATTGCCCAATCTTGGCCATTGCATTGGCGCTTTAATACTTGAGCTAAATTGTCACTAAAAGCTGAATTTCAATCTGCGACATCAATGTGACAATGCCTCTGGTTAGCTCCTGAACCTGAAACTCATTTGTGTTCATAGGTCTATGCTTTAGTGCCACACTTTTGATATCAAACCAACACGAGGCGAACACATTCAAGGGCCGTCGTGACAATAAATGACTTCAAGCCACTCAGGTGAAATGCTTTGTACTAATCAGATTTTGCCTCTCACCTAAGTCTGCACTTTGTTCATGGGTTAATGCATGTGTGTAGGGTCTGCTTTCATATTAATAAGATATTGGCTCACCCAGAAATAGTGTGCAACGTTAATGGTAAGCAGTTTTCCTACAATTTTAATAGCACTAGAAGGAAGCCTGAAAATTCGGCAATTTTCCTTCAGTTCGGCTGTGCAAATATCTGGCATACAAACAAATGTGTTTGTCACATCGTGTTTCTGATAATATTATTTAAAATTACACAGGTTATCGCATCGAATTAATTTCATCAATGTTTATTTTATAAATTCTTTCAAAACAACAACACAATGTCCCATGGGTGGATGTTGACGCTTACGCATGACTGAGGTAAACACACCACATGGGATAGATGTATGTGCAAGCGTCGTTCATCTGTTTGGCGCAATGCCCTGTGGAAGGCTTTTATCAAATAAAGAGAAAGCAAATACTGCAAGTTACAAATGGATCTCGTCAAAACAGAAGTTGCTAACGCAATGAAATGTGTAAACCCTGTTTTTATATATTTTAAAACATTGGATTCCACACAATTTGGGGCACAAAATATACAAAGAATATACAAGAAAGTTATCAGCATTATACGATTATTATTAAAGTAACCCTAATAAAACCACCTGAATCATGCTTGAATTGCAGCTGCTAACTCTGACAAGCAAGAAGTACCTTTACTACAGAAATATATAACCAACCCAAATCGAAATGAAGTCCAGAAAGACTAAATTACTTAGCTAGAAGAAGAAGAATAATTCACATGCCTTTCTCTAGTTCTTCCATACAGAAACTATCATTACTAAAGATGTTTGTTTTAGCTACATTATTTTAATCGAAATAAACATTAACAGAATTTGTAATATTACTTGTTTCCTTGTAAGTAGAAGGAAAATAAGTGATTGCATTAGACCAAAGCGATAATCAGATCATTTAAAAGCTGGTAGCTATGTGATTCAAATTCATTTGTTTGTATGGCCAGGAATTGACAAATTCCCGTATGAGAAAAGTATAAGTATTTTATAGCTGAAACAATTAACAAGGAATATCTCCACGCGGTCTGCTCCACCAAAAAGCGTATATAACAAAATATGTGTGTTTTGACCCGATCTACATTTTTTGTGTAGTAAGTTTTTGCCCATCTCTTACGGTTTACCACTTATGCAAAATTTAGCAAAATTCTTCCAGAATAGTCCAGAGACTAATCTCGGAAAAGTCAAAGTATACATTTTATTTTTTATGTAAGTATCTTTATTATATCGCATTTTAATCAAAATAGTTAGAGCCATTTTTGAGAAAATCAAAATTTTCGTAACTTTTACCAAGTAAATGGTGTTTTCTTGCAAATCTTCGTGTTACATTCTTGGAACATACTAAACTTAAATACCAAGTTTGGTATTTAACTAAGTTTTCGTTTTTTGAGCTATGCTGTCCACAGACACACACGGATCTTATTCTATTCTTTATTGGACTTAGGGCGTCTCAAAGCATATTTTCCAATACAGTATATGTTCCTAGGTTAATGAGCATATATTTTGGTGCAATGCAATACTTTCTCTATAGACTATGTACATAGTACTTGTAGAGAGTGTAAAAAAAGTTTTAATTGGATGAGCCAGAGAGTTTTCAGTATTATTGCTGGATTAAGGTCCATTCAGAATAGGAAGTTATATGGCGCAAAAGAGTGTATTTTCCATAAAGAATACTGAACTTTTGTGACATATTGATTAAACAGAGTATCTATTCGACAAAATCAATCCCATATACAGTTTTCCTTCAAATTACAGCATCATAAATCTGCTGTTCCAGAATGTTTCTTTCTATTTCCAGTATTTCGGGTCCAAAGTTGTACAATCACTACTATTTGTTTAGTAGAGCGTTAGTCATAAAGAGTCCGAATGTGATGTGAAATCAATAACAAACAGAGCATGGATATTAAAGTTAAATATTGAAGTTGACTATACTGCTTTCTTCTTTTAAACCACCTTAAGTAGCCTAAGAGTACTAATAGCGTTTATAGACGCCGTTAATTCATATGCGTGAATTCAGTGCAATCTATCAATATTTCATTAAAATGATGATGAAGGATAAAACCATTGTTTTTTCATACGTCTCTACAATTAACCATAATTGTTCTTACCCAAGCTATGCAGTGTAACTTTTCCAGATAGTAAGCATCTACCAATAAACACTGTTGCTACTTAAGCCCTTGCATCATACTAATCTCTTTCGACACTCACTCAAGTATAAGTACCAATTCTTTCTCACCTTGGTGCCCGGAGACTCAACTTCAGAAACAAGTGAGTGTTAAGGGGAGAAGGCAGTTTGAACATACGGAAATCATACCTTAAATAAGTTGAATTACCACCGATCTTAAAGTATTCAATTGTTTATCCAGAAATTTGTATGAATTATTCTATAAATGTTGATAAATATTTCAAGTAGTTATTTGCATTAATAGCTTATGTGGTAGAGTCTATAAAAAGTATTTCATTCAGTAGAAAAGTAATAATACCTAGTCTTAAACATATGAATTTATGTATCTTTTTTTTTTTTTATTGATACTTTTTGAAATATAGAATCACATTTTTGCATGCTTGTTCTGAGTATAATCAGATATCTTCTGAACCATAATTATTTACCTATGACATAATTTCAGTAGAAATTAAAAAAGAAACACATCTTCAAATTCAAACATGTAAAAATGTGGAAAATTTGCAATGTTGTTGCTTTCTTAATATGATCAATATATACTGCGACATCACAATTGTGGTTCAGAAAGTTTAACTATGTGATGTAAATATGTGCTGAAAATTTTAGCTTTCCAGCTCTCATACTTGCTTAGAAAAATCTACATAAGTATCCAAACATAAGTATTATATATCTGCATAGGTATTTGGGAAAACTGAATTTAAAGATGCAAATGTTCTAAAAGGGGCATTGCATAACAGCTTTAACGAAATGCAGACTAGTATTTAAAGCATACTTAAAGTGATTAAAATCCTCTTAATCCCACAAAAGTATACATTTTCTGAAAAAAAACTAGAAATAATGGAGGTTTTATTAGTGTGTAAAACAAAAATGTTGTTTTTACAATTTCAGAGAACGCTATGCCCTTAATGAGTGGCCACTCAGTGCAAGTCCATTGAATATCATTAAACATTTTGCTGCCAAGATCCGATCTGATCTGATCCGCGGAGATTGGTCTCATAAATTACAATTATGCAACAGATACCGTTAGTGTCTACCTCTATATAATCTGTGACATTTAAACTGTGTCTTGGTAGCATTTTTAACTTGATAATTTCTGCATTATTCTTCTGCGAATCAATTTTCAATTGTTTCACATGGCAACCAGCTTTTAGAAGATTTGGCAATAGCTTTAGCCTAGTGTAATATTTACCGAGAGACATGCAAGTCGGTTGAATTTAATGCCATGTTGGTATGTTGACATCCGCGGTTCAAATTCCGGTTATGACTTTGAATTTTTACCTGTCCTAAACCCACATTGTTAAAACACACAATGTGATTTCCTTATCAAATGCATCAGAATGTGGAGTTCTCTGTTAGTGACTTAAAAGCAGGTAATCACCGTCATACCTCTGCTAAATTGCAAGGTCTCTCCGGTTTTTAATGTTGCTCGTATATAACCTGAAATGTTTAAATAAGTTAATTACTCAGAATGGAGGGAAAGTTCACAGATATAGCTATTATTTAAATGCTTGAATAATGTTAATAACATGTTTAGTTGCGAAATAATAATTATTGTTAATAACTGTTAAATTAATAATAATTGTTTCTTTCGCACTAGTTGTGTAGGAGTTTGTAAAGCAGTCAGACTGAACACTTCAATGTCACAGCTGGGACTTGAACCACGGGACGCGATTCAGAATAACTGGACGGAAACAAGGCTATGGAGTTTAATTTTTCAGTCTAACCACTCTTCTAACTCACGTTTC
Organism: Hymenopus coronatus; assembly: GCA_030762935.1. NCBI lineage: Eukaryota > Metazoa > Arthropoda > Insecta > Mantodea > Hymenopodidae > Hymenopus > Hymenopus coronatus. The sequence goes on along the minus strand of CM060900.1, from coordinate 34,915,539 downwards.
GGAAACATTTCTTTAGTTATTAATCCTCAAAACTGCTTTCAGTGCATCTACTCCACACTTCACTAGCAAAATACTCGAATCTCACTCAACTTGCACTCGTTCCGCACTCACGCTTCAGTTGAGTCTGATGTTGACACTTAGGTGAGATTTGGTTATGAGTGTCCCTCAAGTAGGTACTGTGCATCATCATACGGTAGCTCTTTATGATACAAGCGGTAAAAATGGTGCTTTACAGGAATCTTACGAAACGAGGCTGTAGACCAAGTTTTGTAATCCTACAAACAATAAAACAATTTCAACATGTGTGTTATACAGTTCTCAATATTTATAGGCATTTTATAATTATAAATAGACTGTTTTACTTATTTCACGGAGTTCATGCTCAACGGTCTGCAATATTCAGTTGTTTCCTCGCTCAGAATCAGTGCTGACAACATGATGATTTACCTGTTTGGAACGAAAATATTCTATACAATGGAGGCAGTGAAAATAATAACTTATGTCATACTGGTTTCTTGACTTTTTTTGGTAGTAGTTCTAATTTTGCTCTCTCCGCTGCTTGCATAATTTCGTCTCGTTTAGCAGATTCCATGTATGACATTCAGAACATCCGCCATTTTATGGATCGATACGAGCTTTCTGAGTCATAGCTTACTTGAATGAGGTCGTGAATGCATAAACCAAAGTTGGCTACATTGGAGTGATATAATTTTATAACACTGAGTGGCAGATCTTTCTACTTTTAATACTACTGATATCTGTTAAAAGACCTGATTTTAGCATCTACTGTTAAAAAACATTTTAAGGGGTCCAGGACTTTCGCTCTAAGCTACACAAGGCATACCGTAAGTGGTTGTTGATGATACAAAACTTTTTCAAAGGACCGAGACTTTCGCTCTAAATTACGCTAGGATAGCGTAAGTGCTCTCCCTGCCATTATGTCTCAGGTTCGAAGTTTACTTAAGTTGCTGTAAATCAAACCTATCCCCAACGGCTCCTTGCTTAGGAGTGGGTGGCGGCAATACAGCCCCGTGTTCAGTTACTACTTGTGTTCCATTCCAGCTGCAAAGGTATGAACGCGGCTACCCAACTTATTTCCCTAAACTTACTTTACCTCCGTATTAATTATTTGCCAATTATCCCGCCATGTGTAGGTAATAACTTTGTGGGAAGTTGAACTCAGTGTCGTCACACGCTACTTCCTCCACACTTTTTCAAACAGCTTGTTGGATTCAGCATCTGAAATCAGTGAGGATTGCTGGAGCTGGCATATTCGTGCCAATAATGAATCCTTAACATCTACCCTTTATTCGTGCTTTAAATAGCGTCGTCCCAGTCAACGTATTTCTGCTACAAGGCTACTACCAGCTTCAGTCGCCTCTCTTAAAAAGTTGACTTTTCCAGCTCCCTGTGCTGCTCAAATCCAATTTAGTAATCATTCCTTCAACTGGCTAGAAACTTTTCTGTACAATGCCTTTTTACAAATACATACTCTTATATAAAATTATTGCACTTCATATTACTTGATATTTACAATATTTCGCATCTCTTCTCCTTTCTTACTTTTATGTTTTAACATATATTTTCTCTACTGTTATTCTCTCTATGGTTGTCATATCTGTAATCATAATCTTTGTGATCACTTATGCATATCAACTGAATCGATGACTTTTTGGGAAATAAGTCCCAATTCTATAGTGCTTGAAACCCAAGAAAAAGATTATTAACATCCAAAGTTGGCATCTTGGAAATTTATGTTCCATAGATAACCTTCAGATCTAGAATTTATAGATTGTTAGGCCCTCTCAGTAACCTCAGTTTTGCTTTATATTGATTTACAGAACACGTTTTTATTCAAGATATGCTTCCTTTATAAAATCATTAAATAACGTTATGTGAAAAGGAAGAATAATTTGGAATTTGTTTTGTATTTATAGACTTATGAAGCAAGCAATTCTATAATAGATCTCGTATTTTTTATTATTCAGTATTTATTTCTTTCTGTCCTAAAGCACAGTACAGGCATTCGACATCACTTGATATAAAAATTGTATTTTTATATACTTTGTCAATTAAAATCACATATTTGATTTAAAGGTCTTAAAGTCTAAAAATTCTTGTATGGAAGGATTTGCAACTAACCATACATATATTCTGGACTTAAAAGTTTTCTTATCTAGGCACTTAATATGTTCTGGCAGCTTATTGTATAACTTGATACATGTAACTATTTTCAGTTTTGATAGTTTAAAATAAGGAATATTTATATTTGATTTTATCCTTGTATTATAGTCGTGCACCTTTTTAATAGCTGGTTTTCAGAAAATTTGTTTATATAAATTAAAACATCTAAAATATAAAGAGTATTAATAGTTAAAATACCTAACTCCATAGAGAATGAAGATTTCATCAATTTTATATGCACCCCCCAAAGGATTAAACCATTTCTTATAACTCACTCAAAAATGAAAAATACGCACTTCTGACATATTCGGGAGGAATACACTTATAATATTTATAATTATTTGAACAGCTATTATTACAGCACTCAAAAGCTTTATCACATAATATATCGATTTTTAGGTTGCAAGAATACAGTTCTAAAAATGGTATGTGTTCCATTCGCAACATTTTCTCTACCTGTTTCAAAACAAACTATTCTTACAAAAGATTATGCTTTTGTCTACATCATGCTAATCGAGATAAACTTTAGTAGAATTGTTCTCATTACCTGCTTGGTTTTAAGAGAAAATAAATAAGTGAATACACTAGACTACAGCTATAGTGAATTATTTAAAACTGGTCTGTATGTGAAATAATTTAAATTCCGTTCTTTTTTGCACGCCCAGAAATAAATCAAAAAAGAGGTGACATATATGATAGATCGTGTGTTTTAACGAGATCTACTTCTTTGTGTAGTAAGTTTTCGTCTTATATGTTACGGTTTACCAATTATCCAGAATGAAAAAGTCTTTACAGGTTATTTGCACAAAATTCAAACTAAGCATTTCGTTTATCATAAAAATATCTTAGGCACACGGTATTTTATTCTAAATCGTTACAACGACTTTTGAGAAAATCCAAAATTTTAAAACATATTCCATGTAAAGGATAGTTGGGGTGGACGATTATCCTGAAAATCTTCGTGTCGTATCCTTGGAAGTTTCGTAGTTGGCTTACCCTCCCCGTATTTAGGACTGACAGCCCCCTAGGACATACAAGCGGATGCCTAGGGGGAGAAGCCTGTCGGGGAGCCAAGTACGAAACCACAGAATGGATAACTTGGAACAAGTGGTCGACCCATAGCCAGACGTGAGGTGAGGAAATGGATAGTGTGAAAAGCAAGCGAAACGAATGATAGGAAAGGTGATGATGCAGCAAATGGGAATGAATGGCGGAGGAAACCGAAGGACCCACCCAGACGCCGCCACAAACACGCAGACACTTTTGAAGAAATGCTATTTGAGTTCATGTTGTCTCAAAACATATATTTCCTGTGAAATTTTGGTCCCTAATTATAAAAATGAAGTGGAATGACAGGTAAGTCCGTTGTTTGGAAGCACAGCGAATTAGAAGTCCAAACACAAGCATGTGATGTAATCCACGCTGAATATAAACCAGTGCACGGGTCCACGAAGTTAGGAATTTGCATGACTGTATCAGCTCTTGATTATCGTACCTTCCTCACAGCATTCGCATCTCTTGGATGTTTGTTGTGCGAAAGAGTAACTAACTACTGCTTGCTGCAGATTAAATATTGTCTGTTTCTGCAAGTTTGGCACACCGTGTAATAAATCCCTGCAGATACCTTCAGCAAATATTTGCACAAGAGTCAAAGCCTTTCAGCCGTGGTCGTTTGAAACAGTATTACCGACCTTTTCGTTTTCAATTGATCTGCGTAATCACTTGACCGTGCTGTGCGTTGTGTGATAGGCGATTAAAGATATTCTGATGTATGGATGCTGCAGGAATATTAATGGCTCGGTATATCCATTTATTCATTGCGAATTGAAGAGCTTACTTGCAAAGTGAAATGGCAGCCTACAGAAATCATGGGTTTTTGCTTTCTGTAGCTCGAATATACAATGTACATTGTAGGTACACAAGCTCTTGTATTCTACCCAAAAACTCCATACCGATATTTCACCGGAAATGTATCTTGTGAAGGCCTAAAGAATAAAAAAAACATTTTTAGACAAAGATCTATGTGTGTCGGACTGTCTGCATGTGTATGCGTGTTTGTGGACAGCATAACTCAAAAATGAAAAGTCGATTAAATACCAAACTTGGTATTTAAGTTTAGGTTCAGAGTGTTCGCAGATCTAAAAAAATGGCTCTAACCATTTTGATTATAATGCCGTAGGTATATTAAGGATGTTTATATGATAAATTGGTAGCGCAGCCGCTTGCAAGTCGGAGACCTGCTTTCGATTACCGGTATTGGCGCTAGGAGACCTGGCTCGGGATGCACTCAGCCTCGTGAGGTCCCTGGGAGGCCGATTGAGGAGCTACTTGATTGAGAAGTAGTGACTACAGACCGGGAAGACCGCATTAACCTGTCGGAAGGGACTCGAGGCGCTGATCACGTATCACCCTCCAGCACTGCACTCCATTCATAACGCCTTCGGGCCGAGATGGGGAATACAGGGGCCGGGCGATAGGCCAAGGACCCTTGTGGACTGTCGTGCCATAGAGTTAGGTTTACATGGTAAATAAAATAAAAAATTGCTCTGGAGCCATTTTAACTCTTAAAGACTTCTTGTATAACTAGTAAATCTTAATAAACAGACTAAAAATTACTGCATAAATAATGTATATATACATTTTTTGTAGAGCTAAAATTTCAAAGGTTTTCCCTGTTATCGGTTTCAATTTAAATGCTTAAACTTTTCTCAGTTCGGAACTCGTCCTCATTTCAAATCTCTTTTGTTTTTCTTCTGGCCATAACAATCATTTGGCGACAGCTGGTAAAAATTTGACTATCTCTTTACTATTTTCCTATTTCCCTTCTACTTCTACGGAACTTAGAACTAAGATCATTTCTGGTAATTTGTATCTTTATTAGTGTTATGTAGATAAGATTTATCTTTTGTAAGAATAATTTGTTTGCACCACAGATAAAGAACACATTAAATTATTTTACTTTCTCTATATAATACATAGTACATAGCTAGCGAAGATATAGCACTCCACCCAAAAATTCCATAGCTAGATTTCGCAGGAAATACACGTTTTAGGGTCTCCGGTATCTAAAAAATGTGTTTTTAGAGAAACGACCATGTGAGTCCGTCCGATAACACAAAAATGAACGCTCGGTAGAATACCAAACTTGGCATTCAAGTTATGTATCTTTCAATGATGCGATACGCAGATTTTTAGGAAAATCCTCCTACCCCAAACTACGCTTTACATGGAAAAAATTTTGGAACATTTTGATTTTCTCAAAAATGGCTCCAAAGATTTTGATTAAATTGCCGTGTATTAGAGATATTCACGTAACAAATAAAAGGTATATCCTGAATTTTCTAGGAATAGCCTCTGAAAACCTCTACATTGTGGACGACCTTTGTATAACTGGTAAACAGCTAGATATACACAAAACTTACTACTACAGAAAATGTAGATAACCTTAAAACACACAATTTATGTAATATACATTTTTTCCTGGAGGGAATAATTTCCGAGATAGGCATTCCTATTTATTGGGTTCAGTTTTAAAATACCTGAGCTTTTTCATGCGGGAATTTGTAAACTTCCGGCCATGCAACGAAACGGATTCCAACCACATGGCAACCAACTTTTAAAATATTTCACTATAGTATTTTTCCCAACGTACTCCTTTCTTTTACTTCCGTTTACAAGGATGTAAGTAATAAAAGCATTTTTGCTAATGGTATTTCGATCTGTGTGAACTATTTATTTATTGAAGCAATAACGATAACAATTCCTCATATTTAGAGCTGCCAACAAGGACAGAGTAAAACAGGCAAATTATAAACTAGCTGTAAAATAAAAAGAAACAAAAAGCTTGAAACTCTTTTATAAAAAAAGATAATGCAACATCGACAGTTTTCATTAATATAGCAATCGAAAAGGAATCCAAAAGGTGCAAAAGTACAATTAAACATAATATAAAATGGGCATACAATAAATAATTTGTATCAAAGGAATATAGACCGTGAAAACGCTAAAAACGGTTATTTTACAAATGATTAGAAAGAAGAGAAATTGAATTTCTTATTACAAATCTAGCAAATTATTTTCTTTTTTCCTTCCAGCGACATGTTCAAATCACTACTACGTTACTTCTAACGCTGCTTATATCTGGGTTCGATTCCCAGTACCGGCGTGGGGTTTTTGCCCCTTCTGGGAGACCTGGACCGGGGTGGTCCCAGCCTTCTGATGTCCCTGGGGAGCCAATTGAGTAGCTACTTGATAGAGAAGTAGCGGCTCCAGGTCGTAAAAACCGCATAAACTGGCCGGGAGGTTCGAAGCGCTGACCACTTCTCACCCCCCCCAAAACTGCACCCCACCCATAACGTCAGTAATGGACCAGATGGGGGACACAGGGTAGGCCAAGGCATATGGTTTTTCCACATATTCTGTAAACAAACAATTCTTGCTGAAGACTGTTTTAAGTACCTCATGCTAATTGAAATAAACATTAGCAGTAATACCCTTATTATTGGCTATCTTATAAATAGAAGGGAAATAAAGATTACAATGAATTATAGCGACTCAAATTATTTTAAAAGATGGCTTCTATGTGATTGAAATTCAGTTCTCTTTGGGTGCCCAGGAGTAAAACTAGAGATTTGAAACAAATATTGACTTCCCGTTGGAGAAAACGAATTTAAAATAAAAACTAATAACACAGAATATCTAGGAAATGTTACACTGTACAAAAAACATACGAGGGACGTCCAGAAAGTAAGTTCCGTTTCAATTTATCTCCGCTGCAGCGCTGCGATCACAGTTCCGCACATACGCGGTAGACGCTCTGTATCAAGTAGAAGAAAAGTGCGCCATTTTGAGTTCGCCGTCGGCCACATACGCTTTGTTGTGCTTGTTTACAATGTCGGTGTTGATTGAAAATCCCGCCGCTTGTGAAATCAGATCTGTGATTCATTTTCTGAATGCTAGGAAAGTGAAACCAATTGAAATTTATCGGCAAATTTGCGAAGTTTACGGAAAAATGCGCTGAGTAATTCAATGGTGAGAAGATGGGTCCGAGAGTTCAATGAAGGACGTAGTGAAGTGCACGATGAAGAACGAAGTGGGCGAACATCTTTGGTTACAGAAGAACTGGTTCTCGCGATTGATGACAAGATCCAGGAAACCCGTAAGTTTACAATTAGTGCTCCCGGTATGGAATTTCCCCAAAGCTCACGATCACTAATTCATGAAATTGTTACCGAAAAACTGAAATTTCGTAAACTTTGCTCACGTTCGGTACCAAAGATTCTTACTGAGCAATACAAAACAAAACGGATGGGTAGTGCACTTCAGTTTTTAACCCGTTATGATGAATACGGCGAAGAATTTCTGACACAGATAGTCACAGGAGATGAGACTTGGGTTTCTTACGACACCCCTGAAAGTAAGCAGCAATTAATGGAATGGAGGCACACTTCATCCCCAGCAAAGGTTAAGCCGAAACAAATCTTGACACCTCGAAAATAATGTGCACAGTGTTCTGGGACTGGAAAGGCATCTTACTCATAGATTTCTTACCGCGTGGTCAAACAATCAAAGCAGATGTTTATTGCGAGACACTTAGGAAATTGCGCCGCGCAATACAGAATAAGTGCCGAGGATTGCTGTCAAAAGGTGTTGTTTTTCTTCACCACAACGCACGACCACACACTGCAAATGTGACGAAAAACCTCCTACAGGGATTTGGCTGGGACGTATTTGACCATCCTCCGTACAGCCCTGACCTAGCTCCTAGCGACTTTCATCTGTTCTTACATCTCAAGTCTTTCCTTGGCGGTCAACACTTCAACAATGACGAGAAGCTGAAAGAAAATGTTTCCAACTCTTTGAAGACACAGGCGGCAAACATCTATGAAGAAGGTATACAAAAACTTTTGCCACGCTGTGACAAATGCCTGCAAAATTTCGGCAGTTATGTGGAAAAGTAGTTTAAGAGTTGTAGAATTTTGTGCAATAAATAATTATTCTGTATCTGTACACAATGTAATTTTATTACCAAACGGAGCTTACTTTCTGGACTTACCTCGTATATGTTTTTGTCTATGGCTTACGGGTTTATCAGTTATTCGCCATCCAGAATGAAGATTTCTTCAGGGACTATTCCAAGAAAATTCACGATATTGATTTTATTTGCCATGAAGGTATCTTAACGAATTGATATTTAATCAAAATTGTTAGAGTTTTAGAGAAATTTAAAATTTTAAAAATTTTCCATATAAAGGATAGTTAGGAGTGGGGAGTTTTTCCTGAAAATCTTCGTGTTGTATTCTTGGGGAATGCTGAATTTAAATACCAAGTTTGGTATTTAATGAACATTTTGTTCTTGAGTTATTCTGATGACACATACAGGGACTTTTTTTATAAAATGGTGTTTTTTATTCAGGGAACCCCAAAGCATACACTCACATTTCCGGTGAAAACTCGGCCATATAGACGTTTTGGGTGGAATGCAATAATTTCTCTACTGCTATGTGTAATGTATGTTTCAGAGAAAATAATATATAAATAGAAAATTCAAATTGTTGTAAATTGTTTGGTGCTGGTTCCAATACCTGGGCTTAGATTAGTGTAAAAATGAAATGAAATGTTACATCTGTGTTGTTAGGTCACTGCTGTGTGGTTTGTAGTCAGGACTTAATGAAGCACTTGACTATGACCTTCGCCTGATGAGCTATTGGCTATGAGGCACCCTTTTTCTGGCTCAAAGGTTTGTTGTTGAGTACCCACGAGTGCTCCGACTCAGGCGAGTAGAGTTGGAACAGATTGTCTTTAACCATTGCTATCGTATGGATATGCTAGTGTATAACGCCTGTGTTTGAAAATGTAGCAGTTAGAGAAAGTCGTGTTAACGAATCTCAGTAGACTATTTTACTATCAGATAAATCATTAATATTGAATTAGTTATAACCGTAAGCTCTTATGATTATAACAACCGTAGTAAGTATTTATGAAATGTCCTACCGTTAAAATTAGGAGCAGCAGTGTCTCATGACCTGAAAATAAGACTTCCTCACACTTGGTGAAGCTTAAATCTTGTAAAGTGCCATTAAACGAATCACTTTAATAAAAATGTAATTTGGATTAACATTTGTTTGGTAGGGATCACAGGCTTACACATTTTAATGCCTTTACGTTTCAATGGTGCTTCCGCATCTAACTGAGCAATTCCTGCTTATCTTAAATCAGGCTGTTCCATAATTAAACTAAATTTTATTTATGAACACTCTTTTAACTGCTGCGTTTCTTAGTGTTCCATAATATATTGAGCGTGAAAGACCGCTTAATTTTGCTCAGAGGTCTCTTTATTATGTTTGAGATTCTTTTACGTGTCGTAAATCTTCTACACGGGAGAAATGGCTTTACTTCCCTCCTGAAGGACGCCATGTTAAACATTTTTACGCCCAAAGATAATCAATGATCCACGCCGAGTTTCAACCCCCGGCCTTGGGAACCAGAGGCTAGCATGATACCCCTAGACTCACACTGTTCCAGCTTGTCCACGCGTCATAATATTATATCCAGAATTGGTTATACTTTGTAAATTTAAGTTAACTATGTTCTATGAGGTTAATATTGTTAAATTTTCTTGTTCCTGCATATGTGCCTTGCTTTCTAATGTGTTTATTTATAGATTGATAGAAATATGCATTAATTATATTTTACTGTATATATAAATAGACACAACAGAAAATTCTGTATTTCCAAAGATGTACAAAGTTATAATAGTGCATTTTAAGGCTGTAATTATTACAAAACATGTTGGTTCTTCTACTGAAAGGATAATAAAGAAGCACAGAGAATCCTTCATCTACAGCAAAATTATATTTCCAGGAAAACAATTTATCAGCCTTTTTTCTATTTTTCAGAAGTAAATAGCGATGGTAACGAAAAAGCTTTTACGATAAACGGTGTTTTTCTGCAGCTATCCCTAGAGGGAATACACAGTAACGTTTCCTGTTATGCCTCTTTTTATTCAAATGTTTCCCAAGGTTTTTGCGGATGAGGTGATGTTGGTTTTTCTTTCAACTGTATTATTATAAAACCAAAGTCTTCACAGAGGTTTTAAAACCTGTGTCCTAACATTCGTAACAAATCGTTGTGTCTAATAAGGACAAATATTTATATTGATCCAACTATTGGAAAATGGAGAACCAATACTATAAAAGGGCCAACGGTTTTGAACATAACATGGAAAAAGAGAAAAGTTAGTCGTGTTATTGCTAGATTTATTTACTTTAAAATCCAGAGAACAATATGTTTATAATTTTCGCTTCGCCTTGTCTTTTCTACAAGGTTCATTGGAATTTCAGTTCTTTGGTGTAAAACCCAATTTACATATTAGGCACCGCTGGCGATGACAATGATGATAGAATGAAGATGGAATACCGGTGGAATGTAATCGCTGGGGAAAACGGAGAACCCGGACAAAACTCGCCCCTGCGTTCCCTTGTCCACCATAAATCCCACTTCCGTCGCCTGGCATCGAACCCGGGCCGCCCTGGTGGGAGGTGAGTGGTCTAACCACTCGACCACGGCCCGACCGATACAACGCTGAGTGTCGCTACGTCACTTTTATCGGTCTTAATTTGGCTTTTTCCGTGACGACAAAATACACAAACATATTATCCTCTTCTCCGGGACAGTTCACCGGTTGGGGAATCGAGCACAGGTCTTTCCAACATCTCATGAAAGCGGCAGACACTACATTTTACAGCAACACACACTAACTCGATCCAGGAGCCAGGAGCAGGAACTAGTCGCCCGAGTGTACTCGGGCGGGGGCAAATCACCACGGTACCTATCCGCTTTTCTCGCGGATTTACCCATCATGTGACAACCCTCGCTTATATATCAGCTGCTGTCCCCACAGAACATTCTAGAATGTTCTAGAAGTGAAGGGTAAAGTCCGAATGATTCTTTTATCTTTTGATAGCGCAGCGTTTACAATGGATGATAGTTCTACTTATCTTCTTATCTGTCGAATTGCCCGGTACCGACCTCTGATAACTAAGGCGTGATCTGCTGCGTCATAATATTATAGAACATTTACATATAATCATTTTCTACATATAGAATATTGTACAAGGCACAAATAAGTTCTAATTATATAAAATTTTACCAATTATTTCAAAATGGTTTCAATTTATCTCTAGGGATTTTCTAAAGTATCATATAATGATATTTGTATTATTTTAAAGTAACTGTTCAACATACAGAAACATTTTTATGGCTGAAACATAATTTATCCATTCTTATACTATGTGGCCTAACTGCGCCGTATTTGACGTATACAGATGCTCCTTCGTGCGTTAAAGGGGTTGCAGAACACAACGGGGCTATTTCAACTTAAACCAAGCTGGGAACTGTTTTTTTTTTTTTTTTTTATCTCTTACTGTTCACCTGTTGTGCAAAAGCATAATGAATGTTTCAAAATGAAAATGACAAAAAGGCTTCTTCCCAGAAAATTGAAGATTTGTATTTTCTCATTTAAATATTTTAATATACGGTATTTTTTCAAACTCGTTAGTGCCATGTTTGAAAAAAAATCATTATTTTTTTGGAAACTTTTTCTTATAAAGCATAGTTTAGTGTGTTGGGATTTTCTTGGAAATCTTCGTGTAGCCCACTTTGGAGATACTACACTTAAATACCAAGTTTTGTATTTAACGGAATTTACGTTTTTGAGTTATGCTGCCTACAGAAAGAGCCATAAACAGAATTTGTTTATAAAATGCTTTTTGTGGATTCAGGCGACCTAAAAAAATGTATTTCAGGTGAAATCTCGGTATTAAATTTTTGGGTGGAATGCAACAGCTTCTCTACCTAATACGTACATTTTACATACATGCTAGAGGAAGTAAAAATAAATACTGCAGGCTGCTTGCCTAGTCTGACACCCGTAGTTTTATGTTAGCTGGCTTATAAGGTGGCATTTAATGAGATCTACATTTTTGTTGAGCAATTTTTTTGTCAATCTCTTACGGTTTACGAGTTATAGAAATGTCGTCCAGAATGAAGAGATTTTCAGAGGCTATTCCCAGAAACACCAATATATACAAATTCAAGATTGATCATCTTGTATTCATCTTAAATATTTAGTACTTTAATCAAAATCGTTGCAGTCATAATGAAAATTTTCGAAAAATGTTTCTTTAAAGAGTAGTTAGGTGGGGAAGGATGTTGCATCCTTGAAAGATACTGAATTGAAATCCCAAGTTTGGTATTTAACCGACTTTTCGTTTTTGGGTTATGCTGTCCACACACACACACACACACACACACACACACACACACACACACACACACACACTCAGATGGACATGCTTCTAAACACGTTTTTTTATTCAGGAGTCTCAAAACATGTATTTCCGGTGAAATCTCCGTATTGAATTATTAGGTGGAGTACAATACCTTCTCTATCTGCTATGTATATTGTGCAAACGTGCTAGCGAAAGCAAAAATTTAAAGTTAAAAAAAAGAAAAATTCACCACTACTTACATTAACGCATGGAGATTGGAAGTTTCGCAAACAGTGACATCTCTTAACCGTTAAACAAAGCTGTATTCTTAGCTCAAGGTATTCTTAGACATCTTTCCGCTACTACTTTTTTGCATGACTTTTGAACAAATCTCTGATCTATAGGTGTTTAAAATCTCATTTTACGTACTTAAAATGGTTGTTTAGACGTTTAAGGTCTTATTTTAGGTAGGTTTATAAAATATTCCAAAGAAAACTCAATTTACACATTACAACATGCAATGGCAACTTGCAATAGAGTCAAACATATCGCATAAATACGCGCACACCTTTCCTTTTTGTTTAGTTTGGTTTTATAAGACCACAAACCGATTTATATTTTAATTTCATAGAAAAAAAGAAACAAAACACATACACACTACAGTCAGCAGCCATTGTTAGATTCACAGTAAGTTACCAATACCGCTTTACTTTCGCTATAACCTTATGCTTAGTAGGTAGAGGAGATTTCGCATTCCACCCAAAATTCAATTCCGAGATTTCACCTGAAATACTGTTTTGAGGATCCCTGCATGAAAAAAGAATTTTTGAAGAAACATAAGTGTATGTATGTGGACAGCATAAGTCAAAAACGAGATTTCCATTAAATTTCAAATGTGTTGTTCATATTCAGTACCCTCCAGCAATGCGCCATGGAGATTTTCAGGAAAAGCTCCGCCCCAAACCAATCTTTATATGGAACAACTTTTGAATTTTTTTGTTTCTTAAAACATGGCCTAATGATATTGATTAAAATGCCGTACATTAAAGGTACTTTTTGGCAAATAAATGGATATTCTAAATTTCTTGGGAATCACCCTTGAAGTCTTTATTCCAAATGACTTTTGTATAACTGTAAGAGTTGTAATCCATAAGAGATAGAAAAAGCGTGCTACACAAAATAAGTAGCTCTTGCTAAAACGCAGAATTTTTGCTGTAGAACTAACCATTTCCGAGATATTCCGGATTGTTGGTTTCAATTTTAAAATACTTTTCTCAAACGGGAAGTCCACTCTTGTTTTACTCCAGGTTATGATAAGAGAATTGAGTTTCAATTATTTTTAAAATATTTGACTCGTTTTAGCCCAGTGTATTCTCTTATTTCCCTTCTAGTTACAGAAAACTATACGCAGGTTGGGAGGTGAATAAGTGCAGAAAATTTCATATCTAGCAGAGAACAACACTTAACAATAACACATGTCTACCTCATTTTGTCCACATAATAATAACATTGTCATAAATGAAGCATAAACTTCAGGGTCTAATGTGTTTTGAATGAAACTCCCTTAAGCCTCTCGTGTTTACATACATCATGCGAAGACCAGCTCTTGCGTTTAGTATAACTCGATACCGCTGATCTGTATTCAAGTGACTCACAGTGAGGAAACGAAAGACCGATTCAGTCGCAAAGATTCTTTTACACAATGAATGGTTTTGCATATGCTGAATTAGCAGATATTCACTTGATTTACACCGCAACACGGGAATTTGCCAATGTTGAGAGGAACTGTATTTTCGGCTATTTCTAAATCTTAGTCTTCCCAAAAGAAGAACTTAAACTGCAATAAATTAAATATTGTGTCACAGGTTCTCTTAATTCCCGGTATTTTAGTTCAGCATCTTCCAAAGGCGAGACACACAGATTTTTAGGAAAATCCTCCACCCTAGACTACCTTTTACATAAAAACAATTTTGAAAATGTTTTTTTTTATCAAAAACGGTTTTAACCTGTTTGGTTAAAATGCTGTATATTAAAGTTATTTACATGTCAAATAAATTGCATATATCGAATTTTCAGAGAATGGCCTCTAAAGGCACCTTCGTTATGGATGAATTTTGCAAAAGTGGAAAACCGTATGAGATAGATAAATGTTACCGTACCAAAAATGTAAAACACACAATTTATGCCAGATACACTGTCTGTAGACTTAACCGTTTAGAGTCTACATTGTTCTTGATTTAAATTTAAAACTAGTTAAACTTTTCTGATACAGGAAGTCATCCGTGTTTCTTTTTTTTTACTCCTGGCCATGCAAAGAAACGGATTTTAATGACAATGGCAACGGATTTTAAAACCTTTGAGTATTGCTTTAGCCTGGTATATTCCCTTAGTTCCCCTATAATTTAAGTAATAAGACCATTGTCGCCCTCCGTGGTGTATGGTTACCATAGATCCAAGGTCGTGGGTTCAAACCCGACGAAGGACGATGGATTTTTCTTGGGCGTAAAAAGCCTTAGCGTAGCTTCCTTCGAAAGGGAAGTAAAGCCGCTGGTCCCGTATGGTAGATTTACGGCACGTAATAGAACCCCAAGCTTGATAAAGGGGCCACTGAACAAAATTAATCTTTCACTCCCAATTTAGAATTGGACATTGAGAACCGCAGTAGTTAAAGAGCGTCCATAAATAAATCTCCATTTTATTTCATTTTAATAAGACCATTCTGCTAACATTTTTATGTCGATCAGCATGAAGTAAAAAAAGAATAATCTTTTGTAAGAAGTATGATTGAGAATATGAAGAGAAAGTCATGTGAATGGAACACATTAAATTTTTGTGAGTTTATAATGTATTTTTTTTTAAATATTTTTGCTTATAACAAGATATTCTAGATGTGGCGCCGTGGCCAAGTGGTTAAAATGCTCGCCTCTCACCAAGGCGGTCTGCGTTCGATCCTAAACGTATGTGGGATAAGTGGTGGACAAAATGGCTTCTAGTGGGTTTTCTCCGGATCTTCCGGATTCCCCCGCTACTCATTCGATCAATTGCTCCATGATCACCTTTCGTATCATCCACTTCGCTTGCATTTCATATGGTCCACATCTCACACTCATGCCTGGCTACGAACCAACCATTCGTTCCAGGCTCTCAATTCTGTGGTTTCGCGCCGTTGGCTCCCTGACAGGCTTCCGACCCCTAGACATCCGCTTGTAAGTCCTAGAGGGTTGTCAGTCCTACAATATGGGGAGGGTAAGCGGACTATGAATAAGAGTATTAAAGTATTACTAGGTGGTATATGTTTATGAGTTTTGCCAATATAATTACATGAATCGTGTATACATTACTTTATTTGCATGTGTTTAACGTTTTTTTTTTTTTAAACTAAGACCCGACACCTACTTATTAAGAGACAAAAACACTGGCTTATACTATAAGCCTTGTTTATTTTAAGTACTTTTACTGGGTGTCCTGGCTTAGTTAATCCTTAACAAAGTGGAGAGCCATTTAAATTAGGAATTATCTCATTTCTGCAAATGAAGACTAACTTTAGTACAAAAATCTGTATGGTGCAGTACATGGTGCGGGGCACCTCACATGTTTAACATTGTTGCCAGCTTTCGCTCTGACGACACTCGCGGGAAGCGCTTGCGACAAATAAAATATAATAACAAAAAACGGCTACGTGGAGAAGCTTGGCGACACTTGGCCACGTAAACGGTACACGATGCGTACCATTCATCACTCTGCCAACTTACAGTCCACACATCCGATACAGCAACAGCTGTTGCAGTTTCCTGGCGTTTTTCATTGCCATAGACCTCTGCGGTGTATACACACTAACATAAATTGTGCCTTTTTTTGTTCATTTTATTTTGCGCGAAATCGCATCCCTCCTGTTTATGGGAAGTTTGCTGCGGGCTTCCGTGCATCTTGGGCCTAGCGAAAATGGCACGCTGGAAAGTGATTAATAAGACTAAGAAATCCACCCTTGTGCAGGAAACGGTCATGGACGCTGTGTGGAAAAAAAAGAAAAAAAGCAATATTATTGCTTTCCCCCGGAGCTGACCCGGGAAAAACGAGAAGATGGAATACCCTCCATGTGACAGAAACAAAAAATATCTCTCGAGGATTGCCACTACGTCACAAAAATATATATACAACCTAACGAACATAAAAGCAAGGAACAGCGTATGTTGCCTATCAACTTTATTAATAACTTTTGTTCTGTCACTTCAGTTCAATCTATTCAGCTTGCCAAATATACACAAGCATAACAGGTAACTGTTAAAATATACATGATTAAATGGGCCGGACTCCATGGTCGCACTCGCTAAGTGCCTCACTTTGGTGTTTCGTGGCGCATGGGATCGTGCGTTCGAGTCCCACCTTGGGCGTGGGTGTTTGTGCGTTTGTAAATGTGTATATGTATGTGTGTGTGTTAGAAGCAAAACGCAAGCGGTAATCAAATAGAAAAACAAAGAAAATCTAGGGTAGCTCCAATACAGCTTCAGAGTCCCGACAAGACTTTGGAAGTGTATATTATTTTGGTCAAAAAACAAAAAAACAAAAAAGGTCACTCACACATACCAACATAGAATAATTGTGTTGGATTCCATTCAAACGATTTTCTCTACAAACTACTTGAGCAAATACCTTTTCTACATAGTGGTAATCGAGAGCAACATTAACAGAAATGGTTGTATTACTTCCTTTTAAGTAGAAGGGAAATAAGGTCATTCACTAGGCTAAATCTATATTCAAGCCTTTTAAAATGCCGCTCGCTCTGTGAAAAAATTGAATTCGGTTTTTGCTTTGCACGGCCTGGAGTAAAATATAACGGAGATAAAACGAAAGATGACCTCTCATTTGAGAAAGATTTAAGTATCTTAAAATGTAAACCAATAGCAAGGAATATTTGGAAAATATTCACTCTACAAGAAATGTGTATCACATAAAGTGTGTGTTTTAACGAGATCTACATTCTTGTGTAGCAAGTCTCAACGGATCACCAATCATGCAAAATTCATCCAGAATGAAGAGATCCTCAGAGGCTCTTCCCAAAAAATTCAATATATATATATATTTTATTTATCAGGTAAATATCTTTAATGTACGGTATTAAATCAAAATAGTCAGAGCCTTTTTTGAGAAAAAACTAAAAATAAAAAAAGTTTTCCATGTAAAGAGCAGTTTGGGGTGGAGTGTTTTCTTAAAAATTTTCCTGTCCTATTTTTGGAAGATACAAAACTTAAATTTCATATTTTGTATAGAAAGGTTTTTCGCCTTTGAATGATGCTGTCCAGACACACACACTGAACTTCTTCTAGAAGAAAAAAACTGTTCTTTTGGATTCAGGAGTCTTCAAAATAAGTATTTCTCGGTATCAAACATTTGGGTGGAATACACTATCTTCTCTATATACGATGTACATAATGCTTGTAACAAAGTAACAAAGGTAAAATTAAAGAAAAATCTATTTGTCTGTAGAAATGACAAAATATTCTGCTAGATTGAAATAATGATTTTTAATTAAGAATTAGGTAGAGCCGTTTTGAAGCTTCCTGAGCTAAAACATATCGAGGACAAGGAAATAAATATATTTGTATGTACTTTGTTTAAGAGATACTAGTACAAATTATTTCTTTTGTATAACTATGCTTACTGGCTTTATGGAAATAACTGCTTAAGGAGAGATGTCAATTGAAATCGAAAAAAAAAGTGTTTATTTAAAAACTGGTCCGCGTTTGATCTCAGGGTATTGCATGTGGTATTTGTAGTTGACAAAGCGGCATCTCCAGATTCTCCGGTTTCCCCCGCCATTCGTTGCACCACCTGAACCATATCGCCTTTCATTTATTTCACCGTCACGTCATTTTCTTCCTCACTTCATATGAAGTATCCGGCTCATTACCCATCCTGGCTAAACGCGCTCACTCTCTCTCCCTCTCTCTGATCCAGATTCCGTCTGCTCCTCAATAGACATCTGATTCCAGGCGCTTGTAGTCCCGGCTGTATAGGTTCTCCATACGAAAAGCGTAAAAAGCAAAAGAAGCAGTATAACAAGATGCTTCATTTTAATTTGTTCTCTTGATGTCTCTATTTGATATAAATGTGCCTTAGAAAGTTATAATTTGTTGTAATGCATTGCATTTTAATTGACATATACTCTAAATTAGTCTTAATCAGATTAATAATATAAATACTGTGTCTTCTTAGCTTCCGGAGAAGGCCGCGTTATCTTGCATGGGAATGCCGACGTTTCGCTCATCTTGCCGTGAGCTTCTTCTGGGCTCTTGTGCAAGATAACGCGGCCTTTTCCGGAAGCTAAGAAGACACATCAAGACACAGGACGTGGAAGCCTACGCATCCAATAATATAAATGTACCTTCCTTTATGAACAATTGTCCAGCTTATTAAAATATTTAACAATTAAAATATTTTCACCGGATATAAATACCGTAAGTAATTCTTAATCAATTGAATCCATATTAGATACACTAAAACCATCAACTCATAGAACGTACACAACAGCGACCGTGAGTCACAGACGGCAGGTAAAACGCAGTATTGTGATTGGCCTGCACAAACAATAGGCTGTATCGGATTGGGAGTGATTTGTTATTTACGACTGCACATCATAAGGTACGTTAACGGTAAAGCATATTTTGCTTTCGTTCTCGCTGGAATGCTTGAATAAGACACCTATTCCGATGGAAATGGGTTTTTATTTGTAGGCGCTCTTTAACTGCTGTGGTTCTCAGCGTCCCATTCTATATTGGGCGTGAAAGACCGCTTAATTTTGCTCAGAGGCCTCTCTATCAGGCTTTACTTAGCTTCCAAAGGAAGCCATGCTAAGGATTTTTACGCCCGAAAAAATCCATCGTCCTCCGCCACGCATCAGTGAACCTTGACAAAAAAAAATGTGAAACATCAAAAACCACTTTTATCGTGAAAAAATGATATGAATGCTATAAGTAAATATATAATTTTTTCCAGTTACCGCACATTTACTACAAGTTACCTGAAGCTAAAAATAGCAACACGCATGTTTATTAACTTTTTCCAACACTTTCCGTCCTCAAAATGCTACAGATTTTCACTGAGTTGTTTTAAGATTTTGATACTGCCTCTTGAAAGTACATAAAAGAAAATTATCGTATACTTTTTTCAAAATAATGCTCCAATTTTAGCAACTATATTACTACATTTTAAAAAATCGAGAGTTTTGGAAATACAGAAGTAAAGTTATTCTCTGTAAAACTGCACTTTTTATGTGAGTATTTAAGAAAATATATCCTGTGTATCATTTTATTATAAGAATGAGTTTATATAGGTGCAATAATAATGTAATTTTAATAACCATAGAAGCTGGAATTTTTACACTTGGCAAAATTATCACTATTATTATATAGTCGTATACGTAGCTGGCTTACCCTTCCTGGATGTAGCACTGGCACCCGCTAAAACTTATAAGCGGGTGCCTAGGGGTCAGATACTTGTCGGGGAGCCAACGGCACGAAACCACCTGGAATGAGTTGTCGGCCCATAGCCAAGCATGAGCATGAAGACGTGGATGACACTAAATGAAAGCAAAATTATGTTAGGAAAGGTGATGATGCAGAAACTGGTGGAATGAATGGCGGGAGAAACCGGAGGTCTCGGAGAAAAGTGGCCACTACAAATCCAATAAATTTCAATAAGATATCTAAGATACACTGACAGTGACATCCGTTTATTGCATCTTACGAGGACCTTGGTATGTGAGCCGGCGGAATTGGAGGCCTTCGAATGCTAAAACGCAGGAAATGCGGCGCGCCGGTAACTACAGGCTCTGGAATGCGACACACGCCAGCTTCTTTCACTAGTTTTGCCTTCCAAAATTTTACAGAATATTATGTGACGTTATTTTCTAGCTTTAAAAGAAGGAATAATTTTAAGCCAGGTGCGTGTAGTGAGTCAAGACTTCAAATGGAGCGTTAGCGTGCAGTGTCTGTGAGCCGCGAACTGAGAAGCCATCAACTGTCTGCGCGACGAGTGCGTTGCAGCAGTGAATTAAATACCTTATTTGTAACTAATCTTTGAGTCAATAAAGTCATCTGTTACACGTGTGAGGAATGGCTCCAAGGTTTCCAACTCCGCAGATTCGCATAACTAGTCGAACAGATGGCGCTATCACAATACTATGCATTTTCGCATTTCACAGATCCATAAAATTAATTACAGGATAAAAAGTTAAATTAAGCACTGCTAAGAGGATTTTAGTAACATATTTTTGAGAGAAATGGAATCATCTAGGGGTTTCCATTTTAATCTCCTATCAAATGTAATTACTAGAAATGTACTTCTGGTTGCAGCATTAGCATTACGATCCAATGAAACCTTTTAAGGCATTATAAACAGATAAAATGAAAACGGAATATCGAAAATTGTTTTCATTTTAAGGGGAGGTTAGAGCCCTATTACACCAATGAGAACTATTAAATTTCTATCACATTATTTTAGAAAATATGTAACAAATCAAAAGGAGATCTTCTCAAAATGTAGGTACGTGCCTTCAATGTCCAATTTTACACTATTGTTCAATGAGGTTCTTTGTTAAGAAAGATAGGATTATTTTCCTATTTTTACAACAATCGCTAGCCCACTTGGGTAGTGTGGTGCCTCACATTCAGCAACCCGTGAGTTCGAATCTCGCTCAGGGTGAGTTACTCGGATAAGATTTTAATGGGGTTTTCCCTTATCCTGAGAAGACGAGTGTGGAGTAACTTTAAGCTTCACGAACCCCGAGATCATTTGAACATCATTTCACAAATTTCATTCGTCGAATTTGACCAACCAGCTTAAAGGATATTAAGGATACACATATGAAAAACAAGCACCAGCTGAGGGAAGGGACACCTATTATCACCTGGGCCTCCAGCGGATTTTTTGTACTTACACCTTCGAATGCTCCTGATGTAAGAATAAGATAGAGCGCACTCAACTCGCTATGTGTTTTTCTTCACAGTGAGCAACACTTATTTTAGCAGCATTAACATTGCAAGCAACTTATGAAAAGCAAATGGCTAAACTAATTCTCTTCACATCCCAAACTAAATTGTAAAACAAAGGTCTTAAAGACACAATGTTTAAAATGCATAGCAATCTGATCTAAACATTTGCTCAAGAGACTTTTTACACGAAGAAAAAGGAGCTGAAATGGAATGCGCTTACTATTATAAATGATGTCAATCTTAGGCTTAAATGGTCACTTACATTTAAAAATGGCGCAGAGTAAAAATGATACCAGTTTTAAATAGAGAAATAGACAAAGAATATTTACTACTGAAAACGAAAATAATAAACTAGGTCCAAAGTCTTGGATTTTTAATTGACACTTCCCTTAATGCCTATAGCTTCACCTGCCGTCAACTAGCCATGAAGGAAGGAAACTTATTGTCAGTAAAATATCCGAAATTACATGATCTACTCTGAATTCCCTTAATAATCAAGGAAAACCACGAAAACAAACATGGTCAGTGTGGCAGACCCAATGGAAACCAGCCGTGCTGTGGACGAGTGGCTAGACCACTCGTCTCTCACCAAGGCGGCCTGGGATTCGTCCAAATCGAGCGCATGTGGAATTTTTGGTCGACACAGAGCCGCAGGGGCGGATTTTCTCCTGATTCTCCGGTTTCCCCCGCCGTCGCATTCCACTGGTGCTCCATTTTCATTCCATGTAACATTAGTGTCTTCGCCTGCGGTGCCATAGTAATAAAAGCACTATCTTATCCAAAACATTTAAGAACGACGCAGATATTAATTCCACTTTTAAACAGGGAAATAAACAAATAATATTTAGTTATGAAAACGAAAACCTGAAATTAGGCCCAAAATTTCGGATTTTTATTGACTCTTCCTTTAACGGTATTGTTTTGTCTGCCGATAACTCACCTTATCATTCAGCCCTGAAGCATGATAAAGAAATATATTTTCAGTGAAATATGCGGAATTATATAAACTACTCTAAATTCCTTTAATAACCAGGGGAAACCACGAAAAAACCCATGGTCAGAGTGGTTGAACCAACGGAAATCGAACCTGGTATCTCCCAGATGAGCTAACCGGGGAGGCATCTCGCTTGATTACATTTTTTATGGTTCCTAAAGCCGAGTTTATGTTTCATGTATATGTATTTGTTGCGTGTTGGACGGAAGAGTTTGTGCTTATCAAAACCTAAAGTGTAACATACATTTTGCTTATTAAATGGAACATATGTTATAATTTTAAACATATATTTTCCGCCTCTTTGTGTACAACGTGGCTCCAAGTACTTCCGTTGCTGTCAGAGCAGGTAACTTAATATTCATTTACCGCATCGTTTTTTCGGACCTCGGCATGACGTAGCTGGTTTGGTTACCCAGGGGAATGCAGAATCGATCTCGGGGCAGTGTGTGCTGTAATTTTATCCTACCTGCACAACTTTCTGTGGTACACATTATGCCTCCGTTTTACTCACTTACCCGGCATGGGATGGATCACGGGAGTTAAATCTGAGAGAGAGAGAGTGTGCGAGAGTGCGAGAGCGGGAGCTCTCCGGGATAGGCTGCTGGTGCACAAATTTTGGGAGTTCCATCTGGTCGAGATAACTAACTTATTAGCACCAGGGGTTTCAGTTTCCATATTCGCCATTTCCCCCATTTCGGAAAGTCATTTATTTTTCCCTTCAATACTTTTAGCTTCAGCTTACATTGCACATTTGCTCGATTGCGTTATGTTTGGCGCTCTCGGCTCAGTTTGGATTCTTGGTGGCAGATTTGGACTACAATTTTTCATTGACAATTTAGCTCAACTATTAAAGCGCCAATATTAGGCAATTTCAACCAGTCGTGGTCATCTGAGTGGAACGACATTGTCGAAACTTCTTATCGCAGTGATGAAATATTGTCGAACCTGACGTTCGTTTAATCTTCTGTCTTGGTTATTAGTAACAAGGTGACGATCCAGTCAGCCGTGACATTACGTGATGGCGGAAAGTTTGAAACGGTTTGGTCAGGCGACAGCACAAGAAATAAAACAAAACCGCGCTAATATATGGAAACAGTTCATGCAATTTTGCTTAAAAAGAGATCACAAGGTTTTACATGACATTCCAACGGAAGAAACAAATATCATTTTACAAGATTGGGCAGTCAATATGAGAAAAGTGAATGGAGAAGACTGCAGCTATCGATATTCATACATGGATGAAGGTACGGTCGGCCATGTCATAATTCAGGAGGCAGCGAAGAAAGAAAATCTAACGTGATACATTCACATGACTTTCTCTAAATCTCTGCAACAATTATTGTTAAAAAGCTAATGTTTCTATTTACTTCATGCTAATCTAGGAACAATTTGCAGAAACAGTCTTATTACTTGCTTCCTTGTAAGTAGAAGCGAAATAAGGGAGTACCATAGGTTAAAGTGATAGTCAAAAGCTGATTGCTATGTGACTGAAGTTCCTTTGTTTGAATGGACACAAGTTGACAAATTCCTGTATGGGAAGTATAAGCTTTTTAAAGCTGAAACTAAAAACAAGGAATATCTCAAAAATGATCAACTCCACAAAAAAAAAAAAAAAAAATAAATAAATAGTGTGTTTTAATGTGCTCTACATTTTTATGGGGTAAGTTTTTGTGTATCTCATACGGTTTAACAGTTATGCAAATTTCCATAAAATTCATCCAGAATAAAGCAATCTTCATAGACTATTCCCAGAAAATTCAAGATTTACATATTATTTGTCAGGTAAATACCTTTAATACACCACATTTGAATCAAAATTGTTAGAGCCATTTTTGAGAAAATCATAATTTTCGAAAATGTTACATGTAAAGAGTAGTTAGGGGTAGGGGGATTTTCTTGAAAATCTTCGTGTCGCATCCTTGGAAGAAACCAAACTTAAATACCAAGTTTGGTATTCAGCAGTCTTTCGTTTTTGAGCTATGCTGTCCTCAGACACACAGACACACATACACACACACACAAACACAAGCACACACATACGGCCCTTTTTTGTAAAAATGCTTTTTTTGAATTCAGGGGGAGCCAAAACTTGTATTTCCGGTGAAATCTCGGCATCGAATTTGTTGTGGAATGCAATACCTTCTCTATACACTATGTACATAGTACATATAGAGAAAGTAAAAAGATACATTCGGTAAATAAACACAGACTACCATTTGAGAACTTATATAAGTGTTACAGCTATAAGCCGATAAAATCTCCCTTCCTATATATTATAAATTATTACTAGTCTATTTCGCTGAATTGTCCTATCAAATACAACTCGTGTTTTCACCTCTTAGGATAATCCATTCCCGTCGCTTCGTTCCGGTTGAGAATTAACCAGACGAAAACCCTCGTGGTATTACTCAAAGAGAATTAGAGCCCGTAACATAAGATGATTCTGCTAGATCACCAATATCACCTACTGCCTGTCAGCGCATCGGGTGCTTAGCATGCCCATATTGCTGCCAACACAAAACGGGCACTATAAATGCGCGAATAGGTTCAAAGTATGAACAGTAGAATGCATTATGTTCAGTTATACGTATCACAAGATTGGTCTAATTCTTACATTCTACACGTACTATGTACATAAAGTATTGAGAAGGTATTCTATTGCACCCAAAAATTCGATTCCCAGATTTCATCGGAAATATATGTTTTGAGAGCCCCTGATTATTTTTTTTAAACGGTCCGCGTCTGTGGACCGCATAGCTCAAAAGCTGAAACACTGCCGAACACCAAACTAGGTACTTTAGTTTATTATCTTCTAAAGATGCGACAAGAAGGTTTTCAACAAAATCTCCCCACCAGCTATCCTTTACATGGAAAAAATATTTGCAAATTTTGTTTTTCTCAAAAATGGCTGTAATGAGTTTGATTAAAATACCATATATTAATATTTCAATAGTAAAATCTGTAGGTACGGCCTTTGTACGAAAATACCAAATTCACATTAAAATTATTATCAGTAACAAAATATTATAACAAACTAGCCAATCTAATTATATTGGATAACAAATCTCATATGGACTGGAGAATTTTTTCTATAAAGGAAATCATTAAGTTCACCAATTCACCTTCGACCCTAAGCGACCGCATGTGAGATTTGTGGTGGACAAAGCGGCGCAAGGACCATTTTTTCATTCGTATTCCACCGGTGCTCCATCTTCATTTCATGTATCATCAGTGTCACCGCCTGCAGTGCCAATGTAGTTAAAGCGGGCGCTAAACACTATCAACATAAAAAACAGTTGGTGTTTTAATAGCATTTTATACCAATTATAGAACATAATCGGAATACACTCTAACTCGGACAAAACATGTCCTGTTGTAAACAAGAGGGTGGAGTTGACTCAACTCACCACATGTTTACGGTAACAGTTTGTGGCTTGATAGTAGTGGAATAGCATTTCCATCTGATATGCTGCGGAAACTGCTTTATAAAGCTAAATCAGCTTTCACCGGCGGATTTCACATTACATAATAATTCACTTACTGCCTATAGATTATATCTATATATACCCTTTTCTATCGTTTATGTCAACTTTTTAATTAATAACGTCTGTAATGAGCAATGTCGAGTAGTCAACTGAAAACAAAAGTTTTATACTTTGATGTTACTTCGACTTTCATAGAAAAATCACTTACAACCGTTGTAACAATATTCTCATATTTGTATCTAGTAATTATTTTGAATTATTCCACATAACTATGGCACAAGGGCGGCTAGGGTTCGATCCCAAGCTATGTATGTGGAATTTGTGGTAGACAAAGCGACGCAGGAGCGGGTTTTCTTCGGGTTCTCCGGTCCTACCCCATTGCACTCCACCGGTGCTCCACTTTCGTTCCAGGTATCATCAGTGCCATTGCGTGCGGTGCCATAGTAGTAAAAAGGGGGCGTTAAACAAAAAATAAGTAAATCAATATATTTAGTTATTTATGACACTGATGAAGATGTATGGAACGAAGATGGAACACCGGTGGAGTGCGATGACGGGGAACCCGTAGAACTCGGAGAAAAGCCACCCTTGCGCCGCTTTGTCCACCACACATCTCACATACGTCGCTTACGATAAAATCCAGACTTCCTCATGACATAGGTATGTCGAATAACTCAAAATAATTAGCACAAAATGTTATCCTGTTCCGACGGTTGTAATTATTTTATTCCATAAATGTAAAAGCATCATCAAGTGTAGAGCTTTGTTTTCAGTTGGCTGCAATGAACCTTGTCAATATTCATTATAGGCACTATTAATTAAAATGTCGACATGAGCGATACAAAAGAGTACATTGTTATAGAATGCGTAAACATACTTCAGTAAGAATTGTTCACATGCAATTTTGGAATAAGATAGGGGACATCACTAGATGAGCAACTCATCTTGCAGGTAGGCTGCAAGTGTAAGAAGAAAAGCAGAGTACGGGCTATCCTTCAGTAGCGAAGTAAAGGAAAATAATCCTACTCCGACTTAACGTGCACTGTTCCAAGTTTCTGAAGGCCCCTGTGTGTGTGTACTCCTTATGCTCTGCTCAAGGATTCTGAAGGCCCCTGCATATCTATATCCTACTCCTACTTAACGTGCACTGTTCCAAGTTTCTGAAGGCCCCTGTGTGTGTGTGTACTCCTTATGCTCTGGTCAAGGATTCTGAAGGCCCGTGCATATCTATATCCTACTCCTACTTAACGTGCACTGTTCCAAGTTTCTGAAGGCCCCTGTGTGTGTGTGTACTCCTTATGCTCTGGTCAAGGATTCTGAAGGCCCGTGCATATCTATATCCTACTCCTACTTAACGTGCACTGTTCCAAGTTTCTGAAGGCCCCTGTGTGTGTGTGTACTCCTTATGCTCTGGTCAAGGATTTTGAAGGCCCCTGCATATCTATATCCTACTCCTACTGGCAGTGCTCTGCTACGTGTTTCAAGTAGGAGGAAGAGTACACATATGGTGGGGCCTCTAGGAAACTTGCGAAAATCATCCCAAATAGAAAGCGGAGTACACTTACAGAGGGGCCTCCAGTTACCTCGAGCAGTGTATCGTAATTAGGAGTAGAAGCACCCTTACGGAGGGGCCTCCAGTTACCTCGAGCAGTGTATCGTAATTAGGAGTAGAAGCACCCTTACGGAGGGGCCTCCAGTAACCTAGATCAGTGTATCATGAGTAGGAGTACACATATGGAGGGGCCTCCAGTAACCTAGATCAGTGTATCGTGAGTAGGAGTAGAAGTACCCTTACGGAGGGGCCTCCAGTAACCTAGATCAGTGTATCATGAGTAGAAGTACCCTTACGGAGGGGCCTCCAGTAACCTAGATCAGTGTATCGTGAGTAGGAGTACACATACGGAGGGGCCTTCAGTAGCCTCGAGCAGTGTATCGTAAGTAGGAGTAGAATTACACATACGGAGGGGCCTCCAGTAGCCTCAAGCAGTGAATCGTAAGTAGGAGTAGAGGTACCCTTACGGAGGCACCTCCAGTAACCTCGAGCAGTGTAACATAAGTAGGAGTACACATACGGAGGGGCCTCCCGTAGCCTCGAGCAGTGAATCGTAAGTAGGAGTAGAAGTACCCTTACGAAGGGGCCTCCAATAACCTCGAGCAGTGTATCGTGAGTAGGAGTATACATACGGAGGGGCCTCTAGTAGCCTCGAGCAGTGAATCGTAAGTAGGAGTAGAAGTACCCTTACGGAGGGGCCTCCAGTAACCTCGAGCAGTGTATCGTAAGTAGGCGTAGGAGTACACATACAGAGGGGCCTCCAGTAACCTCGAGCAGTGTATCGTAAGTAGGAGTAGGAGTACACATACGGAGGGGCCTCCAGTAACCTCGAGCAGTGTATCGTAAGTAGGCGTAGGAGTACACATACAGAGGGGCCTCCAGTAACCTCGAGCAGGGTATCGTAAGTAGGAGTAGGAGTACACATACAGAGGGGCCTCCAGTAACGTCGAACAGTGTATCGTAAGTATGCGTAGGAGTACACATACAGAGGGGCCTCCAGTAACCTCGAGCAGGGTATCGTAAGTAGGAGTAGGAGTACACATACGGAGGGGCCTCCAGTAACGTCGAACAGTGTATCGTAAGTATGCTTAGGAGTACACATACAGAGGGGCCTCCAGTAACCTCGAGCAGGGTATCGTAAGTAGGAGTAGGAGTACACATACAGAGGGGCCTCCAGTAACGTCGAACAGTGTATCGTAAGTAGGAGTAGGAAAACACATACGGAAGGGCCTCTAGGAACCTAAAGCAGAGCACCGCAAGTGCTAGTAGGAGTACACATACGTAGGAGCCTCCAGGATATGGAGCAGATGTCCGCAAGTGGGAGTAGGAATACAACACATACGGAGGGGCCTCCAGGACCTGGAGCAGATGTCCGCAAGTGGGAGTAGGAATACAACACATACGTAGGAGCCTCCAGGACCTGGAGCAGATGTCCGCAAGTGGTAGTAGGAGTACACATACGTAGGAGCCTCCAGGACCTGGAGCAGATCTCCGCAAGTGGGAGTAGTAATACAACACATACGGAGGGGCCTCCAGGAACCTGGAGCAGATGTCCGCAAGTGGGAGTAGTAATACAACACATACGGAGGGGCCTCCAGGAACCTGGAGCAGAGCACCGTACGTAGGAGTAGGAGTCTGATACATAGAAGTACTTAATTTCCACATAGGCAGTCACGACCAACAACATTGGAAGAATATTCTGAAGCATATTTGTGTCTCTGGTATTACGACAGAAGTCCCAATACCTTCCGTACTGTAGGACCTACACAGCTACTGAAAAATAATTCCCTAGTTTTTTTACATGACTTGAATCTTCCAATTATTTGTTTATCAATATACTTATTTATTTATTTTTAACATTAGACTTCATTGTCTACATACCACGCAGATAATAGAAGCTTCCAATTGTTTGGAAACAAAGCTTACTCGATTGCTCAAAAATTCGACTTTTATATTTACATGCAATGCCATAAATATCTATTATTTGCTGCACCTGTTGAATTACCACTTCACAGTGAATTTCTTAGTTTATTTAACTAAAAATTTGCTGTTTTTCCAGAATTGCTGAGGGAACTACGTTTATCATTATAGTAAATTATACTATACAATTCTATGAAACTGGAATTAATTTCACGGCTTCTAACTTGCATTTTTTGCTATTTTGTTACATAAATACAAAATATTATATTCCTGTCTTTATCATTTTCACCTGTACTCCCCCTCTCCGTTTGCAACTGTTCGCAGAAATGGAAATCTAATGGTTTCATATACAGAGTCGCAGAACAATTTAGGCAATATTTATAAGGAATTACTGTGAAGCACGAACTGTTGCTAAGAATAGTTTTTGTGTGTGGTTTCTGTGGTGCATTATAGGTGATGAATCCGCCTCCTTTACGTAAACTCTAAAAAAAGCTCAGTTTAAAGTATAGGGATTAGATGTGTGAACTAATGACATGAGAATAATGTTGGGAACAGCTTGGATTGTGGAGGGAGATATTGCTGATATCTGAACAGGATTTTACAGCTATCTGCTTGTAACGATGAAATAAATAGTGCACATTTATCTGCAACAAAATTTCTCCTCAGAGTGTATTTGAGATTGGTCTCACAGAGAAGGAATTGTGTACGAGAATTTAAGGTAGTAGATAGAAAACAATATTGGCTCTTGAAAGCGTATACGAAAATTTGTTTTTACTACTCTGGTGGACCTCTAAGGATTTTAACAACTTCAAAAACATGTAATGCCAAATACGATGAGTGATATATGTGGTTAGAATTCCCTTAACATTCCGTCTCCACTACATAAACAAGTGAGAAAAAACACATTGGTGTGTTATGATCAATACTCACATGGTTTCTGACTATGAAGATTTGTTCTTTGTTCTTTCTGGTCAAAATGTGCGCTCGGCGGAAGGCTCACAAAAATATCTGCTATGTTACGTTCACATAAATGTCTCTACTTCTATCGTTTATTAGTGGCTATACAAAGTATTCTCACACATGCTTAATTTTTCTAGCTACTTAATTTTTATCGAATAAACATTTCAAAGTAGCTACCTTACACATTTAGCGGTAGTGAAAAAAATCAAGAACCAGATGCTATATGCTCCATTCTTTTTCCATGCCTTCGCCTGAAACAATATAAAATCAACAATGACAAAGTATTGAACAATTTCAACCTTTAATAACGAATATCTTGGAAGCATTTTGTATCACAAAAGCTTATTTGAAATATATTGCGTGTTTTAAAACGATCTACATTTTTTGTTCAGTACGATTTCTGTCTATCACTAACGTATATCAGTTACACAGCATTATACAAAATTCGTTATAAATAAAGTGCGGCTCACAGGTTGCTCTCAGAAAATTCAAGATACTATTTTATTTGTCATATAAATATTTTAATAGATATAAGCCATTTAATAAAAATCTTAGATATTTTTGATAAAAGAATCCAAAAAGTTTCATATAAAATCATCTCGCAACTTTGAAAGATACTAAACATAAACATCAACTTTTGTGTTTATCTAAGTTTTCGTTTTTGAGTTATGCTCTTCGAAGACACACACACATAAACAGACACGCATCCTTTTCTGAAATGACGTTGTTAGTATTAGGGGTCCTCAAAATATGTCTTTCCTGTGAAATATCGGTATAGAATTTTCGGGTGGAATGCAGTGCTTTCTCTACCTATTATGTTCATGGTAGAGAAAGAAAACGTTTATGGAGCACGGTTTTTAGACCATAGAAACAATGTAAATAGTACCTTGTCTGAGATGTAAGTTGAGGTCCTCTGGTTAAAAAATTGTAGAATGGAATTCTCAAAAGTGTTAACTGTCAATAATTTCAAAATTGAGATAATTCTTCTGAAAGGTACTTTAAGCCAAAGTCATTCTCCTGTCCTGCTCGTCATCTTGGAGTTGAAACTGATACATTTACCTTACACAGGTAGCTCAAATGTAAATTTACCACTTTTCCTAAATTGAGAGTTAAATATTAATATACATGTTTTATATGTCCCTGTTATTTATGTATACTTAATAATCATATCGTAAATAGCCCGTAATAATAATTCAGTTTGACAGAGCTTCTTCTATAAGAAACAGTAAAAATATTTACTTACGGCATTAATTATTCATAAATAAACACGTACTGTCACTAATGTCTTTGATAGTTCTAGTCCTCAATTATCTAAGAGTAGAGGAAGAACATTTTGGTACGTTGTTGACTATATTTTAACAACAATTGCAAAGCAGGAGACGACTTTCAGAGCAGCCATATTAGGTGAACTGAGGTTAGCCTTCACCTGTTTTACTTTCTCTAGCACGCATGAACAAAAGAAATTAAATAAAATAAAAATCTGTATAATAGCCATGGTACATGATTATTTAAAACATATTTTTAACATTAATTAAATTTCACATTTTTACATACTTCATCATTTATAAATAAGTTCAGCTAACATAATCACAAGTATAAATTATAAATATCAAAATAAACATACAAAAAGTAAAAATATAGTTTTCAAACAACTAAAATAAAAATTAAAGTACTAATAAAGTTTCTGAAATATAATAAGTAATAAATAATTAAACACATCTCATAAATATATTCATAATTAAAACCAATGATTATGATTTCTACTTCTAAACAACAATAACAAATATATAAAATCAAATTACCAAATTTATTTACCTTTAAATTTAATGTTTACTAAAATGTAATATATTATGATTAATATATTACATTTTATTTATTTATTTTTCAATTATTTATTTTATGTATTTCACTATCAGTTTATTAATGTTTACTATATATTCATAAATCATTTATTAATTATATATATTTTAACATTTATTTTACATATTATTGTGTATATATTATTCAATTCTATTTATTATTATTTTTATTTATTTATTACATATATTTTTAAATTATCTATATATAAACAATTTAATTTCCCATATATATTTCTATTAATTACTAGCCCCAATTTACACTTATCCAGTAAACAATAACTGGTAACCAGTTATTAAAATTCTAAATACTTAATTTAAATTGCCGCCGGTACCTGATGGTATACTATACGTACTGATATTCAGTACTAATTCTGCCTTAAAAGAGTAATATAAAATTCAGGATCTACAAAACCTAAAGTTTAATAATCAACATTCCAAAATGTAAAAAATGGGTAATTATGTACCCTTACATATTGTATATAATTTCTACTTAACTTTATCACGCATATACAGTATACACAGTAAGTAGAGAGGTATCGTATTCCACTCAAAATTTTGATACCCGGATTTCACCAGAAATAAAAGTTTTCAGCACCCCTGAATAAAAATAGCATGTTTAGAACAAGTTCCATGTGTGTATACAACATAACACAAAAAGACAGTCAGTTAAATACCAAACTTGCTGTTCATATTCAGTATGCTCCTAGGATGTGACACGAAGATTTTCAAGAAAACTGCGTATCCCCAAAACTCGTTATGTGGAAGATTTTTCGAAATTGTGGATTTCCTCAAAAATGTCTATAACAGTTTGGATTAAACTGACGTTTGCATGGCAAATAAAACGTATATCCTGAACGTCTTGGCTTTTGGTCCGGAAGTCGTCTTCACTGCATTGACTTTTGCAAAATGTTAAACCGTAAAACGTATTACACAAAACTGTATATCTCATTAAAACACACATCTGTCAACAACAGATTTTTTTTGAAATACAAATATAATAAGACCCGGTCATTTCAGGGATATTCCCTATCATTGGTTTCAATTTTAGAACACTTAAAACTGTTCTCCTATGGGAAGTTTGGGGCGCGCATTGGCCGAGTGGTTAGATCACCCGCATCTCGAACACAGGCAACCGCATGTGAGATTTGTGTTGGACGAAGCGGCGCAGGCGCGAGTTTCCTCCGGTTTTCCCGCCATATATTCCACCGGTTCTCCAACTTTATTCAATGTATCATCACTGTCATCGCCTGCAGTGTCATTGTAGTAAAAGCGAGCATTAAACACTATGAACAGATATTTAAACATGTGAAAGTTCTGGTCCGTTTCGCATCTCTTCTGTTTTTCTCCTGCTCATGACAAACGCATAGCGGCAGCTTTTAAAATATTTGTCTGTCGAATTGGCCCACCATCTTATTTCCTTTCTACTTACAAAGAACTGAGTAATACAGCCATCTTGATTGGTATTATGTAGATGAAGGGATAATATTTTTGGAATGGTTGCTTTGCAGAACAGATAGAGAAAGTCGTGTGAATGAAACACATCGAATATTTTTCTGACTCTTCATGTGTGCATATCTTTCATGCACCCACATTGCCGGCTTCCATTGCCGCGCTCGGTACAGTATCTATGATCTATCCATCCTTAAGTTGATCCACGCCAAAACAATACCCAGGTAACCAATTCACCGTTAGAATGTAGTCTTCCGCAATTTGCGTCAGAAATACCGTCATACTTTAACGACCATTTTGCAAGAGTACGCAGCATGTAATGCATATTTTGTTACTCGTTAAACGTGATAATATCGATAGTTATAACAAAAATGGGTGCACACGTAATAATTCTAAAAGAAACGAGTGAAAAAATTACCATGTTTGCAATTGCTTACTGAGTTTCGAACCTGATTTCACACATAGTTTTCTAAAATGTGGTTCTTCTGAAATTAGGCAAATCTGTATCAGCATTAACTTGCTGTTGCAGTTTATTAACTGTTGGTGGCGCTTTTTAGAAAAAATGAAATTTTGTACTGTTACTCGCACTGCATTCTTCACAAAATGGTGACATTCTTGATCGCGTGTTTTACACGCTTCCTTTTTTCCCTGAAGAATTTTTCTCGATTCTGCTTTTTCCACCGTTTATACTTTTAACCCAAACATCGGTGAATTCAAAAGTTAATTTCATCACTTTTGTGGCATTTTTTCATAAAAATTATAATAAGCACTCAACACTAGCTTTGTACATTACGTGATTCGACGAAGACACAAGAACAAATTCATGGCAACCATTGTGCATTATTCTAATTAGTAAAAAACAGCAGTTGCTATAAACATTGTTCCGTATATTAGATGAATGAAACGATTTGAATGCTGGGACTTGTAGCTCTGTTTAACGCATAAGTCAGCGTTTCTTAGCCTCTTAGATATTTGTGTAGACTATTATAAAATTTAAGAACAAATGCATTATGAAACTTAGATTACTAACAGAAGATTACTTTGCTACGCGCATTCCTACTTTATTGTACCACGGTGCACCGGTCACATGGGTCCGTTTTGGCGCGGATCAACTTATGCTTCAATAAATATAATTTTTGGGTTTTCGTGGCGCAGGGGATCCCGGGTCCGAGTCCAGCCGCGATCACTTATGCTTGTGTTCTTGTAAATGGGCGTATTTGTTTAGTTAGCAAATACGGCAAACAGGCAGGGAAACATCTGAAAAGTAGGGGAAGACAGAAGGGAAAAATAAAAAAGTGAAAGAAAACCTACGCGCAAAGCGTGGGCCTTTTTCATAAACTATAAAAAACACTGAATTTTCTTCATTTTATTTATGTAGTATTTTAGGGATATATGTCGAATTCCGGGTCTTGCATGAATCTAATTAATTTACGGCTTTTTTTTTTCGTTTATCTCTTCCATTCCATTTTCTCTCCAGTAGATGAATAAGATACATGTTTGGCCATAGTTGCGCCTCCGCGAAGTTAGCCGAATGCATGTAGTACTCAACATGTTTTATACTGCCGGCGGATATTTTGTTCTTCTTTTTTTTTTTTTTTTTTTTTTTGCCTAGATGTTTTTAATCTTGTTTCGCAAGACACTTTGAGCATTGGAGACACTCTCTAAGCTCCGATGTGTTGAGACTATTTTGGAACATGCTTTAGTGACTGTTGAGGCAGTGAAGATCGTCAATAGCGTTGACTGTTGTGGGTTGATTGTTTAGATACTGAATATCAGCCTTGTCTAGGACTTCACACACTGAATCCTTGCAGAATTTATTATCCTATATAATATTTTATAATGAAAATCTGAAATGATTTATTCTTCCTGAGTATTCCCTTAGAGGAGGGGTTCCTACCTCTTCAGCTGCTCTGGTGCGAGCGCATGCGTACCCCGAGCACCCGCGGTACTTCTGACGTGACCAGAATTAGTTGGGCCGAACATGCGAGCCCCTTCCGTAGGGGAGCTGTTCGGACTGGGTTGTACTCGACGTGGTAGTGGTCTCAAAACCCATGGGTTATTGGGTACGTCTCGGCTTTTGCCTTGACGGGTTGTGCAGAGACCTCAATGTCCTCCGGCACTAGTTCCGTTGCCCCGACCAAGGCTATTTTGGTAGTCTTCCATTATGGGTTGACGCGCGTAAGTGGCGTATCCACTTCCTTTCCGGTACGTTCCCATGCCGGGGGAGGGGGATTTTTAAGAAATTAGATATTGCCCTAATGGAAAAAATCCATGGAGTCTTGTACTTCGAGGCGCGTCAAGAATGGGGGGGGAGTCTTCAACCCTGGGTAGCCATTCGCTCTTAACTGTCTTCCTGAGTATGTGAGAAATAATAATTTGAATTCTCTGCTGGGGGTTAGGAATTTTTGTTTAATTAGAATTGCAGTAATGGCATTAATCCTGGACACGTTTTCTTTTGTGAAATTATCTTTCAGATTTGAATATTGCATTTAATTCTTATTCAAGATCATTCATATCTGATAAATTATACCCAGGAAGTGTTATCATAAACGATGACGAACCTATTACCATAAATGGAACAAATTTGACCACTTACTGTCAATTTAACTTTAGAAAATATATTGTTCTATAAGTGTACTCACATATGTATGTATATATACATATTTATTTTATTTTATTTTGTGTTCAAAGTGTAAATCGGATTTGTTTATGCCCATAGAACTGCTACTATTTTTAACGACAAGCAACCTGAGAAAAACCTAAGTCACCGAAATGTCATTTATCTCGGTTTTAAATTTGAAGAATATTCAATAAATTAAATAAACAACCTAGAAAACTCGATAAAATTTCACAAATTGAAATATTACATAATTTCAGTATTGAAAATACCACGTTGATTTCTAAAGTATCTGCTGCAACAAACATTTGTGTTGGTGCATACGTAATGTGATAAAATTGAGCACATGTTATCCCTAAAAAATAAAAAGTTGCCAACATTTCAGCAAAGACAATATTTTTATAGAACAGTAGAGTTTTGCGAGAATTTGTCTCGGAGAGACAAAGCTGATCCAAATATGATATACATTTTGTTTTAGTGATGAAGCGATAATTTTCTTAAATGAGTTAATAAACGTATGCAATTCTATGTGCTGGGAAAATGAAAATCTTCATCTGTTTTGTGAGATAATACTCGGTTTCCGCAGAAGTTCAATAGGTGGACTGGAATTATGGGGGAAGAAAACCTGACTGGTGAGTTCTGCCTGAACGTACTAGAAAATAAATATAACTTTTATTGCTTCTTAAATGGAACACACTGTTTTACAAACATTTAATGCACAAGACATTTTCAACATGTTCTCCCACATGAGAAACAATCCAGGTGGCTAGGCAACGATTTACAACAAAAGATTTACAATAAATTACTTAGATCAATAAACAATTTAATTCTGCTTCATATCTTAGTATAAAAATATACGTGCGCCATTTAAACATTCAAAGTGAGGGTGGCTGGGGATGTGGGGAGGAGAACGAAACTGGAATCAAGAGCAGTTTTAAGTTTCCGCTTTTTGTTTAAATTATATTAAATTAAATTTAAATGGATTGTTATTTTGATAGCGAAGTTTTGAAATGAAAACATCGTATCCGGTAAGTATGTAATAACCCTCTTGTAATTACACAGGTCTAATATGCGGGGTGGAATAGCCGAACATGTTCGTTATGGAGGTGGCACTCTTAAATAAATGAAAGTACATAACGCCATTTTAGTATGTAAGCGCTTATTTCAGAAGGACTTGCTAATTGTTATTATACTTCACATACAAAACAATTAATTCAAAAACTACTGAAAATTAAACTATAAACAGCAGCAACCCCATAGCTATTTATTCATCCTTCTTAATTACCTCATTTCGCCTCAAATAAATAAAGAAAGAAATAAAAGCCAATGTTGTATCCTGGGCACCCAGACATGTATTTTGCCTTTAACATTTATTGCTATACGAACAGAAACTTTTACGTAATTTTTCAGTTGAAAAGCACAAACTACTGTAATACGTAATGCAACAAAATACATAAAAGAAAGAACATTTTAGACGTCAGATAAGAGTCACAAAAATATAATTGTTGTTAAAAGCATACTTTGTAATATTGGCAAGTCTTTACTTACGGAAGTTGAATGAAATAAATTCGTAATCGACTCATCCAACCCTTATTTAGGACTAACATCCCCTAGGACTTACAAGTGGATGCTTAGCAGTCAGAAGCCTGTCGGGGAGGCAACGGCACGAAACCATAAAATGGAGAGTCTGGAACGAGTGGATGGTCAATAGCCAGGCATGAGCATGAGGAAGTGGATGATAGGAAAGGTGATGATGGAGCATTTGGTGGAACGAATGGCGGAGAAATGGGAGGACCCGGAGAAAACCCACCCAGACACCACTTCGTCCACCACAAATCCCATATTCGGACGCTTGGGGAATAAAATAAATACAAATAAAATTAACAAAACATGCACTAGTAGATTTCTAAATAAACTAAAGTTTATGGAAACAAGCAACCAAAGTAACTGGTAACTAGCTGCTTTAGCTACAATCTACACTAACAGGTGGCCCAACTGTCCCGTATTTCATATGTATAAGAGTTGCAGAACTCAACGGGGACATTTCAAGTTAAAATCCACCACTGTAGATCTGGACGAGCGACCTTCTTTTTATCGCAATAAGCGTAACCCACACACGTCTCCGCTGATAAGCAAGTAGCATAAAGGAGGACCAGTTCTCTACTAGCGTATTTTAACTTGAAACAATCCCGTTGTGTTCTGCAACTCTTTAACGCACGAAGGAATATCTGC
This sequence comes from Hymenopus coronatus, assembly GCA_030762935.1. Taxonomy (NCBI): domain Eukaryota; kingdom Metazoa; phylum Arthropoda; class Insecta; order Mantodea; family Hymenopodidae; genus Hymenopus; species Hymenopus coronatus. The sequence continues at coordinate 34,877,026 of CM060900.1, read as the reverse complement.
ACACGTAAAATACGGGGCAGTTGAGCCACCTGGTATACATCGAAATGAGGTACCTTGGTATACTGACTCTGCCTTCAATGTTTGTTCTGGATTCCCTCCTATATGTTAAATAAAAAATATATATCAACCTTTTCTCAATATGTCCTTCTGTTCATAATTATCCCACTCGAAAATGTTGTGATATTTGTATTAACAAATGTAAATATAGTAAAACCTAACAGTTTCTCATGTTAAAATTAAGTGATAGAGCGTTAGAACTTTCAATGCTCTACCTCAGGATATCAAGACTCTTCCTAGGTTAAACTTTAAGAGGAGGACCAAAACAATCTTGAAGGCAAATCCTCTTTATAACATTTCAGAAATTTATGACCTGAAATGGGATTAATCTTATCCATTTTAAATGCATTGTTGTAACATCATTGTATGTAGAATGTTTAATTAATTTTAATCTCTCGTGGCGCAGCCTATGAATGTCTTATACTTAATGACTGAAAATAAATTTATCTGTCTGTGTGTCTGTCTGTCTATCTATCCATCCATCCATCCACCCATCCACCCACCCATCCATCCATCCGTCCATCCGTCCAAAGCATTCTATTTCTATCATGTTCGCATTTTATACATCTTGGAATAGATTTTAGGCTTCATATTTTGTTTTCTTAGCAATTACTTGATTAGTTCAAATAATTTGAAATTTTAATCTGTCAAGTAGTAATCGCCCCTTGTCTTACTAGCTATTAAAATATAAAGTCATTAGTATTTTAAATGTCCCCCATTTTACTTTCTCTAGCACGTATGTACTTACAATCTACATACTAGCTAGAAAGGTATTTTGTTCCACCAAAAAATTCGATGTCGAGACCTTACCGGAAATATAATTTTGTTTTGAGGTACACTGAATCCTAAAAATGGTTTAGAAAAAAGTCAGTGTGAGTGTGTGTTTGTGGACAGAATAGCTCAAAAACAAAAATAGCGTTAAAATACTAAACTTGGTATTTATGTTTAGTATCTTCTAAAGATGCGGCAAGAAGATTTTCTTGAAAATCCCGCACTACAATCTACCCTTTACATGGTAAACGTTTGGATTTTGTTTTAAAAAATGACTGGAACTATTTTGATTTAAATACCGTATATTAAAAATATTTACATTGAAAATAAAACGTTTTTGTTGAATTTTCTGGGAATAGCTTCTGAGAACATCTATATTCTAGATGAGTTTTGCAGAATTTTGCATAAAGTTAAGCCCTTTAAAGCTTGTTGGAAAAAATAATGTAGGATATTATATACTTTTCATTAGAGTTGACCGTTTTCGAGATATTCCGTGTTATTGGTTTAAATTTTTAAGTATCTAATTTTTTCAACCGTCAACCTCTATTGTTATACAAAGCGACTACTTTTAGAAGATTTGACTATGGCTTTACTCTAGTGTATTGCCTTATTTCTCGTCTAATTACAAGAAAACAAGTAATAAGAACAATTCTACTAATGTTTATCTCGATTAGCGTAATGTAGATCAAATAATATTTACTAAGAATACTTAAAGTAAAAGGGGTTGCCCAGTTTCTCATGTGTCAAATTCATGTGCGCAATTCATAGTTAAAGAAAGTCTTGCTACGATCCCTGTTTGTACACGCAAAGCACACCAATATAGTGTAGAAATACCTAATGGCGGTCAAAAGCAAGCAATTGCCGTACGAAACATATTTATAGGCGGAAGACGGTTTCCGCCCTTCCGGTACTGCGAGGTTTGTTTATTTATCTGGTTGAGCAGTTGATGTTTGTAAACATAGATCCTTGCTCCGTGTCAGACAGAATCATATATCATCAGACACGATTGTGTGAAATGGTGCCATGTTTGTATCTGTCTCCCTCATATTACATCAAACCGTTCACACCGTGTCAGCCCTGGTGAATGCGTCACGGCGCACCTGTGTCCGCTCAGCGATTCAGTGTCAGCTCTGAGTTATCGCTCAGGACGTCTCCAAGTCCATTCAGTTTCAGTCCTTGCCTTTCTCAAATCTTGCCATCTGAAAATTGTACAGCGTGCTTCACATACATATAGCTCATGTGTTGCTTTAGAAAAGACGGTTTTGCTGTATAAACACCTGATACGTTGCCTGCAGAATATCTACTCTTATCAATCACTATTATAATATCGTTTGTTAGCGTTTAACTGATTCTGAAGTGACAAATTAGAGAAATTTGTTATATATGCGAAATTTGAGAACTGTACAATCCTTATCATGGCCGATCAGCCGATCAGCCATGATTGATAGCGCTCGCCGTGAAGGCTTCAAGTCTTACAGCACAATTCTTGTTAATACATGGTCTTCTATATAAAATATAACCGGTCGTACTGTGTTATGAATCAGAGCCAGTGCGGGCTGGATTCCCCATTGAACGCACCTCGCACTCATGACAGACTTTCCGCATTTCAATAATTACGTCTTCAGTAGTGCGCTTTCATTTGCGTATATGGAAAGGCAGTTATCTGTAATTCGACGCATACTAATGTTGTAGGTCACGCCAGGGAATATTGGCGCGTTTTCTTGAGGGTATAGCAGGCCAGCTATCCCTTCTTATTCATTATTTTGCCCAACAGAAACACCGGGGGTTCATTAAGCGAACCCAACATTGGAATCATTTACTCTCGTTGCTGCATTACAGTACACCTTGTTCAGTCTGACAATTCAGCCTCTGTCAGAACTGTTGTACGCGCGAGTTGTTTACGATTTATAAATGCAGTCAATTGCATTGTCTTCCATTTGTATGAAATTTAAAAGCGAAAGGTTTCCTGAAAAACCTGTTTTGATAATTGATAATGCAAGCCATCATAATGCTCAAATAGGCACACCAACATCCAACTCCTTAAAATGTGATGCAAAAGCCTGACTAAATAAGGGATTGCTTTCAAAGAATATTTTCAAAGGCAAAAGTTTATGGTTTAATTGGGATTAATAAGCCCAACAAAACTCCTATGTAATAAGCCAGATATTGCCAGAACATAGACACGCTTTACTCAAACATTTGGTGAAAATGGTTTTTTGGAGTGGGAAAAAGCCAACCAGCTCTTGGAAGCATATAAGCAGAATTATTTTGAAAAAACGAATGGAATCGTAGAAAACACGATTGGAGTTGAAAGCTGTGACAGCATCGAGGATGACCCGGCGATCATTTCTGCCATTAGAAGAAGAATAAGAAGAAACTGGAGAAAAAAATCAGGATAAGAATAACTTCAAGACAGTGAATGAATTAGGTTGGTGTTAGTTCAATGCTCTCATAAGTGAAAATACCATTAAAAAGTGTGAAGATTGCCTCCGTGGTCAAGATATCAGCGATTGACTTATCTTGCAGAGTTCCTGGCTGGTGCGGGGAGATTTTGCTATTTCTACAGGGTCTGGAAGAATACATGTGAGAGTGAATGTGCGTGTTTTTGGAAAACAGAGGTGATTAAAAACCCAAAGTTACAGAAACCTCACTCAGCGAATTGTTTCACAAGTCAAAAACCCTGATATAATCATAGCTGTTAAATGAAGCTATAATTATGAAACAAAAACAAAAAGCTCCCCTGAGTAGTGTGGGGGTAGCATTTCTGTCTCACATTTAACAGGTTACGAGTTCGAATTCCGCCCAGGTTGAGCTACCCGGTAAGGTTTTTCTCTTCAACTGAGAAGACGAATGTCGAGTACATTTAAACTCCACGGACCCCAAGATCATTTGAGCATCAATTCACCTCTTTCATTCATTGTCTGGTGTGACCAACCAAGTTAATAAGATATTAAGCCTCCCCCGCCTTGAAGTCTGATGTATTCCATTCACATGAGATTCTATAGCTGTTCCGAAAACCAGGTTTCCTTACAAAAGAGTGTTCTTTTATCTACATCATGCTAATCGAGATCAACATTAGCCGAAACGGTCTTATTACACAGTTCCTAGTAAGCAGGAGAAAAATAAGGAAATACACCAGGCTAAGCTGATAGCCACAACTTCAATATCACTTAACGCTAAGTGAAACAATGGAAATGCAGTTCTTTTTTGCATGTATAAGACAAATTTGTTTTAACGAGATCTGCATTTTTTGTGTAGTGATTTTTTTGTCTATCTCTTACGAATTACGAGTTGAACAAAAGTCATCCAGAATGAAGAGGTCTTCAGAGACATTTCCAGAGAATTCAAGATATACATTTCAATGTCGAAAATATCTTAAACACATGACATTTTAATCAAAATCGTTAGAGCCAGTTTTGAGATCCTCGAAATGTTCGAAAAACGTTACATTTAAAGGTTAGTTGTGGTGGAGGGATTTTCTTGAAATTCCTTCTGCCACAACTTTGGAAAATACTGAAAATACCAAGTTGGTACTTCACCGACTTTTCGTATTTGAGCTATGCTGCCCCCTCCACACAAAACACACACACACATACACACCAATGGGAATTTTTCTAAAATCACTTTTTTTTTATTCATTGGGGTCTCAAAACATGTATTTCGAGTAACTTCTGAGTATACAATTTTTGGGCGGAATACAATAGCCTCTTTACTATGCACAGTGGTGAACTAGCGAGAGATTCGTTCGTCTTACCCCTGCCAGGAAGGGCGACCTGCCTCACCTATTCTCCTGGAATAGCTAGTGGGGTAAAACAGAGGAAGCTCAGGGACTTCCTCACTGGCCGGTTTTAACTTGAAATAGCTCCATTGAGTTCCGCAGCTCTTTTAGCGTACGAAAGGATATCTGCACCCACCAAATATGGTACTAGTGACATTTGACGCCATTAGAATAGTGTAAATTTGTTATTTTAATAAAAACTGTAATATCTATTTTTGAGATTTTCTTTAAAAGCTTTGACACATCCTTGGAACTCAAATACCAAATATTGTATTTAACTGAATCTTCGTTTTTGACTTCGCAGGCACTCATAAACACACACATACACACGGTCCCTTTTTTAAAAAAAAACTGCATTGGAGGTATTTACTGTGAAATTTCCATTATAGTTCCCCAAGAAGGTATAGTGAAAATGAGCGCATTATGCAGGATGCATAAAGGTACCTTTTATATATAAATTTATGGTGTGGTTATTTGATATTTCAGTAATATAGGTGTGTCATTACGGAGAAAGAAAAGGTAGCTGAAATGCGTATGCTTTGTTTCCTTAGAGCAGCACGTATTCTCTCGTATTTATTTCTAAAAAGCCCCTCCGGGCCATAAACCAGCTCACATATTCTGCGTACAGCGTTTTCCTTTCATTCCAGTATCCTAGAAAATGTGCATTTTCTTTTGGAAATAAAATACCATATCCTCTCTGTCTTGAAAATGTCCTAGAACTGGTTCAATCTTAAGTATCAAACTAATATTTTAGTGCAAGACAAAAATGTTTACTTCAGTCCTTGGTCATTAAATGTTATTACTCCCTTAAATAAATCTGATGTGTACCATCCACATGAACTTCTCCACCTCTTCTTGCAAAATATGTGTCCTTCTCTCTATCCCATACTAGCAGCGGAATGGTATTACTGAATAAGTGTATTGACATAACAACATTGTAAATTAAGCTTCAACAATTACACGGGTCCAGAGACCGTACATGCTTTTGTAATACACGCTAGAAAGCAATATTAAAACAACAACAAATAATTAAAAGCGTAAACACGAAAATAAAAAGACAAAGGTAATAAACACTGAAAAGTAATATTAAAAAAAACACAAAGAATTAAAAGAATAAACACGAAAATAAAAAGACAAAGGTATTCAAATACAACACTTTAAATTTACAAAACAGAGTACACCTTATTCAGGAGCATAAATGTACTCTCTTATAATATATAAATACACCTAAAAGAAATATATACACATAATACATAAACAGTATATAAAACCATAGCACAACAATGATCTAAGCATGACATAAAATATATGTATGTAAAACGTTGTAGTCACTTTCATTTAGTTGCTCTTATCCAGCCCCCTTCATCGTTATTGGCAGCCTTCTCAGATCTCAGCTGTCTTGCCTTAAGTATAAATTTACCTAGCTCGTCCACGTCTTCCGTGCCTGCCAGTAGAGTCCAACATGCTTCTAGCTCTACATTCGCGGTGGTAAAAAATCGTTGTAAATATTTTTCCCGCCATTCCTCCGCAGCCCTACGTCTTGCCAATATGTGGGTCCACGACTCTTCCTCCTCGCAAATGGGACAGATTCTCGTACCATTCTCGTCAGCAATTTTTGTGCTCCTCCATGCTCCTAGTCTAATCCACGTGAGCCCCTCTCTAATGAGTTTGGTACCTGTTTTGATGTATTGCTCACTTAGCTCCTTTTAAATAGAGGGGACTAAGGGAATACACTAGTTTAATATGATAGTCAACTATGTTAAAAGCTGTCGCTATGAGATTATCATTGAAATTTGCTATTTTGCATGGCCAGGAGTAAAACAAAAGAAACAAGGACGACTTTCTGTTAGAGCGAAGTATAAGCATTTTAAAGTTGAAACCAATAACAGGTTCCATAACAAAAAAAAAAAAAAATAGAGGAAATGAATTGTGTGTTGACACGAGATCTACATCTTTTGTGTCGAAAGTTTTTGTTTATCTCTTACGGTTTACCAGTTATGCAAAGGTAGTTTTGAATGAGGAGAACTACATAGGTTATTCTCAGAAAATGTGCATATTATTTGTCATGTAAATATCTTTTATGTACCGTACTTAAACCAAATCGTTAGAGCCAGCTTTAAGAAAATCACAATTTTGGAACATTTTTTCATGTAAAGGGTAGTTTGGGGTGGGCAGATTTTATTGAAAATCTCATCCTTGAAAGATACTAAACTTAAACGCCAAGTTTGAGTTATGCACAAAGAGTAGGTACATTGTTAAATACATGCATCATTTTCAACGAGATTTAGAACTCATAGTCACTTTATCATCCAGATAGGAAGATAACCATATTGTAGAGCTTGCAAAATAAAATACGATACCCAAACCTCAAGCTAGCCGGTTCCGTCACATAGCTTTCTTAAAACCAACGAGGTTATACTTATATTTATGATTTGTGTAAATAATTAAAAGTGTATATATAATAAAAAGGAATATGTTAATAATATAACTTTTAAATAAAAATCTACTTTGCTCATGTAAATGGCTAAATAAACTGTATATTGTATATTTACTTGTGAAGTAAATACATATATTTATATGCATATAAAATTGGGTTATTTATTACTAGAAAGCAAATAAAAAGTTAACAGTACTTGTTTTTACCTTAAACCACGTGGAAAATATTTTTGGCTGGGATTTTACCAGAAATACTCGACTGAGCGCCGGAAGGGCCGCATTCGAGTGCCGAAGTTTGGAGGTCTGGCGCTTGGGAGCTGAAGAATAGATGAAGCTGTACACATCAAAGAGTGCTAAAGCCGACGTTCTCATCAGTAATTCTACGGGAGAAAACAAAGCTACCCCGAAAAACCCAAAGGTCAATTAGAGGCTTGAAAATAGCTTTGAAAATCATCGAGAATTTTTTATTTTTGAGAAGTGCACCACCTCAACCAGATTGCAACCTGAACAAAATCCCAGTTACGAACAACTGTACAGAAACAGGGAGAAATGAATATGAGGTGATTTAGGGGATCAGAGGAAGAAAAGGGGTAAAAAGTAAGAGACAAGGAGAGTAAAGTAGCAGAGAAATACTCATTATAGGAGACCGAGCGAAGTGGTAAGCCGTAAAGACCCATGAACTTTTTCGAGGGGTTCCCTTGGTCGCTTGGCGAAAGTTGGGAAGATTATTTACACCCCGTTGTCAATTTGAGGTTCTTTACAACCCGTTACTATCTATTTCAGGGTTGACCTGGCGACGGTGTAGAGAGTATTGCGGTTGGGCGCTGGCTTGCGCACTCTAGAAGTTCATTCCTAGCGCCGCCGCGGAACCAATTATTGCGACCCGAATTTGGGTGCTTTCGGGCTAGGGCCTCTTCGAGGAGCCGCCTTGTGGGTTGGGTCCGCGCGGCATCGATCTGCAACACTTGAGGATCCCGTCTCTGCTTGCGCTCGTCGTCATTCGCATCTGGTCGCATTTCAGATCTCTCCCCTCATCCCCAAAAATGGCTCAGAGGGCCCACGTGCGGAGCTCTCCCTAGTGACCGAGCATTCCGTCTATGAGTTAATCTTAAAATACGTAGAATAGATTGAGTAAATGGGGTGTGGAGGTGTATTTTTGCACGATGGTGCGTAGAAGATATGGAAACAAAAAATGAAGTGAGATTAATTTATGGACACTCTTTAACTGCTACGGTTCTCAGTGTCCCATTTTACATTGGTGTTGAAACACAGCTTAATTTTGCTCAGAGGCCTCTTAATCAGGATTAAGGTTCTTTTACGTGCGAAAGTTACGACACCGAACAAACTTGGGGCCGCGCCGTGGCCGAGTGGTTAGACCACTCGACTCTCACCTAGACGGCCGGGGTTCGATCCCAAGCGACCGCATGTGAAATTTGTGGTGGACAAAACGGCGCTGGGGCGGGTTTTCTCCGGGTACTCCGGTTTCCCCCGCCATCGCATTCCACCGGTGCTCCATCATCATTCATGTATCATCAGTGTCACCGCCTGCGGTGCCATTAGTAGTTAAAGCGGGCGTTAAACACTACCAAAAAAAAAAAAAAAAAAAAAAAAAAAACCGAACAAACGAATGTACCTCCCTTCCGAAGGAAGCCATGCTAAGGGTTTTTACGGCCGAAAAAATTCTTCGCCCTCCGCCAGGTTTAAATCCGCGACTTTGGGAATAAGAGGATAGCGTGCTACCTCGCTCCCTCTCTCTCTCTCTCTCTCTCTCTCTATCTCTCTCTTTCTTTCTACCTCTCTCTCGTGTGCAGTTAACCCTAGGTCTTGTTATTGATTTCATTTAAAAAAAAACGGAAAACCATCCTGACTTTCATATTTCTTTTGTTTTACTTCTGGCTATGTAAAGAGAAGTAAATTTCAAGTATTTCACATATCCACCAGCTTTTAAATGATCTAACATTAGCCTAGTGTATTCCCTTATTTCTTTTCTATTTACAACGAAACAAATAATAAAAGCATTCCCTCTTATTCAAAATCTTCTCGGGCTTCTAGCCAGGTAAAAACTTGGCTTGACACCAACGTTTCGAAGAAGTGCATCTTCCTCGTCTTCAGGGTGAACTGATGGTTTGAGCTTGCGGAGACTGGTATTTATAAGAGCTGGGATGAGCTATTAAGTTCAGCATGGACACCGATGTTAAAGAGCCTTAACACCTAATCCTGTACCTGCAGTCTTCCAAGATATTATATCCTTTGCCTTTTTGTTGTGGTGTTAACCGTGTCTGAGATATGTCTTGTTATTGGTTTCAAAATTGAAATTCTTTATACTTTTCTCACACAGGAAGTGTCCATCTTTCTTTTGTTCTATTCCTGGCCATGCAAAGAAGCGAATTGCAATGACTATCACTATGGAAGTTTTAAAGCGTTTGACTGTCACTTTAGCATAGTGCATTCCTTTAGGCCCCTTCTACTTATAAGGAACTAAGTAATAAGAGCATTCTGATAAAATTTATCTAGATCAGCATGGTGTAGAAGGAAGAACAGCTAGAGAGAGTCATGTGAGTGTAACATCAGATTTTGCTATATTATTGTGAACATTGAAGTTATTGATGTCATGTTATAAGAGAAGAGCACAATATTTAGTGGCATCTAATAATGCTTGTTTAACTTCAACGCCACACCAAAATTTTAAATTTCAGCCCCCCCCTTATTTGTGAGTAATGTGTAGATAATTGATTATATATAATGCTGGATGCAGTATAAAATAAAAAGTATAACTTCCAAATATACTAACAACACATTATTATGTGAATAGCAATATTTCATTATACTTCATATTAGGTACAGAATAAAATAAACAGCTGATGGGGAAATCCGGTATTTTTAAGATTGTGATGTTCATGGAATTGATATACCGTAATCGTGAAATTACTAGATTTCTCTGCAATTTAAGAGTAATAATTCCAATTTTCACATTGAATACAATATAAAGTAAAATATGCGTTTATATTTATAGATTAATATATCTTCCAATATTGGTCCATAATATACAGTAAAGAGTTAAATTAGTTTATAGCAAAAGGTTCAATACTGTACCAAGATGACACTTTCTGGCTATAATTTACCTAAAAATAATGATCCTGGTGTGTTTTAAACGCAATATTCAATTTGGTGTGTTAATTTTAGAAAAAATGTCCAGAATTAATGCCACTATTGCATTTTATCCATCCGTCCGTCCATCATCTCATGCCATGCCATCTCTCTCTATACTTTCTCTACACGTACTATGTTTATAGTGTATTGCTTTCCACCCAAAAATTCGTTAGCAACATTTCACTGGAAATAGATGTTTTAGGGTCACCTCTATCCAAAAAAGTAATTTTAGAAAAAGGTCCGTGTATCTGTGAACACGATAACTCAAAATCGAAAAGTAGGTGAAATACCAAACGTTGTACATAAGTTTAGCATCTTGATACTCCCCCTCCCAACTACTTTTTACATGGAAACATTTTCAAAAGTTTTGATTTTCTGAAAAATGGCTAAGAATTTTGATTAAAATGCCGTACATTAAATATAGTTACACGACAAATAAAATGTATATCTTGAATTTTCTGGGAATAGCCTCTGAGACCTCTTTATTCTCGATGATTTTTTTCTGGATTTTGCATAAATAATAAACCGTAAGATATAGGCAAAAATTACCACACAAAATATGTAGATCGCGTTGAAATACACAATTTATGTGCACTTGACCATTTTTGAGATATTCCTTGGTTTTGGTTTCAGTTTTAAAATACTTTCACATGTGGGAATTTGTCAACTCCTGGCAATACAAAAACGGATTTCATCCACATGACAACCAGCTTATAAAGTAGTTGAGTATCGTTTTAGCTTGTGTATTCTTTTATTTACCTTATACTTAGAAGAAAACACTTCTGCTAATGTTTATGTCGATTAGCATGAATTAGATAAAAGAATAAGCTTTTTAACAATAATTTGTAGATGTAGAGAAAGGCATGTGAATGGAACACATCAGAGTTCTTTTATCTTAACGTTCTTTAACCTGGTTGGTTGTATCGGACGATGAATGAAGTGGTGAAATGATGCTCAAATGACCTCGGTGTCCTTGGAGCTTAAAGTTACTCGACATTCCTCTTATCAATTTAAGGGAAAGCTCCAAAAAGAACCTTAACCGGGTTGCTCAACCTAGCGAGATTCGAACTTGCGACCTGTTGAATGGGAGGCAGACATTCTACCACCACACTACCCAGGTGGGCTGCCATGCCATAACAATAAATATATTCGTGAAATTCTTTATTTTGTGCAACATATTGATTTGCAATATGTGTTAAGAGGATCGTCAGTTTTAGACTATGACTTAGGGTTAGATTATTGCATCTGTATGCCTTTCTGGTGACGCTGTAGAACCAACAGTATTTATTGAACCAATAAGATGTTCATGAAGCACACAAAGGACTTTGGGATACTGCGTGTGGAACTTGCCAGGCAGTTGTCACGCACCAGAAGACGGTCACTGAGTATAGCGGTATGCGTCTTATCTTAACTTCTGAACTTACTCCTGTATTCCCTGTGGCCAGATTTACTCATACTGGAACTAAATGCTGGAGATTTGCCCATGGGATTAAGTGTGGCTGCGGTGTTAGGATTGGCGTTTCCGCCTGCAGGATATCCTGAATATACAGGAACACTGAGAGCCGTTACATATTCCAACGCTGAGTTTGCATTACGCAAAACATATTTACTTAATTATAGCGATTGGGATACTCATTATTCATTAATATCCATAAGCTGCCCAATATCATCCACCCTTATTCTATGATTGCAACAAAATTACAGTTTAATTTCACATAAATAAGTTACGAAGAATTATTTAATAGGAAACGCACCTTAAAATGGTCAGATATATAAATTATCCTTTATTACACATACCTGTAGTATGGTAAGAAGTTGCAACCAAATTTAAAGACTCTATTTGTGGATTTAAATCAGTATTTTCAGACACATTTTTAGCGCATTTCCATTCGTTTTATGAACGTTTTATTGACCATGAACAATATTTAGAAATATTTTGTTATATCCTGAGAGCCCTGTTTCATCCGTGATTTGCCGCGCAAGAAATGCCATCGATGTCGCCACATTTTATGTACTACCTTTTGGTAATAGAAGACCATTATATGTCATCCTATTGAAGTGACTTGAAAGTTGTCCATCTAGCGACAGGTGTTTGACTAGATGATTTGGAGCCAGTTTGGTATCTATGTAGTAATACAAAACATATTTATATTTCCTATCTGGACACCAAAACAATAACATCACTCGAGGTGTGTTGTGTTAATATTCAACTTGCCAACCAAAAACAGAGCGACCTTTGAATATAACTCCTTACTTGGATGGGAGGGACTTTGTAAGGCAGTTTGCACTAGGAACGCCACGTCATCCAGAGTACGGTGCTGTTATTTATATTCCGAAAATCATCACCATTCTTTCTAGATGGAGGTCGCTCTGACTATTTTATTTTCTGCAAACGATCACTGGTTCTTGTCGGCAGAAAGCGCTATGGATTCAGTGTAGGCTGATCAGTCAACTATTACGTTTTTGCTCTATCGGTTCGCAGGAATTCACGGATAAAAAGGAACACCCAGTGTGTGCGTGTATGTGTATACATACAAACACTAGAAACGTTTTTGACAGGATGTTGCAAAAGCTGGCACAAAAGTCTACGGACGTGGAAACAAAGACTACGAGAAACAAAACATTTCCTGCAAATGTGTCCACAAATTAATCGTTTTCAAGACGTCTTTTTCACTTCTAGTTGGGGCAAACAATGAACCAATCTCCTGAGAGAAGCAAGGTACACTTGGTATGTTTATCGCACTCTCTTTATATCTTTCCAATAACCCTCTGCTTTATCATTTCTTTTTTCTTAGGATTAGACTTAAATAACCCAATATCAGTTTGCTATGCGAACAATAAATCTAAAACTTTAGTACAGGATGTGATTTAGCTATAGCGCTATTTTATAGCTTTTAGTGATTTTAGCAACGTATTTCTGAACTTCATGAGTGGTAAACTCAGCGGTATCAGACTAATGGCTGCGTCTTTTATGCAGAAGCTTTTTCAAACGCAAACAGTCCATTAGGCGAATATTCTATTAAGGCGAGTTTGAAGGTAAAAAGTTTAAAAACTTGGTCATCCTTATGTCATGGTTGTACTGTGCTTTTGATAACCATTTATTTAAATTTGACGATTATTAGACTATTTAATTATGTTTGAGTGCAAGTTGAAATTAAATATTAGGTTGCCATGCTAGATTATTTCCAAATATTTCAACACGTATGTGTATTTTTGTAACCAAGGAGTCTACAAGTTTTAGGCTTGTTTTGTATTGCAGTTCTTGGTATCTATTACGTTGGCTGCATTGTCTGAAGATCTAGTATAGCCCATACCTTGTGAAATGAACGCATAAGCTGCTGTTGTGAATGGCTTCTGTTATAATTTTTCCCTCTTTCTATACTTCTGTGCCGTTTGACATTAGTAAAACGTCTGATGTGTTCCATTTAGCTGGGTATCTCTATCTCTTCTACCAACAAACTATTCTTACAAAAGTTTATTCTTTTATCTACTTCATGCTAATCAAGTTGAGCATAACCAGGAATAATCTTATTGCTTCGCTGCTTATAAATAAAAGGGAAATAAGCTAAACGCCAGTCAAAATGTTTAAATACCAGTTACTACTTCATTATCAATGAAATTGAGCAATCTTTCCAAGGCAGGGATAATAAAAAAAGAGATTTAAATGACAATAGCTTTAGGTTTTAAAAAAAAAGTTTAAGTATTTTGAAATTTAAAGGAGTAATAGAAATATATCTGAAATGGTTAGTTGAACAAAAAAGTGAATATGGCACAAATTGTGTGTTTTAACAAGATCTACATTTTTGGGGCAGTAGGTTTTGATCAACCTCTTGCAGTTTACCAGTTATACAAAACTTATTCAGAATGAAGAGGACTTCAGGGGCTATTCCCAAGACCTTCAGGATATACGTTTTATTTGTCATGTAAATATTTACAATATACGGGGAATTTTAATCAAAATCGTTGCAGCCATTTTAGGATCATCGAAAATTCTGGAAAGTACTCCATGTAAAGGGTAGTTTAGGGAGGAGCATTTTCCTGAAAAGTTTCCTGTCGCGTCCTACTTCGTGGTCTAGAGGTAGCATGCTGGGGCCCAAGGTCTCCTCTTCAAGCCCCACAGATAGCGATACATTTCTTCGGACGTAAAAGTCTTAGCACGGCTGTTAGGTGGTGATATTTTGGTAATTTTGATTCCTGACTCATGATAATTTTTTCAAATGTTAGAAATTTTAGGATATAGAAATGGTATTTTTTCATAAAAATATTTTATTGTAAAATTACTATTGGTGTTAGGATAATCTTGTCGCATGTAATATGAGAATTATAGTTCTGCACATTCTTAGAAATTTTAGTTTTATTTAAACAAAATCTGGACGCCCTGCTATCATTCAATATATTTTTATGAATTTCCAGTATTTCAAATAATTTAGTGTATTGACCGTTTATTATTTTGATTTTTACTAAGAGTTTCTCTCTTTACAGTCTTATGATTTAAACCTGTATCAATTATATTTCCTTTGTGATGCATTAACCTTATTCATATTAAAAGTACCAATCTAACTTCTTCATTTTCATTTCACAATTAATTCTAAAAAATATTACTTTCATTTCACATTTACGATATGTCAAAATACATTACCGATTCATCAGTTATATATTTTTATTCAAATTCTATAGATGCTAAATTTAAAGTATATAAAAGCTCAAAATGATAAACGCAGAAATAAAAATACTACATCTCCGATTTCAAAATGCTAAAAAACACCCCCTCCCAACATATTGATAATGCCCTTCACTCAAGAATATGGTTTACTGTTTTACTTACGTTCATTTCCTTATCAGGAAGCATTGGTTTTTTACTAGAGATTTGAAATGTCTGAAACTGTAATTCTTATATGAATGTGATGTATACTATTTATTGTGCAGTGCCATTATGTAGTACGGATAGTAACAAATGACCCAACTGGCCCGATACACTACCCTTAAGCATCAGTCAAATCCAATAAAAGCGGTCACTGAAATTCGGTTCTCTTTCTGTGGCGAGGACGAAAAACAAAAGAAATATGAAACTCACACGGACTTCTCGTTTGAGGAAACTTATCAGTGTTTTAAATTGCAAACAAATAATTGGAAATATGTAGGAATAGGTTACTCTGCAAAAAACTAAGTATGCCATAAATTGTGTGTTTAACGAGATCTATTTTACGTGTAGTAAGTCTTTCTCTTACGGCTTACGAATTATACAAAAGTAATCCAGATTGACGAGATTTTCAGGAGCCATTCTCAGAAAAGTCAACATATTCTTTTATTTTTATGTGAAAATAACTATGTGGTATTTTAATCAAAATCGTTAAACCCATTTTTGCAAAAATAACAATTTTCAAAACTTTTTCCTTGTAAATGGTAGTTAGCGGTCCGGTGATTTTCCTGAATTTCTTAGTGTCGCATTCTTGGAAGACACTGATCTTAAATATCAAGTTTGGTATTTGCCCGACTTTTCGTTTTTGAGTCATGCTGTCCAGACACACACACGCTGATTTTTTTCTAAAAGTATTTTCTGTACTTTTTTTTTTTTTGGGCTCATCCGTATAGAATTTTTGGTGGAATACAACACCTTCTATGCCTTTTATGGACATTTTAAATACGTGCTACTGAAGGTAAAAACAATTGGGTGTTCTCTTAACTAGTTCACGCTTCGCCACTGGCTACGAGGATTCCGGTATTCGTTTTCAATGTGCGTGACGCCGCTGCTTACTGTCCGGCATTTGGCCAGATAGTGGGTTTTATTGCCACTAGGGTCTGCTTCAAGAGGGGCGTTTTAGTTGTTACTCTTGGTAATGGCAATTGTGATAAAATTGTCCGTGAATCAAAAATGTTTTCATCGTAAGGTTGAACAGTCACGTGCTCAAAGTAGGCATTCCCTGCCAATTACATTTGTGCTGCCCTTCTCTCCACGGAGACATCCATATGTTTTTATAAGCAAGCGTCAACATTTGAGTTGATCAAGAGCCTTTTCACCAGCGTTCTCCGTTACGCAGGGAGATGCAGTTTTATACTCCCAATATCCTACCTCAAGGTGAAGCATCAGTGAAAACCCACAATGTGTAAGATATGTTCTTGAGGTTTACACCAGGTAATGCACACAATAGCACTGATATTGAAAGTTAGACTAAACAATTCAATGCCATATCCGGGATTTGAACACGGATCTTCTGGTATCCGTCCAAATGCTCTAACCACTGAATCAACTATAGTGTTGTATCGGCATGTTGCCATAGTAGCTCAACGCCATAGCCGGAATTAGAACCACGGATCTCCGGTTCCCCAACCAGCAGCTCAATACCATAGCATATAGATCAGTGTCATAGCCGGAATTTGAATCACGGATCTCCTGTTTCCCAACCAGTAGCTCAACACCATAGCATGTAGCTCAGTGCCATAGCCGGAATTGGAATCACGGATCTCCTGTTCCCCAACCAGTAGCTCAATACCATAGCATGTAGCTCAGTGTCATAGCCGGAATTGGAATCACGGATCTCCTGTTCCCCAACCAGTAGCTCAATACCATAGCATGTAGCTCAGTGCCATAGCCGGGATTGGAATCACGGATCTCCTGTTCCACAACCAGTAGCTCAATACCATAGCATGTAGCTCAGTGCCATAGCCGGGATTGGAATCACGGATCTCCTGTTCCACAACCAGTAGCTCAATACCATAGCATGTAGCTCAGTGCCATAGCCGGGATTGGAATCACGGATCTCCTGTTCCCCAACCAGTTGCTCAATACCATAGCGTTTAGCTTAGTGCCATAGCCGGAATTGGAATCACGGATCTCCTGTTCCCCGTGCAGTAGCTCAATACCATAGCATGTAGCTCTGTGCCATAGCCGGGATTGGAATCACGGATCTCCTGTTCCCCGTCCAGTAGCTCAATACCATAGCATATAGCTCAGTGCCATAGCCGGGATTGGAACCACGGATCTCCTGTTCCCCGTCCAGTAGCTCAATACCATAGCATATAGCTCAGTGCCATAGCCGGGATTGGAATATATATATATTCTTTTACCTACTTCAGGCTAATCTTGAAAAACATTAGCAGAAATGGTCTTATTACTTGCTTCCTTGTAAGTAGAAGGGACATAAGGGAATAAACTAGGCAAAAGCGATAGTGAAATGTTTTAAAAGCTGGTTGCTATGTGATCGAAGTCCGTTTGTTTCTATGGTCAGGAGTTTACAAATTCCCGCACGAGAAAAGCATTTTAAAACTGAAATCAATAAAAAGGAATGTCTCAAAAACGGCCAACTCAACGAAAACTGTATACAACATAAATTGTGTGTTTTAATGAGTTCTACATCTTAAGCAAGTTTTTTGATATCACTTACGGTTTACCAGTTGGGAAAATTCCACAAAATTCATTCAGAATAAAGATGTCCCATAAAATTCAAGATATACGTTTTATTTAAATATTTTATATACTGTATTTTAATCAAATTCATTAGAGCCATTTTTGAGAAAATCAAAGTTTTCGAAAACTTTTCCATGTAAGGAGTAGTTTGGGGGGGGGGGCTTTTCTTAAAAATCTGCCTGACGCATCCTTAGAAGATACTGGGCTGAAATACCAAGTTTTGTATTTAACGGACTTTTCGTTTTCAAGCCATGCTGCCCAAACATACACGGACATTTTTCTTTAAATGTTTTTTTGGTACAGGGGGTCCGAAAACATATATTTCCGGTGAAATTTTGGTATCGGATTTTTGGGTGAAAAACAATACCCTCTCTATACTCTATGTATCTAGTGCATGTATATTACTGGTTACCAGTAATATTTTAAATTTTGTAATTTTAATAATAGTTTGATGTTTATTTCACACTATGTAACTATAGATATATAGAAGAGGAATGTGGGATTAAGTAATAAAATATTTAAATATAATAATTATAATAAATATAACATAAACAGTAATGGTATAATTAGAATAGATATTAAAGAATTAAAGAATAGAAATAAAATTGATAAAAGGATAATAATAAGTAATTAAACGTATTAAATAACATAAATCCATGGCACGACAGCTCAAGGGGAACCTTGGCCTACCGCCCGGCCGCTGCCTCCTCCACTTCAGACATCATGGATGGATGCAGTAATGGAGGGTGAGACATGGTCAGTGCCTCAAGCCCCCCGGCCGGTTTAATGCGGTCCTCATGACCTGGAGCTGCTACTTCTCCATCAAATAGCTCCTCAGTTGGCCCTCCAGGGACCTTATGAGGCTGAGTGCACCCCGGGCCAGGTCTCCTAGCGGGGCAGCAGGCTTGTACTAAGGAGAAGACCAATTGAATATATTAATAATAATATAATAATAAAGTGATAATTGATATTAATTATTAATAACAGTGTAATATAATAACCTAAATTTTAAATATATATATAATTTAAACACTTTAGGTAATTAATAATAACTAATATAATACTTAAACTTTTAAGTATTAAATTTAATAATTTTGATAAATATATTGGTTCAGATTTATAATTTAATTTGAGTTATTTAGGTTAAGTTATTAATCTGACAATTGTATATTTATTTTATTTTGTAACATTTAAAAAACAAAAAGTTTGTTAATAAATGAAATAAGGTCTGAGATATTTGCCCCGGTGTAAGCAATTAGATAGCGGGGTATAGTACATATTTAATTTTTTTATTGCGTGTATAGACAGTAACTAGTTGCACTAATTAATTTGTTAAGTGTAATTTTTTTTCGAAAAAATCAATTATTTGGGTTAATATCCAGAGGCGCTCGAGTCGCACCTCATTACAGGATACTGTATTAAATCCATATTTCTCTGATCATCAACAGGCATCTGAACCCAAGCATTAGCTTGTAAGTCTGGGGGATGTAAGTCCTCCATATGAGGAGTGTAAGTAGCTGGAAAATTTACCTATACAAACACATTACACTTTAAATGTAAGTTCAAAAGGAATGTGTAAAATCTGTTAATGGAAAGTGTGTTTATCATTAGTAAGAATGAGTAGTAAATATATGTATTGACATAACAATATCATACATTGAGCTTCAACAGTCGCACGGGTCCACAGACCGTACGTGCTTTTGCAATACACAAAATAATAAACAATATTAGAACAACAATAAAGAATTAAAAGAGTATACACGAAAATAAAAGGACAAAGATATTCAAAAACAGCAATTTAAATTTACAACACAGAGTATACCTTATTCAGGTGCATTAATGTACCCTATTATAATAGACAAATATATTTAAGAGAAATATATACACCATAGATAACATCACAGTACAACAATGATATAAGTTATTTACCATAAGTAATATAACGAGAGCTCCAAATTTTACCCATAAATTCGCCAGCAACTTGTTGGGAATTTATCTAGAGAAAGGTTGTTTGCTCGAGTTGTATTTTATAAGATTATTTCGTGAATAAAATAACAACAATTAGCCTATTCGGACACGAAGAATAATATGCCTTAAATGGCATTTGTCTTGACGTATACTAGCACTGAAATCACTGCAACTTGATGTCCATATCATAAATTGAGATCTTTTTGTATTGCTGCATTATATTATTTTGGATTAGTAAAGCATAATTGCAATTAATATGTCTATTGGAACTTCCGCTATTATATACGGGAATATCACTGCACACTGACATTAAGAGAGAAAACAAATGCACGTGGGTGCAATAAATTTAGAAAAACAATTGCATGTGGGTGTGATACAAACGATGAAAATGCAGAGATAGTGAGCTCCGAATGATTGGAATTTTACTCGCCAATATACTGGATTTACCACTTCCTACGTTCACGTATCATGGACGAAATAGTCTCTTAAAAGAGGTCATTTGGATGGCCATATTGTGGCTTGTCCCAAAGCTCTCCAGTAGTTTTTGAAGCAGTTCTTGCAAAACTGTAGCACTAACACTCTTGAGCTCTCTGGTCATATAATATGCATTATGAATAAAGAGGTATTATGGTCAATTGGTATTGGATTAATTGGTATATTAATCCAATACCAATTGACCATAATAGTTGGCTATACTATGAATCCTGGGACTTAAGTACTTACAACATTGTAAGTCCCCATTGGGGTTGTCATCTCAAAATAATTTCAGATCACCTTGTGTTTTACCGGGAAACATACGAGTCGGTTGAGAAATTCAATGCTATCCCGGCATGTTGCCATGGTAGCCCAGTGGAAGAGCAACCGGCTAGAGACCGGGAGATCCGTGGTTCAAATCCCGGCTATGGCATTGAATTTTTCAGTCTGACTCTACCTATCCAACTCTTGTCCTATACACGGCTTGTGCGAAAAACAACAATGAATCCAAAACATCAACCAGAATCTATGTTTTTATTAACGTGCAAGCGGAAAACTGACCTGCGTAGTTCCTAGTTTGGCACATGAATTCATAACTGCTCCCCTAAAAATAGCCGCCCCCTCACCCAAAAGCAACCGTTTTCAGAATAACAGAGTGTAATTTTTTCCAAAACTGCCAGTAAAAGAACGCAAAGATACTTTTATTTCTCGCAAGCAAGCATAGCGGATACATATCATGGGTATCCTGTTAGTTTTGAATGCAGTAATTTTACTTTCTCTACACGTACTATGTACATAGTGGATAGATAGGGTATTGCGTTCCACCCAAAAATTCGATACCGATATTTAACCGGATATAAACGTTTTAGGGCCTCTGTATCTAAAAAAAAAAAAAAAAAAGTCGGTAAAATACTCAGCTTATATGCCAAGTCAGTATATAAGTTAAGTATCTTCCAAGGATACCACACGAGGACTTTGAGCAAAAATCTCACACTGGAAGCTGGAAAAATTTTCGAAATTTTTTATTTTCTCAAAATTTGCTGTAATGATTTTGACTAAAATACCGTATACTAAACGTATAATGTATATTGTGAATTTTCTGGGAATATCCTCAGAAGACCTGGATAGATAGACTGAAAAATTCAGTGCTATTGCCGGGATTTGAACCACGGATCTCCCGGTCTCTAGCCAGTTGCTCTACCACTGAGCTACCATGGTAACATTCCGACATAGCAATGAATTTCTCAACTGACTCGCATGTTTACCGGTAAACCATTAGGTGATCTCAAACTATTTTGAGATGACATACCCGAATGACGGCTTACAATGTTATAGGTACTTTAAGTCCCATACTATATTCATACTATAACCAACTATTGGATATGGTTAATTATTGCTGATTTCATTGTTCATTTTTCACACAAGCCGTAAGTAGGACAAGAATTGGATTGATAGAGTCAGACTGCAAAATTCAATACCATAGCCGAGATTTGAACCACGGATCTCCCGGTCTCTAGGGAGACAAAAACTTACTACACAAAATATGTAGATCTCGTTGAAACGCACAATTCATGTGATATAAAATTTTTTTCGCGGAGTTGACCGTTTTTTATATATTCTTTGTAATTGGTTTCAGTTTTAAAATACTTACTGTCAACCAGCTATTAAAAAATATTACTATCCTTCTAGCCTAGTGTATTCCACTTACAAGAAAGCATTTCTGCTAATGTTTATCTCGGTTAGCATGAAATAAATAAAACAGATAAGTTTTTTAACACAAGGAACACATTAGATTTTTGTATGTATAAATGCCCTGCTTTATTACATATTAGCAGAGCACTGTCGCTTCCAGGTAAACCCCGAAACGACACACAAAAAGTACATATTCCATTTATAGCAAGTTGAATCAGAAAAAACGTGTGCACCTATGAGTTGAGTTGAATATCTTCTCTTTGCCTAACACGGTGAAATGTAAACACGCATATTACTCTGCTGCCAGTGCTGCATGTATATGTTTGTAAATGCACAATATTGGCATTCTGCCGTACATCATAAGGTTTACCTGTAAATAAAAAATAGAGTCACAAATCTAATTGCAGAAGCATTGGACCAGGCGGAGCACAGTAGTAGGAATTGCAGAAATAGAATGCGAGTATTATATGAGTAAAATACGTGAAAACTTGCCATCTGGATTTGAGGCGTGACAAAAACAAAAAACAGTCGTTCAACATGAAGAAAGCAGAGGGTGATATAACTGTCCTAAAGGGAACTAATTTTTTTTAGTGAGTAACGCTCGCTTTTACTACATATGACACCGAAGGCTAACGGAATATTTTGTGACCGTCTTTAAAATCTCTGAATAGTAATGATTTTTTGTCATTAAGAGGCACAAGTTAGTAAGTGTAAAGACATATTAGTTTGATTCCATGGCACGACAGCTCACGGGGAACCTTGGCCTACCGCCCGGCCGCTGCGTCCCCCATCTCGGTCCACTACAGACGTCATGGATGGGGTGCAGTATTGGAGGGTGAGACGTGGTCAGAGCCTCGAGTCCCTCGGCCGGTTAATGCGGTCCTCATGATCTGGAGCCGCTACTTCTCCATCAAGTAGATCCTCAATTGGCCCCCCAGAGACCTTACGAGGCTGAGTAAACCCCGGGCCAGGTCTCCCAGCGGGGGAAAAATCCCCACGCCGGTACTGGGGATCGAACCTAGGTCTCCCGCTTGAAGATATATTAGTGCAGCTTTTAAATATTTGTATAACACTCTCTTCATTCTTAACGTTATTTTTCCTACTCTTTTATTCTGTTGCTTGTCATTAAAAATGTTCGTTGTGTGCAAGTGTTTCCCAGTCTCTTTTTTACCATGGAAACCCGATTTGATTATAAATACAATTAATCTTTTGGAAAACATAAAATTACGTAAAAAGTGCAAAAGAGTGTTACATACATGTTGAAACTTACTGTGAGAAGAGTGTTGATGTAAACAATAATGAGATATTTGTATAGGATAATCCAGTTATCTGAAGATAATATTTTGAAGAACTCTTTAGATTACCTAGAAATAATAAAAGCATCTAATCATAAATGTTGGTTGAGTAAAATTAAGCAGCTGTTAGCAAAATTTAGGCTAGGTGATATACCGGGTGTTAGTGAATTATACCGAAATATTTTCACAGAATATGTAGATGACTTAAATAAGTAATTTGAGATGAGAGATTTATGGCCTGTTTATTGAAATTTCGAAGTAACGGCTATAAGTTGCTGAAGTACCAGTACGCCACCGGCTAATTTATCAACCATTCGAGAGCATAACATGAAAAAACGAAGGGACATATTACAGCGTACCTGTCTAGCGTAGTGATACTGGCTTTCAAGTGAAAGGCCACCAGAGCAGTTGAAAGAACGCCTTCCAGAGTACGCTATATAACACAAGAACGTAGTTAATGAATGCTCAGTGTCGCACTGTCAAGTGATTGTTACGAGATATTTGCGACATTAAATCTTGAGAATGCTAGAAACAAGCTGCTATAAATCGATAATTCTATACTCGGGTAGCAGTTTTAAAGACATTCTAAGCAATTTTTTTTAACCCCGACTTATCAGCACCTAATACCCAGATGTTAAACGCTATGTAGTTGCGTTATGTTTATCCGGGGACCATGCATCGCCGATCTCAAATTACTTATATCAGTCACGTGCACAATCTCGCAAATCATTTCGGTGTAGTTCATTAACACCCTGTATAGTAGCAAAGACAATGTTATACAAAGAAAGATATGAGGGCAATGATAAGCAAGAGCTGAGGAAAAGGGACAGCGCAATGGGACATTGGTAGTTTACAAAATGATAAAGACGAAATTAGGAGAAGGAAAGTACCTAAGATTTATAACAAAAGGGAAAGGAAAATAACGATATGGTTTATGGTTTAGACAAACTTAAAATAAATTCTAAAATACTACTTTTCCTTTGAAAAACATATATTTTCTGAATATATTATGTTGGTTCACTTAATAGATATCCTCATACTAAATAAAAACACGTTTTATTGCATCTTTGAACCTTTTGATATAAAACAGATGTTTACTCTTTCTTCATTAACATTCAGAAACAGCATATGAAAATGGCAAACTGAAACAAGTAGTTTTTGTTTGAGAAATATGCATATATTTTGTTCTTGATTTCACAGCAAATAAGAATGTTAATTGTTAATTATTATTGACATACATATATTCTCATTAACAGGGTCCATATTTTGAGACACGTTGCTTTTAACCTTCGCATCTTAGACACTGATAAAGGATACATAAACATTAACATCGATTTCAGACTATGAAAGTGCATATTTAAGGTTATTATTGGTCATTTTATGTAATTGTTACGGTATACTTTGATTTCACGTCATTATTTTCTAATTTCCATTCCAGTCCTTTTTGCATCGAAGTGTATTTTAAAAAGCGAACAGTGTCAAGGAAGCGCATGGTGAAGAACTGGTGCTTGGAGATTAAGAAGAATACATCATACTGAGTCTGAGTCCTATTTTTGGAGGAAAGGAGGATCTACAGCATATAGTATATAAATGCCAAGGACCTGATTTATGCAAAAAAGAATTCATAACGCAGAAATGGGACAAATTGGATTGGAGAACGTGAAGGGGGGTTTACTTTCTCTAGCCCAAATGTACTGTGCACATAGTGAATAGGGAATATATTTGTATTCTACCCAAAATTTCGATAGCGACATTTCACCGGAATATAAGTTTTGTGGTACCTGAAACCGAAAAAGCATTTTTAGAAAAAGGTCCATGTGCGTATGTCTGTCTGTGTACCTTTGGACAACATAGCTCAAATAAAAAGTATATCCTGAATATATTGGGAAGAACCCCTAAGTTCTCTTGCATAGCTGATAAAGCGTAAGAGATTGACTAAACCTTACTGCACACAAAAAGTATATTTTGCTAAAACACTCGATTTACGCCATACACAGATATTTATAGAACGAACCATTTCCGATATATTTCCTCTTTTCGGTTTCAATTTTAGAATAATTAAACTTTTCTAAAACGGGAAATCCTCAACCGTTTCATCTCTCGTTAGTTTTACTCCTGGCCTTGGAAAGAGAAACGAATATCAATGACAATCGCATAGCGATATTTTTTATAAGATTTGACTGTCACTTTAGCCTTCTATTCCTTTATTTCCCTTCTGTTTATAAGGAATTTATTAGTACGACCATTCCTGGGAATGTTTATCCTGATTATTATAATGTAGATAAAAGTTAATCTAGGAAAGGTTTGTTAGCAGAACAGATTCAGAAAGGCGTGTAAATGGAACACATCACATTCTTTCATCGCATATTCAGTTTAAAAAGCAGATGCTAGTTGAGCTTAATTATACATTCAAGTTCCAAAACACCCTCGCTTCTAAATGTATTACAGTATAGGGACAATACATTTTCAACGGTATTCCTTACATCAAAAGATCATCTACATCCATGTTGGTGGTGACTTCTAGTCGGTTTCTCCATCAATACGCCTCGCTCGTCCTGAGCTGGGAAATGTAGAGAGTATTTCGCCTAAAGGCACGGCGGCAGGAAAAGAACGCTGACGTCATCTGAGTTCCAAAAAGTTTATATAAGCCCACCCTCCTGCGAACGGTTCTTTATTTTTCTTCTCATTACAGCACGGCGTGTCAGAACTATGAAAGCAAGCAGGTCCATCCAGGTGATTCTTCTTTCTTGCAGGCTTACATCTTTGTTTCATGTTCAGCGTTTCGTATCTTTTCCTTCCAGGGCTGTTTGTTTTGTCTTTCTCTTTGTTTATTTGATATATGAACACTCTCATCAACCTCAGAGCCAGTCTTAGAGTTCGTGCCATTAAATCTTTCCTTTCCGGCCCCCATTTGCTCTGAAGTAAAGTATCTCACCTTCCTCATTTACCTGTGCGACGCGACATTCTCTTGTTTCTTCGCATATTGATGTATAACAACATGGCGTCTATGTCAAGAGCTTTGCTGCTCCCAAGCAACTTCTAGTTTCATTTACTTCTATGTATTGGATATCGCTTTCAGTGTGATCCTCGTTAAATTTTTGTAAGAAAAGTTTCCTTCTTACCTTACGTATTTCATCACTGTTGGTATTCTTACAATATAATGGCTTTCTTAGAAGGCAGGTGATTTAGCTAATGCTGAGTGGTAGGTTTATACAAAAAGTTGTCCTTTTTGGTGCCTTATGGTATAAATTTTTCTCAAGGAATTTTGACATGAATTTTAGGGTTTTAAAAACATAGATAATATCAAACTATAAAGGAAGAGTTCCATAGAAACATAGCAGCATGTTTCAATTAGAATCACATCTAGGGTTTAAATATTTTGTGTTTTGTATAACGAACAGATGAAGGAAGGTTTTAATAATAGCACATTCTTGAAATATTTGTATGTGGTTATGAAGTATCAGAAATATGGCTCATGTGTATGAATCAACATTGTACTAGTTAATTTTTTCCAACACATGTAAATATTTTGCTATTTTCATATAATTAAAGTATATATGATTCACTTAGACAGAAAAATGAAAGATAAAGGTGTTGGATACACATTTAAAATTAATTTTAACACACTGAACCAATTATGTAAATAGAATCGGATAACAAATCAGAATAAATTGGAGATTAAATTGCAAAGTTCCCTAAAAGTACAGCTTTAGTTATTTTACAACCTTATAAATTGAAATCGTCGCCCTTCATGGTTTAGCAGTTACCGCGCCTATAATATCCAAGATTATGGGTTCAAAACCGGCGGATGGTGGGGTATAATACAATAATAGTAATAATAACAATAATAATAGTTATCATTGGCATTTAAAGGGCGCAATGGCTAGGTCATCAGGGATGGTAATAATAATAATAATAATAATAATAATAATAATAATAATAATAATAATAATAATAATATGTTTACTTCCCCCTTTATGTAACTATACTGTGCCGAAAGGTTTCTTTTAAGATATCTTCTATCCATAGGAAAATACTACCAGCAATTCTTTTTTTATTCTGAAATCTAGTATACACATATATTTAACATGAAATTTAAATTAAAAATAAGGTGTTGTAACACCGTTTTAACAAATTACGTCTACCACAAAACGTAAAGTATTTTATCATTAGGTAATAGGTAGGCAATATAGCACTTGAAACCATGGTAAGATGTACATTGGTAAAAGAAAACATTTATGGAAAATAATATTACGATGTATCCATAAGCTTTGTTCGTGACCCGAGCTTGACTTCCATAAAGGTAAACTAACAGACAGACACAGATTTCGTATGTACGACAGCTATTTTCTGGATACACATTGCCTGAAATGCAAAATTTAAAATGGTTGAATTGAATTATTGAATTATTTCAATGTATTAAAACAGGGAAAAGAAGGCTAAGCTACACAGTATTACAGTTATTGCACAAGCATCTAGTGTATAAGTCGTTGACCGTACATCAAGTTTAAGATACACATTAAACATTAGAAGAAACAAGGAAACATAAACTGCCTCTAACTGTGTTACACGTCGCACACTTTAACCAAGAAATCCATCACCTTTTATCAGTTCTTTTGGTCAACTAGTAGATGCCAACTTGCTAATTTCTCTCTAAACATTTTCGTGTGAATTTAGTTTTTCACTGGTTCTCCAACTATACCTCATCCAGCACAAATCTGTGATACAGGAGAAAAGTGTCCACAGGGTTTGTTGGAATTTGAAGGGTAACGTAAAGAAACTCTGAAGCATATAATACCAAAACTTGAATTTTCTATGACTGTTAAAAATGTGTTTTATCACATTTGTGAAATATTTCTGACGATTAAATGTGCCAACCCAAATGCATCGATACTATCTCTTTTTGAAAATATTTTAAGGGAGCTTTAGGAAATTATCCCGTTATTCCCTTTCCAGGTGACCTTATAAATGACACTAAACTCTGGTTTTTAATTAACATAACCCTAAAAATTCCCAAACTGACTTACATTATTGTTTTTGAAAGTTAAACTATGTTATAGAAATGCATTATGTTGACATCCACACTTTATTTCGTTCGACTTCGATTTTACAACAACCTCATGCCCACCGTAATGCTCAATTAATTCATAAGTAGTACAGTATCATCCATATTCAGAGTGTAAATAAGTTCTCCATTTTACCGCCTTTCTGAGCTGTTTTTGACCAAATGCCTTAAAGAAAAAAGAGAGAAAAGAAACACCGATTTGGGAATGTGTCTCGGGTACGATTTTTTCTGGTCGTATTTCAAAACAAAAATGTATTTTATTCTAAATGCACCATCTTCTTATATGAATACCTGTTGCATTAAATTACCTCTCAAGTTTTCTCAGTTTGACCCCTTAGCTTGTCGTGGGAAATTTATAGCCTTAAATGGTCCTCTAGCCCCATTCAATGTTAAATTTCGTCCATCCATCATCCGTCTACCTCGTAAATTTAGAAGACACTCTAAACTTCTAAAGCGTATTGATTACCTAAGATTGATTCAGAATCTTTCAGAATTCAGTCGTCAGAATTGAAAACATGAAATTTGACAAAAATTATTAAACATTAAAAAGAATGATTTATTAATTCTAAGCTTTAAAAAACTGTATAATTTTCTCCTATTGACGCACTTTAACTACAAATTACCTGAATCAACAAATGGATAGGAGTTTAGTTATTAATAGCTACAAAAATACTTAAATTCTGTTTTCCGGCTAAAGTTTTATAATATTTTTCCTTATTTAGAGTGCTCCACCGATGCAATTTCATACTAACTGGTTTGAAAATGATTTCACTAGCTCTCAGAGGCAAGTTCAAGAATATTTCCTACACTTTTTCGAAATAATGCTCCAATTTTGAGAAAAAATACAAGTCAAGTATTTTGTAAAGCGCAGAAGGTAATCATTTTTCTATAACAATAAAAAACCATAAAATTGCATATAAAATGTATTTATAAACGTATATACTGAAAATAGCGAATTTTTAATGTGAATGATTATAGAAATGCATCGTGTGGAGTAGTTTTATTAGAAGACTGAATTATTTATGTAAATAACCATGCAAACTAGTATTTTGATTGATCAGTAAAATAGCTCAGTAGGGAACTGATGTAAGGGATCTTTGTTTTACCTCCTCGCTTACCGTCTCCGATTATAAGCAAGAGGGGTAAAACAAAGTTCACTTATACTAGTTACCGGGTTTAACTTGAAATAGCCCCGTTGAGTTCTGAAACTTTCCTACACAGGAAGGGTTAGAAACTGAATGTAATGCACTAATTCGTCTACAGTGATATGATAGGTCAAGGATTATCTAACTGTACTCTTGTCTCGATCATTCTCGTCTTTCACTGAGCTGTAACTAAATTCATGGCATGCGGATTTAAAATATGATTGCACCTCTAGTAATTTGCAGTGAATTGGTGCATGCATTATTAATGGACAACATGATAAAAAAAGTCAGCTCTATACGTAAATTGTGTGTGTTATTCTCATTCTACTGCCGCGTAATATACCTTTACCATTTTTTTTATGACAGACTTGTAGGAAGCGTAAAATGTCGACTATCAAAAACTATATATGGCCTAGGAGGCGTCTTTTTTTATACATACAGTGGTATGAGGCAGCACGTTTTGCGTAGACGATAGCAATAATAATGTTAAGGATTAACAAAAAACAAATATTGTTCGTAAACGACAAAATACCAGGAGGAAAATGAATGCAAATCAAACGCAAGGGTTTTTGCTTAGCAGGGGGGGGGGTCTAAAAGAAAAACAATGAATTTCAATGCACCTACGCATTTACAATAATTTTCAGAATATGATAAACCTCTGCTAAAGGAAGCGTGATTTTTAAGTTATAGATTAGAAGATGTGGGGCTGGAAACCAACGCTTGCAGTTGCCCAGTCTTCCGCTTACTCAACTGAGGCGCGAAACTCTACTTGCAAGCAGAGTCTTCAGAGTCTCCAAGTAAGCAGAGATTTCACTACGCTGTCTCCAACATCTAGTACAGGGTCTTCTTCTGTTTGCTAATAATTATTGCTACGTGGTAGGGGGGAGTGGTACCGTCTGAAAGCCATCATATTTTGGAGAAAACTTATGGGTAGATTGGTTCTTAAAAGAGAAATGTATAACGTAATCAATGATATGCGTAATATCAGTCATATGGTGAAGCGAGAATCAAAGAAGGGCAAAGTGAAATTTTCACCAAAGTTAAAATCCTGTAAAAACACAGGTAGTTGGAAGTCGGTCATAACACCCCTTGGTGCAAACTCAGCCAATATAGCTTGGTAAATATACGTGGGCTGAGAACGTCGAGACCAGTAATTAAAAATGCATAGTTAAACGAGGTTGCTGGTATACAAGATAAGTTATTAACAAGCATCCAACAGATTACGCAGCTAGATATCTTAGGCACGTTTATCTGAATGTTCCATTCACATGGTTTTTTCTACATCTCTGCAACAAATTATTGTTAGTAAGCTTTGTCAATCTACCTCAAGCTAATCGAGATAAACATTAGCAGTAGAGGTACTATTACTTAATTCCTTATAAGCAAAAAGTAAATAAGGGAATGCACTCGGCTAAACCAACAATCAAATGTTTTAAAACATGGTTGCTATGAGATTAAAATGTTTTTTTTTTCTTTGCATAACCAGGAGCTGACGAGTTCCCGCATAAGAAAAGTTTACGTTTTAAAACTGAAACCAATGAAAATTATATTTAAAAAACGGTCAAACGCATGAAAATTGTACATATAAGATAATTGTGTTTCAACAAGCTCTACATTTTGTGTAAAGTAAGCTTTTGTATGTCTCTTATTGTTCACTTGTTATGCAAAATACTGCGAAGTTCAGCCAGAATAAAGGTGTCTTCAGAGGCTATTTCCATTAATTCAATACATGTAAATATGCTTTATATACGATATTTTAATCAAAATCGTTACAGCCATAAAAGTGGTCGAACATTTTACCATGTAAAGGGTAGTTGGGTGTAGGGTGTTTTCTTACAAATCTTCGTGTCGCACCTTTGTTAGCCACCGAACTTAATTTAACGGATTTTTCATTTTTGAGCTATGCTGTCAATACACAGACACACACATACACAAACGGACATTTTTCTAAGATTTTTTTTTTTTTTTTTTTTTTTTTTTTTTTTTTTGATTCAGAGTTTCTCCATACAAGTACTTCCGGTGAAACCGTAGTATCGAAATTTTTGGTTGCAATAGAATACCTCCTCTATACACTATGTACATAGTACACGTAGAGAAAGTAATAATAGTGACGGTGCGTATAAAAGTGTGTGTGTGTGTGTGTGTGCTGAGGCAACATTAACGGGAGATAGAGAGTCTAAACATGGAAAATAGAAAAACGAACGAGTCGTGCTATATACTATCCCGAAGATACATGCACTCCTGAGCTAGATAGAACCCAAACCTCTCCTCAGATATCCCATGTTGCTATATCAACGCATATATTCTCCAACTTCAACATACAGAGAGAAAAAACAGTACAGTAGGGCCCTGGTAATTAAAGCTAACTGCGTCTTAGGATATTTCGAATTACAAAAAATACCACTAAATCAATGGGTAAATCATGAACAAGTGCTTAATGAACACAATAATTGCTAAAAATAAATAAAAATAATATAGTATATATTTGTGTTATATTGTGGGCTAGCTTCAACAACCACGGTCAGTCTGCTATTGCTGTAAAACGTGAACTTTTTCTTCTACTTAAACCTATTTTAATGACCACTGTCGATTACTGTACTATTACGGTATATTTTTATGAAACAAAACTATTACTGTACAATTGATTGACAAGAAGTCCCAATTAATGAAGGGTCGACAAGGAAAGAGTAAGCGCGCTCATCCAAACCTAACGGTACCTTGTCAACCTGCAATAAAATTGGATTAGCAGTCTCAGACCAAGGTTATTTCTTTGAATTATGAACAAAAACCCTAACTGGGACAGTTTAAACTGTATTGTATATGGACAATTGAAAGAAAGTTAAAAGTATAACACTTTCGGAAGTGCGTAAAAGGTAATTGTGGATAACGTATTAAAAACGGAATTTTATACCAGTTTTATGCACATTTTTAAACCTCCTTAAGACGAGCTCGAAGTACACGGAACGTCGAAATAGCGGGGCTTTACTGTACCACCAAGACTTCAGGATTTCCTGTAAAATATAATTCCCATTTATTTTATTTTGTATTTAATGTTCTTTAGTATATTTCTGCAACCCCTGGCCACATCTGGACTTTTCATTGAAACGTTTGTGATTTACTCTTTGAACTTTTTACGGTGTGTTTTTCACACGCGCATTCACTCTCACATGAATACCACCAGACTCTATGCAGGGTGGAAAATAATCGTAATTAAAGAAAAATGTGCACCCTTCGGCGGGAAATCGAACCCAGAACCTCTGAATAAGAAGTGAGCACGCTGACCACTCGACCACGGAGGTAGCCTCCATTTGGTTTGTGTGTATGTGTATATATATATATATATATATATATATATATATACATATATATATATATGCTTGTGTGCATACAAAGTGGCCCATTCCCTTAGATACCAATAATGATTTTTTCTCCGTAAGATTTCCACTTTCAGGTAACCACTCCTCCGAGCCAGTATCAGTTCTCTATGTAAATGACCTGAAAAACAAACCGGGACATAAACACCAATCAATGAAAGATTATATAATCGTTGTGAAATGTGACATACCGTATCTATATAAGTGAGAGCTTGCTCTATAATTGGTACAAAGGAAAAGTTAAACCATGACAACATTAGTTGTCATTCTAGAGAAAAGCGTCAAGCATTATTTGCATGTCCCGTTAAAGTAGACAATAGCCGCATCTTTCATTAGGGGCATGTGTTTTTTATAGTGTTTAACGCCCGTTTTTACTACATAGGCACCGCAGGCGATAACACTGATGAGCCATGGAATAAAGCTGGAGCACTGGTGGAATGCGTTTCCGGGGAAACCGGAGAACCCGGAGTAAACCCACCCCTGCTCCCCTTCGCCAAGCTTGTACCAGGAACAACTTCGGTATGCATGACAGAACGGAGTACATAAGGCCTCGGTAAGTCGAGCTAACTGGACCTGAGGCTAGCTTGAATTACTAAATGCTCCGGGTAGACGAAAATATCAGTAAATTAATGGGTAAACCATAAATAAATGTTTAGTAAGTACAATCATGGCTAAAAAGTAAATAAAACTACAACATATCACACACCTGTGTTGTATAAATGAAAATGGAGTTTTATTTAATGAACGCTCTTTAACTACTGCGGTTCTCAGCGTCTCATTCTATGTTAGACATGATGTACCGCTTAATTTTGCTCAGACGCCACTTTATCAGGCTTGAGGTTCATTTACGTGTCGTAGATCTACGACAAGGGACCAACGGCTTGACTTCCCTTCCGAAGGAAACCATGCTAAGAATTTTTACGACCGAAAATATTTGTCGACCACCAAACTCACATGCGGTCGTTTGGGATCGAACCGGGGCCGTCTAAGTGAGAGGCGAGTGGTCGTGAATAACGAAACCTATATTAAGAAAACTGAAGTTTATCATGGAAATAAAAGGTTTAAATTATAATGCTACTCTTTGGAAGTTCGGCTATACTTTGGGGTAAAATAAAATAAATATTTTGCTTGTTAACGAGACTGTGAATTGCCAGGATCGTATTAGCTTGACCGTTGTACGGGAAATTCGTCCAGCAGAAGTCCTTTACCTTCCAGTAAATCTACCGATATGGGCTGTCGCTTATAAGCACACTTACAAACCTTAGGCCTGGGTTGAGATTAGACCACGACGTTGGAATCAGAATTTCAGCGTCTAACCAACTGAGTCACCCAGGCATATGATATTTTGGGGCAGATAAAATATCAGTGCCTAGAATAATCCTCGGGGAGAAGAAGGTGTTAGATTTTTGGTGGGCAAAGCGAGATTTGTCAGTACCAATATAAAGAGCTCAGTTCAGTTACGAGCCGCAGTTTAGT
The DNA here is from genome assembly GCA_030762935.1 of Hymenopus coronatus. NCBI lineage: Eukaryota > Metazoa > Arthropoda > Insecta > Mantodea > Hymenopodidae > Hymenopus > Hymenopus coronatus. The sequence goes on along the minus strand of CM060900.1, from coordinate 34,842,940 downwards.
CGTGAGTGTGCACGTCTTGTGCACTTACCGCGCTGAACATTTTACGGATTGTCATCGCAAAATAATTACGCTTTATTAGTCGAGGGATAATTTTTTTGGTTTGAGTTTCTGCAAGTTACAAAATACGCAAAACAAGGAACACTGAAATAAATTACATAAGTATGAAATTCTATTATTATAATGCTCTAATAATTCAATTATCCCTCAAAACAAGCTGAGCGTATTTCGTACAAATCATTAACATATCCATCTGAAACAGCATCCCTATTGGTTCATCCTGTGGATACATGCCTCAAAACTGTTATGTAGCAGGTGTATTAGTGTTGAACACGATTCAAATTAAACTGTTATTACTTCCTAATGACTATAACGATACTAGTGGACTTAGCGATAATTCGATAATCATTAAGATATAAATATTTGAGCATTATCTCATTTATGGATTCATCCGCAACAGTTTAATTTTGCCAATCATATTCTTGCTGTACTTTTGTGCTATGCGCAGTAATTATCACATGTATATGATGCTATTTTGTGAAAATATTACATTGGTTCATTCCAGCTTTCAATTTCAATTCAATGAAAATGTAGTCCTTTTGTGTTGCAAATGCCCTGCAAAGTACATGGACAATAATAATTGGAAACCTACATCTGAAACCCATACTTGAACAATGATATTTTCTGTAAGTCAGATTGAGTACTTAATAATGTTCAACTGCTACTTAATAATGATAATCTTATGTTACATTCACATGGTTTCTATACCCACTATGGTTAATTACTTTCTCTACCGAGAAATGTGTATAATGCACGAGGTAGCTCGAAAACGTGTTGTATTCCTATAGAGATTTCTCTGGAAATCCACGTCTTCAGGACTCCTGAACTCAAAAAACGACTATTTTAGAAAAAGGAATCCGTGTCTGTGTGTGTGTGTGTGCACGCGCGCGCCTGTGGGCAGCATAGCTAAAAAACTAAAAGACCTTAAAAAACCAAACTTGGTATTTAAGTGCAGTATCTTCCAAGGATGTGACACAAAGATTTTCAAGAAAATACCTCCACAACAAACTCCCTTGACGGGCAAAAGGTTTTGAAAACTTCGTTTTCTCAAAAATCACTAACAGTTTTGATTAAGCTACTGTATATTAAAGATATTTACAGGAATATAATGTTTATCTTGTATTTGCTGGGAATACCGTCTGAAGACCTCTTCATTCTGGATGACTTTTGAATAACTGGTAGAGATAGACAAAACTTACATGCAAAAAATACAAAAAATATAGATGTAGTTAAAACACACAAATTGTCATATACATATTTTTGTACAGTTTACCGTTTCCAAGATATTCCTTCTTATTGGTTTTAATTTTAAACTCCTTAAACTGTCCTCAAACGAGGAGTCATATTTAGTATCATACCTCTGTTGTTTTACTCCTAGCCGCGCAAATAAAACCGAATTTCAATTGTTTCGCCTAGAGATAGCTTTAAAAAGATTTGATAATCGCACTAGCCTAGTGTATACGCTTATGTCCCTCCTACTTACAAGGAGGCAAGTAAGTAATAAGACAAGTTCTGTTATGGTTTATCTCGATTAGCATGATGTGGATAAAATAGTAACCTGTTATAACAAAAGTATGTTAACAGAACAGTTAAAATTGCATTTGAATGGATCACATCAGAATTTTTATAAGGATTCTAGACACTGTTTTACGAATGCTTACTTTTATATCTATTTAATGTCAATATGGGTGAATATTTGCAGGAATTATTTTATTACAGATTTTATTCTATGTACAAGCGAAATAGAGAAAACCGAATCGACCAATCAGTTGTTTCCAAGCAGGTCGCAATATGCTGGATTTAAAAACAGTGCTCTTTGCAATACATTTGGAGAAATAAGTGATTGCGACAAAGCTTTAGAAATATTAGAATTAGGGTTAGGATTACACGCACTCTGGGTCTCCAGACACTGGGCTGGAGCACGACGGGATAGACCTGAAGGGCGACAAAATGCCTATGACGACAGGTGCAATCATGTAATGAAGTCCCTAACGTTTACAGATGGAAACCTATCTCTATCTCAATGTATGCGCATTGCAACATACGAGAGGTCTGTTGCGGTTACCACCATGTGTGTGTATGTGTGTGTGGGTGTAGATACTGAAGGTTATGGATGAAATGTGAGCTAGAGCATCACCATATTGGCAAAGGGGTTTCTCTGATGCATATTTGCACACTTGCTCTTTCACAAAATTGGGGAAAGTAACTTTGCTCGATACTCCTGGAAATCGCCTTTTTACTGCATGAAAACTGCTTGGAAAGAAGGAACAGAAGGAATATATGTAATATCCGTGCCCTCCTTTTATGCCAAGGCATAACCGCCTTATACGCGTATCCGTTGAGAGAGTAGAGGCCTGGATATTATGAAACTGCGCAGAAGCGGCGCAGAACGTGTTAAGGGTACGTTTATCAGATGTGAGCTGCGTCAGTCGTCACTTCGTCTTGTGAAATGTTTCAACAATAATTGTGTGGTATGTGATTTCCTTTGGAATATTATTCTCTTATTATTCCATGGAAAGGCTTACAAATGCGCTTGAACAGCGTAGTTTTATGTATGATACATACGTGAAAACTAAACGGCTACGTAAACTACTTCAGCAGCAATTTTCTGGTTCCGGTAAAGACACTTTGAAGTATTTGATGAATAAATTTAGAACGGGATCCCTAAACGCTACACCAAAGAACAGAAATCGACATATTCTAACGGTGAAAAAGCTAGACGAAATTTGTACTGTATTCGAGTTCTCACCTAAGAGGTCTCTCAGCCCTGGTGCACAGCAAATAGGTGTTTCACAAACCTCTGTTAATAAAGGTACTAACTCTTTAACACTGAAACCCTCCTGTATGGCTATAATGCAGAAATTATGAGCTTGACGCAAATAGAACTTATGCGTGTGAATGGCAATTTCATCCAGTGATCTGAAGAATGTATTCGTGCAGATGGACATCACCTTCAACAACGCTCATATTCAAGGTTGGTGTTCATTAAATATACTTATGCTACTAACGCTCGTGAGTAAGTAGCTCGGCAATCGGGGAACAGAAAACCCCGCAGTGTACTATACTATGTGCGGAGCACGCATTCTTGCCATCCACGGCCTTGGCATAAAACGAAGTCACTTTATAATAAAGAATATTTTGGTGCAAAAGTAAATCAGTGAGCACAAAAGGCATGTATCCAAAGACTTTATCATTATTTCTATACCTCAAATAGTGTTTTGAGAAAAAGGAACGTGAAATCAGGAAATTTAACATTCATGAAATAGGACTTTTGATCTCCCCTTAATACTATTCCCTTTTTAATGGAAAAGATGGACGTGTAATAAACGTAAGGACCTCAATAGGGAATTAGGTTCTAGAACGACACGGTATTACAAAAGTTTGTCCCAGTTTCTTACTTGTAAGCTTAATTGCCCATGGAAGTTACCCCAGTTCCGCTGAAAGAGTTTAGAAATCATTTTATAACATGCAGCGCACCGAGATGAAAACTGGGTTAAAGCCTGTGATGTGACTGTTACAGAGGTGGATGCCAACGGCAGTCTTCCTCTAACACTGAATGGGCGTGTATGAAACTGATTGCTGTAAACTATACCACGCACATGACAAGATATAGGCTGTTGCGTCGTGTCATGCTTACATAACGGCTTTTATATATACGGACTTCAACTTAACTTAGTTATGTACGCCCAATTCTATAATGGTCGACTACTTTGTGTAATCTTCAGGAAATTGGATTCACTAAAATGGAACGAAGTATTTATGTCTTCTTGGGACAGAAAATTCTCAAATAATTAAATCCTTGTTAATTAATTGTTAGTTACACTAAAATAAAAGAGCATCATGCTGAACGAGATAAACGTTAACACAATTATCACTTAGCTCCTTATAAGCAGAACGAAATAAGGGAATACACAAGGCTAAAGCAATAGTCAAATCTTTTAATAGCTGATCGATATGTGAACAGTTGAAGTTCCGTTCGCTTTGCATTTCCAGAAAAACAAAAGAGAGACGAAACGAGAAGATGCCTAGCTTAAAATTTAAACTAATATCAAGGAATATCTCTGAAACAGTCAACTCTTCAACAAAAATGTATATGTATTTGTGTGTTTTAACGAGATCTACATGTTTTGTCCAGTAAAGTTTTCGTCTATCTCTTACGCTTTACCAGTTATGCAAAATTCAGAAAAAATCATCCAGAATAAATAGGTCTTCAGAAGCTATTCCCAGAAAATTCAAGATATACATTTTATTTGCCATATAGATGGCTTTAATGTGCGGTATTTTAATTAAAATCTTTAGACTAATTTATGAGAAAAACAAAATTTTCAAACATTTTTCCATGTAAAAGGTAGTTTGCGGTGGGGGGATTTTCTTAAACATGCACGTATCACATCCTTGGAAGATACCACTTAAATACCAAATTTGGTATTTAACGGTTTTTTGGTTTTTGAGGTATGTTATACACAGACACATACACGGACTTTTTCTAAAAATGTTTTCTTTGCACTCAGAGAAGCTCTAAACGTGTATTCCCGGTGAAATCTCGGTATCAAATTTTTGGGTGAAATACAATACTTTCTAAAATAAGAACTAAAAGATTTTGAATTAACAATACTTTCTCTATACACTATATGTCACGGTCACTCTCACCTAGGCGGGCCGGGTTCGATCTCAAGCGACCGCATGTGAGGTTTGTGGTGGACAAAGTGGCGTAGGGGCGGGTTTCTTCTACGGTTTCCCCTGCCATCGCATTCCACCGGTACTCCATCTTCATTCCATGTATCATCTGTGTAAAAGCGGGCGACAAACGCTATAGAAAACACTGCGTTTTCCTCCGGGTTTGTATTTTGAAATTATTTTGGTTGGTCTATTATCTGGCGTCCATGCTATATGATCGGACCAATTTTGTTTGTACGAAGAGATTTTGCTGTTTAAATTATGTATTTTTAGTTTTTCTGTAATTATTTTATTGCTGATGTGGTCCAAACGGGTAAACCCAGCTAAAGTTTATTGACATTATTTATATTTTTCAGAACCTGGCTTATCTTCTGCTGTTGGTACCGCAGTTGCTTGCCTTGTGTTTGGGATAAACTGATCGAAACCACTTCACTAACATTGCAGCCATGATTTATTTTCATTGTAAATAATTGCCTGCCTCTCTACTTGCAGCTTTTATTGCATCCTGGATCGTAAAGATGCATGAAAATGAGTACCTTTTAATGGAAGGAGGCTGTAATTAAAAGTTTGGTGGTGCCTATGTAGGTAATTATTGAGTCTAATAACGGGGAATACCTTAGGACCACGGTCACTGTCCTTGTAGTCGCCTCTACCTATGTCATCATCTGTGCTAATGGCAAAGTGGTTCTGCGATGTTATCGCACACAAGATCCACTTGAGCATTCATCCCTATTATAGTCACATGCATTTGTATTACCTCATCCAACTAAGGTGTGTGGGACGTGGACACAAAACATGAGTCTAACTTGAATTAAAAAGTCACAAATTAAACTTATTAGCTAAATACCGCGTAATCGCTGACGAGTGGCCACAAAGTAATATGCGAAACGTTGAACTATATATGATTTGGGAAGGTAGAGTCAGACTGAGAAATTCAATTTCATAGCCAGGTTTTGAACCAGGGATCTCTCTTCAGTTACTCTAACCACTGAGCTGCCAAGGCAACATTCCTACGTGGCATTAAATTCCCCAACTGTTTCGGGCTTTCATGGTAAACCGCAAAGAGATCTCAAATTATCTTGAGATGATTTGAGATGGCATACTCCAATGCAGTTCAAGCCATGGCCGAGTGGTTAGACCACTCGCCTTTCACCTAGGCGGCCCGGGTTCGATCCCAAGCGACCGCATTTGGAATTGTGGTGGACGAAGTGGCACACGGGCGGGTTTTCTCCGAGCTCTCCGATTTCCCTCACCATCGCATTCCACCGGTGCTCCATTTTCTTTGCATGTATCATCAGTGCCATTGCCTACGGTGCCGTTTATAGTAAAGCCGGTGCTCCAATGACATGGTAGCTCAGTGGTTAAACGGTGACCAGAAGATCCGTGGTTCAAATTCCGGCTATTACATTGCATTTTTCAGTCTGACTTTACTTGCCTTACACACGGCTTGTGTGGAATAAACATTTAATATACATATACATGATTTAGCCAATTTCCATATTCATCACCGCATAACAATCGCCTCAAAATATTAGTGCCGTTTATATTCATTTTCTGTTCATCTTTTCCATCGATTTACCCGCTTCATACTGAGGACTTAACAAGCTAATGCCCGTTGTCGGATGTCTGTTGAAGACCAGCCGACTATGAAGCTGGTAAGAGTATATAGCAATGGGTGATCACACAATGCATAGTTGAAAGTGAGGCAGTAGATGCTATGAAAGGAAGTCAAAATAGTTACCAGGGAAGGCCATGATGGAGCATTTGGTGGAATGAACGGCGGAGGAAACCTAGTAGTCGAAGAAAACCCGCCCAGACGCCGCTTCTTTCACCAAAAATCCTAAATGCGCCACCTATGTGTTAGGCGAGCGGTCCAAACATTCTACCACTACCACTTTGCTCCACTTTATACTCATATTAGTGTAAATTATTCTTATATTATTTTATTTCAGACATACTGGCTTTTCACTGTCATGTGATTTCCTGCTTTAATGTTCTTCAAATGTTACCACATATGTCAATGGAAGAACTTTTAGAAGAAAAATGAGGTGAAATGCTGCCATACCATTAATTGTTCTTCTCGACAATATTTCTTATCAGCGGTCAGTAGTTCAAACCTTGTCAAAAGAAGACTAATATTGCCAGTACTAATAAGTTCAGTAAAATCAATAAACACCAATTTAAGTTTAATAACTTTGTGACTAATTTTTCGCCTACGGATGATATACGGCATAAAACACCATCTGAGGTTTAGCAGTTCTGATATAGAAAGGTATTATATAAAAATTGCACTAGGCAACAATGAAAATGTTTCTCCGTGTTTTAAGTGTTTCTGACTCAGCCTTTTTTTCTCTTATTTCAGTTATGTTTTAGTTCTCTCCAAATTATGACGGTTCGATTGGAGCATCAATTATTTGTTTTCTGCGGTTTCAGATTAGATTAATTGATGAGTACAGCTTCCAGAAGTGACTGTAAAAATCTTTCGGATTATTTTTGCTATGTCTGAAGATATTGCATAAATTCAAAGCAGAAAAAGTGCAAAATAACTCCAAGCACCAAATATGATATAGCTGACAGTGTTTACTACGGAGTTCAGGACAAGTCATGGCTTCCAAACTCCGGCTTAGTTTCTGTAAATCAGCTTTGAAGGGATTTTGAAATGCATGCCACTTGAAGTTCCCAGAATTTGGAGGGAGCCAACGAACCAGCATGATAATTACTATTTCTGCATGGCTGATTAGTCATTATTTAAAAACATAAACAATTGAGGGTAACTCAAGTATCCCGATATTCGTCACCTTTCGCTCCACTACCACAAAGGCCAGAACTTCCTGTTCCTCGACCACCTGTCAGTGATACAACAACCAATTAAGTTGTTACCCATTTCCGACAGCAGTAACTTTATTTCAATCGAGAAACATCATTTTGCAAAACATGAGAATTAATAGTCTAATACGTGACCATGATTTACCTAATTAAAAGGACAGCTCCTAGCATCCGGCCTTTTAGAGTGGAATTTGTTAGACTTCAGCTAAAAGATCTCAAAATTTAGAAAGCACAGCATATATTTCACAGTACTAATATCATTAATAATGTTACTGTGATAGCAACATGGCACCACGGTAAAGCGCAATACTCGCATTCGGGAGGTCATGGGTTCGATTCCCACAGTCAATCTTCCTGACTCATTTGTTTTTTCGGAGGATTTCCCGGGTCACCAGGCGAAAGTTGGGGAGGTTTCTTTATCCCCAAAGTTTCCCGCCACTTCATTTCGTCTTTCAATCCGGTCTTTCCAGGTAGAAGTTTCGGCGGTTGTGCTGCGCCCGGGTGAGGACACTTCGCTTTGTAACTGCTGTTCATTTCGCTGGGGTGGCGTGGCAGTCCTCTGTCCGCATGGGGGCAGGAGGCAGCGTCGAAAATTGTGTGGGTGGGCGGCTGACTGGCGAAACTTAGAGGTGGGATGAATAACTACCAACATCGAAGAACTACCACCTCTACTGCGCACTTGCTCAGCACAAGTGATGTCTCCCTTCGCCTCGACATCCACCCAGTAGTCTGAAATACACACGATAGATATATAGTGATCAGTGTGGAATCCCCTTCGCTGAGTACTTAGTCCAGTTCAGTGGGTATATTCCTCTAGCATGCAACTTAATATCTCTGAGAACTATTGAAAGTTTTTATATCAGCACATCTAAGTTATACAAGAACCATGAAAAAACTGGAAGAATACCCAATATTTTGCCAATTTTTTCTGTTTTAATAGGTATATGTGCTTCTCGAAAATATAAACAATTTCTTTGAACTACTGATACTATGAATAACACATTGATATTTTTTACTCTTGAAACGTGAATTCTATGACGCATGGAAATTTTGGAACCAATAATAGGATGTACAATATTTTACCATTTTAATCTGCATTAATAGGTGCATATATGTAAGTGTATATACGTCGAATATATATGTTAATTTTCTTGAGAACTATTGATGTTACGGATGTGACTTTAATACTTTTTAACTCAAAGGCCTGAATGGAGAAACAAGAAGTTGCCTAAAATGCCTTACCCAGTTACATAATTATAATTGAGGAGGCTAGTAAGAGAGCTAATAAACGAAAGTTATTGCTGTTTCTCCCTCTCCAATTGTTATAAAGGACATATTCAAGAACTTAGAGCAATAATTCAATGGATTATAACTGTTCAGTGCGTATGGTGAACAAAAAAGAACAGGGGATGATTAGATGGTATACTTAATAATAATTTCGTGCCGCTACATCCCTTACGAGCCTGGGACTACAAATCCGACAGCAGGCCTCACGCCCAGTTACGCCAACCATGTAACCGATACGGGGAGGTGATGTGGCCAGTGTCACGCATCCGCACCTTGGCTATAATGATCCATTGCAACCCCTCACTTCCCTCACGATGCTGATTGGGCACCGGTTCTATACCCTATCCGCACCCCATGAGCGGGATGGAACACGGGCGCGTTCCGTGACCGAGAACAGAACAGCACGCTCTAGCTCACTGCGCCAATGCGCATGACTTAATATCAAGTACAGGGACTAAATTCTGTACAAAATTTATTCACAATACTTAATAGTTCATAATCTGATGCAGCGTCAGAATTACATACCGTCATGAAGTCATTCTCTTAAATATGTATTTCATACATTAAAATCTAATGTGTTCTATTCACATGACTTTTTCTACTTATTCTACAAACAAACTATTCTTACGAAAGATTGCTCCTTTATCTACATAATGCTAACTGAGATAAACCTTAGCAGAAATTGTACTCGTATTATTAACTGCTTCCTTGTAAGTAGAAGGGGAATAAGCGAATACACTAGGCTAAAGCGATAGTCAAATCTGTTAAAGCTCTCGCTGTGCGATTGTCAATGAAATTCGCCTCTTTGCATGTCCTGGAGTAAAACAAAAGAAATTTGGACGACTTCCAGTTTGAGAAAATTATAGATATTTTAAAACTGAAACCGATAACAAAGAATATCTCGGAAATTGAAAGCTCTAGAAAAATATGTAGTGGGCATAAACTGTGTATTTTAATGAGGTCTACATTTTTGTTTAGTAAATTTTTTCTATATCTTACGGTATACTAGTTATACAAATCTCATCTAGAATGAAGGTTCTTTCCAGAAAATCCAAGATATACATTTTTACATTTCATTTGTCATGAAAATATCTTACACATATCATTAGAGCCATCTTTGAAAAAAAAATCTAAGTTTTCGAAAAAAGTATCCTGTAAATGGCAGTTGGGAGTTGGAAGATTTTCCTGGAAATCTTAGGAGTCCATATAAAATCAACAGTTAGCTGTTCCCCAGACTAAGCTCTTCAACCATTTAAAATAGTACCATAAACCGGTTTCTTAGCACTTATACTGTTTTATAAAACAGGGTTTTGTTTAAAACTATATTCCCACACATTAAAATGTGCACCGCGTCTCAGTCTTTGTTTAAATGAAACAAAATGTCCCATAAGGTGCAGAAATATACGTTGTAGTTTATAATAGGCAAAATGTCCTAATACAATAGTCATTTTCAAAAGACTGTCCATTATGAAAAATGATTAATGTTAGAGATTAAGATTAATAATTGGTATAATTCAGTAATCAAAATTGCTAATTTAATTTTGTAAATGTTTTTAATGGTTCCATTTATACCGCGACTTTAACTGCATGGTCTTATCGGCGGCATTTTTTTTTGAGGAACATGTTGGCTATCGGTAATGGTGTTAACTTGTGTACTATGTTCGTTAGATTGCTATTCATCTTTAATTTTAAGATTAGATCACACAAACATTCACACTCTTATTCGTACCTGCAGACTATCGGGAGGGACAGGGAATAATCTGGACTAGAGAAAAAGCCATACTCCCAGCCAGGAAGTGAACACGAACTCCCTCGCACAACGGCAGGTGCTCTACCGACTGTGCTACGAGGCCAGCCCGTAAATGTTTTTGTGTGGTTCAAAGCCTAAACTCAAAAAGTGCCAATCAATGTTCTCAAATTTTTAAACCGGTAGAGCATTTTCACTAGGCAACCTTTTTTTTTTTTTTTTTTTTTTTTTTTTGTACTCGGCTTACCCTCCCCTTATGTAGGAATATCACCCTCCTAGGACTTACAAGCGTATGCTTTGGGGTCAGAAGGCTGTCAGGGAGCTAACGGCATGAAACCACAGAATGGAGAACCTGGAACGAGTGGTCGGCCTGTAGACGACCTGTCATGAGCGTGAGGAAGTAGATGCTATGAAATGCAAACTAATGAATGATAGGAAATGTGATGATGGATCAATTGGTGGAATGGGTGGCTGGGAAACCAGAGGACCAGGAGAAAACCAGCACTGACGCCACTTCATCCACCATAAATTTCACATGCAGACACTTGGGATCAAATCCGGGCCACCTAGCTGGGAAGCAAATGGTCTAGCTACTCGGCCACGGCGTCGTCAATATTGTATTTGCATAATAAAATTTATTAAATAATTTATATTTTGCAAACTATTCATTTAATTTAACGAAACGAGGTATTCGTATTAACATAATAGCAATTCAGACACAGTAACATTTTTAGAAACATCTATACAAACAATTTATTTGTAGTGTCCCTAAAAGATGTTGTAAAAGCTAAGGCTGTTTCTTTTAAAAACACCAGAGACTGATATCTACCTACATCAATACACGGTGGCACACAGAAGTTTCCCGAGCTCTACAACAAGGCCGTTATTTTGGCCTACCAACCGTGACTGAAAGTTTCTGACAAAGGGCTACTCAGTTCCCTGTTTTGCAATAGCGGGGAGAAAGTAAAAGGACCAAACATGTTAAGGTACATTGCCCACGCTACAGACTTGGACCAGCTACGCAACAGATCCTCCGCTACGCAATGGCCGGAGCGGAGAAATTTATCGACATTGCTTTTGATTTTTCAGTGAACCGATGAAGCCACACCCCATTAATACCTACTTGCCTCTAAGCGTAAACTCCAGTTGAGTGGTTTTACCATTGAAGTGCGTAATTTTATCATGGTTTATTTCCAATTACAGAATTCCGGGTTAAACATATAATAATATAAAATCTCATAACTTAAGAAAAGTAATTGAGATATTTATTGGCGGTTTGATTCTAAAGTATGGTAGTTCAATATGTTTTCTGTGTTGCTTACGGCAGCTGGTGAGTGCATGAGCCTAACTGCCTTGTTCATGAAAACGCGCATCAATAGCCACGTGGAATCCACAACAGGTGTTCTGTGTGCTTTCTCTCGCGGAGCTAAAACCTTTACAATGGTAGAACGTCGTTTTTGGCGAGAACATGGGCTGAGATCAACTGATGATGTTCCCACTTATGTAACAATCAAGAAATCGAACAGGTGCCTTCGAGAACCCAGAAGTTTGCTTTCAATCCAGGGTCGCCTCATCAAGCACGCAGTTGCAGAGGCTACTGTTGAATTAATCCAAAGGTTCTTCCAGCGGAGCACTCGTAAGTTAATACAACAAGCAGATAGGCAGTTAGTGTTACTTAGTTTGGCAGTACACGATGTCGTCCATAAAAGCTTGCGCATACAGGCGTACACACTGGAGCTTCGTCACAAAATCATAGCTGAGGCAGGCCGCGATTGAAGACATTCGTGGTGACAATTCTTGCAAAAAGTGATGAAGCATTCCTCGATTTGGCCTACTTCTCAAACGATGCTACATTCCACATTTCCGATATGGTAAACAATTGCCGTATATGGGTAACAGAACACCCCTGCGTAAGAGCACGTACATGAATGAGTGGTGCGGGGTTTGAAGTACAGGTTTATAGGCCCATTATTTTTCGCGAGACCTTCAGTTAATGTAATAAGATACCGACCTGTTGTAGTTGTATTCTTGTGCCACAGCTTGTTCGTGACGAGATGTTTTAAGATTGCGCACTTTACATTACGCGGAATTTGTGAGGGATTCCTTGGATCAAGAATTTCCAGATTGCTGGATTGGAAGAGGTAGTCCGTTAATCCCTTGGTCCCTGAAAGCCTTGACATTACCCCATTTGAGTTTTTCTGTAAGGGTTTATCAAGAATCAAGTGTACCAGACACCAGTTTATGATATACCAGATCTGCATCGCTTATGTGCAGCTATCGAAAATTTTAGGCTTACAATGCTCCAAAACACTTGGAGAGAAATGTGTTAATTTCGTTATCATTTAGTTATGCCAAATTGCTCCTTACTTTCTGGATGGCTCTCGTATAATTTATTCGATACAAATCTGATGTGTTCCGTTCACATAACTTTCTATACATCTTCGTAAAAATGATTGAAAAAAGCTTACTCTTCTATGTATACCATACAAATCGAGATAAGTATTAGCAAAAATTGTCCTTATTACTTGATTCCTTATAAGTAGACGGGAAAAAATCTAATGTGTTCCATTCACATGAAGTCCTTTAGCTTTTCGGAAAATAAACCAGTTATTCAAAATATTACTCTTTTATCTGCATTATACTAACCAAGATAAACATTTGCAAAGTTATTCCTATTATTAGTTCCTTGTAACTAGAAGGAAAATAAGAAAATGCAACGGCTAAAGCGATATTCTCGTACTTTAAAAGCTGGTCGCTATGTGAAACAATTTAAATTCCAATCTCTTTGCTTGCCAAGAGTAAACAAATGAGAAACGGGAAGAAAGATGCCTTCCCGTTTGAGAAAGCTTTAAGTGGGTTGAAATTGAAACCAATAATATCTTGAAAAGAGTTAACTCTGCAAAAAAATGTATATGACACAATTTGTGTTTCTTAATGAGATCTTCATTTTTGTATATTTCTTATGGTTTGCCAGTTATACAAAAGCCATCCAGAGTGAAGAACTCTTTAGAGGAATTTTACAGAAAATTCAAAAGACACAAAACTGTCAAAAAACTGTCTTAAACATAAGGCATTTTAGTCAAAATGGTTAGAGTCATTTTTGAGAAAATAAAAATTTTTGAAAATTATTCCATGTAAAAGGCAGTTGGGGTTGGGGGGATTTTCTTGGAAATCTTCGTGCCGCATCCTTGGAAGGTGCTGAACTTAAATACCGATATTGGAACACAAACAGACACGGACATTTTTCTAAAAATGCTTTTTCAGATTCAGAGGGTCTCAAAAGATATGCTTCCGGTGAAACCTCGACATCGAATTTTTGGGTGGAACACCACACTTTTTCTATAAACTATGAACATTGTTGGTGTGGAGAAAGTAAACATGTCCAGAATCACTGCCGCTACTGTGGACCAATATGCAAAACGGTTTCTGTTCCTGCAGGATGGAGTCTATGAATCTAAATATTGCGTTACTCAAAACAAACAGATGTAGTTGGATTTACGAAAGCAGAATAGCTTGAGCTGAGCAATGCTTCTCAGTAAATGGCAGCATTGTGAATGTGAATGAGACTTAACTTTGCTGAAATACAGAACAGAGCTGTTATCAATCAAAGAAAGGACAAAGGAAATGTGAGTGAAAGAACGGTAGCCAAGGGAATGGGAAACATAATGGGTTTATTCTGTTCCCACAACGAGGCAGATGGAAGGCGTAGCTGAGGTTGTGGCTTTCTGGAGGTAGAGGAGGGGGAAAAGAGCGGGTCGAGCTGTGGGGGTTGGAAAGCACTTAAATCTTTAAATGTATTGATCCAAGAGGAATTCTAAACAGATTTCGGCTTCCTCTTAGCCAGTAGATGAAACGTCACCAAAACCTAACAGAATCACAAGGCTCCCATTTCTGTGGTTGTTTCGACTTCGGGAATATGATTTCTATGAATTATACAGCAGCAGAGAAGTTAAGCCGAACCCTTCCTCACCATTAAGGAAAGGCCTTCATGAAATTGCAATGTGTTATAAAAAGATATACATCCACCTAAGTTTCAGCATCTGTCTTGTCAAGCATTTAACTTTGACAACGACTCTAATCAGTAACCGTTTAACTATGATCATCGTGAAGATAAACCTTTAATATTCCAACTACTCTATATTATCAAAGTTACGAATAAATATTGAGGAGGATCAAAGCTAATTGGATATCTAATAAAGGTGTCTGACCGCTACAAAAGAAATCTGGTTTGTGTATGTATGTGAACGTCTACGTGTGTCAGCGGGTGCCACACTGAGCCATCGCTAGGCGGTTAAACCCGATCTCGGGATAAGACCACCGTGGTGGTTCCCTAACACAATCCCAGCAGTTCATCTCGACGAGGGGAGCGCTTGGAGACAGTGGCCCATGTCAAACTGAACCCCCTGAGTTCTACAGACGACTCCAACGCCATAATGTAGCGGAAACTGTATTTCCAGAGCATATTCACCACCACTAAAGGACGCCTCCACCGCAGTCCTTGCGGCAATTACAATGCTGAAAGAGATCGGTTGGACAAAATACAGATGAAATGTAGGGACAATGTGTTCTGAGAAATGAAGAAACCTCCCCAGTATTCGCATAGTGACCAGAAGAATCGGTCCCGGAAATCAAAACCATGACCCCCCTAAATGTTAGTCCTAGACGAAACGTCTGAGCCAGGTCAAGACATCTGGTAATGGTAAGATCTGACCAAAGCTCAGTAGAAGAGTACCATTGCCTGGAAACTTCTTAATGACATTTTCTGTAGTTGCTTACTTTATTATTCCCGTAGGAATAAATAGTTCTAGTTTTCCGCTGTTATTTTTGTGAATAGTTTTTGTCTTTCTTAATGGAGTTAATCTTTATGTTGCTTGACTGGTTATTTTTAAATATATCTATTTTCTATGCAGAGTTAAAACCATCTATTAGTGTAGTTATGTCATTCAAATTATATTCTAGGGTAAGTAGGATGTTGAATAATGATTTTGGTATCGCGTCTGTAACTATTTTAAAATGCTTAAAACACTATGATGAATAGCTTTTGGACATGACCTTATGTTAAGTTCTGAAACACTGGTACGTTGTTTATAAGCAATCGGATACGGGAGAAACAGAATTCCCGTGCGCTTTATAGTTTGCGCCATGAAAATAGAAAATAGTTGGCACATATATAACGTTTTGTATCAAACATAAATTTGTATTGCAAAGCATTAATAACATGAACAAAATAATAAATCTGTGCAGTGGCAGATGAAGTAATCAGTTTCACGTGTGATGTGCCTCCATGGACACCTTTTTTAATGGATTAAAAGACATTTTCTGAATGTATTAAGAGCAAAACATTTTCTGATGGACTTCGTACCTTAAGAAAAGGCTGTACGTGTACTGATCGCTTGATTAAAATGAATGACTAGGTAAGGAGACCCTATGGACACTCAACTATCTTCCTGTCAGAGTACAACCAAGCCACAACTCAGTCCGACACCTAATGATGAGTACCGGTATGATCAAGGAATTTAGGTGACATCTCACACCTCGACCCCAGGCATATCTTTTGAGCTTAATACCCCGGGGTGGAACGGATGAGGTGAAGGGATCACAGGCAGCTGTAGGTCATGAGCAGATCGCAACCTGACAGAGATTTCCAGAGGTCCTTAACGTTTCCCGTTTAATGACCCGGTCACAACGGCGGACTGCCCAGAAATACCGCTGACGGAACTTGATAGAACTCGGCTAGCCTGAGTGGCAAGAGAAGCCACCTGGTAGGTACTGAAGAAGTTTCCAATAAGCAATCACCTGCACTTTCTGCCCAACATTGCCCCGTAGGGGGGAAGGATTTTACCTCTTCCGCTGCCTTGGTGCGGGCGCAGCGAACTCCTAGGGCTCATTGTACTTCTCACGTTACTAGAGAAATAGGGTCAAACATCTGAGCCCCTCCCGTAAGGGAGCTGTTCGGATTGTGTTGGACTCGGCAGAGTAGTGGATCCCGAAACCAAAAGGAGATTGGACAAGTCGCAGCGGTGACGCCTGAGCGAAGTTTTGAGATTTCAGTAGTCATTCTCTTAGGAGTGGACGCCCGTATGCGACTTCTCTACTGCCGTTCTTACATAAGCAAATGGTTTGGTATACAATATCGACACCATTCTAGTAGAAACCCCACGACTTGTTCCCTAAGTGTCATGAGGCACACCTGAGCAGTCAGGTCACTGCTTCTTGATTATGTCCGACATGGACCGACACTGTACGTCAGTTTTTAAGGATATTTACACGATAAATGGGGAAGAAAAAGAATCTGGTGTATTCACTTGACTTTCTCTAGATCTCTGTAACAAATTGTTGCTAAAAGGCTTATTCTTCTATCTATGTCATGCTAATCGAGCTAAACATTAGCAGAAATTGTCCTTATTACTTGGTCCCTTGTAAGTAGAAGTGAATCAATCTAATGTGTTCCATTCACATGATGTCCACTAGCAGTTCGGCAAACAAACCTTTTATTCAAAAGATAAATCTGTTATCTACATCATACTAATCAAGATAAACATAAGCAGAATTAGTCTTATTAGTAGCTCCTATTAAGTAGAAGGGAAATAAGAAAATACGCAGGCTAAAGCGATAGTATCGTCCTTTAAAAGAAGGTTGCTCTGTGAAACACTTGGCATTCTAGTCTCTCTGACTGCAAGGAGTAAACAAACGTGAAACAAGAAGAAATATGTGTTCCCGTTTGAGAAGAGCTTAAGGGGCTAAACTTGAAACCAATAATCCAGAGTATCTTGAAAACGATTAACTCTACAGAAAAAAATATAGTATAAATATATTTTAAAATGTGTGTTTTAATGAGATCTACATGTTTTGAGTAGTAAGCTGTTGTATATCTCTTACGGTTTGCCAGTTATACAAAAATCATCCAAAATGTAGAGGTCTTAAAAGGCTATTCCCAGACAATTCAAGATATACATTTCGTTTGTCATAAAAATATCTTAAACATAAGGTATTTTGATATAAATTATTAGAGCCATTTTTGAGAAAATCCAGTTGAAGGTGGGGGGATTTTCTAAAAAATCTTCGTGTCGCATCCTTGGAAGATCCCAACCTTAAATACCACGTTTAGTATGTAGCGGTCTTTGAGCTATGCCGCCTACAGCCACACACACACTCACATGCACACGGCCGACCATTCGTTCCAGATCCTCCTGCCATTGACTCCCCGATAGGCTTCTGACCCTTAGGCACCCGCTTGTAAGTACTGGGGGAGGGGTCAGCATGTGTGGCGTGTGGTTCATGTGAGCTAAATATACTTTATTGCTGGCAACAGAGAAAATGCCCTAACGCAAGACGGGCTTCGCAAGTTTGATCACAGCTCAGGATAACTCGTATATTAGATGAACAACGAATATGATCAGCAGTCCCTTATATTGTCCTGCTCTAGTAGGTCTAGAGATAGTAGCTGAAATCTATAAACTTGCTTACAGGTGGCTTGTGATCTACGAGGTACGTCCAGAAAGTAAGCTCCGTTTGGTAGTAAAATTAAATTGTGTACAGATACAGAATAATTATTTGTTGCACAAAATTCTACAACTCTTAAACTGCTTTTCCACATAACTGCCGAAATTTTGCAGGCATTTGTCATAGCGTGGCACAAGTTTTTGTATACCTTCTTCATAGAAGTTTGCCGCCTGTGTCTTCAAAAAGTTGGAAACATTTTCTTTCAGCTCTTCGTCATTGTTGAAGTGTTGACCGCCAAGGAAAAACTTGGGATGTAAGAACAGATGAAAGTCGCTAGGAGCGAGGTCAGGGCTGTACGGAGGATGGTCAAATACGTCCCAGCCAAATCCCTATAGGAGGTTTATCGTCACATTTGCAGTGTGTGGTCGTGCGTTGTCGTGAAGAAAAATAACGCCTTTTGACAGCAATCTTCGGCGCTTATTCTGTATGGCGCGGCGCAATTTCCTAAGTGTCTCACAATAAACACCTGCTTTGATTGTTTGACCACGCGGTAAGAAATCAATGAGTAAGATGCCTTTCCAGTCCCAGAACACTGTGCACATCATTTTTCGAGGTGTCAAGATTTGTTTCGGCTTAACCTTTGCTGGGGATGAAGTGTGCCTCCATTCCATTGATTGCCGCTTACTTTCAGGGGTGTCGTAAGAAACCCAAGTCTCATCCCCTGTGACTATCTGTGTCAGAAATTCTTCGCCGTCTTCATCATAACGAGTTAAAACCTGAAGTGCACTACCGATCCGTTTTGTTTTGTGTTGCTCAGTAAGAATCTTTGGTAACCAACGTGAGCAAAGTTTACGAAATTTCAGTTTTTCGGTAACAATTTCATGAATTAGTGATCGTGAGTTTTGGGGAAATTCCATAGCGAGAGCATTAATTGTAAACTTGCGGTTTTCCTGGATCTTATCATCAATCGCGTGAACCAGTTCTTATGTAACCAAAGATTGACGCCCACTTCGTTCTTCATCGTGCACTTCACCACGTCCTTCATCGAACTGTCGGACCCATCTTCTCACCATTGAATCACTCATCGCATTTTGTCCGTAAACTTCGCAAATTCGCCGATAAATTTCAATGGGTTTCACTTTCCTAGCATTCAGAAAACGAATCACAGATCTGATTTCACAAGCGGCGGGATTTTTAATCAACACCGACATTGTAAACAAGCTCAACAAAGGGTATGTGGCTGACAGGGATTTCAAAATGGCGCACGTTTCTTCTCCTTGATACAGAACGTCTACTGCGCATGTGCGGAACTGCGATCGCAGTGCTGCAGCGGAGATAAATTGAAACGGAACTTACTTTCTGGACGTACCTCGTATTTTGTTCTTGTGTTCTGTACAGAAAAAGGAGAATCTATTTTAATGTGTTCTAACGGCAGAGATCAACACCAGACTCCCAGTGCGGTTGTTTTCGCCTCTGGGGATGTATTATCAAAACACGGTTATGGTGGATTTGCACCAATTAGCACCAGTGTAGCAGAGGATTAAAACTCAAGTATATTTACCATTGTTGTCTACTCCAATGGTTCCTCACAATAAGTCCTTTAGTTTTTGCTTCTAATGATGCTGTAATTATATATAAAAGGAAATAAAAACATTCGATGTGTTTCATTCACATGACTTTCTCTACATTTCTGTAACAAATTATTCTTAAAAGCTTATTCTCCTGTTTACTTCATGCTAATCGAGAAAAAAATTACTTGCATCCTTGTAAGCAGAAGCGAAATAAGCTAAAATGATAGTCATGTCTTTTAAAAGTTGGTTGCTATGTGATTAAAGTTTCTTTGTTTGTATGGCCAGAAGTTGACAAATTACCGTATGAGAAAAGTATAGTATTTGAAACTGAAAAAAAATAACAATGAATATCTCAAAAACAGTCAATTTCACGAAACAATATGTATAACATAAATTGTATGCTTTAATGAGCCCTACGTTTTTTGTTAAGTAAGTTTTTGCCTATCTTTTATAGTTTACCATTTAAGCAAAATTCTGTAAAATGTATCCAGAATAAAGATATCTTCAGAAGCTCTTCCCAGAAAATTCAAGGTATACTGTTTATTTGTCATCTAAATATCTTTAATATGTGCTATTTTAGACAAAATCGTTACAGCCATTTTTGAAAAAATAAAAATTTTCGAAAATTTTTCCACATAAAGGTAGTTGGGGTAATGGATTTACTTGAAAATCTTCGTGTCGCATCTTTGGAAAATACTGTACTTAAATGCCAAGTTCGGTAGTTAACAGGCTTTTCGTTTTAAAGATATGCTGCACACACATACGGACATTTTTCTAAAAAAAAAAAAAAATTATTCAGGGGTCTCAAAACATATATTTCCGGTGAAATCTCGGTATCGAATTTTGGGTGCATCACAATACCTTCTCTATACACTATGTACTTAGTACGTGTAGAGAAACTAAAAATGTGAAAAGTTTTAGAATACTTTTGAAGTGTTAGTAGAAGAGGAAAGTCATAATCCCAGCTTACGCACTGACCCATATTCATGGAAATCCGAGCTACGCACATTATTGCGAAGCCATATGCTCGATTGCTTCTGTGTGAGTGTCAGAACAATATGATACACGGTATATAAATTATCTAACGCCTAAGAGGAATATACTACAGCCAAAACAGGGACACAGATTGTAGAAGATTAACGATAATCGAGGGTCTTCCAGAAAGTAACAGACGATTTGGCATTACTAAATAATAACGAAAGATATCAACACAAAGTTGTATTTTTAAAGTTACAGAACCTTACTCTATTTCTCAACGTAATCGTCATTACTATCAAGGTACTTATTTCACGTGGTACTGCTTTATCAACGCGGATTTGTACTATTTCACCGCCAAAAAGATCTGAGCCAAGATGTCACTGCCACTTTGAGCTCCTCATCAGCTGGGAAATGTTTCCACCCAAAAATCCATGTACGGTGTTCAAAGTGAAACACCGGTTTCTTTGAATTCTTTTATCAACATTTCTTTTCAACTCCTGATGAACTTCCACTCCGGTCTTTATCGTGCACACTGACTCTGCCTTGATTACTCGTAAACTATGCGCCATTTCGTCACTGAAGACGCGTTCATTGTATTATCACATCTGTCTATAAAATCCGATCAGTGAAACATTTTGTGCATTCAAAAAAAAAACAACGAATAAGTCCTTTGGCGGTAGAAAAAAAATATCATCTCAATTGAAAAACTGTTACCACGTGAAAATAAATATTTTGGCAGAATGGACGTTACGTTGGAAAAATCTGATGTGTTCCATTCACATGCCTTTCTCTACATCTCTACAACAAATTATTGTTAAAAAACTTATACTTCTATTTACTTCATACTAATCGAGAAAACATTAGCAGAAATTGTCTTATCACTTACTTCCGTGTAAGTAGAAGGGACATAAGGGAATACCATAGGCTAATGTGATACTCAAAAGCTGCTCGCTATGTGAATGAGGTTTCTTGGTTTGTATTGACAAAGTCCCATGTGAGAAAAGTACAAGTATTTTATAGTTGAAACAAAAACAAGGAATGTCTCAAAAACGATCACCTACACGAAAAAAAAAATTACATAACATAAATTTTGTGTTTTAACAAGTTCTACTTTTTCTATTTTGTGCATTCTTGTACATCTTTTATAGTTTACCAGGTATGCAAATTCCGCAAAATTCACCCAGAATAAACATGTCTTCAGATGCTATTCCCAGAAAATTCAAGATATACAATTTGTTTGTATGTAAATATTTTAATATACATTTTAATCAAAGTTGTTAGAGCCATTTTTGTGAAAATCAAAATTTTTGAAAATATCTCCATGTAAAGGATAGATGGTGGTGGAGATTTTCTTGGAAGTTTCTGAGCTTAAATGCCAAGTTTGGTATTTAACGGATTTTTAGTTTTTGAGCTATTCTTCCCACAGAAATACACACACTGACAGACAAGCTGACACACATACACACACAAACATTTTTTCTAAAAATGCTTATTTTTTGGATTCAGGATGTCTCAAAACATATATACACATTTTTCCGGTGAAATGTTGGTATGGAATATTTGGTTGCAATACAATACTTTCTATATACATTATATGCATAGAACGTATAGAGAAAGTAAAAAGAATAAGGTAACTTTGTGAATAAAGTTTTGTATAGAAATCTTTCGATTTTATTTAGTTATGCCAAATCGTTGATTACTTTCTGGATGGTCCTGGTTGACAAAATTGACTTTGCACGTGCATTTCAACATTTCACACGTGTTTGCTGTGAATTTGTATTAAAGGTACGATCCACGAATACAGTTTACTCGTTCAGATGGAAACGCCTTGCACAAGAAAATGCTCACCGCCTGCGTTCTAATTATTTGCCCTTGTTGGAGTTTGATTTGTTTATTGTTCGCTGGAAACAATTATGTGGCTCCAAATCGTGCTGAGAAGGCAAGGAAAGCGGAGTTTTCAAAGAGGTAACTAGAGATAACGAAGTTATTGCAAAATAGAGGTAGCAAGTAGTTGGAGTTTGCTCGAGAGAGAGGGAGAGGGGTGTTTCCCTCAAAATATAGCAATATCACGTTTCCTCTTATTTACTCAGGATGTAGGTCTCATAATCGGCTTTATTAAATCCCATACCACTAACGTATACAAAATGTAGTTTTAAACGCGAATTTCATTTTAAAATGAATATGAATTCTCGGAAGAGAATCCTTACAGCGATGATGTTACATAATTATTTTATGGATTAGTAAAACGACGGTTCAATCCAAATATACGAGGGCGGTTCAGTAAGTTCTCATGTTAGGAATGAAGATGAAATATTTACTTTTTCTGGTACGTATGCATAATGTACATAGTAGGCAGATAAGGTATTGTATTCCACTCCGGGTTTTACCGGAAATAATTGTTTTGAACCCCCCGGAATCCCAAAAGGCACTTGATAAAAATGTGTGTGTGTGTGTGTGTGTGTCTGTGGCTAGCATATCTCAAAACCGACCAAGTCCGTTATGTACCAAACTTGGTGTTAAAGTTTAGGATATCCCAATGCATGTTTAACGTGAAAAATGTTTCCAAAATGTAGATTTCCTCAAAGATGGCTCTAACGATTTTTATTAAATTGCGTATTACTAAATACATTTATATGACAAATTAAAATGTATATCTTGAATTTCCTGGGAATAGCCTTTGAATTCCTCTTCATTGCAAATGACTTTTACATAATTTGTAACCCGTAAGAGATGCGCAAAACTTACCACAGAAAAATGTAGATCTCTTCAAAGCACACAATTTAACTAACAGTTTCTGTGATATTCTTTGTTCTTGGTTTCAATTAACACAGTCATTCGTGTTTCTTTTGTTTACTCCTGGTCATGCAAAGCAGCAAATTTCAATGACAATCGCATAACGAGTGCTTTTAAAGCATTTGACTCTCGCTTTAGACTATCCTTTGTTTCCTTTTTGCTTATAAGGAACTAAATAATAAGTACATTCTGCTAATGCTTATCTCAGTTAGCATGGAGTAAAGAAGAATAATCTTCTGTAAGACTTTTGTTTGCAGAAGAAGTAAAGAAAGTCATGTGAATGGAATATCAAGGGTTTTTTTTTTTCAAATAAAAATAATTTAAATCTCAACAAGTTTTTTAAAGGATAATCAGTTCTTCCAAAGTAACTGTCATTTTAACCGCTCCAACAAACAGAAATTATCAATCTCTACAAAATACACCTCTGTCTCGACGATGACGTCATTTCATCTAAATGCTGTTCCCGCCAGACATTTCTACATGTTTTGGAACAAGAAGAAATTGCAGGGAGCCAGGTCGGTGAACATGAAAGTTACGGCAGCAAATCAAAGCGTAACCCAGACTTCTCCAAAACTGTACTCGCGCATACAGCCCCTGAATGAGAGGAGAGTGGTGTGGGCTATGATTGTAGAGTCCATTCACCCCTCCCCTGAAAAGTTGTGGACTGTCTGTCGTAGTGAAATGGCTGTTTTCAAATCTTAATAAGAATCCACGGAAACGTACACTCATGGAAAAAGTGATTGAGCGCACTCTGAGAGCAGAATGTTTCAAAGTCCCACTTCGTATCGCAGCGAGGTTTAAACTGTTCGATATTCTCAATATGCAGCTACACAACGATGTCTTCGATATACGTTATCGCATGTCGAACACATTAACAGGCTGTGTCTTGCACCGTGTCTCGCATTTGTATTGGTTCCTGATAAAGAATGCGACAACAAGCGCCAGGCTTCCCATTCTTCGTTAGCCAATTAGTGTTTCTATCTGATGCTACGCTTATTGATAGCTATACATATAGGTGGAGCAACCAATTCCCAATTAACTGAATCAACCAATGAGCTGGTTCAGAAGCCATGAAGTACCCTGAATACGATAGATGAATCACGTTACCATAAGAACCATGACTGGCATTATAGTGCATATATGAGTGTGCAGCTGACGCTTCTCCTCTCAAACAAATCTAACTCAGAGGTAACGCTACCACATTGAAAGTTAACGAACTTGGGTTCAAACTTCTTCAACCGCATACATTTTTTCTCCCCCATTCATGTTGTTTCTTCTATCATATTTTCTATTTCACAATCTTGATGTTTACTAATACAGAGTTTCCGCTATATTAGCTATAATTTGGGTATTAGATAATATGTATAATAGCCAAAGTTTACAACTACTGGTGATAAACTTGATTCCTTTGCCATTATTATGTTTCTTTCTGTGTGAGTCAAATGTTTGTACTTGGTTCCGTTAGTCACCGAAAGAGGTCCTCAATCACTACTACAACGACGCATTCATTCATACTTTAGAAATAGCCATTGATAAACGTTCTGCTGTTCTCACCCTGGTTTCACAGGGTTATACGGCCACCAGAGCGGGCAGCATTTGTGATGTTCTACAGTCCGCTGCGAGGAGGTGGGCAAAGTTATATAGTGAAGAGGGGCAGGCAGGTTGCTGCAAGGAAGAACTCTGATCGTCGCAGCATGATAATGAAGTTCAGGTCTCTAATGACAGAGGCCGGAAGAGATCCGTTTGGGCATGGGTATCACTGGAAGGTGCAGGTATGCTGGAACGTCTTCATGGGAAGCTGAATGGGGAAACTTATTCTGAAATTCTAGAACATGTTCTGCTTCCATCTGCCGAAGAGCATTATCCTGAAGGTATTATTAAATTCCAACAGGATAATCATCCCGTCCACAAGCCGGCCAAAGTTCAAAGATGGTCTTCGGAGCACACGAATATCTAAGAGCAGATACTATCCAAATTCAGTAGATCTCAACCCAGTTGAACATGTTTGGGCGACAGTAGGTAAAGCAGAGGTTTTCTCAAGGACTCACGTTGAATAATGCTTCACAATTGGTGTTACATGATAAGACACTTGGTACTCACTAGCAGAAGACAATTATATTCTAATGCTAGTGGATTCCAATCCCCAAAGATTAAGGGTAGCGATAACAAATAATGGGGACCACACAAAGTATTAGAATTTGTTTTCCCTTGTTTTATTAGCCTTTTTTGCATGTAAAAATAACAAGAGATCAGGTTGCAGCTTTTTTTTAAATAATAATAATAAGTAATAGCAATTATATAAATAGTGATTATATAAATAGCAATTACAATAGTAATAATAATTCTAATAGTAATAGTAATAATAATAGTAATAATAATATAAAAATAATTAATAATAATAATTAACAATAATAACAATAATAATAATAATAATAATAATAATAATAATAATTAGTGGTAGTGGCAGGAGCAGGAGTAGGAGTCTATAACTATAATATTCATTATCATCTTTATTAACATTCTCATAATTGTCATTAAATTCTACGTATGAGTAGGTATAATTTTATAAATTCATCTAATTGTAAATGCAATCTTAATATTTTCTTAGGGTGTAGAAGAAATGTAACAATGGATAGAAGTGCATAATTCATAATCATGCTATGGGAATGGAACATGCAAAACAACGCCAGGAACTGAAGATTTTATCAAAATGAAAACAGTGGAATCATACTCATGATCTTGGTACCAGATGCAAATCTATGTGCGCAATTAAAAGTAGTTGCATGTGACAGTGAAGTAGATTTGAATACTCTTCTGTCATAATTCCTGTGATAAATTCACTCTTCGCTGTGACCTGTGGCAAGTATTTGTTTACAGTGCAGCACTGTGCCTCTGTCCCCTACCGCCAACTGCCTCCAATTCCTTTTTTCTGTGGTACAGCAACTCTGGTGACGTAGGACTTTGGAAACGTCTGACGTAATCCATGCAGTTTGGCAGCGAAACTCCTGGTGAAGGTGCTGGTGTGTTATCCTATTTCGCCAAATGGGATCATGTCTCCTTCAACTTCTTGTTAAATCGGGCCAATAACTCACTGTAGTATTGCCCAATAACAATTTACCTTAACCTAGGAACTTAATGAGTATGACAACCTTCGAAGCCCATAAAATCATCGCTATCACCCGGCTGATGGCGCCATCTCTTCATTCGTCAGAATAAATTGCCGGGGGGCAATTTATTGTTTTGGCTGTTGTCTGCTTTCTAAATGATTACGGTAACAACTCCACGCATAGGTTCTTTGGAGTTCGTTAAATATATACCACCAAACACAGCTTCAGAATTGTTGGTTATTGTGGGCAAACGCGGCACCCATCATATAGAAAACTTCATTTCCAACCTATACCGTAAATATTAAATGCCACTCCAGTTGACACACCTAGGGCCTCTGCCACTTAGCGAACTTTCGTCCTGGCTCTCCTAATCAAATCAGATATTCGACGTGTTTTTAGCTGTTGCACTAATATCTAACCGTTGTAATAGCTGGCAAAAATTCTCCATAAACAGCATCCAATTTCGCTTTTACTTCCTCGCAGGTTTTCTTATCCAACAGTAAATGGCGAATTACTGAACGATAATGCATTACGACTGAGATGCCGGCCAGACCCAAACTAAGCCATGAATCTGTACCAAATTGGTTTTGGCGGTGTGTAATAAATGGTAGTATACGATGGCAACACCTACTTGGCTTGTTAGCTCCATGTATTTTGTAACTTTGATACTTATTGAATCACCCTGGGACCACGGAATGGCTCAGGCGATTAGGTATTTCGCCCGCGTTTGGGAGTTCCTGGTTCCTAACCCCGTGGACTAACCAATCTTACTGGTTACATTTTCCTGATTTTCCTTAGTTGCGAAGGTAAATCTCGGACTAGACCCGACCCGTATGATACCCCCCTAGGTCATGCCATGGGGTCAGAAGCCTGTCGGGGATCCAACGGCACGTAACCAAAGAATTAAGAACCTGGAACGAGCATGAGCGTGAGAAAGTGGATGATATGAAATGATAGCGAAATGGATGATAGGTGTTGACTGAGCAATTGGTGGCACGAGTAGTGAGAGAAAACGGAGGATCCGAAGAAGACCCACCGTTTCGTCCAAAATATATCCCACATGCGGGCGATTGGGATCGAACCCGGGTAGGAGGCGAGCGGTCAAAACAGTCTGCCACGTGCCGCCTTCTAAAACAATAGTGAAAATTAAAATAGATGGCAGCAGTAATTGCGTTTCTGTCTATCCGCAGATAGTGACAGCTAGACAGAATGACACCCTAACATCATCTGTTTAATTTGGAGCAAATATGGTATAGTATAAATTAAGGATGCTTAGAAATCAAGCTGTCCACTGTCATCTATTCACATATATAGTGAAATCAGTTGGACTGGATGGCACCCTAATACCGTATTCTTGGCGTGAAGAAAAATGCTATGGTACAGAGATGAGAGTCTTAAGGCTACTGTCCATCATATACCGATCAACGAGGTCTCTCATTCAAAAGAAAGCTGTCGCACCGTGGCCAAATGGCTAGACCACTCGTCTCTTACCTAGGCGAAACTGTTTCGATCCCAGGCGACCGCATATGAGATCTGTGGGGGACAAGGCGGCGCAGGGTGGGTTTTTTAGTCCAGTTCTCCGGTTTCCCCCGCCATCACATTCCACTGGTGCTCCATCTTATTCCATGTATCATCAGTGATATCGCCTACTGTGCCATAGTAGTAGATGTTAGCGGGCTTTAGACACTATTAAACAATTTACGGCCGTGTAATTGGTAATCGTTTTCAAAATGCGACACTTAAATGCGAAGCAGTTTGAAGTAATGACATAAGTTTATTAGAACAAAGCCGTTGTACGGAGAATAAAGTTTGTTTTTTAATGCTGCATGAAAACGAGCTGTGCTCCTGCTGGAGAAGGAGCGGGAGATTTTAGGACTGACTAATTTATGTATGTGAAAAAGCACTAGTTACAACTTTCTTCTATCTTGAGAAAAAAACTCACTCAGCTGAATTACTATGAGCACTTTCCTCAATTACTGGCATAATTCCAAGACATAAATTTATAAACTTGCAGAAAAATACTTTCGAATTATGGTAATATTTGCGTATATAATCACCTTCGATTCTTCTTCTGAAAGAAGTCAATAGCATATCTCTGTAAATAAACATTTAAAAATAATTGTAAAAAGTTGTTCCATACAAGGTTTTGAAAAATGTCAATGCGGATAGATGCAAAATGTGGTTCTTCTGGAGCTTGGTAGCTTCTTCAGTGGTAGTCGGGAGGAGGTGCAAATGGCCCGGTCACTGTAAACTTACGCATAGTTATATTTTTAAGAGGGATCTTGTTCGTATCTGTGCGCTCTGTGGAGCAGCATTGTCAGTAGCTGCTCTGGCAGCTCTTCGTTCAACTTTCCAACTGCCGGCCTTCCTCTCGGAGGTCCTTGCCGAAGACCACAGAGCGGTTGATAGAGGTGTTAATTTCTTATCGAATTTGACATGTTTAATAAGGATTTAGTTTTTAGTTTCCTTTCTCAGGTTGGAATTTAACGGACCGAAGGTTAATGGGTTTTAAAGATTTTTAATTGTTTTATCACCAGTTATTTTAACTAGTCCATCGCGTTTTATCTTTTTTTGTGTACTTTTTGCTCCTTGTTGAAATGGTTTACATTCATCTGTGGCTTTTGCCACCATTAGCTTTATTCTCTGTTTTTTAATTTGCCTTCATCTATCTTCGATTCATCTTTCATATGTTTTCCTTTTACCTATGTTTGCACCGATTTTGTATTATAAGGGTGCTAATTACTTTAGTAGTTGACTGTCCTTTAAACACCAGCATCATCACCATCATGATCCTCCAGATGTTGTGAGATCCTTCTCTCTCAGGGTATGCGTGGGTGTGGCGATAATGGACATCAGTTATACCTTATGAGAATATTTAATGGAGGCTAATAATTGGTACGTTTGGAAGGAGTTGCCGGTTGTTTTAATATAAATAATCCTTAACATTTTCATGTCTTTAGCATGAGTAGTTCTTACTGTGATGTATTAAATCTGCGATGATTAAATACTGCTATACGGCGAATCAATTACCAGTCACCACTAGACTGGTAATGAGCCAAGCGCTGCGCTCCAATCAGTGTGGCAAGAGTAACTTGAACCGCGAGAAGCGCAAGAGAGTAATGAAACGTAACTGAAATCATATTTTAAAAATGTATTGCTTCTTCCACAACAGTTGAGTGTATACAACAGTTAGAAAATTAGAATCAGGTTGAAACATTCAATGCCAGCGCCAGGATTTGAACCACGGCTGTGGTATTCAATTTTTCAGTCTGACTCCATATCTCGACATTTTCAAAATCTATGCCCTTACATTAATATAATTCCCGCCTACATCATAGTAGCCTATCATAGTTCCTATGTTCTATGTTGCCAGTTAGCCTTTTTCATTCTGTTTGACTTACATATCCAATTCTTAGAAATAGCTTATGTACATATTTAAACATCCCTCTGGTTCGTAAACACACTATAATTCCATGAACTGAACCTTAAACCGAATGGGTTTACTCATTGACTTAGATTCCTGCAACTTAAATTAGTTTCAGCACTATGACTTCGAGCTAATTGCTTCATTTTAGATAATCTGCTTTACTAAAGTCTCATACCTACAAGCAGAATAATCCTTCTAACTTGTAATTTTTTTAGATTATTCTTTTTTTTTTTTTTTTTTGGTTTTATTATCTGGAACTATTTATATCAATTACTTCTCAATATCCCCATGATTTTTAATAAACACATTATTAATTTAATACGATCAAAATTCCTTAATCGCGTATTATAAATTATTTAAAAGCCTTCAAATGCGACGGTTGTCTAAGTATTTATCTGCAAATTAACTCTCTTTTTGTGCATGTGCAGAAATATCTGGCACATCACACACAAAATAAGTAACTAAACTACATTATTTTCCTTCAGTAGAGCACAGGGAAGCTTTCGATATTGGAAAGGTGTGTACAGTAGTGACATTAGTTCTGGACAGTTTTTAGTTAAAATAGATTTCAGATTACAATATTGTTTTAAACTCTTATTCAGGCATATTCTTAAGGATAAATTATAGCCAGGGAGTGTTAACACAATACATTTTTGAACCTTTCTCACAAACTGGAGCTAGTTTGGCTCTTAATGAGCTCTTTTTACCAAACTTTTGAAAATATGTTATGAATATATACACATATATTTTATTATATAGTGCATCTAGAGTGAAAATTGGAATTACACTTATATTACATAAAGGAGCTCAAAATTTAAGGAAATTTTGCAATTTTAAGATTATGAGTTTTGAATACTATGAACACTACCACGAAAACTATAATTCTAAATATACGAGATTTTCCTAATTTTGATACCGCAATTATATGAGAGTAATAAGTTAATAATCCTTTATATTGAATGCAAAATATAATAAAATTATACCTGAAAATTATACTTGTTAGTTTGTACTACATACAATATGAAATATAATGAATTCTTACTGTCTTCTTATTGCGGGCTTGAAATAGGAGAACTCTTGTATATTTAAGATTATGTACCATGGTGTTGAATTGTCCTAAAATGTATCAAAATTTTGAGTTCCTGTATTGTAACTTGCAGCAGTAATTCCAAATAGAATTACAACATTAGGTACAATATAAGTGTATATATTTATAACATTTTCAAAACTTAGGCCATATTGACCCATTAAGGGCAAAATTAGTTTCAATTTGTAGTAAAATATTATGCTAATATTTCCTGGCTATAGTTTATAGGATAAGAATAATCCTGAATAATAGTGATAACAATAGTATAATTTGAAGGTTAATTTAACCAAAATGTGTCCAGAATTAATGCCACTACTTTAGATTTTAGTTAACATTTATGAACACCTTTTATACTTGGATTACTTTAGAATCCTAAGACGTTATTTGGAGGGCTAAACGATGCGGACCTCACTTACTCAATTTTCATCCACACAACTGCAACGAATTATGACAAGCCATCCACCATTTACCCGTTATGCTTTAATTGGTTGCAGCTTGTTCTGGGATCTTGAATAGGCACCATAACCACCCTTACCATAAAACAACCCCTCCCTTGGTCTTCCAAATAACTGGTCAGGATCCTAAAGTCACTGCTTCAACTCTAGAAGTAGTTAGTGGGTGAAACAATTGCGCTTACAGAGACTACTCATAGACGAGGTTTCCAGCCACTGGAGCAGAAGGCCGCACATAAGCCCTTGCATCTCTTTTCGACTTACGTGAAGGCAGGGAGGAAGGGATGAGACGAGAGACCCGAAAGACGAGCAGATCTGGATGACGAGGATGACGCAAGTACGGACGGGCTTCCTAACTGTTCCAGATTTAAAACGCCACCCGAGCTCAACTACTAGCTCCGAGCACACGGCGCCAAAACCATATATTTCCGGGCATACGTTCCCTCTTGAAAAAAGTTCACTTTATTGTCCCGCCGAACATACTGTGGAGACCTTGGAATGCGTAATAAAACAGGAGGTGCGGCGCGACGTAAATCGTAAAATTCGGCAACGCGACTCTGAATTGTTCCAGAAGACTCGGGTTTCCACAAGCTTCCAAACAGTTCTGCGACCTCGTTTTCTGGCTATAAAATGAGGAAGAATTGTAAGTCAGAGTGTGTAGTCGTGAATGTAGTAAGTCGTGAGTGACTGGAGCATTAGCGCGCAGTGGCGTGCAAGCCTACAAGCGTAGAGTGCATTGTTTGCAACAGTGAATTAAAGACCTTGTTTGATAACACTTTTTGAGTCAATAAATACATTTGTTAAGTACTAAGAGTTGTCGAATTCTTCTTTACACTCGGCGTGCTGCATAGTAAACCACGATTTCTCGTCATTTAATGGTACTTCTTACACTAAATTGGGTTACTCTGAGATACAATTCCGGTCATTCTGAGTCAAATAAGCCTTTGTGAACCGAAATATACTTCCATAGATAAGTCGCCTTCCATGGTGCAATGGTTCCCATACCCGTTCATAAACCCAAAGCGCGGATTCAAACACGGTGGAGGACGATGAATATTTTCGAGCGTAAAGATCCATAACATGGCTTTCTTCTAAAGGGAAGTAAAGCCGTTGGTCCCGTGCCGTAGGCTGACGGCACGTACAAAAACCTCAAGTCTAATAAAGGGGCCTCTGAGCACAATTAATCGGTCTTTCAAGCACAATATAGAATGGAACGCTGAGAATCACAGCAGTTTAAAATAATAAATAAATAAAACTCCATTTCCATTTTTCCTCTGAGACGATGACTAATTTAATAAAGTTTCTCATCATAAACATTCCTCAAATTTCGGTTACCAGAAATTATCAGCTGGCGTTTTCGTGTCGTAATTCGTGAAAAAATGACCTTATATGTTTAAAGTTTAAGACGTGCTGAGCACATTCAAAATGTAGTTTACTGCGTAACCGCCGCACCATAGAGATTTTCAGGAGGATGTTGAAATCGTTTTTCAACCTTCTCTTATATCTCCCCAGTAGGAACATACCACTCTAAACTTTGGTCCTGATGGAGAATCGAAAACACGTAGGCTTAATGTTAGTAAAACCTGTAAATTCTGCCACAAATCGCCTTTCAAATCTCTTGTTGGATGATAGTAGTAGTATTTTATTAAGTTTACAATAATACAATATTTGCGACACACAGTCACATGGGTAGTGACCGTACATGCTGTCGAAAAATACTTGAATTTAGAATATTAGCTACATATATATTTTATATCTCTTAACAACATTGGAAATACACAACCACACTCACACAGACACATACACACGCTCGCGAGTTACGACAACAGAACTACAGAACAATAAAAGAAAAAAACACTGTTATCACACACACACACACTGGCACTCACAACTACACCCGTATTCATACATATAGACTAGTCAAACACCAAATAAGTCTATACAATATTTACACAAATAGTTGATCTCTTAGTGTACGAACTTCCATTAAGTGTGTGCCCAGGCTTGGCCAGTTTTGACTGTTTAGAATCAAATCACAGAATGCTGTCCTTCGTCTGTTTGAAGCTAAAAATACTTACAGCAATAACTTTTCTTGGTATCCTCCATCTGCACGCAATCTGCCAAAATATACCTCCAGTCTTTCTGGTCCCCGCAAAATGGGCAAATTCACCTGCCAGGTTCATCAACTACCTTACGGGTTTTCCACCCTCTTATACTCCCAACCTGTTTCATACCCAATTTTAAAATATATGTTTCTTTACCCCACTTAATTTTTATTTCGTTTTGTAAGTGCAATGACGATTTGTTTCTACATTCAGATTCTATTTCCTACCTCTTTATATCTTGTTAGACAATATAAACACAAACCAATCGTGAATAAGAGTCTTAGTTATAAATATGTAGATACTTATCTCGTTGTGTTGCTATAATACAAACCAAAAGTTTACTTGTCAAACATAAAGAATAGAACTGTTTCCAAACTCCACACAAGAGTTGTTGAGCCTGAGAAACAATCGAAGGTCGCAATGTGGGCCACATCTCCTGCAGCGGCGCATCGACCGGCCAACTCATACGTGAAAAACACTATTTCGCAAGCGGCACCAAACTTCAGGCAGTTGAGAGTGAAAATAGCATTTGATGTGTTAAATTCTCATTGCTTTCCATAAGCTTTATTGATTTTATATCGCTTCTAAAACCTTTTCCTGTGTACTTCTTTTTACTTTCACTAGCCCGTAGGTACAATATAACTTAGCGGATAGAGAAGTTATTGTATTCTACCCGAAAATTCGATACCGAAATTTCACCGGAAATATATGTTTTGAGGCTCCCTGAGTCGGAAAAAAAGTTTAGAAAGAGGTCCGCGTATGTGGATGTCTGTTTGTGTGCCTCTGGACGGCAGAGCTCCAAAACGAAAAGTCGGTTAAATACCAAACTTGGTATTTAAATTTAGTATCTTCCAAGGATGCGACACACAGATTTTCATAAAAATCCACCCACTCACAGCTACCCTTTACATGGAACATTTTTCGAAAATTTTGTTTTTCACAAAAATGGCTGTAACGATTTTGATTAGAATACCGTATATTAAAAACATTAACATCACAAAGAAAATTGATATTTTGAATATCTTTGGGAATAGCATTTGAAGAGCTCTTTATTCTGGTTGTACTTTGCAAAATTTTGCATGACGGTTAAACCATAAGAGACAGACAAAACCTTACCACACTGAAAATGTAGACCTTGCTGAAATACATTATTTATGATATATACCGAACCTCAATTGTTTCACCTAGTTACCAGTTTTTAAAATATCTGAACAATGCTTTAGCCTAATGTTTTCCCTTTTATTTCCCTTCTACTTATAAGGAGCAACTAATAAGACCAAGTCTGCTAATGTTTATTTAGATTAGCATGACGTGGATAAAAGAATGTTCTTTGTAAGAGAAACTTATTTGTGGAACAGCTAGAAAAAGTTACGTGAATGAAACACATTAGATGTTTAATCAAGATAAATGGTTATAGAAATAGGTTCGTTACAAATTTGGTTGTAGATACTAAGGGAGCAGAGGAAACCAAATCATTAGACAGATAATAATAATAATAATATAAATAATAATAATTATAATAATAATAATAATAATAATAAATAAAGCAGGCCGCTATAAGCTAGCCTTGAAACTTCGCAAGGTTTCTAAGAAATTGCGAGAAATAAATGAACACGGACACCTCATTAAAGCGACAAAGTATTGAAAAACTCAAACTAAAATAGTAGTATCTCAGAAATGGCTCTTACAAGTAAACGTTTATTTCAAATAAATTTCGTAATTAAAAAATGATGGACATTTTTGTGCAGTATGTGTTTGCCTCTTTATCATTTGCCAGTTATGCTTGTAATGACCGCATGTGGGATTTGTGCTGGACAAAGTGGCGCAGTAGCGGGAGATCCATATGGCATCAGTGTCATTGCCATAGTAGTAAAACCGGGCATTAAACACCATCAAAATTAGGTAAATAAAGGGATTTCTAAATGAAGGGAACTTCACTATATTCCCAGAAAATTCAAGACAATTTAGCGTTTAAGTATCTTAAATATATAGGTGCCTCCCGGAAACTCTGCAATTGTCGGTTAACGTTTCGGAGATTCTGGCGGATGATACTGGAGTGGTAGTTGAAGTTTTTGAATTGCTAATCGAACTTCCTTCTTCAATAAAGATATACCTTTATTTTGATTTTTTATTTACCCTGGCAGTTGCTAATGGAATGGTAGGTAAGCTTTTCTAAGTTTTTATCACAGGCGACTTCTGGTATGCGGATTAGGTTTTAGTTCCCTTAACACCATTTTATCCTATTGTTTGCCTTAGTTTCTTTATTTTGTCATGGATATTTTTTTTCGATTAGAGTTTATATCTGCCTTTTATCTTGTTTATGGTTAATCTTAGATTACATATATCTCGAGTTTTGAGGGTGTTAATAATCTAGCAGTGCGCCCTTACACCTCAAACATCATTATCATCGCTTTTTCCAAACAAGACAGACGAGGAACCCCGTTTCCTATATTCTAGTTAGCACATCAAATCTGAAATGGGAAGCACACAATAACTCAGCAAAAGTAGTATTTTGATGGACCTACATGCATTAATTTATTGGCAATAATAATCGTTATTATTATTAAAACGCTTGAACAAAAGCAGTAGTAATCAAAGCACAGATAGAGAACACTGGAGCCTCTTATTAAAAGCGTATGCTAGTCGTGACCTGGAGGACCATTGTTTCCTTGTTTTACAAGACATTTTGTATACCACTGACGTTTTAATTGATTTGGTTTGCGATTGCATGTAGGCGGCGCCGTGGCGGAGTGGTTAGATCTCTCACCTCCCACATATAGCGTTTTCATTTAGAATTGGCTGTTCAAGGTCTTGTCTTGTGGTTTACCACGTATCCCCTCCACAACCACTTAGAATGTCGTCACAGGTTTTGTTTTCTGTATCACAGCTTATGGAAGACCATGATGCTTACGTCCATAAATTTAATTTTACATTGCGTTCCTTTGGGTCAAATTTCAGTGGAAGATTTTCACCTTTTGAGAATTTGTAATACAAAGCAACCAGAACTGTTGTTCTTATATTTTCAATAATTGCTGCCTTGCAATAGTTCTGTAGTTTATCAACTTCATTTGAAGTTAGATGGTCTCTGTCATGCAATTTTCTTTTTGCAGACGTTTTAGTATGACGCATGATGAAACTATGAGACACTTGTGCCAAGGGAACCTCAAATACAAACAGGAAAGTATAAAACAAACCTTTAGGAACCTTCCATATCCGAGATTACCTATCCGACATGTCGTGTGACGTAAAACGTAACAAATTCTTACTAGAATAAGTTTGGAACAACAAATTTTGTTTTTATAGTTGACAAGCTATGCAGAAATTAATGGAACGATGCACAAAAGTGAGTGCTCCACGTTCTGCAGCAGATTTTAGAACGTAAAATAATATTTATATTAAATAATGAAAAGCACCTGTAGTGTAGAAGTAGCATGTCTGCCTTAATTCGAGGGTTCCGAGTTCCAATCTTGGATAGGGTGAGTTGACCTGTTAAGGATTCTTTCAAAGGTTTTTCGTTATGCTGAGAAGACGTAAGTATATCGAGTAAGTTTATGCTACAAGGACTCCGGGCTCATTTAAGAAATCATTTCACCGATTTCGTTTATCGTCCGACATGATCTACCAGCTTATAGGACGTTAAACAACAACAAAAATAAATAAATAATAATAATAATAATAATATTAATAATAATCAAGCAGTATAAACCACATTCGACAGACTTGAGCACAACTTATTATCACAAAACTTAAACTTAACATTTTTACACAAAGCCCTATTCAATCTCTATTAACGTGAAATAAGAACGTTTTGTAGAAGAGATATAAATGAAACTATACTGAGTAGATAAAATCAAGTAAATGTAACATGAAGTTTTTTATAACCTTTGTATAGTGAGGAAACTGTCTCTAGCCTAAACCGTTGTTTATTCCTAGTAAATTTAACAACTGATCCTTTCCAAAGGCCTTCTAGAGCCCTCATGAATGTCAGCGATAAAACTGTATAAGGTTCATCATCATTATAGAGCAAAACCACATCATGAAAACATTCAGTCTGTCTTGCAAGAGCAAGAGATAGAGGGGTGATCTAACGCAGCATTAATAGTTAACAGTTTCTAGGTATATAACATTTATACACCTTCACTACTATACGAGAGTAATTTTATTGCCTTATCGGATTTCTTTAACCCCCAAGTGCGAGGTTCACAAACGGAAGAAGCCTTTAACCTCCAATATAGGATGTAATAACAGTTTATCGAATTCAAATCCGATAAATTTCCTGGCTATCCTTCAATGCTTGTGAAAGCTTTATGTAACGTTTGCTTGGATGCGTTCTCTTCAGCTGTATCCCTCATAGCAGCAACTCGAGGGACTCCAAAAAGATGAATCCAGGGAAAAATAACCTGTTTTTACAGGGACAACGGAGCGGACCACCTCACCGAATGCGACTTAGGTGAGGTCATTTGCGCTTATTACATAAAAGGGGTAGGAGTTAAGTGGCTTAACCACGAGAGGCCTTAGGCAGATAGGCAATAGAGACCTGCAGAAGCCTCTAACAGTTTCAGCGTCCCTCCAATAATTGGAAATGTCCAGAGAGGGCAATGAACGACCGGGTCATCCAGCCAGCCCGCCAGCCAGACATCAAACTTAAATACCAAGTTTCGTATTTAAGGGTCTTTTCGTTTGTGAGCTATGCTGATCACAGACACACACACACGTTTTTTTTTTTATTAATGTATTTCCGGTGAAATCTCGACATCAAATTTTTGGGTGGAATGCACTACTTCTCTATCCCTATGTACATTGTACATACGGGGCTAGAGAAAGTAAAAAATTACACCTCTGAAAATAAGGTTTTGTGGCTAAGAAATATGGCAATGCCAGGCTATCATCAAGGAAGTTGTTTGGCACTGAAAAGTGACCGTTGGTGGCACTCAGCTCGAATATCTAGAAGATATAAATTAGGAATGAGGGAATAAGAAAACAAATGAACAATAATAATATATTATGCAATTTTTCATCAAAACAACTAATATGTTACCGATATGTATGTATATATGTTACCGAAGATTTCTTTTGAATGGATACCATCAAGGAGAAGAAAAACAGGGGGACATGGAAGAATAGAGACATTATGTGAAGAACAATGTGGCAGAATGCTTATCAATACGAAAGTAAGTTTAGTTTAACAATAGTTTGCTTGCAGGTATTGTTTAAGTTGCCAACAGTGATTTATTGGTATACTTGCCTCATGCTTGCAGGTATTTTTAGAATTAGGTAAACCAAACTGTAGGCAGTCGTTTCTGCTAATTCTGACTTCTTTATAAATATGAATTAAAGATATTTCTGAATATGGGGTCCTGCGGTGCCCTTTATGATTTACTTTTTATTTCCGCTACACGTACAATGTACGTAGTGTATAGAGAAAGAATTATATTGCACCCAAAAATTTAATATCAAGGTTTCACCGGAAACACAAGTTTTGAGATCCCCTAAATCAAAAAAATAGAAAAAGGTCCGGATGTGCCTTGGACAGTATACCTCAAAAACTTTAAGTCCGTTATATACTAAACTTGGCATTTAAGTTTAGTATCTCCTAAGGAGGCGACACGAACATTTTCAAAAAAATCCCCACAACTCTGACTGCCCTTTATAAGGAAACATTTTCGAAATGTTTGATTTTCTCAAAAATGGGTCTAACGATTCTAATGCAAATATCGTATATCAAAGATATTTACATAACAAATATAATGTATATTTTGAATTTTTTGGAAATAGCCTCTGAAGACCACTTTATTCTAGATTAAGTTTGTATAACTGTTAAACCGTAAGGCAGGAAAAAACTAAAAAATGTAGATCTCGTTAAAATGCATAGTTTATATCGCATGCATTTGTTGTTGTTCTTCTTTTTTTGCTTTTTGTTTTTTGTTTTTTTATTGAGCTGATCGTTCCTGAGATACTCCATGTTATTGGTTTCAGATTTAAAATAATTATACTTACTCAAACGGGAATTTGTGAACTCCTAACCATACATACAATGTAATTTCAATCCCATAGCAACCAGACTTTAAGATATTTGTGTATTGCTTTAACCTAGTGTATTACCTTATTTTCCTTCTACTTACAAGGAAACAAATAATAAGACAATTTCTGCTAATTTTATTTCGATTAACATGAAGTACATAGAAGGGTAAACTTGCTAACAATGTTGTTAACAATAATTAATATACGAGATTTATTATATATTTATAATATATCGTAATTAATAGAGATGTACAGAAAGTAATGTGAATGAAAGAACAGGTTTTATGCATGTACATTTTATTTTAATTTATTTTTTTATTTGTTATAGGGAGGTGCGTTAACATTTAACACTCTTAGGTATGACTCTACAGGCTGCTGCCCAAAAAATTTAAGATAGACTCCCTGAATAGAATATTTAAAAATTAAACACATTTTTAGAAAACTCGTCACTACATATGTGCCTGAGACACTATATAACTAAAACACAAAATATCAGCTAATTACTAAACTTGCGTTTAGATTCAGTATCTTCCATATATGTTAAAGAGTATTTTTTAAAAAAATATGCTTACCCTAAACTACAATTTACAATATTTTTGAAAATTAGAGGTGATGAATGACTCAGTTTATCTTTGTAACTTTAATAATCTGTATATAGTTTTAAAATAAGATTGATCAGCTATATGATTTTATTTGCATTAAACAAATTGTAACAGACCAATCAGCTACTTAAATAGCAATGTAGAGTAAATGACAATATGTCATAAGCCCGCCTGAGTAGTGTGGTGTCTGCTTCATATTCAACGGTTTGCGAGTTCGAATCTCGCTTAGGGTGAGTTACTCAGATAAGGTTTTATTCGGGATTTTCCCTTGTCCTGAGAACACGAATGTCGAGTAACTTTAAGCTCCATGGATCCCTAGATCATTTGAACATCATTTGGCCAAATTCATGGATCTTCCGATATGACCAACCAGGTTAAAGGTCGTTAAGCACAAAAAAAAAAAAAAAATTCTAAACTGGCCTGTACTGAGCATAAACAGGTATTTGTGTGAATTATTATGCGATGGTCCATGATTAATGGACAGCTGCGCCAGAACTGAAACAGACATTTATGAAACAAAAATAAAGTTAATATAATAATAAATAAAATGGGCTTCTATAGCACTCCATTTGCATGCAATAATGTGTGTTAAATTGGTGTATGCATCTAGGGTTCGTGTGCTTTTGGCTGTTAGAAGATTAGACTTTGAAAACACTGACTAATAATAATAATAATAATAATAATAATAATAATAATAATAATAATAATAACCCCTTTAATTATGCTTCACTGTAATTAGCACACTAGAAAATCCAGTTTCATAATCAGTTTTCAGAATATAAATTAAGCTGCAGAGAGAGAGAGAGAGAGAGAGAGAGAGAGAGAGAGAGAGAGAGACGAACAAGAATATTCACTTTCAAAGGTACTTCATTAACAACATTTCCTAAGGATGTTTGTTTATTTTTTATATATTCAGAATTAATGTGGAGTATATATGGAACAGTGCACCGTTGCAGAAGCAAAGTTATTAGAAAGGATCTCGCGTGACTTTTGGTACAAGGCGATGGTAAAGATTAATGTTGGAGGTGGTATGATAATCTGTCTCATTTGCCAGTAGGAGGAATTCTGGATGCATATGCTCGCAAAATGTAATAGAAATATAAATGTAACAAAATAGTGGGGAAATAGAGGCAAACCTATTCACCATTTTCTTATCGCCTCGAACATAGCGTTAAGGACACGTTGGGCACCACTGGCCAGAAATGCGGGGATATATATGTAAATTAAGATGAGTGATAGTACGGGACAGGACGTAAATAGAGCTAAACGTATACTGCAAGATTGTGCTTTTTCTTAAGACCGTTAATTGGCTTCTCTACAATAACTATTGGTATCTTATTAAGTATTTAGCAGTGTATAGTTAAAGAGTGCAAATACTTATTAACTCGTGTATTTAGCAGTGTAAACATCAGCTTGTAGCAAAGCAGAGCAAAAAGTTGACGCCAAGCTAGGAGAGTGGTGTGAGGGGTTCATTGTTAACAGGGTTTCTTTTGTCCGGGCACGTACCAACGACTCACGCCGGGGCTAAACCTTAGAAGTCAGAAAAGAGTAATTTTCCATTGTATAACACGTGTCACGTGGGTGTTGTGGTGCGCTCTGGGAAGATATCAGTGTATTTTGGGTAATATAGACGTCAATTTCGCGGCCTTTCCGTCCAGTCATAAAGAAGCCGCCATGACAGTAGTTTTAGTATATAAGAAGCAGAGTGCGGCACATCGGGGATGTCTGCGATTTGCCGTTGTAATGCTGTCATGCTATCGATCGTCATGCTGAACGTCACATAAGTTACATCATCGCACAAAGTCAGACACTGTAACTCTTAACGATACTTAGTAGTTAACAGTGCTCTAAGTCAAGTATATTCAAAGTCGGTGACGTGCATTTAAATTAAATTGTGTAAAGCGGAATCAAGGAAGAAGAAGTATAAATAAGTACGTGTGAATCATCAAGTATCAAAGTTCCTAGTAAATAATTGGGTTAGCAGAATTGTGAAACAAAGTGCTTATCTCGTGCCCCCTAGTGATAATAAATTCAAGGAAAGTTACGTATATCTACACCATTTATAAGATCACTCCCTAAACTACCCTCATTAGCTGTACCACCCCGAGAGAGTCAACTATCGTGCAGAATGAGGTGAGACGAGGCATCTCACGCGTAGTAGGTCTACATTAACAGGTACGTGGGTCTTACTCATTGGTAGTGGAGTGAGTCTTAGAGCACCGCCAATGTCACCACAAATCTGGGCACGAAGCCAAGAACGCCGTATCAGGTGCTCCAAACGTGGTGCTTAATATAATACACCACAACATAATTACACAGCAATCTCTATGCTATTTCATGCAAGTATTAAGGTCTTGTTATTTTGCTATATTTGCTCTTCTTTCTTGAATGATTTCTAGTCTACTTTGGTAACGCTACTTAAAGTACCTTTAAATCTATCTAGGTAATATTTCTTCACATTTACTCACCGAGTAAATGCTTTAAGAATTTCTAATGTCTCTTGTTTTTTTTTTAATTCAATATAATATGCAGTTTATATTGAAACATACCACAGGTATTTCGTTTGTTTTTTTGTTATTACAACAAAGCTCATTCTTTCACTAACTATGGTAGCGTTCAAGTCGTCCATATTGTTTATAATCGGCGTTTATGTAGCAAAATCCAGAACTATCAATATTTGAACACGACTTCCCAATAGCCATTAAAAGACTTTAGAACCAAAGCGATGCGAGCCTGCGCTGTGGTAGTTTTAGGGTAAGTGTGTGTGTGTTTGTGTGGGGGGTGTAAATAAACTGATTTTTATATAATTAGGTGCTCATTATTTTTATTTTATTACTTTCTATAGTTGAGGACTGCCATGTAGACAAAGTATAACTACAGAATTAACATTTTTAAAAATAATTTACAATGCTAAAAATAAATCGTATCACTAAGTACAGGTAACATATAAAATTAGAAATAATAAACTTCAAATCTAATACAAATAGCACATACAAATCTTCTCAAAAACACTTTAGTAATTTCAAAGTTTAATGAATTTTATAGCACCAGCACTAAAACGAATACTAATGATTTGTGAGGATGAGAATAGATCCTCTGATTGCCATGATCGCAATTGTATGCAGTAAGCGTTTATCCAGACCATGATCTATCCAAAATTGGTGTAATTTTTTGGGTATTGTCCCTCTGGCTCCTATCATTAATCCGGTGACTGATATATTTTTAAGATTATATTTATCCTTGTAAAAGGGAATGGTAGATTCATAAATTGCCTTTTTTTCTGTGTCCACTTCTTCAGGTTGTTCACAGTGGGACTCAAAGCGAACAGTAGGATCAAGGATTACTCCGCTACCATCAGATATCTTATAAGCAATGATGTCGATGCGCCTGCTGCTACCATTGTTGGACAAACCATGCACTTCCTCATGAACTCAAAACCTTTTTGTTTCATGCTTGTTGCAATCAAGCTCTTAATTTTATGTCTGCTGTTTCGCAGCACCTCCTCATAAGGGCAGGCACCCAGAACATGAGATTATATTAATGCATGCGAGCAAAGCGAGCATTCACTGCATGAGGCCTAGGTTACTGTGCTTGTAAATAATATTATTTCCTTGTAATTTGATTATAATAATTTCCCCTGGTTTCACCAGCGTTATATTAGGTCTAGGTTAGAATGGGTGTTTTATAAACTGATATTCG
This sequence comes from Hymenopus coronatus, assembly GCA_030762935.1. Taxonomy (NCBI): domain Eukaryota; kingdom Metazoa; phylum Arthropoda; class Insecta; order Mantodea; family Hymenopodidae; genus Hymenopus; species Hymenopus coronatus. The sequence continues at coordinate 34,799,061 of CM060900.1, read as the reverse complement.
CATGTTTAATTTTTAGCAACTTTTTACTAACTTCTTTCTCTGATGCCTTTTTCTACGTTGGCAGCATCCACATTTCATTTCTTCTGGCTCGGAAGCAGCTGCTTCCCGCCTAGCAGCCGTTGTTATATCTTCCCCTACCAAGTAAATTTTCATAAAATTTTCTATTTAAGAAAGTGTATTTACACATCACATGTGGTGAGTTGTACCATTGTCCAGACATCTCGGTTCCCAGACCATCCGCAGTGGATAATAAGTTTCTTTTTTCTTCTTAATTGCATTATATTAAATGGTGGAATTCAATTGCATTTAGACAATACAACAGGGTACAACATTTATCGTCTTTCTTGTTTTTTTTTTCTTATTTTAACTCCTATACCTGTCTATGCTACTGAATATTAGTCGCAGTTCCAATTTTCTTAAATTTTCTTAAATTGGAACTGGTGCACGATTCATAAATTGTCTACGAATGGGAACCTAAGGGAAGAAGACGAAAATGACGACCACAGGATTCTTGGGAACACGGCATACAGATGTTCATGTGGAATTATGATGTTTCGACAAATGAAACTCAGGATAGAGAAAATCAGAGAATGTTTATAAATATAAAGGTAAATTAGGATGAACTTTTGTTATTACGCTGGAGAAAAAAATTGTTTGTAGTAAGAAATTAAATGTCAATTTTAAAAACTAATGCACCTATTAAGCATTGATGTCTGTATATTATTTGTGTTTAAATAAATACAGTCATTAATTTATTTATTCCCGTTCTGTTTTGTGTCACTTTCATTAACTACTTTTATAATCATAAGTCCATCTCTATGAAGCTGCTCCAGTTCGACTCGTCTCAGTAAGATCACCCGCGCGTGCTCAGCCACAAACATTAGGGAAGAGCTGGAGGGGGAGTGTGGTAACCTACATCTCACTGGGAAAAGGGTATACAACACATCGTGCGTCCTGCCACTCATTTTCAAACCTTGATTCAACTGTGGCGATAGCTTGCCCTCAATGCTGCGCCGTATTACATGTTGTATGTAGATCCCTGTGCGTCTCGAGCTACTCGTTGCTCTTTTGGCGTGTACCCAAGCTGGATCAGTCTATTGTCCATATTACAGGAAAAGATGTGTGTTTAATGACCAACACCACTCACTAATTAATTTTGCATACAGTACATTCGATATGATTTGCTCTAATGGCAGAAGCATGTGAGGGTTTGGTAAGCAGTATGATTTTGGCTTTGGATAGACGCACATGGGCTGGATTATCATTTACAAAAATACCCACCCCTACTGGCTATTCGGGGTATATCACAAGGACTTGTGATTCACTGGCTCATCCAATAAATACATTAACATTACTAAAGTGACCTAGTATATTAACACAAACAAATTCATTGAACAATCCATTATAAACGATTTAATTCGTTGATAAAGAATAGACCGGTATATCTTTTAGCTATTAATGTACTTATTACTCCCACTGTCCACTTTAGGTTGCATTTGGGGCCATAATGAATTAAATTAATGAAGCTGTTATAATTAATTGCCTGCAGCACATAAAAGCCTTCAGAAGCTCTATACGAAACGAATCCAGCTAATGGAAATGGAACTGTACTGCATATACCTAATAACGCAATAATTAGAGCTGATTGTTTTATGAATACTTAAATAGGCATTACTATTAAAGTTAGTAGTTCTGCTAGTAGTAACTTAAATGTCAGTTTATTATGATATTTACTCTAGGAATATTTTAGTTGCCAATTAATAGAGGAAAAATTCTAGTCTTAGACTCATAAAGGTGTACTCGCATTGAATTTCATTTTCATACACCACAGCTTCTCCATTTAGTTCGTTATCTACAACTATCGTGATATTCAGAAAGGCAATTTTAAACGTGTATACGCAAATGTATAGGGGCTTCATCAGTTCACTTATAAACTCACAAGAATGCTACTCCATTGAAAACATAAACATAAATTCTAAGTGCGTAATTTCTCATGCTATAGTCATAAAACCTTAAACCATCACTGACGTACATTTCACCAAATATCGTGCCAGGTACTTCCTAGCGTGCTTTTTGTATTGTAACACCCCTGGATAACTGAACAAAATAGAACAATTTGGGTGTTCATACGTAGTTTCATTACCTTTGTTTAGTTTACAGTGTCAGTAGGATAGACCGTTAAGTTTACCTATGTCTAGCTCACCGGGCCTAGGTACAAACATCAGCGGAATGAGACATTTATATCACAAAATAGTGTTAGAGTTTGCCCTGTATTCTTCGGGTACTCCATATGTGTGTAATTTTAAATTATGTGTTTATATATATATATATATATATATATATATATATATATATATGTGTGTGTATGCATGTATGTATATATGTATATATATTTATATATATATATATATACACACACACTTTCGCTCAAAAGTTTTTGTACAGCCTGTTTTGCTGCAATTAACAGGTGTATAACGCCAAGCAAAGCCAATGACATATAATAAATGGTAGAAAGCCATGGAGACATAATTGTCAATTATGTGCATTTTGAAAATGTAGCATTTGTTGGCCCTTATAGGAATAATTACCCTAATGTTGTTTTGGATGTCATAGTATGTCTGTGATTCCCTAGATGTCGTTCACAGACATTATATATAACATATATATAAACGGTGTTCACTCGTGTACTGTAAATGTTTAATTTTGGACAATTATCTTTAACTTTACACACATTCATACCTCCAGACCCTGGGGAGGATGGGAAAAAGTTTGCCTAGAGAAAAATGCCCACCCCAATCATAAACCGAACCTCGGATTGACCTTCCTTTATTATATCATCAAATCACTTTACCAACGCTTTAAATAATTTGAGTTTTAAAATCAATTTAACACAAAAACTATTCAAATTTAAAAGTACAGTTTCAATAAAATTCCATTCAGTGTAGCAATTCATTTATAATTTTTTCGTTTATTTTTACCACTATCACATTTCCGGCAGACGTTTTACAGTGTATTACGTTTGATATACTTTTACAATGTATATACAAATTGATTCCCATTTGTGCCTATCTATCAATGAACCTCCTTTTATATTTCTGCTTCTCATTGATTGCTTGTCATTCCATGACCCGCCGTGGTAGTCTTTCATCTAACATATTTGTTCATACCATATAAGTTACTTTTATTCCGCAAAACAATGATCGAGCTTTTGATATCCATTTTGTTCCTGATGACCCCATTTCAATTCTTTATTGTCAGGATATTCCTTTTGACTGTCTCCTCCAAAAGTCTGTCTCTGTTGCCCTCAATATTTTTATTAGTTGGTATGAAATTGTCCATACTTCTGATTCGTATGTCATAATCCTTCTAATAGTTTTGAATATCTTAAAATTTGTTCCCTTACTAATCTGTTTATCCCATAGAATAATGTTTAACATTCTAACACTGCACTTTATAGTATTTATTCTTGAATTAATTTCTGGTTCATGTTTATCATCTTGTTTGATTTTTGCTCTAAGATATTTGTACTCCTGAGTATGTGTAATAATGCCCATCCCTTCTTACAGTACTAAATGTTGATTTAGTCCTCCCATATCCATACATATATTGGTTTAATCGTGTTGACCTGAAGGCCTCATTTCTATCTTTATTCATAATTATAACACAACTTAACAGAAATACCACTGTCACCCCTGATTCCTAAAATATGTAACATAGAGTTGCCAATCGCTTATAATTTTCTACCTATATGTCTACAACAGAATACTAAATTTGTGTAACATTATAAATTAAAGAATGCAACAATATCAATCGAAATAAATAAAATATTAAAACCACTTCTCCAAAAATATGCTTAATATAAACAAAATACTTCTTAGACACATTTCTTCCCCTATGAAGCATGAACACTAAACATTTCAGTATAACTGGATAAAAGTTGCATAATGAGGAGTACTTTAAAATGACAAACGTGTGAATTCTTCATCTGTGGCGTTATGGTAAGACTGTTTGTTCCTGGCCACCGAGTATAGGACCGATGCTCACTCCGCATCGTGAGGAAAGATTGGAGCCGCGATAGGCAGCGGTGCTGGCCCGATGAGCCAGCTTTCCATTTTGGGGATCCATGATACATCTCCTCCCGCATCGGTTGAATGAAACTGTAGTGGGCATGAGCCCGAGTCGGGTTGGCAAGGCCAGGTTCAACCAACACTAAGTTAAGAAAAATCTTTGCAAAACGATCTAGGACATCACACCTTTGGGCTTTTAGCGGGTCTTTCAAACCAGTGTTGTTAGCAAAAGTTAATGTTTTTATTTTATTATGCGTGACTATTTTATTTATAATATGCAAAAATCCTAAGTTTATTAATTACATATTTTGCTATATTACTTCCTGAGCTTCTATGCCGTGCAGAAATTTGCAACAATATAAAAAAGTAGATTCTTAAGACGTCTGATATGACGTTTCATTTTTTTCTGTAACACAATTTTAATATTTTAAGCTATTGTCCTAGCAGAATACAAATTTTTAACTCTTATCCTAGCAGAACTCGTTGCTTTGTTATACTGAAATTTCAACCTAATGCAATAATATCTTTCCTGTAATATATGGAAGCAAGCTACAAACAACATATTTCATCTCACTGTTTGTGGTCAAGGACGTATTACTAAACTTTAATTCCAGATTTTGAAACTAAATAAACGATAATAAGCTTGATTTCACGCTCTTTAATCGCAGTTCGCAAACCTACAACATATTCAAAGGAAGGTGAATGTTCATAGGAAGAGATTTACATTGCAGCACTTTTCAGTAGTTTACTTAATGAACACTGCTAGGCTGCTGATTGGCGGAGCGAAGTTCATGGGCGCTTTCTTTTATTTCCTTTCGTATAATAACCGTATCTAAGAAGTGCAGCACTGTAAACAGATTCTAATCACTGCTCCGCCTTAATAAGTTGGGAGAAGTGTATACGGATGTTTAGATTGATGTTCTGTTTCTATACCAGGTAGCCCAACTGTCCCGTATTTCACGTGTGCAGATATCAATTCGTTCGTTAAAAGAGTTGCAGAATTCATTTCAAATTAAAAGCGGCCATGCACAGGTTCGTACGTTAGAGGTGAGTGTTCATCCGAGTGATGCGGGAGATGATGTGGCACCATGCATCCCCAGATGGAAAGTTGGCTCATTGGTTCAGCAGCGCTGCCTGTCGCGGCTTCTAACGAGTGAGTTAAAAAAGCTGCGCGGTGTTTTACGTCTCCGATAACTCCGCTCTCATTGCTGTCTGCCGCTTTTATAGAAAGGCGCGGATGAAACTGTACAACATTTTGAAAACTATTTTTAAAGCATTTACTTAGCAACTTTATGTAAGGAGATGCCAAAACTGGCCACAGACGCTGTCCATATATTTTTGGCACGTTTTTGTGTTAATTCTTCGTGGGTGTGTGGGTTTGTTTTGTACATTTTATGTTTACATTTACCTCAGGGATAGAAATCACAGGGGGTTGGTCCGGAGGACTGAGGGGGACCACAAATCTCTACCAATAATTCTGTCCTGAAACACACTTTCAGTTGTTATCATCGAAAGATTGGTCTATGAACAGTTGCAGAGTCTTGTCGAAAAAAGGCAAAATTGCATACACTGTCTGTTACTTCTCTAAAAGAAAGGGAGTAAAATTGTATTCACGTATGTCTGGGCGTCAACTGTTGACTGGAAAAGAATTGACCCTATTACTTTTTCTCCGCAATCTTTCTGAAAATCGTACTTTCACTTAGCGAGCTGACTTAGTTAACACATACGAATCATAAATAAATACACGCTTTGCAGCCCTAACACACTTTGAGATTAAGTACAAGACAAAATAATAAACCACTTGAAATAACTGAACTATACCATATCACTGTCAGCTCAACACTGTTGTTCTAGAGCAGAGCAAAGCTGCGTCAGAAGGGTGACCTTGTTTACTGCAGCAGTGCTGAGTCCTATGTCTACACGCCCAGTCGGAGGTTTTAGACTCACTTTGTATCTTTCCTCACGATGCGGGTGGGCATCGCTCCTATACCCAGGAACAAGAGCGAGCAGTCTAACCACGTTGAAGGAATTCACTCTTTTGCCATTTTAAAATACTCCTCGTTCATTTGCATTATATTTAAATGCTTATTGTTGACGCTTTAAAGGGCAAGAAATATATCTAAGGTGCATTTTGTTTATATGATGCGTAAGGGATAGACAAAAACTTGCTACAAAATATGTAAATCTCGTTAAAACACACAATTTATCCCATATTGAAAGTTTTCTATATAATATTCCATTTCAGAGATATTCCTTGTTATTGGTTTCAATTTTAAAGCATTTAAAATCTTCCTGAAACGGAAATTTCTTTTCCGTTTCACATCCCATTGTTTTCTTCCTATCCAAGACAATTGCATAGCGTCAGCTTTCAAAAGATTTAACTGTCGCTTTAGCTAGTGTATTCTCTTTTCCCTTCTACTTATAAGGGACTAAGTAATAAAATCGCTTATCTTGATTAGCATTTTGTAGTTTTGTAAGAATAGTTTGTTTACAAAACAGCTACAGGAAGTCATATGAATTGAATACATACAATATTTTTTTTATAAAAATCTATGCATATTTTATATGCTTCGACTCTGTTACATGATATATTAGATTCATGCGATTATGAGAATATAGATTTGACAGTTCTGTTTGGCTGCGCCGTGTCTGAATGGTTAGACTACTCTCTTCTCACTTAGACGGCCCGGGTTCGATCCCAAGACTCCGTATGTGAGATTTGTGGTGGACAAAGCGGTGCGGGGCGCGTTTTCTCCGGGTTCTCCGGTTTACCCCACCATTGCATTCCACCAGTACTACATCTTCATTCCATGTAACATCAGTGTCATCGCCTGCGGTGCCATATGTTAAACACTATAAAAATAGTTCTGTTTGGAGATATTAACGTAAGCATTCATGTTAACACCAGTAAATTGCACCACACAAATGTCTATTCCAACTTGGCAGCCAATGAGAGGCGACTGGTCAAGAGTTACATGGCCAACTCATGTGGAAACACCTTAGTTTTAATTCACTGTTCGTTGCTTTAATTCTGGATTGCATTTGTTTATAGAGAAGGTAACTTATCTGACATATAGCAACACCATGCGTTAATATTATAAACGCGTGCCTGTGTTGATCTAGATACTGTTGCTATCAGATATGAGAACTGACATTTGAAATGAATTATGATCCTGCTGAGTGTTGCACTAAGTTGTCGCGACACCCTAGATAGCGTTACCACTACAAGGGAGGAAATAAATCAAAATCCAAAATGATTTCTGGCTTCCGACGTTTAGCATAAGAGTTTTGCATGGCACAAGTCTATTTCGCACAGCGTGCATTATCGCGAAGAGGTGTGCAGTGCGCAGTCAGTTTAAGTAATGTGTTCCCGAGAGCTTCAGGCAAACTCCTCAATCTTTCGCTATAATGCTGGGTTAGCAGTTCGGAGCCATGGATTGTAAGATGGTAAATGCGTGAAGCCTTTGAGACTAACACAATGTAATGAACGCACACTAATCATGATCCTATCTACCGCAAGGATTTAGCGATGCCGGCGGTACGGGGTTTGATAAATTCCAGGGCATAAAATTAAGGGATTGCACTTGCGGCAAGATCCAATCGTTGCTCAGAAGGCATAGTGTGTTTGCAAAGTAATTTTGTTCAGTTGCAAGACAATTTTCTGCAAATAAGCAAGTACAACACGTGGCTTATTAGAAAACTTTTCATGTTTCTAAGACTATAGTTATCAATGTAACAGCATAAACTCGAGTGCTCCCTTTCCTGGTCCTACATTACACGTTTAGTAAGCAAACGCTGCTAAACCAGTTTTTTTTTCGAAGTAGATTAGTGATTCTCTGTAGCGCCAGTGTGTCGCTGTTAGTTCCAGCTCATGAAAAAACACTCGTACCGGGTGATCGAAAAATGTCGGAACCGGCTGCGCTGTGTTTTGTCTGTCCGCGCTCTCAGCGCTCTTTGCCGTCTGCCGCTATAGTAGAAAGGCGCGGATGAAACCATGCAACATTTTAAAACAACTTTTATAGGCTCTATTTACCAATGTTATTAAAGAAGATGCTGTAACAGGCCACCATTGTTTTTTCCACACATCTTTGGCACTCTTTTATTCCCCGTAGTTCACGTTGGGAAATGCTGGCAATTTGCTGGCGGATATTTTGTTTTAATTGTTCCAGGGTGTGTGGGTTTGTCTTGTCGCTTTATGCTTTAAGTTACCACAGAGATTGAAATCGCAGAGTGTTAGGTCGGGGTACCGAGGGGGCCACAAATCTCTACTAATAATTCTGTTCTGAAACACTTTCAATTGTTCTGATCGAAGTATTGGCTGTATGAGTTATTGCAGAGTGTTGTTGAAAAAGGACAAACTCACTATCCTTGTCTGTTAATTCTCTAAACAAAAAGGCAGGGGCAAAATTGAATTCACGTATATATAGGCGTCAAATGTTGACTCGAAAAAAATGGGCTTATAACCCTTTCTCAGCTAATGGCTCATCATACACATATTTTTTTGTCATGAAGGGCTATTTCATGAACAATATTAGGTTTCTCAGAGCTCCAATAATGACTACTATGTGTACACACATACCATAAAGGTAGAACCAAGCCTAGTTCGTGAAAAATATTAAATGTTGGTCAATTTCGCCATTGTATATACAATGTATTGACTACTTACAAAATGTATTGACACATATGAATCATAAATAAATACACGCTGCACAGTAGGAAACAAATGTGAGCCATAATACACTACGTGACTAAGTACAGGACAAAATAATAAAGCACACTGGTAATAACTCAACCACAGGATATCACCGTCAGCTCAATCACCGTGACCTTGAGTATAGCAGCTGTGTGTTATCATGATTCCGTGTGCGCAAATTAAAAACACCACTTAGCGGTTCGGATGTATTTGGGTTGCACAGTAAAACTTCAATAAATATACATGTTTTGAAACAACGCCCAGAGAAGTTATCATTTTCAGGTTAAGGTTTTGAATTTAATTTGCCGGTCCCCAGGACCGCGCTGGCTAAAGTACCTAGCGCTGGGGCTTCGTGGCGCAGGGGGTTGTGGATTCCAGTCCAGCCTTGGGCATGGGTGTTTGTGTGTTTAAAAATGTGTGTATGTTTATTAGAAGCAAAAGGCAAACGGTAAACATATAGGAAAAACAAAGGAAATGTTGGAAAAATTAAAAAAAGAGTGAAAAGAAAAAGATAATCAGCTCCGGAGTCCTGACAAGACTCTACAATTGTATCTTTAAAAAATGCACTATAATATAATTTCATGATCGTAAGACTTTAAAACTACAATTTAATTGTGGTAAAATAAAAAAGTAACCGGAATAGTTATGTTTATTGTTTCAGAAGTGTTTTTCCACGTATTATACTTTTGAACTCGTAAACTAGACCGGTTTGATGTCGCAGTTTCGTAACTCCTTTAGGTGCAAGATTTCTTGGGCGCTAGATTTACAGGGAAACGAAGACCGGGGGGGTGGAAGCAAGAGATACTACCCCTTGGTCTTTTCGCAGCGTTGTCAAAAAAACAAGTTTGTTTCTTTAACACCTTCAGCCAGTTTAGTGAATAGGTTATCTAGTTTACTTCGAACTAGCTCTTTTTTTTTTTTTCATAGTTGGCTTACCCTCCCCGAATTTAGGACCGACACCTCCCTAGGACTTACAAGCGGAGGCCTGTTATGGACCAACGGCACGAAATAATAGATTTTTTTTATAAAAATACAGTTCCGGTGGCTTGTCAGGACTCCGGCGCTGTATTCCCTTTTTCTCCATTTTTTCCAGTATCCTATATTTCCTTAGTTGACCTTATTATTCTTAACGTTTTCCTTTTACATATACATACACAAACAAGGACACATTTACAAACACAGAAACACCCATGCCCAAGGCAGGACTCGAACCCACGATCCTGTGCACCACGAAGCGCCAAAGCGAGACACTTTATCGAGCGCGGCCACCGGGATGAAAACCTGGAACGGGTGGTTTGCCCGTAACCAGTTGAATTATTAAACAAGGCATAACGCACGTGCATGTGGGTGAACGGACAGTATGTAACCGTAGCATTGAAGGCACTAGATGTCAACATGTATAGCGTACATGTCTTAATGTTGTGGCTCTGCTTTGCCTCCGAAATTGCGAGAAAACTACGGAATGAACAACATAGAGCCGAGCGCCCAAGAAAAGATGCACACATAGTACACACGGTTAGATTAACATTGAAAATGACTCCACTTTGAGATTTGGGAGCGTAAGAGGCAGCAGAGTGTATGTTCACATACACATCAGAGAGTGCTCTTGCAAGCACGTAACGTTCAATATCAGCAAACATCTTCTAGCTTTAAGGTCCTTTACCCATTTGAATCACTATTTGTGTTATTGAATGCAAAACACACGTATTTTGCTCTAATTACGAGTATGTTGCGTTTATTTCATGATTATTTTATATTTATCCTATCCTCAACAACTCACTGCAAATATTTACTAATGTACAATTGTTTTATTTAGTATTATTTGTTAAAGACAAAAAATAAGGTTATTTTCTCACTGGAAAAAGACTTTAGTTGTATTTAACTTTATCTAAAATACTCTGGTCTGTTTCGTAAGTTGAAGACTAAGAGACCGTTAACTGCTAAACTTAAGAAGCGAAAAAGATGTTCTAACAGAGGAGAAAACATTCAAACGCTCTCCAAAATCTCTAAGAAACTTCTGCATAGAAAATGGGCATTTCAAAAATCTCTGTTCATGCATTAGCTGAATGTTTTACTTTTTATAGCCCGTATGTACAATGTACATAGTAGATAGAGAAGACTTCTAACATTTCCCTATTTGGAAATGAACTACAAGCGATGTGTGCGGAGCACGCACGCGCGCACACACACACGCACACGCACACGGGCACGCGCACGCAAAAAGGGCCGGTACAGAAAACGACCGCTTTCTTCTTCCTACTGAGTGCTTTAAAATGTGGTGGTTTTAAAATAATCACCTTCGTAAGTCGAGAAGAGGAACAAGACTGCCAAGCATACGGAACATCTCAGAATTTTGAGGGACACAGTACAGAGTGAAATCGAATTTTAATCCCATTGCGGATGAAATGAAGTGGTTATTTCATTAGTATAATCCAATTTTACGCTTGTTTAATTAATAAAATATCCACGAGAGTTTTGGTAATAAAATGCCTTGTTATAAAAACTGCTATTTATTACCTAAATAAACAACTCTTTATTTCTTCCACTAATTACAAATGAAAATCTGTTCACAAATAAATGTTTTTGTTGCATGACTTCCTATCGTATAGTTTCTTTTAGACGCTCGCTGCGGCGTTTACTACTGCACGCCCCAAATTGATTCATCTGCTGCACGCTGTGCATTCTCAGCTGAATCTGACTGACTGCGGGGCTCGTTCTCTCCTTTTCATACATTTCGATGACGTGGTGAGAAACTTCCAGAAGCAGTTGCATGTGGAAACTGCCGCAATCATCACATACGCAGGTGAAGAAATCGCGGTTTTCATCTTAAAGAACTCGCCCACGACACACATGTCCACTCACGCAGGGTACCAATAAACGACAACAATCAGCTATGACTTTCGAAACAAGCCTCTCACACACGTGAATACACCAACAAAAGCAATAGTAAAAATTCTAAAAGCTGGTTACTATGTGTTTGAAATTCGGTTCTCTTTGCATGGCTAGGAGAAAAAAAAAAGAAAAAAGAACGACGAATTCCCGTTTGACAAAAGCTAATTAATTCAAAATAGAAGGCAATAACAAGAAATATCTCGGAAATGTTTAATTCAACACAAAAATGTGCTTGATGCAAATTGTCTGTACCAAAATGTAAATTTTTTGTGTAGTAGATTTTAATCTATTCTAACGATCCAGAATGAGGTCTTCAGAGGCTATTCATAAAAATTTCAAGATGAGCTTTTTATTTTTCGGGAAAATTTATTTAACGTACGGTAGTTTAACCAAAATCGTCAGCGCCATTTTTAAGAAAATTTTTGAAAAATATTTCAACGTAAATACTAGTTCGGGGGAATTCCTTGAAAATATTCCTATCGCATCCTTGGAAGATGCTGTACTTAAACGTCAAGTTTGGTATTTAACAGACTTTTCGTTTTTGAGCTATGCTGTCCACAGACAAAACCAACACTCACATGAATATTTTCCTAAAAATGATCCTTTTAATGCTGCTTGCCAAGTGGGAGACCTGGATTCGATTCCCATTACCGGCGTGGGGATTTTTCCCCCGCTGGGAGGCCTGGACCGGGGTGCACTTAGCCTCGTGAGGTCCCTGGGGGGGCCAATTTAGGAGGTACTTGATGGAGGAGTGGCGGCTCCAGGTCATGAAGACCGCATTAACTAGCCGGGGGGATTGAAGTGCTGACCATGTCCCACCCCACAATACTGCACCCCATCCATGAAGTCTGTAATGGATCGAGATGGGGGACGCAGTGGCCGGGCGGTAGGCCAAGGCTCTTAGTGAACTGTGCAAAGGAGTCCTGAAAACATGTATTTTAGGTGAAATCTTGGTATCGAATTTTTGGGTGGAATACAATACCTTCTCTATCTACTATGTACAGTTCACATAAGTGCTTGAGAATGTGAAAAGTATTAGGATGGAATCTCGATGCTCAATACGGTTCATTTTACCATGTAAATTAAATATTATCGCTCTGGTTGGAAGGTAGTTTAGACAGAAGCTGAATACAGAATAAATAAATTCCCCCCTGAATACAGATTAAATTTATTCCCCCCTATTTTGTTTTATTCAGCATATCACAAAAGTGTACGTTTTTGGTTTCTATTACAAGCAAATCCAACCTACATGTGGTGTCGCACCTCGCTTATACGTACCTTTAAAATAACAGGTAAACCTTGTCTATACCAATTTAGTATTTTATAATTTGTCATTTTGCCCCAAAAGGAAAACCAATTATGCATAATGTATAAATTAGCAAAATGAAGTATTGATTATGCCAAACGTACTGCATATATAAGCCGGTATATGCAGCAAATAATTCATAGATATAAATCCACCATTATTCTTGCATTACAGTTTTGTTATATAGCCCAAAAATAAACTAAATATTTATTTACCATTTTATCCCCTACTACATATCTATTGGGTAAAAACATATTTAATTTCATCCATTGATATCGAGTTGCCATCAGAAATGACTTATTTGAGGAAAGGCATTTTTAATAAATGTCGGTGTGTATCTGTGACCACCATAGCTCAAAAACTCAATGTTTGATAAATGCCAAACTTGGTATATAAGTTCAGTATGTCCCAAGAAGATATTCAGGAAAATCGCCTCACCACAAAGTACTCTTTAAGAACTTACTCTTTAATATTCTCCGTAATGTCTGAACGATTTTGATTAAAATCCCATTACATTATAAATTTATATAATACAGAATGTGCCTTTTGAATTATATAGAAATAGCCTGTGAAGATCTCTTCATTTGGAAGGAATGTAGTTTAGTTTTGTAGTAGTCCTAAACATAAAAATATAAAAGGCGTGTTATTTATGGACGCTCTTTAACTGCTGCGGTTCTCAGCGTCCCATTCTAAATTGGGCATGAAAGACCGCTTAATTTTGCGCAGCGGCCTCTCTATCAGATTTGAGGTTCTTTTGCGTGTCGTGAATCTACGACACGGGACCAACGGCTTTAGCTCCCTTCTAAAGGAAGCCAAGCTAAGGATTTTTACACCCAAAAAAAAATCCATCATTTGAACCCACGACCTTGGGTATATGAGGTTAGCAAAGCTCGCATCATATACCCAGAATCGCTATACAAAAACGTACTGCGTAATAAATGTATATCTGAAACAAAATAAATTAATTCAAATAATTATTTTCGTTAACCATTACCGAGATATCCATTATTATTCGTTTGTACCTTACAATACCGTTTTATTTTTAAAATGTTGCTAGAAATATCAGGGCTAGTATAAAGGGTCAAGTGTTTAAGAACAGAAGACGTTGGAAAAGCGCAATGTTTGTGTTAAACTATGTGCCCCTCAAAATCCGAATTCAAAGTGTTTTCTCTGACATCGGGCAAGAAAACTTGCGATATCTATCAAAAAAGTACTTCTTAAGGTAATGCAATTGAGAAACTGAAAAATTCAGAGTTGGAAGATACATTGCTGAAAGTTTTAGCAGATGTTACAGACAACTTCGATATTATTGCCATTTTTCAAAATTCTAGCTTACATGGTTATTTAAATCATAAAATGTTACTGTCTAAATTCAGTGTTCTAATAAAAAAAGTTCCACAGGATGCAATTTTAAAAATATTGACATAAAGAGTACGTTTTTTAGTTTATGAGCTAAAAATAGAGCTCTTATATCCGATTTTCTTTTTATTTACCCTTAGTTATGTAGAAAAGTTACTTTTTACTCCCCAAAAGTTTTTATTCTTGTTACACCTAGTAATTTATTCATAAAATTGGAGTATAATTTTGAAAAGGTGTACGGCGATTTTCGTTTATGTACTTTTGAGATTCAATTCGATATTTTTTTAAACAAACTGGTAAACAATTGCATCGTGTGGAGCATTTTGTATATGTAAAAATATTGAAAAAGTTTTCGAGAAAACAAAGTATAAAGTTGGATGTGCCTATTAGTATACACCACTCTGTCGATTTATAGCTACAGTTAAGTAGTAAAGTGCGCCAGGTAGAAAATATATTTGTTTTTAAATTTGAAGTTCATTACAGCTTATTAGGTATGTAAAATAAATATGCGTTCAATACAGAGTATATAATATCAGTCACACTTTCAGTTAGTCAAGTCAAAGAATGAAGTTTTAAAAGCACTTAGCATTAATTAGGTACACGTAAGAGCACAATGCTTAATAAATCTTCAATTCCTTTATAAGATATTCAAAATTTTATGATAAAAATAATAAATTGTGTATCATTTATAGATCTAGTGAGACACATGCTCCAAACAAAATGGTAACACAGAGTAAACATTCTTCTTAGAATGCATAATTTCAATATTTTGCTTTTGAAAAGCATCCTTTCAGTTTGTTAAGCTAATTGATTTGTAATTTAGCATATTTCAGCCCACTTACTTTAGTATTTTAGAGTATCTAAAGTTCCTAAAGTTAAACTTTGCAAGAAATGCAAGAAGAAAAGGTATCATGATTCTGTGATACATGATAACTTCTCCACATTGAAAATCTATATAAATGACTCAAATATTGAGAACACATTTAATATGATACATCATTGCCTTCATAAAATATCTTGGATTTTTATGAAAGGGAAACCAAAGAATAATTTTCTGAGACATTTACAGCTCCCACTAACCTTAAATATTCTACCATCTATTAGTCTTCTAAAACAAAATGTGAAATAGAACTATTTCTATAAAGAGTTTTTTTCGATAAAATAAAGCAACTAGAAGAGCCATGTTTATTAAAAATATTTTGTAGGCGCTGTATAAATTAAATGATAAAGGGTAGAGAACGTTATATAAATATAACAATTCGAATTTATTCATTTATTTAAGCTGGACAATTTACCAATATTATAAGATAATGATGGTGCAATGACAGGTGCAATAGTGCAATTAAAGTCTTATGGCGATTGTTGAAGGTGACTGCTTAAGTACGATTAATTGTAGCGGTGTCATATTAAATCTGTCAAGCTTCAGAGTATTAAGGTAATGCATCTGTAAAATTTGGAAAATCCACAGCATGTAAGAAATGATATTCAAATTTATACCAATTATTATATACACTAATAGAAATATTTTTGTCACATATCAAAGTTCTAGCTCACATGGTTCTTTAAATAATATTTTCTACGGTCTAAATTCATTGTTCCAATATAAATGAACTACGTAGTGCATTTTTAAAAATAGTTACATGCAAAAATCCAGGTTTCCATAAAATGAGTTCAAAGATATATCTGTCAAATTATACTTTATATATTATCCCTAAAACGCTTGATTTTTCAAAAATTAATCATTTATTTGGCAAAATTGGAGCATTCTTAAACAAATAAATAAAATAATTTTCTTTAATGTGCTTTTGAAAATCAGTACTAACATTTTGAAACAATTTAGTGAAAAATTGCATCGTGTTGAACACTTTGATTATGGAAAAATTTTGAAAAACAGACATAAAATAATGTTTAGATTTGGGAGTGCCTATTAAAAAGCATGCAACTAACTATCTATAGCGTCAGCTGATTGGTAGTTAAAATTCACCAAACGCACAAAAGGATATATTTTGTTACATTTTTGAATTCATATCATTATATTATGAAACAAAATAAAGTTTTAATTTTTCAATATTTTTGGTGACATTTCACAGATGTATCACCTTAAGAACAATAGGTTGTAGGTAAAATTTGTTTCAATAGTAAAGTGACAAGTTGAAGTTGCCGTGGCCCGCTAAAAAGTTATACGGCTAAGCGGGTGATCAGCAGCGCGCTGTAGTGAACAACTAAGACGCAGATCCAGAGGACGCAGTACAAATGTATACATTTTCGAAATACACAGTATTTTATTAATCTAAGTCCCGCCTATACAATGACTCCCCACCTAAGGTCCAGTGTTAGGTGTATATTATGATTCTCGCATATTTGACATAGTTCTTCATCGTTTGACTTACTAATTTCTAAGTATTCCCTTTCCTTAACATTTATCGCCCTCCGTGATGAATGGTAACCATGTTAACTTCAAATACCCAAGGTTGTGGGTTCAAACCCAGTGGAGGACGATGGATCTTTTCAGGCATGAAAATCCTAAGCATGGTTTCCTTCGGAAGGGAAGTAAAGCCGTTGGCCCCGTGTCGTAGATTTACGGCACGTAAAAGAATCTCCAGCCTGATAGGGAGGCCTCTGAGCTAAATTAAGTGGCCTTTCACGCGAACTATAGAATAGCACACTGAGAACTACAGCAGTTAAACATCGTCCACAAATAAAACTCCATTTCATTTTCCTGTGCATTTCACACGTGCCTTTAGATTCCTGACTGTACAATTCCTCATCAACTGACGATACAGTGATGGATTTCTGGTGCACTGACTTCGTCGGAACACCTTATTATCTACGGATTTCTAAATTAGAGGTTTGTTCTTTATCTCAGCACTTAAGGAAGCGATTCTCTGTGAGTGAAACTCTGACTATAATTGCTCAAAAATATCGAAAATCTCTTTTTT
The DNA here is from genome assembly GCA_030762935.1 of Hymenopus coronatus. Classification (NCBI taxonomy): domain Eukaryota; kingdom Metazoa; phylum Arthropoda; class Insecta; order Mantodea; family Hymenopodidae; genus Hymenopus; species Hymenopus coronatus. The sequence goes on along the minus strand of CM060900.1, from coordinate 34,781,805 downwards.
ATTACACATAGTTGATTGATCCTTTGGGTGTTTATTGAGAATCTAGTTTTGGGCTTTACAGCCATTTAATATATTTAACAATATACCTGTTTCCTGGCATTCTATTTCATTATAAGTCATTTTTCTCTAAATCACATTTTCACTCATTCAAAATTTCCCAGAAAGTGCAGACATATCTAGTGTAATATTGCAAAGGGCAATAATGCAAACATGAATAGCCCTTTTTTAGAATATATTTTTATGACAAAATTATTAGTTTCAGAGATTGATATTTCTAGCTTTTCAATAATAAAAGTTATTGAGACATCCCCACTTAGAAATGTTTGTGTGTGATTCAAAGTGCCGATTAAGAAAATACTAACCAATTTTCTCAAATTTTGAGGCGGGTGGGATATTTTGATAATGCAATATATTTACATAACAACATATATGAAATAATTTATATCTTGCAAACATTTTGGACTACCGGCTTTAATTCCTTTCCGAATAAACCCATGCTAAAGTGTTTCATGCCTCAAAAACCTACACCCTCCCACGATTTTGGGTACACGTGGCTAGCAAGGTAACCACTACACCACGAAGGGTACTAGCTATTTGCCCCTTAAGATACACCATATAATGTGTGCAATCCTTTATGTTTAAAATGATCCTTCAACTAAAGCGTCAGAATATATTTTAATTTTATTTCACAAAGCACCTTATTATGAATAGCTGATGGAGTTTATAACTAAAGAAATGTACGCAACTTATGGCATTTTGATTTATTTCAGCTCGTCGAATTTGCATCACGAGTGTAGTGGGTGATTCTTTCCACTCGTAAAAATTCTCACTTCAGCACAAGTTAATTACCACAATTACATTTGCATTAACATGCCAGAAAATCGTAATTAAATTTGCTTTATCATTACCCTTATTTTAACACGAAGTCTTGCAACATCAGCAGGAAGTGTTAGGATTAGATTTAGTATCACTCACGTACAGGGTCATCAGTCACTGGGGCAGAACACCACGACTTTGCGACTTAGGTCACCCTATGATGCTAAGGATGAAGAGGGAGTCCCAAAGGGTGACTAGATCCGAATGACGATAGACGCAAGCTAGGATGGGCTCCCATAGGGTTCCAGATTAAACACCTCCGACGCCGACCAAGCCCCGAACCTATGGGGATTCCCAGGTAGAGGTTCTGGCCCGAAAGCACTTGTGGCGGCTCTCAATAGAGCGGTACCGCGATGAATTCAAACATAAGCATCTTCAGTACGTCAGCCTTATACAGCTGCAACTCGCCGAATACCGTCGCCTGTTCCTTCAAAGCAGAAACATGAAATTTAAATTAAGTTTTATTTATGGATGATCTTTAGCTGCTCAGGTTCTTAGTGACCCATTCTATCTTTGGCGCGAAAGGCCTTGCAATTTTGCTCAGAGGCCTCTTTATCAGCTCTGAGTTTCATTTACGTACTGTTAATCTACTACACGGGGCCGACGGCCTTACTTCTCTTCCGTAGGAAGCTATGCTATGAATTTTTACGCCCGAAAAAGTTCAACTCCTTCCGGCGGGCTTGAACCGACGACCTTGGGAATCAGAGGCTAGCACGTAACGCCTAGACCACGGAGGAAGACAATCATGAAATAGGTGACAAAGGAAACATTAGTAACTGGAAATAATGGAAAGAGAATCCGGAGAAGTAATGAAACTTTCCAGGGATCTGGGGAACCCTGTGAAAAACCCATGTGTCAGAAAGGTTGACCACCAAAATAGAACAGGTGCCCTTCCACGTTAAAGTCGCACACCACATTATCTTATTACGACAGAATAATTGTATTAATGTATTATTTTTCACAATTTTAGTGAAATTTCAATTTTGGTGCATTATATTATAAAAGCGCGGGTAAATATCTTGTTTAAGAACAAAGACTACTAAAACAAGCCCTTCTCTCAACGAAACGTTTTCATTAAGAAGAAATGAGAATTAAATCTTTTCAATGCGGGCTGACCCAAAACTTAATGACATTCATTCCATGGCGCACATTGCGGCAAAAATACAGTGCTGCAAAAGAGAACATGGAATTATGTTCACAACAGCAGAAATAAAACTGTTTCATGATCATTCAACGTCCATTAGTAATACGGAAACCTTGAAGACCGATAGAGGTGTGGTTGTGGAATCCACCATACCAATAACCAACTAAACCACAATAATAGTTATTTTTATATGTGTGTGTATATATATATATATAAATAAATAATAAGGTTATTTGTATAGAAATGCTATACATCATTTACCTTTCAGTACATCAGTAGAGCTTTACACAATTTTACTAAAAGCATAATTTTTTTTTAGGTTAACATTCTTTAACCTGGTTGGTCATATGGAACAACCAATGAAATTAGTGAAATGGTGCTGAAATGATCTCCTGGTCCATAGACCATAACTTTCCTGGACATTCATCTTCTCGGGATAAGGGAAAACCCCAAAAAAATCGTATCCGGGCAACTCGCCCTATGCGAGATTTGAACTCGCGACCTATTGAATGTGAGACAGATACATTACCACCACACTACCCAGGCGGGCAGCATATTTTTCTTCAACAAATGCAAATTCCTGTAGTGCCAATTATGGCCCGGCTATAAATGATGCTGAAAATCATGCAGCAACAAATAAATATCACAGTTTTATGTTTCAGTTTCATTGTTTAAGTCAAATTTATAAAAACGGAGAGTGAATGTGTTTTGGTTATAGATAGATAGTTGCTGGTAAAAGTATTTTACCAGAAGTCAATAGCGTTAAATGTAGAAAATTCTGTCATTTATTGTTATAAAATTACAACACTCCAATGTAGCCAATTTTGGTTTCTTGCGGAATGTGACCACGGCACTGCGACCAGCAAACATCCCAAACCAACGTTTATTCATTAGGTATAGCAATCATAAATACTTCACTCAACCAGTTGGAAAAAAAATGCTTCTGGAAAAATGCCTACTCTTGTTGCCAAATTCTTGGAATTGCCAGATTATACTCTTTACAGTGGACTTTGCTTCAAATGAATATCTGTTTCCCTATTGGCAGACTCGGGTGCATATTTGAGCACAATCAAACGAGGGTTGGATAATCATCTACGGCTGCCGAAGGCTATTTAGAGAATGTCATCCAAAACAAGAAGGAAAGTGCATCACAATAATTTTTAGGCATTTGTTTGAATAGATTATGATTTAGGCAATTTTAGTTGCAATAGGGGGGGGGGGGAGTTCGCAGCGCTGACCACGTCTCATCCTCCAATACACAATTCCATCCATGACGTCTGTAATGGACCGAGATGGGGGACGCAGCGGCCGGGCGGTAGGCCAAGGCTCTTAGTGAGCTGTGCCATGGAGAGTTAATTTTCAGAAAATATTGCTGCATTGAGTGTGAAATATTAATGTCATTATGCATTGAAGTGCCTTGAAATGACTCGTTTTTACTTTCTCTAGCACTTGTGTACACTAAAATTCGCCTGTTATTGTGATTTTGCTGAAAATGTGAACGTTTACGGGCACTCGGGTCTTAAGACGGTTTTCATTGGTACTATTCTGATACACTTAGACATTAAAAATACGTGTGGAAATACTTGTAGTATAACCGGAGTATTTTCGCTGATCCGCTCGTGTCGTCTACCTGTTTGCTATGCTCTTAAAAGCACATTGAGCAGGCAACGGGAAGGTGATGGACACAAAGTGTAACTTGTGACAAATTAACTTCTTAGTTGTAAACTACTATAGCAGGGCGTGTTTGGTAAAATGCGCTTGTCCTCTGTTTCACAATGGCGCTGGCGAAGGCAACATAGTGGCCCAGACAATTTTAGATTCATTGAAAAATATAATTCAAAATGCCTCCCATTTTAATTTGATTGTATTATTAGCGGTTGTTGAGGAGTAAAACTCGCATTGCCAATTCTTTTCGAGTAATGAAAAAAATAGGGAAAAGGATGAATGAGGAAGCAAATTTATGTTTTATTATACGTTAGCCAAAGCTAATATACGTAAAATATACCGAGCATTCATAAAGCATGTTTTCATTAATTAGAAAAATGGGTAGTAAGGCTAATCAATCTGACACAGCCAGGAAGTGGCGTCGACAATCGCTCCAATTGGGTTAAATTAACCTCTTTTCCCTCACCTCACTACTCACCTTGGCCATGCCGTTTGTTATAGGTCATTGTTTGTGCCGGACTTGAATACATACCAATAGAAGATTGGCATGGAACACAATAGTGAAAGGGTCCGCCAATATTAAATAAGGTATACTAACAGCACTGATAAATTTCCGTGCACCGGACTGTATATCCACAGGTTATTTTTCAGGCGCAGTTCCAAAAACACTATGTTTATGTTAGGTACTCCCCTCTTCAACTCTTTTAGTGTTCTAAAACACAAAGCATTCCGTGTACAAACTAATGCATTAGAGGTTTTAGAGAGAAATAATGAAGGACCTGTTTTCGTATACAAATGTTTTATTCGAACGTAATCCTTCAGTGTGAGTGCCATTGAGCCATTGTGAACGGACTCCTTGTTTCGCCCTGTAATCACAAAAGACTACTGGTGTTCGAATGGCTACCCAATGCCGAAGCCCCCCATTATCGACGCACCAGGGAGTGCAATACTCCGTGGCTTTTTCCATTAGGACAAAACCTGATTTCTTAAAGGGCCCCCCCCCCCCCGGTATGGGAATGTACCGGGACGGAAGTGGATACACCACTTACGCGCGTCAGCCCATAAGGGAAGACTACCAAATAACCTTGGTCGGGGCGACGACGTCTAGCATACCGTCTACTAGTTCTCCGGGCTAGTGCCGGAGAACATTGGGGTCTCTGCAAAACCCCGTTAAGGTAAGAGCCAAGACATACCCAATAACCCATGGGTATTGGGACCACTGCCACGTCGAGTCCAACCCACTCCGAACAGCTCCCCTACGGGAGGGGCTCGGATGTTCGGACCAACTACTTCTGGCCACGTTAGAAGCACCACGAGTGATCGGGGTACGCAGCGCTCGCACCAGAGCAGAGGTTAGTGTACCATCATAATTCATCAGATCTAGCACACATATCTGCAGAGAAAGGTACTATATGCCGAAGTCATTCACATGGTCACCTAATGGTAATGAAATAGTTACAGGAAAGCATACCAGTTCATATAGTAGACCACCAACAATGATCAGTCCATTTTACGAGAGTCGTACAGCAAGTAAAGAACGATTTAGAATAATAATGAAAGATATAAACACAAAACTTTACTTACAAGGCTACAATACTTCACCTTATTTCTCAACGTAATCGCATTGTTGTTATGACATTAATTATAACCTGCCACTTGTGTTTCAATATCAATGATATACCTACTCTTCTGCCGCCAAAGACCTGATTCGTTTGCTGAAATCACAAAATCTTCAGCCAATCGAAAATTAGAGGCAAATAAATGATGCATAATTTAGGTACCAATTTGCACAACGAAGATCGGACTTGAGGTTATTCTCGTTCGTTATGGAGGAGTTGAAAGCAATTGATGAAAGAATTCAGGAAATCAGGCATTTCGCTTTGGTCACCTTAAATTACTTTTTGGGTGGAAGATTCCCAACCGTTGAAGGCGTTAAAATGGCAGTGATATTCTATCTCAGGTCTTTGGCGGAAGAAGAGTTTACCTATCATTGGTATTGAAAAACTGGTACCTTGTTACAAAAATGCCTTGCAAGTAATGGCGATGACATTGAGAAAGAGAGTAAGATACCGTAAGTTTGTAAATAAAGATTTTATTTTTTTTTATTTTTTAGTTATGCCCAATCGTTCTTTATTTTCTGGACAGCCCTCCTATATGAGGCCTTCACTTCTACGTACTACAAAAATAATGAAAATATATGAAAATGACCGGAGGTTAAAAGTAACCGAAATGGAAATGTACAAAGCTACATTCACTGAAATGTGAAACATTAAAACTGTTATAACCTGTAGCTGTCCAGGTGAAGAGATTTCAGTGGAGCTACTGTGTAGCGGATAAAACAGACGAAGAAATAACCTTGCTTTGGCCGAGGGTATAACAACATAAAACCTGCAGGAGAGAGACGGGGAGGCACAAGCCACTGAGATATAACACAAAATATAATTCTGACACTAATGTACCGGGGCAAAGCTTCTAGTGAAAGAGCACTTGGAGGGATAGATAACTGTGTTAAAACTTTTCTCTAGCACTTAACGTCATAGGAAAAACATTGGCCTTATTTCATAGGCGACATAACAGCGGGCTGGATGTTCTAACAAAGGGTTGACGACAGGGTAAGGGATACTCTGCGCATGCGCGCGCGCGCGTGTGTGTGTCAGCTGGAGGGAGGAATGAGTTGTAATAGGACGACATGCAAAGAGGGGGTGAGCATATACCGTTAGGGACTCACTATTTCTGAATAGCAATTACTTCTGAGGACACTGGCAAAATTACAGCTCATAAAGTACACAACTCCCTTGGTGAGACGAAAAGAGAACATGCTGATTATGCACAAACGTCAGCAATGTGTGCGTCATCACAACATTATACAAGATTGGCATTTAGAGGCTGCTAAAGTGATCTCTGATGCAATTTAAAACCCATGCTCACAGTGCTGAAGGAAAATGAACCCTATTACCTTCAAGTCTGGCATTAAATTATTTACCAGTTAAGTGGAGAATAATTGGTGAAATGTTGGCAAAAATGAAATGTGACATTTTTTATGCAGTTTTGTGAATTGGAACATCCTCTTTAATTTTATAAAAATTTAGACCGCTCACCTCCCATCCCGGGTGGGATTTGTGGTGTCGAAGCGGCGATGGGCGGGTTTTCACCGGGCTCTCCGATTTCCCCCACCACTCATTCCACCAAATACTCCATCACCTTTCCTATCATCCATTTCGTTTGCATACCATATCATCCCCTTCCTCTCGCTGATGCCTGGCTACGGGCCGACCACTTGTTCCAGGTTCTCCATTCTGTGGTTTCGTGCCGTTGGCTCCCCGACAGGCTCTGACCCCTAGGCATCCACTTGTAAGTCCTAGTGGGTGTCAAGTGTCACGGGGAGGTTAAGACGACTACGAAAAACTAATCATAAATTGCCATTTTGTACTGAGAATTCTGCACTACCTCGTAGAATATGTTCCATTCACATTACTTTTTCTATCTATTCTCTAATACGCTATTCTTACAAAGCTTATTCTTCCATCTACATCATGCTAATCGACATTAGCAAAATTGGTCTTATTACTTACTTCCTTGTAACTAGACGGGAAATAAGAGTATACTCTAGCTAAAGCGATAGTCGGATGTTTTAAAAACTGGTCGATATGTGAAAATATTAAAATTCAGTTCTCTTCAAAAAGAGATTGAAACGGATAAGAACTTTCCGTAGTTACAGAAAAGTTAAAATGAATATCGATAACAGGGAATATCTCGGAAATACTTAGCTCTTAAAAATACTGAATATTACATTAGTGATGGTTTTTTAATGAGATCTACACTTTTGTACAGCACGTTTCTGTCTATCTCTTATGGTTTAACAATTATGCAAGAGACATTTAAAACGAAGAGGACTGCAGAGGCCATTCGCAAGAAATAAAGGATATAGATTTATTTAGCCATGAACATATCTTTAATATACAGAATTTTTATAAATTCGTAACATCCGTTATTTAGAAAATCGAAAATTACGAAGAATGTTCCATGTGGGGGATTTTTCTGAAAATATTCTTGTTGCATCAATGTAAGATACTGAACATAAACATCAAGTTTGGTATTCAACCGAGGTTTCGTTTTTCAGTTATGTTGTCCATAGGTACGCGCCCGCGCACCCACCCACACACACAAACACACACATACTCACAGATACACAGGACCTTTCTACTAAAAGGCTTTCTGTAGGTCAGGGGTGTTCAAAACGTGCACTTTCAGTGAAATCTCGGTTTCTAATTTTTGAGAAGAATGCTATAGCTTTTCTACATACTGTGTGCATTGTACATACGTGATAGAGAAATTAATAAAAATAGTATTACCTTAATGCCTGGCATTGAATTAGTGACCGGATAAGCGGAGAATAAATGAAGAAAATTGCCAAAATCAAAATTTGAAAATCTGTAGTTTTGTAAACTGGAACATCCTCTTTAATTTATAAACATTTTGTTACTTATCTTCTAAATATCCTTTCTGTAACGATACATCTGCTATTATTACCGGAATTCTGCACCTCTCTACAAATAAAATATCTGATGTTCGTCCCACATTACTTTCTTTATCTATTTGGAAACGAACTATTCGTACAAAAGCTTATTCTTTAATTCAAATCATGTTAATGAAATAAATATTAGTAGTTTAATAGTTTATTATTGTTAGTTGATTATTATTATTAATTTATTAATATTATTTTTATTAATATTATTATTATTATTATTATTATTATTATTATTACTATTACTTGATTCCCTTCTAAGCTCAGGGAGAAATAAAAGTGTACACTAGGCTTAAGCGATACTCAAGTATTTAATTCACCGGTTGCTCTGAGACTGAAAATCGACTACCTTTGCTTGGTCAGAAGTAAAAAAGGGAAACAAAAAGAAATGAAAAATTCCATTTAACAAAATCAAGTATTTTAATACCTCAGAATTGGCTGAAGTCACCGAAAGGTATAAAATTGTATGTTTTAACGATACCTAAATTTGTTGTGTAGCAAGTGTCTGTGTATCTCTTACGGTTTACCAGTTATGTAAATGTCATTCAAACTGAAGCAGTCTTCAGAGGCTATGCCCAGAAAATTCAAGATATACATTTTATTTTCACGTGAATATCTTTAATATGCAGTATTTTAATCAAAATCTTTAGATCCAGTTTTAAAGAAAATATACAATTTTCAACTTAAGGGCAGTTCGGTTTGAGGGGATTTTCTTAAAAATGTTTGTGTCGCATCCTTAATGTGGTGAACTTAAACATAAAGATTTATATCCAACCGACTTTTCATTTCTGAGTAATGCTACCCACAGACACACACTTGGAGACAGATTCAGACACAACCTTATTCTAAAAATGCTTTTTATGGATTTATGGGTTTTCAAAACGTGTATTTTGGGTAGAATACAAATACCTTTTCTGCCTACCGTACACATTGTACATAGTACTCCGCAGAGAAAGATATAAAACATTAGTACCTTCGTGCTGGCATTCTATTATTGCCCAGTTAAACGGATTACTTAGAAGTTCTTATTTAATTTTAATGTGATATAAAGCTTATTCTTATAGACCCAATATTTATATTTTAAATGTGATTTTTAAAATTATATATCTGCTATTTTTAATGTGAGTTATTACCCACCTCACAAACACAAAAATAAAAAAAAAAGTATTTGCAAATATATGTGAGATTGTTTTGTCCAATTTTGCTGTGAACGTATTTTTCTGTTATTCACAAGTTCTGATATAAATGAGCCATTTTGTGAGAAACTTTTTACGATAACTGAAATAACTATTAGGATGATAGAAACATCTAACAAGTGTTTTTGTGGATGTGCTTTAGTGTAATTAATATTTTTATTTATATTACTCACGCAGGGGGGTACCCAGTCACTGGGACAGCGCACCATACGTGGACTGTTGGGGCCTTTTTCTACTTACGTCACCTCCTGGAGGTGAGGGAAGAAACTCAAAGAGCGAAAAGATCCGGATGACGACGGGATTAAGCAAGTTTGGGATCCAAAGAGGTTACAGATTGAACGTAATCTGCGTTTTCCGGGACGAAACCATGCTCTGCGGTTTCCTCCGAGGGGCCCTAGCTTGAAACCACCCGTAGGAGAGTCCCGATAGAGTGGTTCTGCTTCGATGCCAATAATAAATATTTAGAGTGCGTAAAACACCGCCGAGCCGCAACCCACCGAAACCCGTTCTCCTGGTCCTTCAACTCTGAAACAGAAGAGAAGGAAGTAATGGCAATAGGAAATGATGGACAGGAAATTACATTCGCCTAGCGGCCATGTCCCAAATTGGGTTAAGCAGGCTAGCCACGAGAATTGAACCCACAACCTCCCGAATGGGAGTCACACACAATACCGCGAGCTACCTCACTTGGTTAGTAATGTCAGCAACATGTCTGTATATTTAAAACAAATATAATTGAAAATTTTAATTGAAAAAAGTACCTTCCTTAATAAATGTACTGTATAAAATGTTAGAAGTCCTTCAGTCAGATATTTTAAACACCAGGAGGCCCAACTTGCTATTATTTGGCGTGAGCAGATAGCCCTTCGCACATTAAAAGAGTTACAAAACTCAACGAAACTATTTAAAGCTAAAAACCGCAGTGCAGAAATGTTGATAGCTACCTTCATTTTACCCCACGCAATGAGCGCGATTCACTCACCGTCTCCATTGATAAACATGACGGGCAAGGCGAAGGTCACGCTCATTTTACCACTGCTGAGTTTATTCAAAATAGCACAGTTGGGTTTTGCAACTCCTGCGACGTATCAATGTATATCTGCACAGATCAAATGCGGGGCGATTGCGCCATCTGGTACTTTCTGATATAATTGATCATGAATTCAGCAGATTTAACTTTAGGAGACAGGGATTTTAGCTTCCAATAAGAACTGTGATTTTGATAATAAATGACCAAATCATCGAATTCTAAAACTTCACGTATGTTTACATTTAAGGCCAATACAGATTGTGTTGCATTATAATTTCTTTCTATCTTTGTATTCTGCCAATATTAAGGTTTCTTTTAGCAATGTTGGAATGTACAAACAACAATAACATACATTGATTTTTATTCTGTTTCCAAATGCACTTTTCAAGATCAATTCTATTCCGTAAGTTTACTATAGGTCATTTTGAATCAAAGCGTATGCTTCATCGACATTAGCACATTGTTTTTTCTTTCCTCTTACTTATTTGCATAAAAGCTATTTAATTAATTAACAATCACGAACTTCTATAGACATCAGAAAATAAAGAAGTAATGGTTTGTCAAAGTAAATACTCGTAGATATATGAAATACATATGAATAACTGGTACCATCACTTTAAGTACATAAAATAAGAATAACGTACCTATTTCTGTAATTCAAATTTTATATAGCAAGTAGTCGTCCCAGACCCTATCAATATATTGTATTGCATTTTATAACAAATATAGTATCTTGGAAAGTAATTATATCTAACTGAAATACTGTAAACGAATTACCTCTATTATATAAGAACATGGATTTAAATTCTATACTAAATTACTTTAAATTAACTTACAGGAACCTGTAAATTCCGTCCTAAACCATAATAAGTAAGGAATTTTACTCACTTAGCCGATACTTATGGTTTATTAGTTTCTCTTTTGGCGATGAGAATGCATAGTTACTGGAATTTTCCTGAAATAAATCATCATAGGAGTGAAAATTACTTGATAATTAAATTGACGTCATTAATACCGAGATTGCGCGCATAAACATTATACAACAATATGTAGTTTCAGAGCATATATGTACAATGTACTCTAGAACATTTTAATTTCCAATTTAAAAATAAATTTATGGAAATTATCGAAAAAAGACTAATGATACTGGTCCGTATGGCCCAAGCTGTAGCATTAGGGAAGTCCCAGGCTCAATTCCCGTTGGAGCATCCGTCCTGACGCAAGATTTTATCTAGTTTCCCCAAGTCGGTAGACAAATGTAGTGATGGATAACATGAATTTTTCAAACACTTATTTCTTCTCCCCCTTTCCCCTTTCCCCTTCCCCCTTCTCACTCTTTCTCTCTCCCTCCAACTTTCAGGTTTCAGAGTCGGATGGAATTGACCACGATGTGCGGTGAATAGAGTGAATGTGATTTTAGAGGAGAACCGTTTTCCCCTGTTGTGGAGCTTTCCACTGGAATCTGTCCATCGGGATAGTGGAAGATCAAAAGAGCGCCCTAGTTTGTTGAATCTGGAAACGTTAGGGACGTAATTATCTTGCGCATGTCCCTCTCAGCTCTAGCTGCTCTTACGTGGTCTCTAACCTCGCTCGTTTCTCCGGGAATGTTAGTGGCCACAATACGGCTAACCTTACTTGCACTGCTGAGATTCTTTTAAACGTCTGATTCCTATCACCTATCCTGAGAACAAAAGATAATAAAAGTGTCGCCATTTCTAAAAGCTATCCATATTACAGTATCGCTATTACAGTTTGTGTGTTCCGACGCCTTTACAAGTTTTATTCATTTACTTATTTTTAGTTAACGTCTTTTAACTCGGTGGGACATACCGGACGATGAATAAAATCGGGGAAATGACGTGCAAACGAGCCTGGGGCCCATGCAGCTTAAAGCTACTTGACGTCTACTCAAAATAGATGTAAACTCCGGAGTAAACCTTATCCGCGCAACCGAGATACGAACTCGGGAGCTCTTGAATGTGAGTTTTATTTATTTTGTTAGTTATATGCGCTAAAACTTAAAACAGATAAGGCAAATACGAATTACAACAAATAAACCGCCTGTAATGAAAAACGCTGAAGTAAGGACAGTTGCCATTTTAATTAACCACTTTAAATACATTTGTAAACTTAAAGGCAATAAAAATACGCCTGGAACGGTGATTTTGCTGCAAATATGAACATATGACAAGGACTCAGGTCTTATCACAATTTTCATTGGTGGTACACATATCTCCCGAGCAAGGAAACGCAAAACCTATTGGGCAATCTGCCCTTTCATCCCTCAACCGTTTTCGACACTCCCTCAGAACAAATCCCATTTATAAGCAGCATTTTTAATTTAGTCGACCACGTGCGCGAAAAACCTTGTTATTAGAACTTCAGTATATAGCGCAGAGAAAAGATTAAACTAATTTTGTATCACCCGGTGAGAGAGTGGATTATGTCCTAACAGAAGGTTTAGGGATCACCATTTCGCAACCCAGAACTTCATTTGTTAAAAGCTAGGTTTCGTGTCCATCTTTTCCCCTTCGGTAACGTGGCCTGTCCAATATGCTTTTAACAGTATGACAAACAGGTGGAAAACATGGGCGGAGTTGGGCGGAGTATTTCCCGGAGTATTTTTAATGTCTGTGAGTGTACATGACAAAGAGCATAGAAAAATCAGACATTAAATATTTAAATTCCGAATATTAAAACTACCATATTCTACTATTATGTTAACGGACTGCTAAAGTACACGTCACTTTTTATTTTTAATATGCGCTATATAGTTTTTCCGTTTTTATATGACAGAACCCGTTATAGCTTTTTAAGTAAACAGTTTTACGTTCCCGTGTTGCTTTGTAACCATTATTGAGTCTGTTGTGTATTACTTTTAAAATATATTATTGTAGCACTTACAATGAAATAAGTATAGTATTTTTTAGGTCAGCACATTGTTTTCTCACACGTGGGAAGCAGAAACAATAAAAACATTATTTTATTGAACAGCCGATCAGTTTCTATAAGATTTTTCAATTTAGCAATGATAATTCATTTATTGTTGTGTTTAACTTAACTTTTACTGTGTAGTAGTCACTATTTAATTATTACAACGAGAAATGCAACTGCTGACTTTAGGAAAGGAATGTCGATATTAAAAACTTCTCCAGGCACTTTGTCAACAATGGTTCAGTGATTAAGAGCTGAAACATTAATTCCAACACTAGCGATAACATTACAATAATGAAATACTAATAAACCACTGACATTAATAAAAGTAACGGACTTATATACATAACCAGTTGATAAAGTTTCTCATTACAAAAATACCACCATAATAGTCCCTAAGGGGAGGTTTGTGAAAAATAAACATTCATTGCGTTTGTGTATAATTTTACCAGTTATTTTATGTAAACTTTAAATGATAAATACCAAGTTTCATATTTTTATCTTTAATACTCTGTCAATTGCCATTTTTCCTCAGATTCAAATAAATTTTAAAAGTGTCCCAATTGTATCAATTTTAAACATTAAAAATTAAGATAAACGCCTTTATATCCATTGTAATCCATTAACTCGATGTATCCATGTAATTCTTTTTTCTTTCCTCATTAACCGAGAAAAACACAATATTATTACAGAATGTTTTTCTTCATAATTTTTAAAAGAAAGCATCTATTTCATTTTAAAGAACAATAAACAAAATTAAATAGTTACTTACACTCCATGGGAATTCTTATATCCAAGATTTTGAAGTTAGGAATATTTCAAATATACTGAAAGAGATAAAATTCAGTTTAAAGGTTTGTCAACCAGTATCTGTATTTTCTGATATATCAAGCTAAAATTGACCAGCTGTAGAGTAGTATTTTTGAAATACAAATTGAAGACTTACATATTTCTTTAAAATGCAAATAATATTTGTAAACATTAGCAGCTATTAAACCTTTTTTATAATTATGAGCAATATACTTTAGGGACTAAAATCATCACATTCGTCTCTTGATGCATTTTAAGTGGCGCTAGACTGAACCATTGTTCATAGTATTAAAGTACAAGGTCTGAATTATTTTAAGGACATAAAACCATATTTTCTACTTTTGTTAGTTTTTCTAGCAATTTTCACAGCACAAGTTTTAAAAATATTGAATTTATAGCTTTATAAAATGAGCATATTGAACTCGAAAAAGCATAAAACATGGTGCCGGGGTATCGTACGGGTCTCTCATTGTCTCTCAAATGCTGGGGTGGTTTCTCATTTATCACGATTTATTTTCCATCATGTTCCCTTCATTCCGATTCCTTCTCGTGTAACAGGCGAACTTCCAGGGACACATGATGCGGATGCATGTTCAAATGAGAGATTTTTCTCCATCGATAATAGGCGGCTGCCAGGTCGCTTCTCTTGCGCGCCCTCTTTGTTGGGAGGACCTGTCATCGGGCTTGGAAACGTTTGGGACTTCCGCGCGTCTCTAGTGGCCTGTCTGCCTACGGTGTCTGGCTCACACACACACACACACACACACACAAAGCCTACGACTTCAGTTCAGTTCAACTCCTATCACGCTTTGTCGGCGAATATTGGGCCACCTTTACAGTGGTTTCTTGATCAGGGAACCTCTGGTTCGCGAGCTTGTCACTATGTACACCTGGTGACGAGGGATAAACGAATCGCCCATAAATGGCAATATAGGGCGTAATCAAGATTTGTAGACGTAAAACATGAAGAAGTTTTCCTTACGCAAAATTAATCCTGAATGAAGAGGACTTCAGAGGTTATTTCCAGAAAATTCAAGATATACATTTTATTTGTCATGCAAATATTTTTCATAAACGATACTTCAATCAAAATCGTTAGAGCCATTTTTGAGAGAAAAGAAAAGTTGCAAAATGTTTTCCATGTAAAAAATAATTTGGATTCGAGGATTTTCCTGAAAATCTTTGTGTTGCAACCTTAGAAGTTACCAAACCTAAATACCAAGCCGGGTATTCAACGATCTTTTCGTTTTAGAGCTATGCTGTTCACAGACCCACACGCTGGTCATTTTCTAAAAAACGCTTCTTTTGGGGGGTGATTCAGGGACCTTAAAACATATATTTCCGGTGAAATTTCAACATCAAGTTTCTAGATGAAACACAACACTGTGTGTATGGTACGTGTAGAGAAAGTAACCTTGTTACAAACTGCGTGTTACTCTTTATTGTGTGTTGTTGGAAAATGGCTGTGGCGGTGGTTCGCTGACAGACTGAAGTTTACATTGCTAGTATCTCTGTCAACACACGTGTGTTACCTACACTTGTATTTATTGAAGAATTGCGAGACCAGAGAATATTAACGGAGTGCAGCGAAAAGTCAACATATGAGGAAACCACATACATACACCGATTTTCTTGTTGACTATATGTGCAGAACAAGCACGGAGCGGTAAAACACATCTCTTTGTTGAAGCTGTGCGGTCATACCTCATAAAGATGTTCAAGGGTGCTAATGTCCGCTGCAGTTGAGGCACTAAAGCCATACTGCTACTATAAAGAAGGTCAGTTCACCCGCAGTGGCCTATTTCTTACGGCACACTGCCTGCAAGAACTAGCACTTGGTGAAATGTGGAAGTACCAACAACACCTCACTCTCTGCACCATTTACTTTAATATTCTTGGGGGCAAACCACACTGTTTTTGTAATTGCAGGATGCTACTCCAAAACTTTTAGCAGTAATTTCGTGATGCACTATCTTGTAAAGATTGAAGAGGAATAGGATTAGAATTAATCAGGGATGGAGTACCCAGTTGCTGGGGCAGAGCATCGTATATAGGCCCTTGGGGCCCTTTGTGACTTATTAGGAATAAGCCTTTGCAGTGTGTAGGCTACCATCCAGCTGCAACCTGCCGAACTAGTCTATCACCCTGGCCGCCCTCGCTAAAGTGCCTCCGTTTTGTGTTTCGTGGAGCAGAGGATCGAGTGTTTGAATCCCGCATTAGGCATGGGTGTTTGTAAATGTATGCGTGTAATAAAAGCAAAAAGAAAACGGTAATCAAATAAAAAGCAAAGGAAAATTGGGGAAAAGAAGAAAAAGAAAAGGGACTACAGCACTGGAGTCCCAAAAATATTCCGGAACTATATTTAAAAAAAAAACTGAAACAGATGACAAGGAAGTGATGGGAACAGGAAATTGTGTAGGTACAGGGAATTCAGTGAATTAAATTTACAATCCCAGCATTCAGCTGTTAAATGGGGAAATCCTCGAAAAACATGGGTCAGGAAGGCTGGTCCCTGCAATTGAACCCACGATCTCCCGAATGCGAGACATGGCGCTATATCTATTGGTTTAGAGATGGATAATGGAAAATATTTTATTAATTGTACCTTATTAAGGCCGTTCCTTGGAGTAAAATAATTATTAGTATAAGCCCCTCTCCCGTATTGATCTACGGAAAAGTGCAGAGGCTTTTGATTCCCGGTAATCTCTTCTTTTTTTCTTTCTTTCTTTCTTTCTTTCTTTCTTTCATTCTTTATTTAACGTTAGCAGAATCGCTTTATTATCTGGGTTGAGACAGTTTCTTATCGGTTTCAATCTAAGTCCGATACCCTGCATCAGCCTATGAACTATGGCCAAGCTTAGCCGAGTGGCGAAAGGGGAGGAGTACGGAAATATGTCGATGTTTGGAAGACATACTGCCAAATGAGGGTTCACAACGATTCCTAGATGAGCCCGTCTGTATTGCCTATGATTATGACCAATTTACGGAGGTGACTTCTAGCGCCAAGGTCCTCAACCCTAATGTATCTCTTGTTCGTGCACCTCCAAGAGGAAAGGATCAGCTGAAGGAACCGCAGGAGACGTACGAGCCACAGGGCAGGTTCGCAAGTTCAAAAGAGAGGATCAGAGTTCCATAAAAATCCCAGGCCTGCTACCCGGCCACAAGAGTGTTATTCAGAAGCATTGCTCCAAGATAGTGCAGCACCGACGGAGGCTTCCCTCTAACGGTATCGGAAGAAACTTCACCAAATTTTGGAGGCTCAAAAGGCTTTCTGGTAGATTTGAGAACTTCGAATGTCCGAGCCGCTGCGCTATCTAATCGGCATCCACCGTCGCTGAGCCCCGGAGTCAACCTGAAACATGAAAGAGGGAGTTCAATACACAATATTTTAATCAAAATCATTTGATCTATTTTTGAGAAAAACAAAACACTTTTTCATGTAAAGGCTACTTTGAGTGGGGGGATTTTATTGAAAATCTTCGTATCCCATCCTTGGGAGACATTTAACTGAAATATCAAGTTTGGTATTTAATGGACTTCTCGTGTTTTGAGTTACACATCCCGCAGGCGCGATTACGCGCGTAAGCGCGTGCGCGCGCGCACACATACACACCACAAACACAGAACTTCTCTAAAAATGCTTTCTGTGGATTCAGGGAAACTCAAAACATTTCACATTTCGGGTGGAATACAATACTTTCTGTACTTACCATAAGTGCTAGAGAAGTAAAAATTGCACAAGAAAAATAAAAATACAAGCACATGTGAATATAACATCTTATATATAGGTAATAGCCAATCCGATTCACTATTGCTCCCTATTATGGTAAACAAGGAATACTTTATAGAAATAAACAACATTAGGAATATGCGAAAAAAACACACCCATATATAAGGCAGTCACACAATTGTTTAGCTCTGCTTATCTCCGTCTTACCTCTTCCTTACTACCAACCTTCTCAGATCTTAGCTGTCTCGTGTTAAGATATTTTCCTATCCATTCCGGATTTTTCATACCTGCCAGTTGCGCCCAACATGCCCCCAACTCCTGGTACAGAATCACCGTAAGTACTACGAGAATTAAATAGGAATGTTTTGCATCCACTCACCCCTAATGCATCTCCACAGTAAGCATTATTTTATTCGACATCCAGTGTGAATGTGAAGGACAAACCTCAGTTGCTACAAACGTCCAATAAGCTTTCAATTCCCCTTGAGATATCGCAGTAACTGGTAGGTCCTGACCGCATTAATTATTTTGTAGAGGATGGTTAGTGAAAACAAACTACTGCCTCCCTTCACGTTAGGAATCACTCTTGCCTAAGCAAGAGACGTAGGCAGCGGTACATTGAAAACTGTGTACTCTCTCCCGTTAATGCCGTCACAACGGAAGTAGTATTACTCCAAACGTTGTTTGAGCGTGAGCATATTTACCTGCTTGACTCTGTAAACAGAGCTCCCCATGCAGTGGCGACCTGCAAGTTTTGTAATATAGGTTGACACTTATGCCACCACGCTGAACGGAGTCTGAGTTAATTGAATTATCCAGCAGTTGTCAAAAAGGGACATAAATATTGGCTCGAGAGAACGACCACAGGAAGAAAAAAGTTTATTTCTTGACGCTGCTGTCTATTCTTAGGATATCAACGCCGCGGTGTGCCGGAATTTCGTCCCGCGGGAGTTCCTTTTCATGGGTGTAAATCTACTGAAGTGGGACTGTCGCTTTTAAGCATATTTAAGAACCAGTGACCTTGGTACCAGCAAGCCAGCGTGTAACCAACTGAGATATCTAGACCGACAACGACTTCAGCGCAAGCAAAATATTATGTCAAACAATGATTCTAGATTAAACAATGCATAATTGTAACTTTTATTATGGCCTTCATGTGATAGTTTAATAAACAAAGAAATAGTTATCGATTTTCTGAGTTCAACATGGCCTATGTATCAGTTGCCGCAGCAGTGGCGGCCCGTTAATAGTTAGTCTTGTGTTACAGACTATTATAAAGGGTTATACCTACTGTTGACTGCGAACTATATAAATAAGTTTACAGTATAATTCATTATTCTTACTTCAAGGTTTACAGTTACCGAACACAAGAGAATAAGTAATGAGTGGTTTCCCTTGCAACAATTATTTAAACGTTAATAATTTGTTTTAAAGATGATAGCCATATTCCTGAACTAAACACTAATGCACGAGATTGATATCCTGCATTACTGTTTGTTGCATTTCAGCATATTGAGGAATAACAATAGTAGTTTCTGTTTTATTAATGTTTCTATTTGACAAACAACCATGAAATATTATACTTGGGATGTACCTGGTGGCCAGCTGCTGCATATTTGACGTTAGTAGACCTCCTTCGTGCATTTAAAGAGTTACAGAATTCAACGAGGCTATTTCAAGTTAAAGGCGGCCAGTGGGGAACTGGTGAGTGCGACCTGCCTTTTACCTCTCTCACTCTGAGCCCGACACGCTCAACGTCCCCGGTGACCAACAAGAGGGGCAAACCTAACATAGCTCAGTTACTTCTCCACTTTCCGGTTTTAACCCGAAATAGCCCCGATGAGTTCTGCAACTGTTTTAACGCAAGAAGGGACATCTGAAAACCTGAAATACTGGCAGATAGGTCACCTGGTATTTATATGTGTCGTGTGCCCAAATTGACAAACTGCAAATGTTCGATCGCAGGCGACCGCATGTGGAAAAAGCGGCCCAGGGGCGGGTTATTTTCGGGTTCTCCGGTTTCCCCCGCCATCGCATTCCACCGTTGCTCTATGTTCATTCCATATATCATCATGCCGTGCCATGACAGTCAAAGAGGATGTCAAACACTAAATAAAAGGCCACTGCACGCAAAACTGCTACGCACAAGACTGCGCATGTAACATAGGCATGTTCACACATTACCAGAGTTATTGCTGTTGAAAGGGCATCAAAGTGTGCGGGGAGTGTACTCTATTTTTAACGCATCCCATGGCGCCCGTGTCGCACCCACAGGCCTGTAGCTCCAGTAGTTGCACGAAGGGGCCCTCGCCTAAAGAGCACCCGGAGACGAGACCCAAGTGATCTTGGAACGTCGTCGGGGAAGAAACCACAATAACACTGCCCAACCGCAATCCGCCGTACACCGTCGCTTGGTTCCTCAACCCTTAAACAGATGACAATGTAGAAAATAGTGAATACAGCATGTTATGGGCAGGAAAGTTGTGGTACAAGAGATACTACTCCAGCATTTGACAGCAGACCCGAGAAAACCACGAAAATCCCACCGGTCACAGTGGGCAGTCATTGGGAATCGAACACAGGTCATTGTGAATGAAAGTCGCACTGGCATTATTAAGACAAAGCTTTCAGATATTTGTTACTTCCCCGTAAACTTTTAAGTTTATACACAAAATCTCATTTTATATCCAATTTATTAACACAAGTAATACAAAGTAATAAAAGATGAAAACACAGGTTGTATTTGATAAGACAACTCAGCAAAATAGAATATTAATAATTTATAATAAATTGGAAGTGAGATTTTATCAGGTTATGATTGTAATACTTACATTAGCTCTCAGATAGTAGATAAAGCATCCGACCATGTATATTTACCAATTTTTTTCTTTCTTCATGACCTCCAGAATAACTGCCGACCGTGCCTAACCCGGTGTACGAATATCAATAGCAACAATAGGAATAGGATACGTTTATTTTATTTCAGTTTTTAATAACTAATAAATGAAATCGAAACAAACGTTATTTTATTTCAGATAATGCAATTATCTCATACATAAGAAATGCAAATAGTGATTATTTCCACTCCTTTTTTGTATTAAATACATCACGAACTAGATTAAATTTTAAATAAATATTTTAATTGAATTAATTGAAAGTACAATTGTGAAACTGACAGTTCTTAAAAGTGAAGGTTGGCTCACTGGATTGTCCCTTGTTACAATAACCAAGAACAGGATATTAAACAAACGAACGTCAAATGTGAGAGATTTCAAAGAATTGAACATCAGCTGCCATAATATGTTTGGACAATATCGCTCCAGTCAGATGACCACGGTTTAAATTTAATATTGGAGCTAATTGTCATCATTATTCTGCATTCAGATACAAGAATATTACATTCTGTATAATGAACGGTTCTAAATTCTCTGTCCATGTCTGTGTTATGTATACGCTCTAAACAAGAATGACCTTAGTTGCAATATTTTCATTTGCGTAATTAATTTCTTCCTTCATTTATATCATCTGACAGCTTTATAGGACTTATTTAAAACTGATGAATTACTAGTATACATAAACACTCAAAGCGTTCCAAAGTATGAATACATACAGGATACAGTAAATTTCCCGTTTGAAGTAGCTGAGATATTTTACATAAAAACCCTGAAGCGAAATGCAAGTTATGATGAAAGATTTCCTCTACGTTAACTTTTAATTGCGTTTGATACAGAGCTTTTAATCACATTAGATTAGTATCTATGTATATTGGAAAAGCGTAGATAATAATCTGACATGCTGCAATCTAATTTCGTGGTTTAACGTGCCATAAATTGCTATGAAAATATGGAACGCAAACCAGGAGAGATAAAAGGATCCACCAGATGCTCCTTTTTTCCTTCTGAAGTTTGAGTGGCAAAGACATAATCCTTTCCATGTAAATGGAGCAATATCTTTATCCCAGTGCAGACACTTTCACTATAAACTTTACAGGAGGGAACTGCTGAAAGTTGGAAAGACCTGGAGCTTCTGGGTATGCCATTGCAAACTTTTTAACTTCCTCTTGAATACAGCAGCTAGACTGAAAGTTATGAGTAATGGTCAGTTTTCGTGCTGTTCCTGTGCTTCGGTTGGAAATATGGCAACATTAAGATTGTTTCCGATCGTTTTAGATGTCCTTCATGCTACCTAAAGCTCCCTTTACAGGTTTTGTTAGGCAGTATACGTACTTACACTGATCTCCATCAGTTACAAGGATGCAGAGATGATACGGGCTTTAGTAAAACACACCGTAATATGCAACATTAAAAACATTCTGATGTGTTCCATTCATATTACTTGCTCTACAAATGCATCGTGGCTGAGTAATTAGACCACTCGCCTCTCACCAAGTGTTCGATCCCGTGGGTTTTGTGGCGGACAAAGCGGCGCAGGGGCGGGGTTTTCTCCGTGTTTTCCGATGTCCCACGCCATCGCATTCCACCGGTACTCCATCTTCATTCCATGTATCATCAATATCATCACCTGCGGCGCCTTAGTAGTAACAGCGGACGTTAAACACGATAAAAATTCTCTACAAACGATTATTAAAAAAGACCATTCCTTTTTCTACATCATGGTAATGGAGATAAACATTAGTGGAAATACTTGTATTAGTTCTTTCTAAACAGAAGGGAAATAAGGGATTGTCAAATATTTTAAAAGCCGCTCGCTATGTAAAACAGTTGATATTATGTTCGATTTACTAAGTCAGAAGTAAAACAAAAGAGAGATGAAACGAAACTCCCAATTGAGAAATGTTTTATATATTTTAAAATTGGTACCAACAACAAGGAATTCCTAGGAAAAGGCTAACTCTTCAAAAAGTTGCATATGACATAAATTGGGATTTTAACGAGATGTGTATTTTTTGTGTGGCAAGTTTCTGTCTTATCTCTTACGGTTTACTAGTAACGCAAATGCATCCAAATTGGTCTTCAGAGGTCATTCCCAGAAAATTCAACAGATATTTACATTACATTGTAATGTAAATATCTTTAATATACGGTATTTTAACCAACATTTTTAGTCACAAAAACAAAATGTTCAAAAAATTTTCCATGTAGACTTAAATACCAAATTTGATATTTAATGCTTGTTTTTTCATTTTTGAGCTCTGCTGTCCACATACACACACGCTTAACCGGATATGTTTCTAAAAATGCCTTTATGGACTTAGTGGACTTCAAAACATATATTCCAGAGAAATCTGACACAGCATTATTGGGTGGAATACAATTTCTCTACGTACTGTATGTGTAGCACGTGTAAAGAAAGTAAAAATTTAAAAAAGTGAATACAAGAAATAAAAAGATAAGATGTATTCCAATGCATTATTATGCCCTATTGTGGCCAACTAATATTACTTAAGAGAAATATAAACACAACACTAACACTGACCGAAAAGTGGAATTTTATATATATATATATATATATATATATATATATATATACATACACACACAGTATAATCACTGTTTAGTTCTTCTTACCCACCCCAAACCCCTCTTCCCCTTCCTTACTATCAGCCTTCACAGAAATTTGCGTCTTCCTCGCCTGCCAGTTGTGTCCAACACACCCTAACTCTCCATTCCAAGTGGTAAAGGATCATGGTAAATGCCTTTCTCTCTATTCCTCCATATCCCATCTGTTTGCCAATATATGCATACAGGACTCGTTCTCCTCACAAATGGGGCAGATTCTTATATAATATTTGTCAGTAATGTTTATTATCTTTTATGCTCCTAGTCTAATCCACGCACGCCCCTATCTAATGAGTGTACGAAAAATTAGGAAGGTATACGTAACGTAGTAATGACATTATAGTACCTATATCTCCTCAATCCTTGGCGTCTAGTGAGGAAAATATCCACAGTATCTGATGCAATTTATTATGACTCCCCGTTTTCAAGAACCTGATATAAACTGCAAGGTACGATTGACAGTATACCCAAAATATAAGCAGAATTCTATCAGATGTACAGCACATTTGTGTAACCCTTCAAGAAATTGAATTACAAGGTTTTGGATAATGTCTAAACAAAAGTGTAAAATAAGGGCATTGTACTTTATATACGTATTAGTAGATTACAGTTCAATAGTTATACGTAGGGTTTTATTTTGCGTGTAGGAACGTTTTCATTTCGTAACACTACGAGGAAAATAAAATATGTCACGTGACTGTTGAAAAAGTTGTGGTGAAAAGGTTATGCGTGTGTGGTTGCTAGAATGGACAACACCAGTTAAATATTCCGTTGAATATTTACTGCAGGATGTTAAATGTTCTGTGTGGAACTAGTTCGCGATTGTTTTACTATATATAAGCAATTATTCTTGAAACTAAAAACCAGGAAGTACATCCGAATCGTATTAAATATGCAAATTTTCGGATTTTTAAGAATTTTGCGTTTTAGGCAAATTTGTTTCCGTAGTGATGTATGAGTTTAAGTTACCGCGAATCGTTAAACTGCTATACGGCGAATCCCTTATCAATCACCACTAAACGGGTATTGTGTCCAGTGCTGCGTTGCGATAACAGCAACGCTTCCTTATCTTGTAAAACGATAGCAAGGGTTACTTGAAGCGCAAAAAGCGGAAGAGAATAACTATACTTTAGATATGCATGGCATTTTGTTATCGTAAGTCCCTTTTGGTGCTGACTAACCCACCATATTTCCTACCTTCTATGTTGCCAAATTTTACCCTCCATATTAGCATCTGAGACTGACTCTTCAATTTCTTTGAGGGCTCAATACTAATTCTTTGCTAATTCTCATAAATGGTCTGCCTGCAATATCTTAAGAACCTTTTTAAACTTAATCACCTGACTACTCTGATTTTGGGATAATTGCTTTCCTCAACGGTAATGACCACCACAAAACAACAGAGCTCTCACTTGTGCTCTTATAGGGTTATGCCTTACTAATGAAATACCTACAATGGAGTTATAGTTTACGTAGTTTTACATACTTTGTTGATGTTAATACCCGATATTATTTATCCCAATTCTTTCTCTAATTGCCAATTATTTGTTAACAAAATAATTATGAATCTAATGCAGCCATTATTCTAGTGTCAAGTGGAATTAACGAGAGTGTCTAATGTGTGTCGGAATAAAGCTTGTTCGTCATTAATAGCAGCGTTGTTGGAGCATCACGATCTGAGAAAGAAACTCATCTCTCCATCCATGCACCTCTTCTTTCCCTTTTGAATACGAAGAGAAAGTCTACCCTAACTGTCAGCACATGTGACTATCAATCTGGTTCCTTGAGCAAATGTAACGCAGTCACAGCGTCGTTATATAGCGCCAGACGGCGTCTCAACCACGTTGTCACAGTGAACCACGACTGTGCCGAAACCCGGCGATTCCAACACATGTCACCGTACACATGGATTGAAAAGGGGAGCTTCGAAAGTTTCAAGTTAGCTCATAGGTTTTTACCTATGCTATACTGCAACTTCTAAAAGGGAAGCAGAACCAGAAAGGTAATTTTATTTATATATACAGGTTGTTAATGAACTACACCGAAATAATTTGCGAGATTGTGCTCGTGACTGATGTAAATCATTTGAGATCGGCGATGTATGGTCCCCGGATAAACATAACGTAGCTACATAGTGTTAAACGTGTGGGTATCAGGTGTTGATAGGTCGGTGTTTAAGCAAAGCAGGTAGAAAACATGGCTTAGAATGCCTCTAAAACTGCTGCCCGAGTATAGAAATATCGATTTTTAGCAGCTCGTTACTAGCGTTCTCAAGGTTTAATGTCGCAAAAATCTGTGAAATCTCAAACTAATCACTTGACAGTGCGACAATGAGCATTCATTAACTACGTTCTTGAGTTATGTAGCCTACTTTGGAGGCGGTTTTTCAACTGCTCTGGAACGCGGAAAGCTGCTGTCCCAAAGCTCATGCGTTCCATCCCTCTGATGGAGTAAATGTCTTTTATTATCATTTTTTTTTTATTCCAGACGAAGTGCGGCGAAACGTGGTGTACTGGCACTTCAGATACTTATAGCCGTTACTTCGAAATATCAATATACAGGCCATAAATCTCAAATTACTTATTTAAGTAATCTACTTATTCTGTGAAAATATTTCGGTATAGTTCATTACCATCCTGTATATATCTCAAACACATGACAAAGGTAACTCTGGTAAACACCGTGTATTTACATTATAAACAAGAAATAGTACGGAGTGTCCGAGTCACGCTTGAACCGAAAAAGCGAGCGGTAAAAAGCCGGTAAATCATGAGTTAAACAGGCGACGTTCCAGTTGCCGTAAATTTCCTTCAATGCTATGCGGGTCCGTGCGTTTCAGGTCAATGCTTAATACAGCTTAAGGCATTACCATAAAACACGTAATCGGTAATTGACATAAGTATTGTTATACTGAATAATAAGTAGTAAGGCATTTCAAAATTATGCATATATGGTATTTTAGTTATATTACTATTATTAATTCGTATTAACTATTACTAATATGTATGACTATTATTAACTATGAGATTATTATTGTATGGCACTTTTGTACTCTGTCACAGGGCAGTATGCAATTGCAGAGAATAAATACATAGAACATGTGCTTGCGTGGGATGTATTTTACCGGTCGTTGATTTGTACATTTTAAAACGTTAAAAACGTGTTTTATTGTGTAGTGCGTTCAAATTACTTTTAAAGTACATGTGCTGTGTGTGAACTAAGTTAGTTATTAAGTGAAATTCCGGCTGACTAACAATGAATATGTACGTATATTTATTTCATTTGACTTTTAAAGCCATGCCACTACACAGTGCTTACTTCCTTATATACGGAGGTGTCCAAATTTAATGTTAGATCTACATTCTCAAAGTATTAAATATGTACAAAAAATTATGTCTCTCTCTTTTTTTAAATTGTTGGCAATTGCTCTAAAAGTTACATTTCAAATTACTCTGCTACAATGCATACATTAAATATCAATTTTCTAGCCCATTTAATTTAACACTTACTAAACATTAAATGCTTCACTTGACTTTCAATCTTCAGTATCACTTAGTTTTATATATTTACTTATATTCAATGAATTTACAACGTTTGTATTAAAATACACATTATCACATTAAAATGTAGGTGGTACATTGACATATCGAACACACTTAATGTTTACATGAAAAGAGTGTCAAATATTGATATTAAGATATACATTCTATAAATATTAAATATATGCATTAAACATATTAATGACATTTCTGCGTCGCTACTTCCTACGTGTTTAAGTACACAGATGAGTTTATAATACTTCGACTTGCTATTTTATTATATTTCTAGTTCTCTCGCAGCTCAGTAACATTAACATAAAATCACATATCCTGTTTCACTTCACTTAATCCTTCCACTACAGGAAAATAATCAGACTGATTGTTTATTTCAGTATTCTTCTACAGAATAACCTCACTTATCACAAATGTTCTGTTTAAGAGAACTTTTAAAAATATTGTGTTTGCTAACTTTTCCCTTGGGATTACTGGGGATAGCATTAAATATTTTAATTGTTTCATAATATACACCTTTCTGTAAACAAGAGAATTTTGTCTAAAATCTGCATTTAGCATGCCAAATATGGCACTCGCCTCTCACCTAGATGGCCGGGGTTCGATCCCAAGTGACCGCATGAGATTTGTGGTGGACAAAGCGGCGCTGGGGCGGGTTTTCTCCGGGTTCTCCGGTTTCCCCCGCCTACGGTGCCATAAGTAGTTAAAGAGTACGTTAAACACTACAAAAAAAAAACATGCCAAATGATGTTCTTTCCTCCTTATTCTTTGTTTGGTTTCCCAAAGACGTTTACCAACTTAATTCCAAACTTAGTCATAGATATTTGAATGTATTCACTTTATGTATTTCTTCATTTTCTATTTCTACTTTCTCTGTATTCTCCATTTGATTTTTACTAAATACCCATTATTTGTACTCCATTAATTCCCGTATCATGTAGGGTGCATTTCAAAATCCTGGGCAGTCGTCTATAAATAACAAGGGATGTAATATGCACTCGTAATGTATCGCTTTGCCCGCGCGTTTTCATTCTATCCTCGGTTATCAAACATCAATAAATGGAAATGGCGTGTTATTTATGGACGCTCTTTAACTACTGTGGTTCTCAGCGTCCTATTCTAAATTGCGCGTGAAAGACCGCTTAATTTTGCTCAGAGGCCTCTCTATCAGACTTGAGTTTCTTTTACATACCGTTAATATACAACACGGGACCAATGGCTTTACTTCCCTTCCGAAAGAAGCCATGCTAAGGATTTTTGCACCCAAAAAAATCCATTGTCCTCCGCCGGTTTGAACCCGCGATCTTGGGTATATGAAGTTAGCATGGTAACCATTACACCACGGAGGTCGACTGTCCTTTGGCAGTGTAACCTTCTTTGGTTAGTTCATTCCTAACTTTATTTCGAAACCTATTCCCATAATATTTGAATTATTAATTCTACGGTACAACATGGCATCTTATGTGGGACAAAGCCTTGGATATTTATTCGAATACAAGCAAATAAATTTCCAGTAAAAAAGATGAATTTTGGCTTAAGGCAGTAAAGAATTCAAGAATATTACAAATTGGAAACCATAAATTTGGAGAAATAGTGAAAGTTAAATATAATATTATTGAATTAATATAAGAAAAGGACTGAAATGGTTTTAACATTTAAAGAGGATGGACAGTAACAGGTTCTGAAAAGGATGCTGTAATAGAAGGTTTAAAAAGGACAGGGAAAAGAAGCATACTTAGGGAACAATGAATAAATGCTGTAAGAATAAATATGAACAGTAAATAACTTAAAGAAGAAGTTTTAAACATATATCTGCAGAACAATAGAATTTCCTCGGGTTTAAGGATAACTGAAAAATCCTAATAACATATTATATTATAATAAAGGCAAATATATAAAGGCCACATTATTACTGTCACTAACTAGCTGTCAAAATTAACCGTAACTGCAAACTTAAAGTTTGTAAAGTGTAAAATTATGGAAGCTGAGTGTTTTTAAACAGGCAATTCCAATAGTTCAGTACCTCAGAGACGCTGTCAAAAATCCGGATTTTAGTGCACTTTGATTTCGGGCAGCTCATGGATCAGTCGTACACATTAGTATGTGCAAACCGTCGACACATCACCAGATTAAAACCCGGATACATATTCAGGTACTGGCGCTCCACGTCTGGAAGTGTTACCCATTTTCTCTGATACATTATTCACTTCCATTAGGTCCATTAACGCTGGGAAACTGCACGTGAATGATAATTTTCTAAGACCAGCCCATGCATAGTAAACATTTGCATCTAACATTTTGTTTTAGGAAAATGTGTTTTTTGCAATGTACGATATCATCCTTTTGTCCTTCTTAGTTTTAAGCCTTGTTGAGTTAGTAATGATTTTAAGAGACGTTTGGACAGATCTTAGAGGTAAAAACGATTCAAAGTATATTTTTGTGACAATTCCACTCCACTGTGAAAGCGCCAATGGAATGGCCGAGATTAGACAACAACAAGCAATTGCGGTCATCTGACTGGAGCAATATTGTCGAAAAATCTTATCGCAGCTGATGTTTATTTCTTTGAATTTCTGTCGCTCCTGACTTTCGTATGTTTAATCTCCTGTCTTTGTTATTGCTAACAAGGTGACAATCCAGGCAGCCAACCTTCCCTTCTATACACTGTCAGTTGCGTAATTGTACTTTCAATGAATTCAGTTACAATGTTTAGTTAAAGTTTTATCCATTTCATTATGCGTTTATTCTTCAAAAAGGAGTGAAAAGAGTCATTATTTTCATTTCTAATGAATGAGATGAGTGCAATAACCTCAAATAAAATAACGTTTGTTTCTATTTCATGTATTATTAAAAGCTGAAATAAAATAATTGTTCCCTGTTTCTATTGTTGCTATCGATATTCGTACATTGGGTGTAGACACCCTCGGTCATATCGTAATTCAGGAGGCAGTAAAGAAAAAAAAAAAAAAAAAAGAAAAGACATTCGGTAAATTGATATGGTCGAATGCGTTATCTACCATTTGAGAACTAATGTAAGTATTACAGTTATAACCTGAAAATCTCCATTCCTATATATTAAATAATAATTAATAGTCCATTTCGTTGAATTGTCTTACCAAATACAACTCGTGTGTTCACCTCTTGGAATGAAAGCACGGTCACCTTGCTCCGGTCGTGAATTATCGACAACATCAAAACACTCGTGGTATCGCTTATAATAAGGTATGTTTATGTAAGTAGAATACGATTATTAGGTTTATTTTCCCGATTATTGTTATTTTAGGGGTATGATGCAAACGTTTGTGTACGAGCCCATTAATTTGCCGTTACTTGGAAACTTACAGAAGCGCCTTGGCCAAATGGTTAGACCGCTCGTCTCCCGTCTAGGCGGCCCGAGTTCTATCCCAAGCGCCCGCATTTTGGATTTTTGGTGGACGAAGTGCGTCTGGGCGGGATTTTCTCCGGAACCACTGGATTCCCCTGCCATTCATTCCTCCAATTGCTGCATTTATCAGCTGTTCTATTATTCAGTAAGCTTACATTTCATACCATCTACTTCCTCACGGCCATGCCTGGCTACGGGCTGACCACTTGTTCCAGGTTCTCCATTCTGCGGGTTCGTGCCGTTGGCTCCCCGACAGGCTTTTGACCCCTAGGCATTCGCTTGTAAGTCCTAGGGGGGCGTCAGTCCTAGAAACACGGGTATGGTAAGCCGATTACGAAACTTGGGAACTTAAAAAGAAAATTTTTGAACAAATCCCTTATTTTGGAAAAGTGGAGTGAGACTGAAATGTTCAATGACATAGCTGGGATTTGAACCATGGATCTCCTGGTCTCCGTGCAGTTTCTCTGAGCTATCATGGTACTATGATAACTATCTCAGTGGTAGAGCAAGTGGACAGAGACCAAATCATCCTTGGTTTAAATCCCGGCGATGGCATTGAATTCTAGTCTGATTCTACACTTCCAACTCCCGTCCTACACACGGCAAGTGTGGAAGAAAATAATCTGGGTTACACTCACATGATTTTCTCTAGCTATTCTTCTGCCAAACTTCTTACAAAATATGATTCTTCTATCTACACCATGCCAATCAAAATAAACATTATCAGAATGTTCTTATTAGTTTCTTATAAGTAGAAGAGAACTATAGCACTACACAGATTAAAGCGTCTGAGAAAAGTATAAGTACTATTCAATTGAAACCAATAACAAGGAACATCTCGGAAACGGTTACCTCCACATGAAACATGTAATGGCCATAAATTGTGTGCTTTGACGAGATCTACATTTTTTGTGCAGTAAGTTTTCGTCTATCTCTTACGGTTTAGCAGTTAAGCAAAAGTCTGCAAAATTCATCCAGAATATGAAGTCTTAGGAGGCTATTCACATAAAAATTCAAGATATACATTTTATTTAGGATGTGAATATCTTTAATGTAGGGTATTTTAGTTTAAAATCGTTAGAGCCATTTTTGACAAAATCAAAATTTTCGAACATTTTTCCATGTAATGGATAGTTTGGGGGAAAGGGATTTTCTTGAAAATCTTCGTGTCACATCCTTGGAGGATACTAAACCTAAATCCCAAGTTTGGCATTTAACTATCTTTTCGTTTTTGAGCTATGACGTCCAAAGGCACACACATACACGGACCTTTATTTAAAAAATACATTTTTTGGACTCAGGTGAACCCAAAACTTATATTTCGGGTGAAAATTCGACGGCGAATATTTGGGTGGAATAAAGTACCTTCTCTATCCTCTCTGTATATTGTGCATACGGGGCTAGAGAAAGTAAAAATTAATTCTCACTAATTGACCCAATAGTTAGTTAAACTATGAAGCTCGGGACTTTAAAGTACTTACAACTTTCGAGTATGTCATCTAAAAAAAAAAAATTGAGATCTCCTTGTGGTTTACCTGTCGCCCTCCGTGGTGTAATGGTTACCATGCTAACTTCATATACCCAAGGCCGAGGGTTCAAACCCGGCGGAGGACGGTGGAGTTTTTCGGGTGTAAAAATCCTTAGCATGGCTTCCTTCGGAAGGGAAGTAAAGCCGTTGGTCCCGTGTGGTAGATTTAAGGCACGTAAAAGAACCTCAAGCCTGACAGAGAGGCCTCTGAGCAAAATTAAGCGGTCTTTCACAACCAATTTGGAATGGGACGCTGAGAACTAATTTAGTTTAAGAGCGTCCATAAATAACACGCCATTTACATTTTGTGGTTTACCTGGAGACATCCGAGCCAGTTGAGGAATTGAATGCCGTGTCGGCACATTGCCGTAGTAGTTCAATGGTAGAACAAGTGGACGGAATCCAGGAAATCCTTAGTTCAACTCCCGGCGATGGCATTGCATTTTTCAGCCTGACTCAACCTGCCCAACTACTGTCTCACACACGGCTGGTGTGGAAGAAACTATAACTTAACAATCCTTATTCCATTAGACAAATATCAGTTTTTATGCTTTATATCCTGCCGATTAACTAATTCTGTTTACATTTGGAGTTTCTTTGGAACTTGTGTTTCATATTTGTATCATGGGTATTGTGAAAAGGTTGGGAAAAATAAAATTATGTGGTAATAGTTCAGGTGCAAAAGCCCAGTGAAACCGATAAACTCCATTACTAAATGGAGCAAGTTCTAGTCATAGTGAAAACCTGAGAAAAGCACAAATTGTCAACAGATGAAAAACTTGTTATGCACTTTCTACGAATCCCAAATTAAGTTAACCATAATGGTCTTTCGTGTGCTGTAACAGAAGAAATATAAGCTGTATACAGAGTTCTTTCTCCAGAAATGCTAACAGGAAGTACAAAATACAAATAAATCTTTAATAGTTTGATTTTGGTTTCCAATTATGTATGTACTAGTTGATTAAGCAATCAGACTAGTCGGAAAATATGCGACGCAGCTGTGATGCTTCCTTCATTCGCACGACGAAGAATAGGGTATCAGTTGCAGTCTACTCACCACAGATGCAATCATACCATAAAGAAGGCTAGATTTATTTATCACCAACTGCGAGAGATGGTATACGTCATAAGATTGTTGTATCTGATGAGTATTGGAAATGGGTTGATTGATTGATCAAGAGATTTCGAGGTTAATAGTTTTTATCGAAATAGACAGGGATTAGAGTAAACTGTAGGTAATCTTTCAGTGGCTGTTTAATAGACACTGCTGGCGAAAACTTCGACGTAGTTTCCAAGTGTACAGATTGATCTCACTAGAAACAGTTATTTATATTATTATACGCTACCTATAGAAGCTGTTCAATTGCTAATAAAATACAGCGCATTATTTAGTTTATCTCTTTCTCTCTTTTTACTCTATCCACCATGTGCACGGTAAACAGAGAAAGTATTGCATTCCTTCTGAGAATTCAATTTCGGGATTTCACCGCAAATAAATGTTATGGCACCCCTGAAATTAATAAAGATGCATTTCTATAAAAAGGTTTAACTTCGATACCTTCCAAATGTGCGAACGACGATTTCTTTTTTTTTTCAATAATATCCGCCTACCCTAAATACCATTTACGTTCAACATTTTTCGGATTTTTTTATTTTCTGAAAAAATAACTAACAATATGATAAAATACATCTTAAAGATAGATACATGTCAAAATAAGTATCTTGAATTTCTAGGCACAGCTTTTAGAGTCTTCTTCTTTTGCAAGGAAATGTATGTAATCTTGTACAACTGGTAAAGTTTAAGTGATAGACGATAACGTACTTCACAAAAAGTGTAGCTCTCCTCAAAATACACAAATTACTTAAATAACTTTTCTGTGGCAACAATCAATTCCAAGATATCCGTTATAAATGGTTCGAATATTTCCAAACATCATTTCTGTAAATTCCTATGAATGTTCAATTGTTTCTGGGTATATCACAGAAAGCCACTGTAATTTTAAGGCCAGCATAAAGCCCCTAGTCTATAACGTTTGCCTGCCGCTATTCTCTTTATAACTGTAAGGAAATTAACTCTATTTAAGATAAATTTGAAGCTGGTAATAAAATTGTATGGCCAATAGAGGAATGAAAGTCATTCGAATGTAATAAATACTATAGTTTTCGTGGTGGCAATTGCAGAAAGTGATATTTAGTTAATCCCAATAAATGTAACTTAGACATGTAGTACTCATAGCACTGTTAATTTTTTCCCCATTTATATACCTGTGTAATTACAAATGTGTATAACTGATGATATAATAATTTATGTTCTATATTAAGATACACACAGCACTATTTGCGTTATAAAACTTACTGTACGCTGGATTCCTAGTATTTCCCTACTGGAGTAAACGGATATGAGGCGAATGGAGCCCCATGACAGTCAAGGTCAATACGCCTCGTCACTTTGCCGTGTAGTATTTTGTCTCACACAGAATATTCTTAATGTAACCGAAGCAGTTAAAGAACGTCCATAAGTAAAACTGAATTTAATGTTCTAGAAAGTAAAGCTCTGCAAATAATTTTATACTTACTAAACACTTTTCTCCCTAAACTGGTTTCGGCGTAAGAAACGTATACAGACATTTTTATTCATTTCTCTGTGTCTTGCGCAGACTTCATGTGTTCTGTTTCCGTGAATTTTTTGACGAATATTCACAAGCATAGTGATATGCAACAAAAAAGTGAGCACTGTTTTACCATATTCAGATATTATTAACTTATTATTTCTATTGTTTATTAATATGTAACCTAGATTTTTATTACTAAAGAAACAGTTATACAAAGTGCTTCACCTGTCCCTCATTCTCTGGTTTTATGCCACCCGCAGATTAAAGTCTAACCTGAAAACATCGTTCCCGAGACCCATGTTCTGCATACTAACATTATACACTTTGAGGCTGCAAGTTATAGCTAAACAGTTGCGTATTTGATTAATGCGCGGAGATAGCCTGAGATCCAAGATGCTTGATTCAGATTCGAATCTTACCAAAACGTTGACAACTCTTTCCCCGCTTTCTTTCTTCTTATTTGCTTCTTTTTTTGTTGTTCTCTCTATTTATGTTTATTCAAACTTAATCAGTCCAGTTACAGGAAATACAAATGAAAATGAAAATTCTGAGACATATTCATTCAGTTTCTGCTAAACCTGCGTGTATTATTACAATGTTTTAAAACTAACATAGGTATTTTAGATAACACTACATAACCAGACCCATTTTCAGGGTATCTCTAAAACGAAAAATACCAAAATATATAGGTTGACAATCACAAACTGTGCCAAATATTTTCAGTTGAAAAGGAAATTAGGTTTAATCCCCACAACTTAACAAACTTCTCAATATCCACTAAATAAAGTGTTTCTGACATGAAACTTAGTAATGAAAATTTTTCATTTAGCGCAGTAGCTGTTCAAAAGTTTTTATTAACATTATACGTTTTAAAAATGTCCTTTTCTATTTAAAGTCTGAGTAAAAGTTATTTTTCAAAATAATTAGAAAGAAAATTAGGGATCGAAGACTAAAGAACAAGTAAATTGAACTGTCGTTTGTTCTTCATACGTATACCTTGTTGTTTTACACCTAAAATTATAAGAGTGACAAACACTGAACTAACTTTGCACCTCGAAAGATAAGACATAAAGAAGAAAAAAAGTTTCACAGACATTGGGACCTAAACCATTGACACGTTGAGCTACAATCATTGCACCCGCTTGCTCCGATAAAACTTGTAGGTATAATGTCACATATGTCTCCCTCTCCGCTTCTGATCTCTTTATAACTGTTGTGGACTCCTTTTTGTAGCTTAAGCCGTTTTATTTAGGCGTAATTCATTACCGTTTACGTTGCAGAACGTATGACAGCGACCCTATTGATATAAAATGTACAGTAACAGGAGTTATTAGGCGCATTTTTTTTGGAATGGATGTAACTATTGCTGCTAAGGTATATTTTCTGATGAAGAACAGGCTAGATTTGCATGGTTATCAAATGGCCGACAATATGGTAATTTTGACCTTATTACTTTTAGAGTATGAAGTGTTGCCTATCTCCAAAATAATAAGGAACAGGTGAACCACCTTGTATAAGTTGTATTCTTGTAAAAGAAGACTTAAGTAGTTAGATTGGTCTGAGAAGTCCCATAGCTAGTCTTGTTCGTTTTCCACACCTGAACTTGTTTCGTATTTGAGGACATGTAAAGTGTTTGATATAAGCAAAGACCATTAGTAGTATTAGCACTCAAGTGAAATGTCTCCCAACACGTGTGGACACACTTCATGTTTCAAAGACTGTGGTCATTACCATGAGTAGATTGTTTAAATTGACTGACCCTTGTACGTTTTAAAATGTCTTTCTATTTTGGTGTTACTCGGGTTTAGTGGTTTTTAGTTTAACAGACTGAATATTGAACTTCAGTTGCTTTCCAGAGTGTAAGGCTAGAAACTACTATCCTGAAACACTGAAAATGAAACAAAAATCGAATTATAAGAAGATTGATTTCTGACTTCAGTGTTATGCTTCTTTGGAAGCATTTCTATACAAAATTAGTTTATAGACGAACTCGCATTGCAGGGGATGGTAAAAATTATGCTATGAAAGCAGAAAACAAAATGCACCAATATCTCCAAAAAACAAATAGCACTGTTATTCCGTTGTTTACTGCATGCTAAGTACGATAAAGGCAAAACAATTTGAAATCTGCCGCAAAAACCTGATTTATATTTGCTGCTACTTCCTTCTGTACCTAATACTGAATGCATTTACCACAAAATTTCGACAATATTAATGAGGTTTTCTGCCACTTAGGTTTTCCTTTATGTATCTCAAGAGTATAGATAAAAGCATTTTCTAACCGCAGAGTCTGCAGTTATTGACACTTTTGTTTTCTTATTTACTTTTGTCAGGTTTTCTAGCGACTATACATATTGTGAATAACATATCTGACTATTTGTATTTTCTCTACCAAATACTATGTGCGTACATAGTAGGTAGAGCAGGTATTGTATTCCATCCCCGTATTTGATCCCGAATATTCACCGGAAATACATGTTTTAGAGACCCTTGAATTCAAAATAAGCATTGCTATAAAAATATCCCATCCGCACGCGCGTGTGTGTGTGTGTGTGTGTGTGTGTCTGTGGACAGTGTAACTCAAAAACGAAACGTTGGTAAAATACCAAACTTGGTATTAAAGTTTAAAATCTCCCAAATATCCGACACGAATATGTTCAGAAAAATCCCCCATCCCAAACTACTCTATACACGGAAAACTTTCATTTTCCCAAAAATAACTATAGCGATTTTGATCAAAATAAGGTTTATTCAAGATATTTACATGTATAATAAAATGTACATCTTAAATATTCTGAGTATAGCGTAACAATTACTTTTGTATAGCTGGTAAACCGTAAGAAATAGACAAAACCTTACTACAAAAAAGTGTATATCTCATTAAATCACACAATTTGTAAGTTAACCGTTTCTTGGATTTTCCGTCTAATTGGTTTAAAGTTTAAGGTAATTAAATTTTACCCAAACTGAAATTCATCTTTCGTTCCATATTCCTTTGTTTTCTTCTTTTTCATACAAAGAGAACTGAATTTCAATTATTTAACATAGCGATTACTTTTAAAAGATATATAACTACCGCCCTAGCATAATGTAATAACATATTTATTTTTTGCCTAAAAGGAAGCAAATAATAAGACCACTTCTATAAATCTTTAGATTGATTAGCATGATGTAGATAAATGAATAAGCCACTGTAAGAATAGTGCGTTTGCAGAACAGCCAGAGAAGGTCATGTGAATTGAACACATTATGCTTTCTATTATACGGAAGAAAATTCCTCGTGTCTTATGAAATCTTAGTAGTATGATTGAAGCGAGCAAAATTGTGCCGCGGCTACGCGTGGAACACGAATTCGGGACGTACCATTGCTTCTTCAGGGTTTACTTGGAGCCGCCACAAGAATTCGGGCGGGATTTCTCTTCTGCCACGATTTCCTATCCATTATTTATCCTTCTCTCTGTTTCCTTCTCATCTTTTTGGTGTGCTTTCAGGTTCATATTGTATGGCGGTGCGGATAGATGGCGCGTATGCATGCTCAATGGAAAGAATATTCCCCATAGACACTAGAGGGCTGTTGGATCGATAGATCGATTGTCGCCTTCTCTGGCGGCTCCAGCAGTGGGACGGATCATTGTGCTTGGACATTTTAGGGACTTGTGCGTGTCTGTGTGACCTGCCTGTGGTCTTTGGCCTTCTATGGTAGCCTCACTTCATATCTTCCTCCTAGGAGTTGTTACCCATAAGAGATCTGTGTAGGTCGCAGTGCGTGGTTGCTTCCCCCCACCCGTTGTCAACACTTCATCTTTCTCTTTATCATGATTCTGGCAGCACACACAAAGAGAGGGGGAGAGGGAGAGAGAGGGGGGCACAGAACTAGATAGACAAGAGAATGAAATTTAGTACTTCGAAATCCCATTAAAAATGCACAACGTTACAGCCATCTCTCTTTTAAGTGGAAAACACGAATGGCGGCGTTCGCACATGCTATAGCCCAATTTAAGGTACAAAGAGAGGTGTGGAAACATAAAGTGTCCGATTGTTTTGTTTTTTTTTTTTCCTCTTGTTTTTTTAGCTCTAACTGTAGTTTTTGAGATCGCAATGGAAGTTATATTCTTAAAAATATAAAATTTGTACCAATAAACTATTTTTCTATTCATTGCAGCAATATAACCTAAAACGTGTTCACGAATGAAAGTTAAACTGTTCGAAAAACACGTTTTAT
Organism: Hymenopus coronatus; assembly: GCA_030762935.1. Lineage (NCBI taxonomy): Eukaryota > Metazoa > Arthropoda > Insecta > Mantodea > Hymenopodidae > Hymenopus > Hymenopus coronatus. The sequence continues at coordinate 34,743,078 of CM060900.1, read as the reverse complement.
GTACAAACAGTATCTTTGCTCATAACGGGTTGATATATTATGCATACATTTGTAAAGTGCTCCAACAAATTTTCCACAAACTCATAATATTTGTAACTCTCATTGAAAAGGATGATGGTATACTTCTTTAACGAAGAGAACAATATTTCATTCGGTATTGTAATTTGGTTTCATATACAAATTTACATTGACCATACAACGTGTTTGTTTATTATGATTCTATCTATATGGAAATGAATAGTTTCATTCAAAAGATTTAAATTTGTAATTCCCGGCGTATTAATTCTTCCAAATTAGCACACAGAAATCATTATTCCGTCATAAAATGTTGAATTAGAAACGTTATCCATATTTAAAACAAACACACAACGCCACTATTATTCAGTATTATAGACTAAACCTTGTGGGACATTTTAAAATCTATGATCAAATATATACATATTTTTTATTTACCCAAGTTCTTACCCTGGATGCGAATTAGAAATAATCACATGATCCCAAATTTCAAAAGTAACAGATATAGAGCATACCTAGCTACATTCTCAACTGCGTAAGAAGAAGCAGTAGTAGTGGCGGTGGTGGTGGTGGCCGTGGCGGTAGAAGGAGCAGTATTATGAAACTTTTTCAGAATATACTTGGAAATATACAACAATCGCTTGGGCCTCATGGCCGTAAATGCTTTTCTTGTCCTTGGATATTCATAGTAATGTTTTTGTAATAAAGTAAATATATAATATATATCTATGTATTGCAAAATAACTACAAACAAGTTGGAAAACACACACAAAACAATGAGAAAGAATTAAAATGAAATTCAACTATAAACTTAGAATTACACATATACTTAAAGTGTTCTGGCGATTAGGAATAATCGCACCCTAATGCTCATGTGCCCCGCCTCCTCCTCTTTCGCTCTCCATTCTAAAAATTTTGTAAAGCAGTAAAAATATACATTTATGTACTGCATTATAACCTGAAGAGTGAAAATAGCAACATCAAATGAGAAAGAATTATGCTGAACTTTAACTAGAAATTTAGTATTATAACAGACGAAACCCCTCGCTCTTTGTAGCCTGTCCCTTTCTTCCGTCCTCTATGGCAATTAACCTCCTTTCCCGAGTGTTATCTGCATAAATTAAAAAGGGCAAACGGTAAACAATGGAGGAAGACACCTCGTGCAATGCGACATTTGCACATCTGTAGAGCCTAAAACCTCCCAGAAGATTGGGATAAGGTGAAGGAAACGTAGGAGGCCACATGCCGCAGGGAGACTGCCTCAGAGACACGCGGTTGTCCCTATATATGTTTCCAAGCTCGGTGACCCATCCGACTGCCAGAGAGGGCGTACAAGCGACCTGTCCACCTTCAGCCACTAGTACCAAAGGGGCCTAATTCTTCCTTTGAACAATCATTTGCGTCATCTACCTGCATTGGCATGCACCAAGAACCTGGAAGCACGCCTTAAATATGAGATAGAAATGTAAAGAAGGGAAAATTAAGAAAAGAACTCGGGGTAGATAAGAAACCACCACAGCATTCTCCTGGGAACCCCAGGAAAACCATTAAACGCTCATAGGTCAGGGTAAGCGATCGCCGGGGATCGAACCCGAGACCTCACTAATGAGTACCACGAGCATTACACCTGAGCTCTCCCGCTCAGTAAATGGCGAGACACAGCTGCATATTTAGAATTATGGGATATAATAATCAAAAATAAATTACAATAGAAATAAAAGATGAAGTTGGAAAAAAGAAAGGAAGATAAAACAGTTGAAATAACCGATTAGGATTGGAATCCTTAGGATAGTAGACCCTTCCTCTAAAAACACAGGGAAGGTTTACGACTTGCATTATTCATAGACGGCGCCCCCAGAGCTCTGGAGTAGAGCACCGGACGTAGGCCCTTGCCATTTGTGTGACGTCAAGGAGGGATGAGGGGAGAGACCCGAAGGGCGACCAGATCCAGATATCGACGAGTGCAAGCATCCTATCGGCTACAGTTGGAATGCTTCCGACGCAGCCGTAGGCCCTTTTCCCGAACTCCGAGTCACCCGGCTGGTAAGCCAGCAGAGGGAGGCGGGTCCCGACCGAGTGTTACGACGGCAACGCCGGGATAACCTTTCACAATGCGCATTTCACCATCCAGCCACAACTCCCCGAACACCGTCGCCTGGTTCTTCAATCTCAAAAGAGATAATGATGAAATGATTAAAACAGAAATTAGTGGACTGGAAAATTTGGGAATCGTATGAGCCTATTCAGCATTTGCCTTTGCGACTCGGAGAAATCCACCAGGAGAATGGCCGCGGGGATCGAACCCTCGACCTGCCGAACGCGGCCACAGATGAAACCACATACGCCATCGGTAGGTAATACGTGGGAGAGAATGGTTGTCGAAGAAATCGCTAATGAAGGGAAAACATGGAATGGCGTAAAGCATTTGGCAAGAAAGGGGGTCCGATGGAAACATTTTGCCAGTCGCTTATAAATTATATTTAATTGAGTTTTATTTAAGGACGCTCTTTAGCTACTGAGCTTCTCAGTGACCCATCCTATATTAGCCATGAAAGACCATTTGATTTTGCTTAGAGACCTCTTTATTAGGCTTGAGGTCCTTTTATGTGCCATAAATGTACGACACGGGTCCAACGGCCTTACTTCCCTTCCGAAGGAAACCATGCTAAGGAGTTTTAGGCCCCAAAAATATCCTTCGCCCTGTGCCGGGTTTGAACCCGCGATCTTGGGTACCAGAGGCTTGCATGTCACCTCTAGATCAGGAGGGCTCTTCATGGGGAGATAGAGGGGATTGACTGATTTTTCTCACAACAAAATTGTACAAGTACTAAAAGCTCAGCATTACATTGCCACAAAACTGCTGGCTGCATTCTCTGACAGATCAATACGGCTCATTATTGCGTGAAACCGATTCAGAGTTTTCTTATTTGGCAAACTCCACATGGAAATGCTTATGCAATCAAATTTCTACCGTCGCCGCTTTCAACAAATCCCCACACGGCATAATAGCTGCTTTTGTTCCACTGTATGAAACTTTCAGCTTATGAAAATGCGCCACTCAATTCATTATATTCACTTGCTGGCATTATAAAAGGGCAAACAAGAATAGTTCATGGAACATGTAATGTACAAATGTGTTCACAGATGCCTAATTCAATAGCAATTGGTGAGGATTACGCATTGAAATGATGCCAAATGTTAGTTTTGTGAAGAATCACACAGCAAATAGATGTTCATAGCATGGAACAAACTAAACTGTGGTAAACCGCTCTTTTTATATATTTTATATATTCCATAATGTTTCACGTTCTATATTGACTTTAGTTTACACAGTTTCACTCCAACAAACTTAGAGAGAAAATAGGTTTCAGTTTGTCACTTTCGGTCAAATAACCAATTTATTGTTTTTGTTACAAATATCACGTTTATTAGCCTTGTTTTACGCATTTCCAGAGCCTTAAATGTCCAGATATAAATTTAATATAATATAATGCTCCCCCCCCATTTCAATTTGAAGCAATCTTATAATACAATTCTTATGCAAAGAGGCTGAGGCTAGCACTGGCTGTTCAAGCCATTATGACTTATAAAGCTAGGTATTGGATTGTTAATATATTGCATGGTTTATGGAATAAAAAATATGATATTGCAGCAAAATTTGCCAAACTTCTGTCCTAAATACACTAACTACTAGGTGGTCCAACAGCGCCTTGCGATAAAAGAGTTGCAAAATTCAACGGGCAATTGGAAGCAGACTCCGGTCAGTGCTGGGTTAGCACACCTCTTGCATATCAGTAAAAAAGGTGAGAGAATCATGCTCATCGAGAGGCAGCGTGTAAACTTGTCGAAGAGTCCGCGAGTCTCTTTATTAATATCTGTCTTTCTTCGATCGATCCTTCTGCAACAGTTCTGTCGTTTAGATTCCTTTCGACGTTCGTTGCGGCGACTACTACTGCTCGCTACAAATTTCTCGTCGAAACTCATTCAACTGCTGCTCGCTATACACCCCCATTTGAAACTGAACTCTCTGCAGGACTCGTTCTCCTTTCTATACCTGTCGATCACATGGCAGAAAACTTCCAAAAGCAGTAACAATACGCCCATTTGATTTCAAAGAACTTGCTGACTTGCCCTCAGCATTTGCGTCCACTCACTCAAGTGTAACGAACACAGGTTCAATGTCAATAGGATTAGCCGACGGCACACCTGTCCACTAACGCAGGTGTAGCAATGGATGGTAACAATCATCAACTTCCGAAGCAAGCCGTACACACATGTGCGGCGATTATAGTCGCAGGGTGTAGTCACAATTGCTTTTCTGCACAGGAAGAAAATCCAAAAATATGATACTTAAATTTATTAATCGCTATTGCTAGAGCATTGAGTATCATTTTCGAACACATTGCATTAAAATTGTTTTGAAAACAGCATGTTTAAACACAGAAATATTAATTACTGAAATTAAGTCTACAGGATTGAAGTTTCAATTGGTTTATACATAGGTGATATGACGCATGTGTACAGAAATTTATTTGTTTAATTTTAAAACTCTTGGAAGTTTAACTTGAAAGCCATACGCCCCCTTAAATAGTTGGATCTAACGGAATGAAATGAAGCACAGTACATCTACACCATCTGTAGCGAGCGTTCACTGTGTTAAGAAACATTGAGATTGTGTTTTTGTTTGAAAATTACAAAATTGTCTATATTTTAGATTATACGTATAGTTTGAATATTTTATGGCCGCGCAGCACTCTACTCCCACTTAGGCAGCCAGGGTTCGATCCCAAGCGACCGCACGTGGGATTTGTGGTGGACAAAACGGCGCAGAGACGGCTGCACTCCGGGCTCTCCGGTTTCCACCGCCATCGCATTCCAATTGTGCTCCATCTTCATTGTATGTTGTATCAGTGTCATTGCCTGCGGTGCCATTTATAGTTAAAGCGGGCGTTAAACACTATAAAAATAAAAAAATCTGATGCGTTACACTCACATGACTTTCTCTAGCTACTCTACAAAGAAACTTCTTACAAAAGATAATTCTTCTTTCAACACCAAGCGAATCGAGATAAACATTAGCAGAATTTTATTATTTAGTTCATTATAAGTAGAATGGAACCAAGGGAAAGCACTGGGCTAAAGTGATAGTCAAATGTTTTAAAACTGTCATTATGCAATTGTCATTGGGAATCGCTTCGTTACGTGGCCAGAAGTAGAATAAAAGAAAAACGGACACTTCCGTCAGAGAAAAGTATAAGTACTTCACATTTGAAACTAATAAAAAGGATTAATTCAAAATCTTCTCGGGCTTCTAGCCAGGTAAAAACTTGGCTTGACACCAACGTTTCGAAGAAGTGCATCTTCCTCGTCTTCAGAGTGAACTGATGGCTTGAGCTTGCGAAGACTGGTATTTATAAAAGCTGGGATGAAGCTAATATCTGATTGGTTCGCGTGATATTATGGCTTTTTTTTTTATTGATGATGGGGAAAAAGGCAACTGACGCACTAACCCCAGGCAAGCCTGGGAGTGTGAGACTCCCCACCCTGGACTCGAACCAGGGTGGCACTACTCACAAAAAACCCCACCGTAAGTAGGAGACCCATGCCTCTCTGGTGCAGTACCGCATTAAGCACCTGCGCATTTCTGGTGATAGTGATTGCTGCCTGCCAGTGGCAGTAACAGCGAGTGATAGTGAATTTAGCCAGTGGACACACATGACTTGCGTCCTGAGTGCCCCTCTGGAGAAGTGGTTGGTGAAGATGAATGGTAATTTACGGTGAATTTACTCAGTGTTCTGAGTGGATCTGCTAGTGTTTTCGGAGTCGTCGTCCTTGCTGGAACCTGGATAAAGCGTCTGTTGAAATTGGAGTTGTGTATAGCGGGTTGTTGTATGGAAACTGGTCGGCGGAATGGTGCTGCTGATTTGGGTGGTCCTGCTGTAGCTGCGCTTGGATATTGCTAACGCAGCTAAGCGAGCGCCGATATTCAGGATCTCCGCATGAAGGTCCTGAATGGCATCCCGCGTCGCTGTGTCAATAGAAGCTGGAGGTGGTGTGGCGTCTGTGTGTAGGGTCTGCGGTGATCGTACTGGCTGCGGAGTGGTGCGCCCGTCCCTCGGGTAAAGGGGACACTGGGCCTGGCCAGTAAAGTGTCCTCTTCTTTTACTCTCCTTTCCCAGTAGTTCGAACACTTTGCCACTATCTTGGTGTTGGTAAAGTTAGCTTTGTGGCTTTGTTCTATACAGTGTTCAGCCAGTCCAGATTTTTTCGGGTTGCATAAGCCTTATTGATCTTTGGTGTTCAGAAACGCGTGTGGCAATAGTGCGTCCTGTTTGGCCAATGTACGCTGCGCTGCATTCGCAAGGAATGTGGTAGACACCAGGTACTCTGAGAGCTAAATTATCTTTAACTGGCCTGACCAAAATGTTTATTTAGGTGGTGGCTTATGGATGGTTTTGACATTATATTTGTAGAGTAGTCTACTAATCTTTCCCGAAAAATTGCCGGTAAACGGTATATAGGCTATGGCGGCTGGCTTGTCTTTTTGTTGAGTGTTCTTGCTGGGGTTTCTTTTTCGTCCGGCTCTTTTCAGCGCTGATGTGATGTCCTTAGCTGAATATCCATTTTGTTGGAATGTGAATTTTAGGTGTTGAAATTACGTTTGCAGATTATCTGGGTCGGATACAGAAACTGCTCTATGTGCCAATGTGTTGAGAATTTTTACCTGGCTAGAAGCCAGAGAAGATTTTGAATTAATACGTCGCCAGGAAAGCTTCAGTTCTTATTTTAATAAAAAGGAATACCTCGAAAACGGTAAGCTCCACGAAAAAAAATGTATATGACATGAATTGTGTAGTTTAACAAGATCTAATTAATGGTAAAGTAAGCTTTTGTCTATCTCTTATGGTTTATTAGTTATTCCAAATTGAACAAAATTCATCCAGAATAAACAGGTCTTTAGAAGCTATTCCCAGAAAATTCAAGATATGCATTTTATTTGTGATAGATATGGCTTTAATATGTGGTATTTTAATCAAAATCGCTAGAGCCATTTTTAAGAAAACAAAATGTTCGAAAATTTTTCCATGTGAAGGGTAGTTAGGAGTGGGGGGATTTTCTGGAAAACCTTCGTGTCCTATCTTTTCGTTTTCGAACTATGCTGTCCACAGGCGCACACACACACACGGACCTATTTCTGAGAATGCTTCTTTTTGGATTCAAGGGTCCTAAAACATGTATTTCCCGTGCAATCTCGACATCGATGTATTGTGTGGAATACAATACTTCTCTATCCCTATGTGCATTGTACATACGGGGATAGAGAAAGTAAAAATAAATGAATATGCTATAGATACCTATGAATTATTTGTATCAAAGGGTTTCCGTAATGTGCCAGATTTTAAAAACCCAGCTACATGTCGGAGTCTCTCGGGTTCTACTTTTTATACACACTTCTCCATTCTGTTTAAAATATTTGTTTGCTTTGCATACAAATTCTACAAGAGATATGTTAGAGAGGCATTTGCCCGATAGAGGCATTTTACATTAGTAGGGTAGAGTGGTGTGTTCATTTATTGGTCTTAAACATTTTACATGTTAGGACTCGTACATCGCACGAGTCTGATACACAGTGCTTGCTTGTATAATATTGTAGTCCATGCTTCACTTTATATTGGCCTCTAATGTTAATGAATTGAACTGAAACTAAACAGAAAATCCAGCAACAACAGCATTACATAAAAACTAGGAGAGAGAGACAGGGAGAGAGAGAGAGAGAGAGAGAGAGAGAGAAGGAACAACCCTTGTATACACGCACATGCTATTGGTTACAAACCAAACTCAATGCCTGCGCCTAAAACCCTACTCCTCCCCTTCCCATACGTTTCCCTCTTCCTTACACTCCAATAAATACGAGTACGCTAGCATAGAGTGGTGTCACTTTGGCCTAGTTAAGGAAGCAAATTTCTGTTTTAAATTATTAATTTATTTGTAAAGGAGGCATGCGGCATTTTAAAATTGAGTTGTACTTATGGAACGTTTTTAAATGCCATGATCGCTGCGTCCCAATTTATATTGGAGTTGAAAAACCGAAAATTCTTCTCAGAGGGCTCTATCAGGTTGAGGCTATTTTATGTGTCAAAAATCTATGACACGGGACCACCGAATTTACTCCCCTTACGAAAGAAGCCAGTTAAAATTCCAAGACCTCGGACACTTAGCATGGCACGCCTAGAACATGGAAGATGACTTAAGTTATGATTTGATTGTTCTTCGCAATTAATTTCTTGATCTAAGTTTTGGCATCTAAAGCATTCTCGTGTGCTTTTGAATTTATGTATAAGTGGACCGAGCATCGTCTCTGGATCGTGATCCGCCTTCGGGTCATGGGGATCCTGCTTGGGGCCTGTCGGATGCTCGGAGCTCGTGTGCAGGGACCAGCTGGCGTCGGAGGCGTTCGAACTGTAACAGTTAGGGGCCCCCATCATGATTATGCCCATACTCATTCGTATATTCGGTTATGGTTCCCCTTCTGGACTCTCTTCTCATCCCTCTCTCCTGAGCTCACGTAAAAGGCAAAGCCCCAAAAGGGTTTACGTGGGTATGTTCTGCCCCTCGTCCATGCATAATCCTAATCGTAATGCTAAAGGGAAGATAGTGTAGATGTTTTATTCCTCCCCCCCCCCCTTGTTTCTTTCTTTTTGAGTTTTATACTTTGGTGGTATGCCATTATCTGTTATACAGGATGTACATTTAGAGCAAGATATGGTGTCTCATATGATTCCGCATCTTTGTTTTTGTGCCCCACAATTCTGTATCATCTCGTATTTGTCATTTGATGTGAATAGTGACACGGAGCCGGCATTACGCTATCCGCCAATACCAATAGTAATGCTACCACTGCAGACTTCCTCTTTGAGTAACAATAGCTGACGGTAATGCGGGAGCTGTGCATTATGTTTATTTATAGCATCCGAACCATTCTCCACAAGATTCAATAGCATTCCACTAGAATCCCATCATGTTGGTACTGCGTCGTTGGAAACACATTTACTCTGCTGTGACGAGAAATAAATGAGGAAATCCATTAATTTATAACCGAGAAAGATGGCTCAGGCGGTAACGTCTGTAGCCCGAATTCTTGAGGTTCCGGGTATGATTACTCCATGTTTTTTGTGGTTTCCCCGGGTCGGCAGGCAAATCCTGTGGTGCTTCAATTCCTACGACTTTCCTATCCATTATTTTCTGTACTCATCTCTTCCTGGTGTATGTTTCAGTGTTCAGGTACCAGGCGGCGGTTCTTGGCGAGTTACGGCTGGCCGGTAATTGTGTACTTAGCAGATTGGTTCTCAAGGTCGCGGGTTCAAACCCGACGGAGGGTGATTGATTTATTTCAGGCGTAAAACTCCGCAGAGTGGTATTCTTGAGGGGGGGGGGGAATAAAGCAGTTGGTCCCGTTTCATAGATTTACGGCACGTAAAAGAAACTCCAGTCTGATAAAGGAGCCTCTGAGAAAAATTAAGCGGTGTTTCATATTCAATATAGAATGAGAGGCGGAAAACCGCAGCAGCTAAAGGGCGTCCATAAATAAAGTTCAATTTAGCTTTGCGCTTTGTAAATGTTTCTTCCCTAACGCCGTTGCAGGACCATTCTGTCAGGACCTGCCTGAAAATTATAGCGTTTTATTCTCTTCATGCTAAGATATCGAAATACTTTTACTCAAAGCGTTTCTCTCCTAAGTTTATTATTTTTAAGATACCGGTTATAATTGTTTAAAAATGAATATATTAAGATCAGGATTAACGCGGAAATGGTTCCAAGTCACTAGAGAGGAGAACCGCACGTAGCACATTGTGGCCCTTAGTGACTTTCGTTTCCTCATCACTCCCTCCCCGAGACGAAGTATGAGGAAACAGAACCGAAGGGCCACCAAATCTGAATGACGATGGACGAAAGCATAGATGGGGTTCTTAATGTTTCCAGATAGAATATATACTACACCGCCGGGCCCTTACCAGCAGTCTCCCCACAGGCGGGCCAGCCGAAGGCACCACGTTAAATACCAAACTTAAGTTTAGCATCATCCAAAGTTACGACACAAAGATTTTCAAGAAAATTTCCATATCCCAAAACTACGCTTTACATGGAACATTTTTCAAAAGTTGTGCATTGCACAAAAATAACTAATGATTGTTATTAAAATATCATTTGTTTAAGATATGTTTATGGTAAACATAGTGTATATCCCGAATTCTGTGGGAATAGCTTCTAAACACCTCTTCATTCTGGATGATTTTTTCATAACTCGTAAATAAAAGAAATGAGTAGTTTTTAAGCACATAATTTATTTCATATACATTTTTTTGTAGTATTAACAATTTTCGAGATATTCCGTGTTATTGGTTTAACTTCCCCGAAACTTTCCCCAAATGCGAAGTCTCTATTCGTTTTTGTTTTCTTACACCTGACCATGCAAAAGGAACGGAATATCACATAGCTACCAACTTTTAAAAGACCGACTATCTCTTTTGCCCAGTGCATTTCATTATTTCCCATCTACCTACAGGGAAATGTAATAAGATGTTAAAATTATTTCGATTACCATTAAGCAGAAACTTTTACAAGAATAGTTTCCTGCAGAATAAGTAGATGTGAATGCAACACATCGTATTTAAAGAAAAGTTTAAACTGATAGAAAAAATAAGAACCAAAATTTGAAGGTGCCTACAGTTATGCTTATAGCTAATTACACAACTTTCACCCTCCTGTTATTTTAGCAATTTGTGCCTCTGTTATCATCAACGCGCTAATAACTAACAACCGCAATCCTAACTCACAAGGAGCTAATATACACTGACACTAAAAATTGAGCTTGGATTTTCATTGAAAGTAGATTGAAAATAAAAATACCACTATGTCAGCTTTTTCTCCCATAGGCCCAAGTTTATCAAGGGAAAAGATATCCATCCTAAACTACCCTTTTCATGGAGAAATTTTCGAAAGTTTTGTTTTTTCTCATAAATGGCTGTAACGATTTTAATTAAAGTACCACATATTAATGCCATTTCCATTACAAATAAAATGTATATCTTGAATTTTCTGATAATAGCTTCTGAACACCTGTTTATTCTGGATGAATTTTTCTAAATTTTTCATAACTGGTATACCGTAAGAGGTAGACAAAATCATACTACAAGAAAAATGATCTCGTTAAAATACACAATTTATGTCATATACCTTTTTTCGTGTAGTTGACTGTTTCCGAGATATTCCTGGTTATTAGTTTCTCTTTTAAAATACTTACACATTTCTCATATGGGAACTTTTCAACTTCTGCCTGCGCAAAGAAACGGATTTCAGTTCCATAACAACCATATTTTAAAACCTTTGAATTTCAGTTTAGCCTATTATACTCATTTATTTCTCTTCTAATTACAAGGAAGCAAGTAATAAGACTGTTTCTGGTAATATTCTCGATTAGCATAAAATAGATAGAAGAATAAGCTAATTAACTGTAATTTGTTACAAAGTTGTAGGGAAAGTCGTGTTAATGGAACACACCAGTTTCTATATCTTCAGTTCTTTTTACTTTCTCTAGACGTACGATGTATACAGTGAATAGATAATATATTGTATTCCACCCAGAACGCGATACCAAGATTTCACCAGGGCATTTATGTTTTGAGACCCCCTGAATAAAAAAAAAACACTTTTAAGAAAAATTGTCGGTGTGTGTCTGTGGACAGCTTTAGTAAAAACCAAAATTCGCTTAAATAACAAACTTGGTATTTATGTGTAGTATCTCCCAAGGATGTGACACGAAGATTTTCAAAAAAATCCACTCACACCTAAATTGCATTTTACGTGGAAACATTTTCGAAAATGTTGAGTTTCTCAAGAATGGCTCCAAAGATGTTGATAAAAATACCGTATATTAAAGATATTTGCATCCCAAATAAAATGTATAATTTGAATTTTCTGGGATTAGTCTTTGAACAACTCATTCTTTGGTTGAGTTTTGCATAACGGTTAAACCGAAAGAGATAGACAGAAACTTACTGCATAAAAAACTAAATCTCAAATCTCATTAAAACACTTAATATATGCCATATACGATTTTCTTGTACATTTGATGGTTTTCGAGATATTCAGTTTTGAGCTAATTAATCTTTCTATAAACGGAGCATGCAAAGCGAACCAAATCTTAATTGTTTCACATAGCGACCAGCTTTTAAAAGATTTGACTATGGTTTTAGCATAGGGTATCCTCTGATTTCCCTCCTATTTGTAAGAAAGCAAGTATTAAAACCAATTCTGCTAATTTTTATCTATGTTAGCATGAAGTAGATAAAAGAATAATTATTTGTAGGAAAAATGTGTTTGTAGAAGAACTACAGAAAGTTATGCGAATGGAATACATTAGACATTTTTAAGGCACCTATCACTGGGAAAAGTGTAACATATCTGGATGATTGTATCTTCACCAATTGAGCTCTTTAGTTGGCACACTTGCACGCCGACACTTTAGACTCGGTGAGAGTTAAAGTTCATTATCAGTGCCTAGCATTCTATATACAGATTATTGTTGAGCGGAAGACAGACTTAAAGTCAGCTTTACAACTTAATTTAATATTTTTTTTCGTCGAATAGTTACTTTGCGCGAGACATGGACCTTTTTGTTTTGATGTATATTCACTATAGAAATTAAAGCTCAATCTACGATATCAATGTATCTATGACCGTTTGTCAGACATTGTACAAAATTGTAAGTCTTTAAAGTAGAGAAACACATAAAGATATTTTAATAATAAAATTAAAAATTAGTCGAAAGCCTAGGACATTTACAGTTTACATTTATTTATTGTTTATTTATTTATTTATTATCTATCCTGGTTGGAGTTAAGGCCGTAGTGAATAAGGAACAAAATCACAATTTTATACAACTTAATACAAACAAATATAAAATGTTGCAACAAGTACATTGAAATGAAAAGAAAAGCTGTAAACATGGTTATTTTAAGTGGAACATTCATTTGGGTTGAAACACATATTAGTCATATTTACAACTGAAATGCATATTACTTTCCAGCAAATAAAATATTGGTAACAGTAAATGAAAGTAGTGATATATTTATCGTGTTAACACAGCAGCAGATTAGTTTGATTATAAATGCAAGCCCTAATTTTCTTCTTGAACAGTATAACGTCCCGGCGGTCCCTTAAGTCTTCAGGTAGGGAATATGAGGAGCAGGTATAGCAAGACGGAAAGAGTGTCGTGAGCGAGTTTCTCGATTATGACAGTCAGAAAGCTATTTGAAGCGAACATTTAGATAGTTTGGAATGCGAGAATGAAGGAGTCGATAAAGAAAAGATAATTTTCTTCTATTCCTAAGCTGGAGCCACTTAAGTGAACATGATCAAATCGATGGAGATTGCATACAAAGTTTACACACGTACTCTAAGCCCGTTGCACGTCTTAGCGTGAAAATTTGAGCTAGGTTAGTAAAAAGAGAGTCACAATTATCAAAATGGGTTATCACAAGTGTTTGAATTATTTTCTTAATTGAAATTGGTAGAAGGTTATTCAAACGTTTTAAAGGAGAGACTATTGAGTATACTTTTTACGTACATATGCAAAATTGATATAAGTATAAATTTCTGTATATAGACATATTCTATTACCACAAATATTTACAAACTCTCTCCATTAGTTTTACTGTTTGTATAATAGAGCAAAGTGGCAAACGTGCAGTAAAACTATATATGAACAACGGCAATGATATGTAGGGTATACGTGTCCAGACACGCAAAATGTTCAGAATAAGATCTCTTTTGACACGCAAGGAAATGATAGAGTTGCCGATAAGTCCTATGGCAACATTTACGCACCATGGTTAATTTGGTCGACGCAGGCCTCACCGCTATAAATGCAAGTAGAACGGGCCTTGGTGATATTGCGGTTACGTGTCGGGTGCTGAGTGTGGTTCGGGGATGCGTTGGGTGTTGGGTAATGCGTGCCATGTTGTTCTGCGGTTTCTGTTGTTTGACGTATCTTTATGCTCTTTGCGTGCATCCAGTTCCTTCTCTTATTTATCCTTTTTCCCCCTTGACTCGGGCATTGGGAAGATAAAACCTTGCGAACCGAGCTACGGCAGTTTTTATAATCAAATCACTACTGAAGCAAAACCGTAAGATTAAATCTTAGTAGGTAGTATTACTCGCATTATTTTTGGAATGACGATTTTAATAACATCAATTGCTAAGCAAGTTTATACTTCCCTAGGAAAAACACCGGTACAAAAAATAAATGTGCGTTATTTTTTTCTTGCTAAGACTAAGGCAAACCTGGTATAAAACAAGTAAACAGAATGCAGAAAACGTGCAGAAAATTGTAGAGTAGAGGAAGACGATAAGACAGAGTACATTCGGAGGTGACTCGGCACCTAGCCTGAGGTTACTATACCGACGTCCCACGTGGCGGCGCCACCGGGAGGGGGAAATGAGGTAAGAGGAAGCACTTGGCGGCCGGAACAAGGACCGACGGCACGACAAGACAGTGTCTCTACAGTTTCCTATTTGGAACAATAGGACAATCAGACCAAGACCCCTGCCCCGCATAGGACCCAATGCCCTCGCCAAGTGTAATCTACATCCAGGCAAGCAGTCGAAGTCAGTGCACTGAGATAGGCATTTTGAGTATCCGTTTTCCCTGCTACACCTTCCGAGCAACATCGCCAAAACTTTCAACCGTGAAAGAAACCAATGGAATGAAGGATGAAGGAATTGACAATGGAGACGAAATGGACGGACAGGACATTAAGGGACAGCATGAAGGATGAAAGGAACCTACCCAACACTGGTCTAGCACCCCGTTGAAACTCCCGAAAAGAAACTATGGGTCAGGTAGGTCGGTAACGGGAAACGAACCCGCGACTTCCCGAGCGCTGTCCACAGCGACACCACCTGAGCCATCCCGCTCGGCTGTAGAGTATGAAGGCAATTCCAAAATAAGGGGGAAACAAGGAGTTGTAGAAGTTCTTTACTGCGCTAAATACATCAACATTAAATCCGACTTGTCTTCGAATGTGAAAATGTTTGTGCCATTACAGATAGAAAATGTCGCACTCCTGGACTATAATTTTTATCAGATGGCTTAGTTCACGAGGGCGTGGCCTATTTCCACCAGGAGCACTTCTAGCCACTCATATTATTGCTGTATTGCCTAGCGAAATACTTGCGTATTACCGCTTTGGGTGAAGTAATTAAAGTTTGCATGCGTGAGGAAAATGTTTAATAGCTTCGGAAAAATGGTGGTTTTATAAAAAGAGATCATTCATTTCTGCCCATACTGGTGAAAACCACATATTTCTAGCACCATTAGTTCAATTTCTACTAATGAATTTGTCTTTGGTTACCTGCAGTGAAAATGCTATTTGTTTAAACTTTGCCAAACGATTTGATCTGCCTGTATCAAAATATGCAGAATGTTGACACTGTAAACGCACAATCCTGAGTCAGCTTGTAGTTATGCAAATACAATCAGTCCTGAATGTGAAGTAGTGCTTAACAACAACTTAGTCTTAGAGTAGCTACTTTATGGACTGTTTTGTGTTTAACGTTTCGTAATATACCAGTAATACCGGTAGACGTTCAAATGTAGCGTGTCCATACTTTGCACGAATGTATGCTTCTAAGATATACATTTTGAAGACTCCAGTACCAAGATGTCAGAACAAGAGCCTAGCACTTCTAACGGAAACTTAATTTCCAAGTCATTCAAAGTCATAAGGTTCATTGTGTTTCGGGTTTCTTAAAAGACATTGACTATGACGATGATGATAAATATAAAGAAGATGACATAGAATATAAATCCCGTGGTACGTCAATGATGTTCTTGCTATTCCCTTGAATTAAAATCTGTCTAAAGATATGATAAAATAATATTAAATTGTAACAAAATAAGTTATTGTTATGTCTATTAACTATTACAATAATATCACTTGCTTTATATCGAACGAATAAATAAGTGTATTTACTGACATAACAATATCATACATAGAATTTCAACACTCGTACGGGTCCACAGACACACACATTAAAAACAACATTAAAACAACAACAACAACAACAACAAATAATTAAAAGAGTAAACACGAAAACAAAAAGCCAAAGGTAATACACAATCAAAATTGCTTTACATTGCAATAATGACTTATATTAACCTACAACAATTAGTTGTTAGCTGCTTTTTTAATAACTGCTACATTGTGCTGTCACCGGGTAGGTTGGGGGCATTAACCAGTTGTATGATAGGGATAATAGTGGGCCACGATATGAGTAACTCGAGGATACCACTGTTTTGTTGACAGTTCATTACGTCATCAATTCTAGCGAACAGAGGAGAGTGAGATAGAGGTGGGGAAGGTACGAGTAAAACCGATGAGTTCTTCTGGTTCTGACACCTCTATACGGTATACCGGTAAAAATCAGGTGAAACAAAATAAAGGATAAATCAGAGGGTGCCGATGAATCCAAGCACTACTGCTCAATGTTTTCTTCGTCTTCTTGTTCTTCGCCTCTTCTAAAATTACCTAGTTACCACATTTAGTACTATGATGTAAAGCACTTCTGCGGAGTTTTCTTTAGATGTAAAGTTCAGTTAAATGAGAAAAATGTAGCTAACCAATCAATATTGTAGTGGAATAAATTACTTGGTTTACTACTACTTACGGAGGAATTTGTTATGACCGCACTAAAAAGAATTGTATTTTTGGGAGGCCGATTATATTTTACATATCTTAATATTGTGTTTATATAAATATATACACATATAGGTGGGTGGTGTGCAAGTGCATATAATTTCATATTTAGTAGAGAAAAACACTTATAACACATAGTGTATCTCATTTTGTGCGCTTCCTAATATTACTGTCATGAATGAAACACAAATTTCAGGGTCAAGTGTGTTTTAATGGCCTTGGGCTCTATCTCTACTTGTTTACAGAAGGCAGAGAAGGGTCCATCATGTGACCCGTTACGTAAACAACCGAACGTCTGAGAGCGCGAATAATAGCCATCCTAACAATTTTGTGAAATTTTCACTGGAACATAACCTTAGAAAGTAGCGAAAAAACTGCAAATATGGAATAATCACATCGTCATCAAACGCCGATACCAATCTTTGCACATATTCACCTTCCTTCCTGTAAATATATAGCATTTTTTGAGGAATAAAGTTTGATTTTTAGCATCACCTTAAGTCTTCATTTCGCATTGTTGAAACTATAAAACAGCAACAATAACCTTTCCAAATCTGCAACCAAATAAGTAAAACTTTCGGTAGGAAACGTACTGGTGTGACCAGAAACATATTATTTTCGGGTGTGATAAACTGCTTTATTCAATATTGCTGTTGTTATTCTTATAGCGACTATTTGCTGATATAGTGACTGAGCGGTTCTTACTAGTCCACTGTATCGACATTTAACTTTTTACTAAGTTTATTAATTATGAAAGTCACATACATATGTCAGCCCTAAAATATAACTCCGGTATAATAATTAATTCCTGAAGCAAAGTCAAATAGTTTGATATTCTAGAGAACAGCAGAAAATGTTAGAGGAAAGCCCTTTGAAGCAAAGTTCCGTGACATAAAGGTTATATCACATTTTATTCTCTTTGAATATGAAACAACGAAACTTAGAGTTCGTCAGAAGTAGATATCATGTTTTTTATCCGTTGCAGTCGGAAATAGTCACAAAAAGAAGGCATATTTTAAAACCATTGTGACTGCCTGACATTCTACCTAAGGCTTAGTATCCAATGCACCCATTTTTGCAACAAAAGTAGGAAAATCTTTCCAACTTTACTTCACCATCTCATCCAATATATTACATGTTCAAGAAGATTAATTGTTGAATTCGTTATCTACTTTATTAGTATGTCATTAATGGAAATAGTAAGCAGGAATACAATAATTAATGGTAATAAAATTATCTAAGCCATCAGCCAAATTCGAGTAGTATATTCTAATGACTTTTTCGATAAAATATCACAATGAAGATTATACAGGGTGTTGATGAGCTACACCGAAATAATTTAAGAGACTATAGACGTGTCTGATATAAGTAAGTTCAGATAGGAAATGATAGTCCACGGCTAAACATAACGCAGT
Source organism: Hymenopus coronatus (assembly GCA_030762935.1). Lineage (NCBI taxonomy): Eukaryota > Metazoa > Arthropoda > Insecta > Mantodea > Hymenopodidae > Hymenopus > Hymenopus coronatus. The sequence goes on along the minus strand of CM060900.1, from coordinate 34,724,891 downwards.
TATAAGGTATTAAACAAAATGTGGCTTCAGTTGCAGATAAGTCGATGTTAAATCAAAGTCAGATGTAAACCTGATTTTGAATGTCTTGAAAACTGATACTCGAGTTTAGAGATACAGATTTTCAGCAACTCGATATTCGCGTTAGCATGATTTACTACCATAAAGTTCTCTGAAATCTTGAGCTGATCACTTCTCAATGCATTAACTTCCTTCTTGTGTTGTTTAACCTACTCTAGAGGCATTTATTTAATTGCTCCTGTAGCTTAATGTGTAATGCCAAAAGCTGATGACCCGAAGATCATAGATTCGTTTTCTGCCACGGATTTAACTTTTCTTTTCTTTTAAGTCCACTCGAAGTAGTGTTGCATTGTGGAGAGATTGGAGCTCTAAAAGAAATTAATGTCATAACAACCACGGCAGAAAGTTACGCACTCCAAAGGCGCTTCGTTTTTGTTGTTGTGTTCTCGAATGGTGTTATCATCAATTCATCAGTCAGTGGCGGATGGTACTTTAAAAACTTATATCCCTAACTTCGAAATTTGAACTGACAGACCAGACGTCTCCTATCCCAAATTATTTTTGTATACACCTCCTTATTCTCTGAAAATACTCCAGTGTAGTTCATTAACATGCATATTATAGTGCGTTTGAATACTAGACAAGTCATTAACTACTACAATTTCTGCTATCCACGTGCAAAAAGTTGAACTTAACAATTAGTTTAACACACATTCTGTTTGCGTTTTGTAACTTTCCGCCAAATAAAGAACACGATTATGTTCTCGGTATACGAGTCATATGACGTAACAGAATTGAACGGACCTTCCCCAGCTGTAGAATGAGAAGCAATGTGATTTGGGATATGTACAGGAGTGCCTTGCAGGTCTGAATGCGGATGTTTTCTTTACCTGACTGCGCTTCTGATGGCCCGTCCGGATGTTCTGTAACTGCTGAGTCCCTCTTCGCACCAAACTATTCAAACTGTTTCTATAGCTTGTGTCAACCTTAGAAGACAGTGATGTATCTAACGCTTACCATTAGCTTCGACCTTTTCTGCTCTTGTGCAGTGGCCAAGTTGCTAATTATGTTATAAATACTCAATCATAATTTTTAGTTTTGAACACCTTATCCTTTGCAAAACTTTTTCTCCGTTAGATTACGTCATTTTAGATTTCTGTGGATCCAAATTTCTAAGGAAGTCGTGTTTTTACCTTCTCTATCTCGCATGTTCAATGTACATAGTGGTTAGAGAATGTATTGTATTCCACCTACAAATTCAATATCAAGATATATTTTTGAGGTTCCCTGAGTCCTAAAAATACATTTTTAGAAAAAGGTCCGTGTGTGTGCCTTTGGAAAGCATAGCTCAAAAAGAAAAGACCGTTAAAAACCAAACTTGGTATTGAAGCTTAGTATCTTCCAAGGATGCGACACGAAGATTTTCAAGAAAAATCTCCCCAACCCACACTATCCTTTACATGGAAAAGTTTTTGAACATTTTGTTATTCTCAAAAAGAGATATATTGTAGATGTTTACATCAGAAATAAAGTGTTTATTTTGACTGTTCTGGGAATAGCCTCTAAATACCTATTTATTCTGTATGAGTTTTGCAAAATTTTGCACAAAAGTTAAACTATAAGTGATAGACAAAGACTTACTGCTCAAAAAATGTAGATATCATTAAAACACACAATTTATATCATTTTACTTTTTTGTGGAGCTGGCCGTTTTCGAGATATTATTTTTGTGGTTTCAGTTTTAAATACTTAGATTTTCTCATACGGGAACTTTTCAACACATGGACACGCAAAGAAATGAATTTCAGTCTCATAGGATCCACTTTTAAAACATTTGACTGCCGGTTTAGCCTAGTGCATTCTGTTATTTCACTTTTACTTACAACAAACTAAGTAACCAGATAATTTCTGCTGTGCTTATCTTCATAAGCATGAAGTAGATAGAAGAATAAGCTTATGAACATTACTTTGTTACAGAAATGTAGAGAAAGTCATGTGACTGAAACAAATCATAGTTTTCAGTAAAAGACCGATGTTTACTACGTCTATACCTATCAGGCAGCAAGTAATATACAGAAGGGCACAAGGCAACAATATTATTTTTAGCTAGAGTAAACTAGAATGCTTATATATGCCTAGTTTGAACTATCTATCTTTAATGAGATTAGGGTTATGATTTCTGAAATCAAAGATTTACGGAGAATTCTATAAGTACGCAGTAGAAGCGTCGGGAAACGAGAAACGTTTTATTTATTGGGTTTGCAAATAGGATCAAGTGAAAGAAAGATGTTGAAGGGGTTGAATTTTTTTTTTAAAACTAGCCGGCATCCTGTAACTTATAGTACAAATTGTCTGTGCCAATAAATAACCATCTATTCATTCAGATCACTGCCACCTGGCAGCAAGCAAACATCATGCTACGGTAATAGTTAACATACCTACGTTTGTTAGGGAGTGTTCATAGCACGTAGAACTCTATTAATGAAGGTTATTAATTTTGTATTTTTCAAAACTGAGAAGAAACGCAAACTAGTAATCAATGCGTAAAATGGGTGTTAGTAATAGAATTAATGAAACAGCTAAAGGTAACAGGTGTTCAGAAACGTTAGTGTATAGGATAAAAAAGAAACCAATGAAAGGGCCTTAAGGATGCCATTAAACAGAAAGAAAAAAGGGCAAGGGAAACAAAAACACACTGGTTTAAAGCAAATGCCTTATTAGAATGTAATAGCGCACAACATCGTGGGGATCATCGTTCATCCATTACTTTTTTAAACATTCCACCCATTTGAATGTAATTTTGTTATGAGTAAACAAAGATGATACCCTTAAAATTAATATACTTTATTCTTTTATATCCCAATATTTGATGCTTTTATGACTATAAAAACTATTTCGAAGTACTAAAACTATGAAGAGGAGAGAGATAAAGTGCAGGTGAAAAATAAACCTCCTACAATCAAATAAAGTAGTAGTGCAGATATTTCACGGCTGCTGAGTGGTTAAACCGCTGTGTTGTCGCCTGCGGTGCCAAATGTTGTAAAAGCGAGCATTAAACAGTATCTTATATATATCACTATTTGGTGAAGTATAGCTCACAATATGACATCGCATTGGTAGACCTAGCGCAGCTGGGCAACAAAATTCAAACGGCCGGCCTGGGTAGTGTGGTGAAAGCGCGTGTGCCTCATATTCAACAGGTCGTAAGTTGGAATCTCGCTAAGGGTGAGTTACCCGGATATGGATTTTTTTCGGGGACGTTAAGCTACAAAAAAAAAAATCAAACTTACATATGCAACATTGTGTTCCATTGTGCTGCATTTAACACGTACTGTCTTCAAAAGGTGATGATAATTAAGGGTGCTCAGCTGCTTGGTCATTAGCGCCCTTATGAAACAAATTGTGGGATTTGCCAGGGATAAAATAAACATAAAAATACATCACAAATACAACTAAAACCAAAATAAATTATAAAATGTAGGGTGAATATAACTATCAAATGCTAAAACAGAGACAAATGAATCTATAAAACTAACCCGAAACTTGGAGAGAAAAGGGAAATAAGAATAGTGAAAATGATAGTCTGATTAAAACGTCTCATGTGATAAAAATTATAAAAAGGACTTAAAAACCATGCATACCGCTCCGTTATCGGATAAATAAAACAAACTAAATGTTGAATGTAAAACTTATTTTTGATAAAAATAAAACCTTATCATCATCCCATAACAGCGACAGACTCTCTCATTTTATGTTTCCTCCATTTGTTATTTTTTATATTATTACTGCGTGTTAGTGATAGCATGTGTAGGGAATGAGAAATTCATCTTATTTTGAGATTATTCAAAATGTTGGTAAAATAAAACATTATAGTTCATTATTTTTGACAGCTATATGGCTTTGGAGGATACCAGGAGGCTACAACTTATTCAAACATTTTGATATTTTTACGGTGAATGGAAAAACCTATTTAGTTTGAAGAATGAGGTCCTCCTCTATTCGCACTTATGCTTGGTTTGGAGTAGCAATCGACTCTTCTCAGGGCGTTTTAACGGGCTTGTTGGGCTTCACAGACCCAGACTACCTGGCGACTTCTCAAATAATAACTCACTAGGATTTTCTTTGTAGAATTGTTGTTTATTTTGTAATCATTTCGTACAATTCTAAAGCGAAACTGCAAGTTTTTCGCTCGATGAAGTTTATGTGTTTTGTTGAATGCTGCAAATATTTGTATGCATTTAGTTCTACGTGAATACATTAATGTACGTGTAATCTCCAAGTGGCCTTTTCCATACTTCTGAAAAAGCTTCTTTCTTTTTGATAGCTTGCTTCACAAATAACAAAATCAACGCGTAACTATGATACTTATTGTTGGAAAACAAAATCTCATCAAAACACTTAAACGCTTCGAAAGCGCAAGGAATAATAAACATTTGCATTCAGCGATTTCAACTTCGGAATGCAACAGAACAAAAACATTTGAACATCAAATATTACGAAAATTACATGAAATTCACAAAATATCGACAGATTTTGTGATTAGGATATAAATGTTGCCGCAAGTTATATACGACTATAGCTTTATGAATCCTTTGGATCGTCAACAACTAATTCATGTGTTCCACTTCAACTGAATCACCTTGTGCATTTTCGGAATGTCAACTAACTACTATTAAATGCAACTTGTTCTGTGTAGAGCTTAGCAGAAGAATAGCAATATCCATAATTGCTCTAAGTGGCAGTTTCTCTCAGGATTCCTCCTGTAGAGATATCGAAAAGTCTATAATTAACAGTAATTCATCTGCTCAAGACAACTAAATTAATAAATCAGTAGCACCTGACGCTTTTTCGCCCTCTATCGAATCTGCTTCTGACACCAATCAACAAGACGATTCAACGAATCTCATTACATTTAGAAATATAGCAGCAACAGCTGCTACTGAGGTTGCTGCTGATCATAACGATGATGATGATGATAACTGGAAGAGTATGAAACCCC